>JAOWCC010001634.1:98670735-99870735 GCA_030867875.1 Actinernus sp. WN-2022
GGGTAGGCAAAAAATATTGGATTTCTGACAAAAATAAAACAAACACTCAATATGCTTCAAAATGATCTCAAACAATCTCCTGGTAGCTTCAGAAGATGAATGGATTAAGTTGGAGAAAGGATTGAAGTAAAAATGAACATAATTCCAAAATGCTCAAATCTGGATTTTTTAGCCAGACCGGGTAGGCAAAAAATATTGCATTTCAGACAAAAATAAAAGAAACACTCAATATGCTTCAAAATGATCTCAAACAATCTCCTGCTATCTTCAGAACATCAATGGATTAAGTTGGAGAAAGGATTGAAGTAAAAATGAACATAATTCCAAAATGCTAAAATCTGGATTTTTTTGCCAGACCGGGTAGGCAAAAAATATTGCATTTCTGACAAAAATAAAAAAACCACTCAATATGCTTCAAAATGATCTCAAACAATCTACTGGTAGCTTCAGAACATGAATGGATTAAGTTGGGGAACGGATTGAAGTAAAAATCAACATAATTCAAAAATGGTCAAATCTGGATTTTTTAGCCAGACCGGGTAGGCAAAATATTGCATTTCTGACAAATATAAAAAAAACACTCGATATGCTTCAAAATGATCTCAAACAATCTCCTGCTATCTTCAGAACATCAATGGATTAAGTTGGAGAAAGGATTGAAGTAAAAATGAACATAATTCCAAAATGCTAAAATCTGGATTTTTTTGCCAGACCGGGTAGGCAAAAATATTGCATTTCTGACAAAATAAAAGAAACACTCCATATGCTTCAAAATGATCTCAAACAATCTCCTGCTATCTTCAGAACATCAATGGATTAAGTTGGAGAAAGGATTGAAGGAAAAATGAACATAATTCAAAAATGCTAAAATCTGGATTTTTAGCCAGACCGGGTAGGCAAAAAATATTGCATTTCTGACAAAAATAAAAAAACCACTCAATATGCTTCAAAATGATCTCAAACAATCTACTGGTAGCTTCAGAACATGAATGGATTAAGTTGGGGAACGGATTGAAGTAAAAATCAACATAATTCAAAAATGGTCAAATCTGGATTTTTTAGCCAGACCGGGTAGGCAAAAAATATTGAATTTCAGACAAAAATAAAAGAAACACTCAATATGCTTCAAAATGATTCTCAAACAATCTCCTGGTAGCTTCAGAACATCAATGGATTAAGTTGGGGAACGGATTGAAGTAGAAATCAACATAATTCAAAAATGCTCAAATCTGGATTTTTTTGCCAGACCGGGTAGGCAAAAAATATTGCATTTCTGACAAAAATAAAAGAAACACTCAATATGCTTCAAAATGATCTCAAACAATCTCCTGCTATCTTCAGAACATCAATGGATTAAGTTGGAGAAAGGATTGAAGTAAAATGAACATAATTCCAAAATGCTAAAATCTGGATTTTTTTTTGCCAGACCGGGTAGGCAAAAAATATTGCATTTCTGACAAATATAAAAAAAACACTCAATATGCTTCAAAATGATCTCAAACAATCTCCTGGTAGCTTCAGAAGATGAATGGATTAAGTTGGAGAAAGGATTGAAGTAAAAATGAACATAATTCCAAAATGATCAAATCTGGATTTTTTAGCCAGACCGGGTAGGCAAAAAATATTGCATTTCTGACAAATATAAAAAAAACACTCAATATGCTTCAAAATGATCTCAAACAATCTCCTGCTATCTTCAGAACATCAATGGATTAAGTTGGAGAAAGGATTGAAGTAAAAATGAACATATTTCCAAAATGCTCAAATCTGGATTTTTTAGCCAGACCGGGTAGGCAAAAAATATTGCATTTCTGACAAAAATAAAAGAAACACTCAATATGCTTCAAAATGATCTCAAACAATCTCCTGCTATCTTCAGAACATCAATGGATTAAGTTGGAGACAGGATTGAAGTAAAATGAACATAATTCCAAAATGCTCAAATCTGGATTTTTTAGCCAGACCGGGTAGGCAAAAAATATTGCATTTCTGACAAAAATAAAAAAAACACTCAATATGCTTCAAAATGATCTCAAACAATCTACTGGTAGCTTCAGAACATGAATGGATTAAGTTGGAGAAAGGATTGAAGTAAAAATCAACATAATTCAAAAATGGTCAAATCTGGATTTTTTAGCCAGACCGGGTAGGCAAAAATATTGCATTTCTGACAATATAAAAAAAACACTCAATATGCTTCAAAATGATCTCAAACAATCTCCTGCTATCTTCAGAACATGAATGGATTAAGTTGGAGAAAGGATTGAAGTAAAAATGAACATAATTCCAAAATGCTCAAATCTGGATTTTTTAACCAGACCGGGTAGGCAAAAAATATTGAATTTCTGACAAAAATAAAACAAACACTCAATATGCTTCAAAATGATCTCAAACAATCTCCTGCTATCTTCAGATCATCAATGGATTAAGTTGGGGAACGGATTGAAGTAGAAATCAACATAATTCAAAAATGCTCAAATCTGGATTTTTTTGCCAGACCGGGTAGGCAAAAAATATTGCATTTCTGACAAATATAAAAAAAACACTCCATATGCTTCAAAATGATCTCAAACAATCTCCTGCTATCTTCAGATCATCAATGGATTAAGTTGGGGAACGGATTGAAGTAAAAATGAACATAATTCAAAAATGGTCAAATCTGGATTTTTTTCCCAGACCGGGTAGGCAAAAAATATTGGATTTCTGACAAAAATAAAAGAAACACTCAATATGCTTCAAAATGATCTCAAACAATCTCCTGGTAGCTTCAGAAGATGAATGGATTAAGTTGGAGAAAGGATTGAGGTAAAAATGAACATAATTCCAAAATGCTCAAATCTGGATTTTTTTAGCCAGACCGGGTAGGCAAAAAATATTGGATTTCTGACAAAAATAAAAGAAACACTCAATATGCTTCAAAATGATCTCAAACAATCTCCTGCTATCTTCAGAACATCAATGGATTAAGTTGGAGAAAGGATTGAAGTAAAAATGAACATAATTCCAAAATGGTCAAATCTGGATTTTTTTTGCCAGACCGGGTAGGCAAAAAATATTGCATTTCTGACAAATATTAAAAAAACACTCAATATGCTTCAAAATGATCTCAAACAATCTCCTGCTATCTTCAGAACATCAATGGATTAAGTTGGAGAAAGGATTGAAGTGAAAATGAACATAATTCCAAAATGCTCAAATCTGGATTTTTTTGCCAGACCGGGGAGGCAAAAATATTGCATTTCTGACAAAAATAAAAGAAACACTCAATATGCTTCAAAATGATCTCAAACAATCTCCTGCTATCTTCAGAACATCAATGGATTAAGTTGGAGAAAGGATTGAAGTAAAAATGAACATAATTCCAAAATGCTAAAATCTGGATTTTTTTGCCAGACCGGGTAGGCAAAAAATATTGCATTTCTGACAAAAATAAAAAAACCACTCAATATGCTTCAAAATGATCTCAAACAATCTACTGGTAGCTTCAGAACATGAATGGATTAAGTTGGAGAAAGGATTGAAGTAAAAATCAACATAATTCAAAAATGGTCAAATCTGGATTTTTTAGCCAGACCGGGTAGGCAAAATATTGCATTTCTGACAAATATAAAAAAAACACTCGATATGCTTCAAAATGATCTCAAACAATCTCCTGCTATCTTCAGAACATCAATGGATTAAGTTGGAGAAAGGATTGAAGTAAAAATGAACATAATTCAAAAATGCTCAAATCTGGATTTTTTAGCCAGACCGGGTAGGCAAAAAATATTGAATTTCAGACAAAAATAAAAGAAACACTCAATATGCTTCAAAATGATCTCAAACAATCTCCTGGTAGCTTCAGAACATCAATGGATTAAGTTGGAGAAAGGATTGAAGTAAAAATGAACATAATTCCAAAATGGTCAAATCTGGATTTTTTTGCCAGACCGGGTAGGCAAAAAATATTGCATTTCTGACAAATATAAAAAAAACACTCAATATGCTTCAAAATGATCTCAAACAATCTCCTGCTATCTTCAGAACATCAATGGATTAAGTTGGGGAAAGGATTGAAGTAAAAATGAACATAATTCCAAAATGCTCAAATCTGGATTTTTTAGCCAGACCGGGTAGGCAAAAAATATTGAATTTCAGACAAAAATAAAAGAAACACTCAATATGCTTCAAAATGATCTCAAACAATCTCCTGGTAGCTTCAGAACATCAATGGATTAAGTTGGAGAAAGGATTGAAGTAAAAATGAACATAATTCCAAAATGGTCAAATCTGGATTTTTTTGCCAGACCGGGTAGGCAAAAAATATTGCATTTCTGACAAATATAAAAAAAACACTCAATATGCTTCAAAATGATCTCAAACAATCTCCTGCTATCTTCAGAACATCAATGGATTAAGTTGGAGAAAGGATTGAAGTAAAAATGAACATAATTCAAAAATGCTCAAATCTGGATTTTTTAGCCAGACCGGGTAGGCAAAAAATATTGGATTTCTGACAAAAATAAAACAAACACTCAATATGCTTCAAAATGATCTCAAACAATCTCCTGCTATCTTCAGATCATCAATGGATTAAGTTGGGGAACGGATTGAAGTTGAAATCAACATAATTCAAAAATGCTCAAATCTGGATTTTTTTGCCAGACCGGGTAGGCAAAAAATATTGCATTTCTGACAAATATAAAAAAAACACTCAATATGCTTCAAAATGATCTCAAACAATCTCCTGCTATCTTCAGATCATCAATGGATTAAGTTGGGGAACGGATTGAAGTAAAAATGAACATAATTCAAAAATGGTCAAATCTGGATTTTTTTGCCAGACCGGGTAGGCAAAAAATATTGGATTTCTGACAAAAATAAAAGAAACACTCAATATGCTTCAAAATGATCTCAAACAATCTCCTGGTAGCTTCAGAAGATGAATGGATTAAGTTGGAGAAAGGATTGAAGTAAAAATCAACATAATTCAAAAATGGTCAAATCTGGATTTTTTAGCCAGACCGGGTAGGCAAAAATATTGCATTTCTGACAAATATAAAAAAAACACTCAATATGCTTCAAAATGATCTCAAACAATCTCCTGCTATCTTCAGAACATGAATGGATTAAGTTGGAGAAAGGATTGAAGTAAAAATGAACATAATTCCAAAATGCTCAAATCTGGATTTTTTAGCCAGACCGGGTAGGCAAAAAATATTGAATTTCAGACAAAAATAAAAGAAACACTCAATATGCTTCAAAATGATCTCAAACAATCTCCTGGTAGCTTCAGAACATCAATGGATTAAGTTGGAGAAAGGATTGAAGTAAAAATGAACATAATTCCAAAATGGTCAAATCTGGATTTTTTAGCCAGACCGGGTAGGCAAAAATATTGCATTTCTGACAAATATAAAAAAAACACTCAATATGCTTCAAAATGATCTCAAACAATCTCCTGCTATCTTCAGAACATCAATGGATTAAGTTGGAGAAAGGATTGAAGTAAAAATGAACATAATTCAAAAATGCTGAAATCTGGATTTTTTAGCCAGACCGGGTAGGCAAAAAATATTGGATTTCTGACAAAAATAAAACAAACACTCAATATGCTTCAAAATGATCTCAAACAATCTCCTGCTATCTTCAGATCATCAATGGATTAAGTTGGGGAACGGATTGAAGTAGAAATCAACATAATTCAAAAATGCTCAAATCTGGATTTTTTTGCCAGACCGGGTAGGCAAAAAATATTGCATTTCTGACAAATATAAAAAAAACACTCAATATGCTTCAAAATGATCTCAAACAATCTCCTGCTATCTTCAGATCATCAATGGATTAAGTTGGGGAACGGATTGAAGTAAAAATGAACATAATTCAAAAATGGTCAAATCTGGATTTTTTTGCCAGACCGGGTAGGCAAAAAATATTGGATTTCTGACAAAAATAAAAGAAACACTCAATATGCTTCAAAATGATCTCAAACAATCTCCTGGTAGCTTCAGAACATCAATGGATTAAGTTGGAGAAAGGATTGAAGTAAAAATGAACATAATTCCAAAATGGTCAAATCTGGATTTTTTAGCCAGACCGGGTAGGCAAAAATATTGCATTTCTGACAAATATAAAAAAAACACTCAATATGCTTCAAAATGATCTCAAACAATCTCCTGCTATCTTCAGAACATCAATGGATTAAGTTGGAGAAAGGATTGAAGTAAAAATGAACATAATTCAAAAATGCTCAAATCTGGATTTTTTAGCCAGACCGGGTAGGCAAAAAATATTGGATTTCTGACAAAAATAAAACAAACACTCAATATGCTTCAAAATGATCTCAAACAATCTCCTGCTATCTTCAGATCATCAATGGATTAAGTTGGGGAACGGATTGAAGTTGAAATCAACATAATTCAAAAATGCTCAAATCTGGATTTTTTTGCCAGACCGGGTAGGCAAAAAATATTGCATTTCTGACAAATATAAAAAAAACACTCAATATGCTTCAAAATGATCTCAAACAATCTCCTGCTATCTTCAGATCATCAATGGATTAAGTTGGGGAACGGATTGAAGTAAAAATGAACATAATTCAAAAATGGTCAAATCTGGATTTTTTTGCCAGACCGGGTAGGCAAAAAATATTGGATTTCTGACAAAAATAAAAGAAACACTCAATATGCTTCAAAATGATCTCAAACAATCTCCTGGTAGCTTCAGAAGATGAATGGATTAAGTTGGAGAAAGGATTGAAGTAAAAATCAACATAATTCAAAAATGGTCAAATCTGGATTTTTTAGCCAGACCGGGTAGGCAAAAATATTGCATTTCTGACAAATATAAAAAAAACACTCAATATGCTTCAAAATGATCTCAAACAATCTCCTGCTATCTTCAGAACATGAATGGATTAAGTTGGAGAAAGGATTGAAGTAAAAATGAACATAATTCCAAAATGCTCAAATCTGGATTTTTTAGCCAGACCGGGTAGGCAAAAAATATTGAATTTCAGACAAAAATAAAAGAAACACTCAATATGCTTCAAAATGATCTCAAACAATCTCCTGGTAGCTTCAGAACATCAATGGATTAAGTTGGAGAAAGGATTGAAGTAAAAATGAACATAATTCAAAAATGCTCAAATCTGGATTTTTTAGCCAGACCGGGTAGGCAAAAAATATTGGATTTCTGACAAAAATAAAACAAACACTCAATATGCTTCAAAATGATCTCAAACAATCTCCTGCTATCTTCAGATCATCAATGGATTAAGTTGGGGAACGGATTGAAGTAGAAATCAACATAATTCAAAAATGCTCAAATCTGGATTTTTTTGCCAGACCGGGTAGGCAAAAAATATTGCATTTCTGACAAATATAAAAAAAACACTCAATATGCTTCAAAATGATCTCAAACAATCTCCTGCTATCTTCAGATCATCAATGGATTAAGTTGGGGAACGGATTGAAGTAAAAATGAACATAATTCAAAAATGGTCAAATCTGGATTTTTTTGCCAGACCGGGTAGGCAAAAAATATTGGATTTCTGACAAAAATAAAACAAACACTCAATATGCTTCAAAATGATCTCAAACAATCTCCTGGTAGCTTCAGAAGATGAATGGATTAAGTTGGAGAAAGGATTGAAGTAAAAATGAACATAATTCCAAAATGCTCAAATCTGGATTTTTTAGCCAGACCGGGTAGGCAAAAAATATTGCATTTCAGACAAAAATAAAAGAAACACTCAATATGCTTCAAAATGATCTCAAACAATCTCCTGCTATCTTCAGAACATCAATGGATTAAGTTGGAGAAAGGATTGAAGTAAAAATGAACATAATTCCAAAATGCTAAAATCTGGATTTTTTTGCCAGACCGGGTAGGCAAAAATATTGCATTTCTGACAAAAATAAAAGAAACACTCAATATGCTTCAAAATGATCTCAAACAATCTCCTGCTATCTTCAGAACATCAATGGATTAAGTTGGAGAAAGGATTGAAGTAAAAATGAACATAATTCCAAAATGGTCAAATCTGGATTTTTTTGCCAGACCGGGTAGGCAAAAAATATTGCATTTCTGACAAATATAAAAAAAACACTCAATATGCTTCAAAATGATCTCAAACAATCTCCTGCTATCTTCAGAACATCAATGGATTAAGTTGGAGAAAGGATTGAAGTAAAAATGAACATAATTCCAAAATGCTCAAATCTGGATTTTTTTGCCAGACCGGGGAGGCAAAAATATTGCATTTCTGACAAAAATAAAAGAAACACTCAATATGCTTCAAAATGATCTCAAACAATCTCCTGCTATCTTCAGAACATCAATGGATTAAGTTGGAGAAAGGATTGAAGTAAAAATGAACATAATTCCAAAATGCTAAAATCTGGATTTTTTTGCCAGACCGGGTAGGCAAAAAATATTGCATTTCTGACAAAAATAAAAAAACCACTCAATATGCTTCAAAATGATCTCAAACAATCTACTGGTAGCTTCAGAACATGAATGGATTAAGTTGGGGAACGGATTGAAGTAAAAATCAACATAATTCAAAAATGGTCAAATCTGGATTTTTTAGCCAGACCGGGTAGGCAAAATATTGCATTTCTGACAAATATAAAAAAAACACTCGATATGCTTCAAAATGATCTCAAACAATCTCCTGCTATCTTCAGAACATCAATGGATTAAGTTGGAGAAAGGATTGAAGTAAAAATGAACATAATTCCAAAATGCTAAAATCTGGATTTTTTTGCCAGACCGGGTAGGCAAAAATATTGCATTTCTGACAAAATAAAAGAAACACTCCATATGCTTCAAAATGATCTCAAACAATCTCCTGCTATCTTCAGAACATCAATGGATTAAGTTGGAGAAAGGATTGAAGGAAAAATGAACATAATTCAAAAATGGTCAAATCTGGATTTTTTTGCCAGACCGGGTAGGCAAAAAATATTGCATTTCTGACAAAAATAAAAAAACCACTCAATATGCTTCAAAATGATCTCAAACAATCTACTGGTAGCTTCAGAACATGAATGGATTAAGTTGGAGAAAGGATTGAAGTAAAAATCAACATAATTCAAAAATGGTCAAATCTGGATTTTTTAGCCAGACCGGGTAGGCAAAAATATTGCATTTCTGACAAATATTAAAAAAACACGCAATATGCTTCAAAATGATCTCAAACAATCTCCTGCTATCTTCAGAACATCAATGGATTAAGTTGGGGAACGGATTGAAGTAGAAATCAACATAATTCAAAAATGCTCAAATCTGGATTTTTTTGCCAGACCGTGTAGGCAAAAAATATTGCATTTCTGACAAATATAAAAAAAAACACTCAATATGCTTCAAAATGATCTCAAACAATCTCCTGCTATCTTCAGAACATCAATGGATTAAGTTGGAGAAAGGATTGAAGTAAAAATGAACATAATTCCAAAATGCTCAAATCTGGATTTTTTAGCCAGACCGGGTAGGCAAAAAATATTGCATTTCTGACAAAAATAAAAAAAACACTCAATATGCTTCAAAATGATCTCAAACAATCTCCTGGTAGCTTCAGAAGATGAATGGATTAAGTTGGAGAAAGGATTGAAGTAAAAATGAACATAATTCCAAAATGCTCAAATCTGGATTTTTTAGCCAGACCGGGTAGGCAAAAAATATTGAATTTCAGACAAAAATAAAAGAAACACTCAATATGCTTCAAAATGATCTCAAACAATCTCCTGGTAGCTTCAGAACATCAATGGATTAAGTTGGGGAACGGATTGAAGTAGAAATCAACATAATTCAAAAATGCTCAAATCTGGATTTTTTTGCCAGACCGGGTAGGCAAAAAATATTGCATTTCTGACAAATATAAAAAAAACACTCAATATGCTTCAAAATGATCTCAAACAATCTCCTGCTATCTTCAGAACATCAATGGATTAAGTTGGAGAAAGGATTGAAGTAAAAATGAACATATTTCCAAAATGCTCAAATCTGGATTTTTTAGCCAGACCGGGTAGGCAAAAAATATTGCATTTCTGACAAAAATAAAAGAAACACTCAATATGCTTCAAAATGATCTCAAACAATCTCCTGCTATCTTCAGAACATCAATGGATTAAGTTGGAGAAAGGATTGAAGTAAAAATGAACATAATTCCAAAATGCTCAAATCTGGATTTTTTAGCCAGACCGGGTAGGCAAAAAATATTGCATTTCTGACAAATATAAAAAAAACACTCAATATGCTTCAAAATGATCTCAAACAATCTCCTGCTATCTTCAGAACATCAATGGATTAAGTTGGAGAAAGGATTGAAGTAAAAATGAACATATTTCCAAAATGCTCAAATCTGGATTTTTTAGCCAGACCGGGTAGGCAAAAAATATTGCATTTCTGACAAAAATAAAAGAAACACTCAATATGCTTCAAAATGATCTCAAACAATCTCCTGCTATCTTCAGAACATCAATGGATTAAGTTGGAGACAGGATTGAAGTAAAAATGAACATAATTCCAAAATGCTAAAATCTGGATTTTTTTTGCCAGACCGGGTAGGCAAAAAATATTGCATTTCTGACAAATATAAAAAAAACACTCAATATGCTTCAAAATGATCTCAAACAATCTCCTGGTAGCTTCAGAAGATGAATGGATTAAGTTGGAGAAAGGATTGAAGTAAAAATGAACATAATTCCAAAATGCTCAAATCTGGATTTTTTAGCCAGACCGGGTAGGCAAAAAATATTGCATTTCTGACAAAAATAAAAAAAACACTCAATATGCTTCAAAATGATCTCAAACAATCTACTGGTAGCTTCAGAACATGAATGGATTAAGTTGGAGAAAGGATTGAAGTAAAAATCAACATAATTCAAAAATGGTCAAATCTGGATTTTTTAGCCAGACCGGGTAGGCAAAAATATTGCATTTCTGACAAATATAAAAAAAACACTCAATATGCTTCAAAATGATCTCAAACAATCTCCTGCTATCTTCAGAACATGAATGGATTAAGTTGGAGAAAGGATTGAAGTAAAAATGAACATAATTCCAAAATGCTCAAATCTGGATTTTTTAGCCAGACCGGGTAGGCAAAAAATATTGAATTTCTGACAAAAATAAAACAAACACTCAATATGCTTCAAAATGATCTCAAACAATCTCCTGCTATCTTCAGATCATCAATGGATTAAGTTGGGGAACGGATTGAAGTAGAAATCAACATAATTCAAAAATGCTCAAATCTGGATTTTTTTTGCCAGACCGGGTAGGCAAAAAATATTGCATTTCTGACAAATATAAAAAAAACACTCCATATGCTTCAAAATGATCTCAAACAATCTCCTGCTATCTTCAGATCATCAATGGATTAAGTTGGGGAACGGATTGAAGTAAAAATGAACATAATTCAAAAATGGTCAAATCTGGATTTTTTTCCCAGACCGGGTAGGCAAAAAATATTGGATTTCTGACAAAAATAAAAGAAACACTCAATATGCTTCAAAATGATCTCAAACAATCTCCTGGTAGCTTCAGAAGATGAATGGATTAAGTTGGAGAAAGGATTGAGGTAAAAATGAACATAATTCCAAAATGCTCAAATCTGGATTTTTTTAGCCAGACCGGGTAGGCAAAAAATATTGGATTTCTGACAAAAATAAAAGAAACACTCAATATGCTTCAAAATGATCTCAAACAATCTCCTGCTATCTTCAGAACATCAATGGATTAAGTTGGAGAAAGGATTGAAGTAAAAATGAACATAATTCCAAAATGGTCAAATCTGGATTTTTTTTGCCAGACCGGGTAGGCAAAAAATATTGCATTTCTGACAAATATAAAAAAAACACTCAATATGCTTCAAAATGATCTCAAACAATCTCCTGCTATCTTCAGAACATCAATGGATTAAGTTGGAGAAAGGATTGAAGTAAAAATGAACATATTTCCAAAATGCTCAAATCTGGATTTTTTAGCCAGACCGGGTAGGCAAAAAATATTGCATTTCTGACAAAAATAAAAGAAACACTCAATATGCTTCAAAATGATCTCAAACAATCTCCTGCTATCTTCAGAACATCAATGGATTAAGTTGGAGAAAGGATTGAAGTAAAAATGAACATAATTCCAAAATGCTCAAATCTGGATTTTTTAGCCAGACCGGGTAGGCAAAAAATATTGCATTTCTGACAAATATAAAAAAAACACTCAATATGCTTCAAAATGATCTCAAACAATCTCCTGCTATCTTCAGAACATCAATGGATTAAGTTGGAGAAAGGATTGAAGTAAAAATGAACATATTTCCAAAATGCTCAAATCTGGATTTTTTAGCCAGACCGGGTAGGCAAAAAATATTGCATTTCTGACAAAAATAAAAGAAACACTCAATATGCTTCAAAATGATCTCAAACAATCTCCTGCTATCTTCAGAACATCAATGGATTAAGTTGGAGACAGGATTGAAGTAAAAATGAACATAATTCCAAAATGCTAAAATCTGGATTTTTTTTGCCAGACCGGGTAGGCAAAAAATATTGCATTTCTGACAAATATAAAAAAAACACTCAATATGCTTCAAAATGATCTCAAACAATCTCCTGGTAGCTTCAGAAGATGAATGGATTAAGTTGGAGAAAGGATTGAAGTAAAAATGAACATAATTCCAAAATGCTCAAATCTGGATTTTTTAGCCAGACCGGGTAGGCAAAAAATATTGCATTTCTGACAAAAATAAAAAAAACACTCAATATGCTTCAAAATGATCTCAAACAATCTACTGGTAGCTTCAGAACATGAATGGATTAAGTTGGAGAAAGGATTGAAGTAAAAATCAACATAATTCAAAAATGGTCAAATCTGGATTTTTTAGCCAGACCGGGTAGGCAAAAATATTGCATTTCTGACAAATATAAAAAAAACACTCAATATGCTTCAAAATGATCTCAAACAATCTCCTGCTATCTTCAGAACATGAATGGATTAAGTTGGAGAAAGGATTGAAGTAAAAATGAACATAATTCCAAAATGCTCAAATCTGGATTTTTTAGCCAGACCGGGTAGGCAAAAAATATTGAATTTCTGACAAAAATAAAACAAACACTCAATATGCTTCAAAATGATCTCAAACAATCTCCTGCTATCTTCAGATCATCAATGGATTAAGTTGGGGAACGGATTGAAGTAGAAATCAACATAATTCAAAAATGCTCAAATCTGGATTTTTTTTGCCAGACCGGGTAGGCAAAAAATATTGCATTTCTGACAAATATAAAAAAAACACTCCATATGCTTCAAAATGATCTCAAACAATCTCCTGCTATCTTCAGATCATCAATGGATTAAGTTGGGGAACGGATTGAAGTAAAAATGAACATAATTCAAAAATGGTCAAATCTGGATTTTTTTCCCAGACCGGGTAGGCAAAAAATATTGGATTTCTGACAAAAATAAAAGAAACACTCAATATGCTTCAAAATGATCTCAAACAATCTCCTGGTAGCTTCAGAAGATGAATGGATTAAGTTGGAGAAAGGATTGAGGTAAAAATGAACATAATTCCAAAATGCTCAAATCTGGATTTTTTTAGCCAGACCGGGTAGGCAAAAAATATTGGATTTCTGACAAAAATAAAAGAAACACTCAATATGCTTCAAAATGATCTCAAACAATCTCCTGCTATCTTCAGAACATCAATGGATTAAGTTGGAGAAAGGATTGAAGTAAAAATGAACATAATTCCAAAATGGTCAAATCTGGATTTTTTTTGCCAGACCGGGTAGGCAAAAAATATTGCATTTCTGACAAATATTAAAAAAACACTCAATATGCTTCAAAATGATCTCAAACAATCTCCTGCTATCTTCAGAACATCAATGGATTAAGTTGGAGAAAGGATTGAAGTGAAAATGAACATAATTCCAAAATGCTCAAATCTGGATTTTTTTGCCAGACCGGGGAGGCAAAAATATTGCATTTCTGACAAAAATAAAAGAAACACTCAATATGCTTCAAAATGATCTCAAACAATCTCCTGCTATCTTCAGAACATCAATGGATTAAGTTGGAGAAAGGATTGAAGTAAAAATGAACATAATTCCAAAATGCTAAAATCTGGATTTTTTTGCCAGACCGGGTAGGCAAAAAATATTGCATTTCTGACAAAAATAAAAAAACCACTCAATATGCTTCAAAATGATCTCAAACAATCTACTGGTAGCTTCAGAACATGAATGGATTAAGTTGGAGAAAGGATTGAAGTAAAAATCAACATAATTCAAAAATGGTCAAATCTGGATTTTTTAGCCAGACCGGGTAGGCAAAATATTGCATTTCTGACAAATATAAAAAAAACACTCGATATGCTTCAAAATGATCTCAAACAATCTCCTGCTATCTTCAGAACATCAATGGATTAAGTTGGAGAAAGGATTGAAGTAAAAATGAACATAATTCAAAAATGCTCAAATCTGGATTTTTTAGCCAGACCGGGTAGGCAAAAAATATTGAATTTCAGACAAAAATAAAAGAAACACTCAATATGCTTCAAAATGATCTCAAACAATCTCCTGGTAGCTTCAGAACATCAATGGATTAAGTTGGAGAAAGGATTGAAGTAAAAATGAACATAATTCCAAAATGGTCAAATCTGGATTTTTTTGCCAGACCGGGTAGGCAAAAAATATTGCATTTCTGACAAATATAAAAAAAACACTCAATATGCTTCAAAATGATCTCAAACAATCTCCTGCTATCTTCAGAACATCAATGGATTAAGTTGGGGAAAGGTTTGAAGTAAAAATGAACATAATTCCAAAATGCTCAAATCTGGATTTTTTAGCCAGACCGGGTAGGCAAAAAATATTGAATTTCAGACAAAAATAAAAGAAACACTCAATATGCTTCAAAATGATCTCAAACAATCTCCTGGTAGCTTCAGAACATCAATGGATTAAGTTGGAGAAAGGATTGAAGTAAAAATGAACATAATTCCAAAATGGTCAAATCTGGATTTTTTAGCCAGACCGGGTAGGCAAAAATATTGCATTTCTGACAAATATAAAAAAAACACTCAATATGCTTCAAAATGATCTCAAACAATCTCCTGCTATCTTCAGAACATCAATGGATTAAGTTGGAGAAAGGATTGAAGTAAAAATGAACATAATTCAAAAATGCTCAAATCTGGATTTTTTAGCCAGACCGGGTAGGCAAAAAATATTGGATTTCTGACAAAAATAAAACAAACACTCAATATGCTTCAAAATGATCTCAAACAATCTCCTGCTATCTTCAGATCATCAATGGATTAAGTTGGGGAACGGATTGAAGTAGAAATCAACATAATTCAAAAATGCTCAAATCTGGATTTTTTTGCCAGACCGGGTAGGCAAAAAATATTGCATTTCTGACAAATATAAAAAAAACACTCAATATGCTTCAAAATGATCTCAAACAATCTCCTGCTATCTTCAGATCATCAATGGATTAAGTTGGGGAACGGATTGAAGTAAAAATGAACATAATTCAAAAATGGTCAAATCTGGATTTTTTTGCCAGACCGGGTAGGCAAAAAATATTGGATTTCTGACAAAAATAAAAGAAACACTCAATATGCTTCAAAATGATCTCAAACAATCTCCTGGTAGCTTCAGAACATCAATGGATTAAGTTGGAGAAAGGATTGAAGTAAAAATCAACATAATTCCAAAATGGTCAAATCTGGATTTTTTAGCCAGACCGGGTAGGCAAAAATATTGCATTTCTGACAAAAATAAAAAAAACACTCAATATGCTTCAAAATGATCTCAAACAATCTCCTGCTATCTTCAGAACATCAATGGATTAAGTTGGAGAAAGGATTGAAGTAAAAATGAACATAATTCAAAAATGCTCAAATCTGGATTTTTTAGCCAGACCGGGTAGGCAAAAAATATTGGATTTCTGACAAAAATAAAACAAACACTCAATATGCTTCAAAATGATCTCAAACAATCTCCTGCTATCTTCAGATCATCAATGGATTAAGTTGGGGAACGGATTGAAGTTGAAATCAACATAATTCAAAAATGCTCAAATCTGGATTTTTTTGCCAGACCGGGTAGGCAAAAAATATTGCATTTCTGACAAATATAAAAAAAACACTCAATATGCTTCAAAATGATCTCAAACAATCTCCTGCTATCTTCAGATCATCAATGGATTAAGTTGGGGAACGGATTGAAGTAAAAATGAACATAATTCCAAAATGCTAAAATCTGGATTTTTTTGCCAGACCGGGTAGGCAAAAATATTGCATTTCTGACAAAATAAAAGAAACACTCCATATGCTTCAAAATGATCTCAAACAATCTCCTGCTATCTTCAGAACATCAATGGATTAAGTTGGAGAAAGGATTGAAGGAAAAATGAACATAATTCAAAAATGGTCAAATCTGGATTTTTTTGCCAGACCGGGTAGGCAAAAAATATTGCATTTCTGACAAAAATAAAAAAACCACTCAATATGCTTCAAAATGATCTCAAACAATCTACTGGTAGCTTCAGAACATGAATGGATTAAGTTGGAGAAAGGATTGAAGTAAAAATCAACATAATTCAAAAATGGTCAAATCTGGATTTTTTAGCCAGACCGGGTAGGCAAAAATATTGCATTTCTGACAAATATTAAAAAAACACGCAATATGCTTCAAAATGATCTCAAACAATCTCCTGCTATCTTCAGAACATCAATGGATTAAGTTGGGGAACGGATTGAAGTAGAAATCAACATAATTCAAAAATGCTCAAATCTGGATTTTTTTGCCAGACCGGGTAGGCAAAAAATATTGCATTTCTGACAAATATAAAAAAAACACTCAATATGCTTCAAAATGATCTCAAACAATCTCCTGCTATCTTCAGAACATCAATGGATTAAGTTGGAGAAAGGATTGAAGTAAAAATGAACATATTTCCAAAATGCTCAAATCTGGATTTTTTAGCCAGACCGGGTAGGCAAAAAATATTGCATTTCTGACAAAAATAAAAGAAACACTCAATATGCTTCAAAATGATCTCAAACAATCTCCTGCTATCTTCAGAACATCAATGGATTAAGTTGGAGAAAGGATTGAAGTAAAAATGAACATAATTCCAAAATGCTCAAATCTGGATTTTTTAGCCAGACCGGGTAGGCAAAAAATATTGCATTTCTGACAAATATAAAAAAAACACTCAATATGCTTCAAAATGATCTCAAACAATCTCCTGCTATCTTCAGAACATCAATGGATTAAGTTGGAGAAAGGATTGAAGTAAAAATGAACATATTTCCAAAATGCTCAAATCTGGATTTTTTAGCCAGACCGGGTAGGCAAAAAATATTGCATTTCTGACAAAAATAAAAGAAACACTCAATATGCTTCAAAATGATCTCAAACAATCTCCTGCTATCTTCAGAACATCAATGGATTAAGTTGGAGACAGGATTGAAGTAAAAATGAACATAATTCCAAAATGCTAAAATCTGGATTTTTTTTGCCAGACCGGGTAGGCAAAAAATATTGCATTTCTGACAAATATAAAAAAAACACTCAATATGCTTCAAAATGATCTCAAACAATCTCCTGGTAGCTTCAGAAGATGAATGGATTAAGTTGGAGAAAGGATTGAAGTAAAAATGAACATAATTCCAAAATGCTCAAATCTGGATTTTTTAGCCAGACCGGGTAGGCAAAAAATTTGAATTTCTGACAAAAATAAAACAAACACTCAATATGCTTCAAAATGATCTCAAACAATCTCCTGCTATCTTCAGATCATCAATGGATTAAGTTGGGGAACGGATTGAAGTAGAAATCAACATAATTCAAAAATGCTCAAATCTGGATTTTTTTTGCCAGACCGGGTAGGCAAAAAATATTGCATTTCTGACAAATATAAAAAAAAACACTCCATATGCTTCAAAATGATCTCAAACAATCTCCTGCTATCTTCAGATCATCAATGGATTAAGTTGGGGAACGGATTGAAGTAAAAATGAACATAATTCAAAAATGGTCAAATCTGGATTTTTTTCCCAGACCGGGTAGGCAAAAAATATTGGATTTCTGACAAAAATAAAAGAAACACTCAATATGCTTCAAAATGATCTCAAACAATCTCCTGCTATCTTCAGAACATCAATGGATTAAGTTGGAGAAAGGATTGAAGTAAAAATGAACATAATTCAAAAATGCTCAAATCTGGATTTTTTAGCCAGACCGGGTAGGCAAAAAATATTGAATTTCAGACAAAAATAAAAGAAACACTCAATATGCTTCAAAATGATCTCAAACAATCTCCTGGTAGCTTCAGAACATCAATGGATTAAGTTGGAGAAAGGATTGAAGTAAAAATGAACATAATTCCAAAATGGTCAAATCTGGATTTTTTTGCCAGACCGGGTAGGCAAAAAATATTGCATTTCTGACAAATATTAAAAAAACACTCAATATGCTTCAAAATGATCTCAAACAATCTCCTGCTATCTTCAGAACATCAATGGATTAAGTTGGGGAAAGGTTTGAAGTAAAAATGAACATAATTCCAAAATGCTCAAATCTGGATTTTTTAGCCAGACCGGGTAGGCAAAAAATATTGAATTTCAGACAAAAATAAAAGAAACACTCAATATGCTTCAAAATGATCTCAAACAATCTCCTGGTAGCTTCAGAACATCAATGGATTAAGTTGGAGAAAGGATTGAAGTAAAAATGAACATAATTCCAAAATGGTCAAATCTGGATTTTTTAGCCAGACCGGGTAGGCAAAAATATTGCATTTCTGACAAATATAAAAAAAACACTCAATATGCTTCAAAATGATCTCAAACAATCTCCTGCTATCTTCAGAACATCAATGGATTAAGTTGGAGAAAGGATTGAAGTAAAAATGAACATAATTCAAAAATGCTCAAATCTGGATTTTTTTAGCCAGACCGGGTAGGCAAAAAATATTGGATTTCTGACAAAAATAAAACAAACACTCAATATGCTTCAAAATGATCTCAAACAATCTCCTGCTATCTTCAGATCATCAATGGATTAAGTTGGGGAACGGATTGAAGTAGAAATCAACATAATTCAAAAATGCTCAAATCTGGATTTTTTTTGCCAGAACCGGGTAGGCAAAAAATATTGCATTTCTGACAAATATAAAAAAAACACTCAATATGCTTCAAAATGATCTCAAACAATCTCCTGCTATCTTCAGATCATCAATGGATTAAGTTGGGGAACGGATTGAAGTAAAAATGAACATAATTCATAAAATGGTCAAATCTGGATTTTTTTGCCAGACCGGGTAGGCAAAAAATATTGCATTTCTGACAAATATTAAAAAAACACTCAATATGCTTCAAAATGATCTCAAACAATCTCCTGCTATCTTCAGAACATCAATGGATTAAGTTGGGGAAAGGTTTGAAGTAAAAATGAACATAATTCCAAAATGCTCAAATCTGGATTTTTTAGCCAGACCGGGTAGGGCAAAAATATTGAATTTCAGACAAAAATAAAAGAAACACTCAATATGCTTCAAAATGATCTCAAACAATCTCCTGGTAGCTTCAGAACATCAATGGATTAAGTTGGAGAAAGGATTGAAGTAAAAAAGAACATAATTCCAAAATGGTCAAATCTGGATTTTTTAGCCAGACCGGGTAGGCAAATAATATTGCATTTCTGACAAATATAAAAAAAACACTCAATATGCTTCAAAAATGATCTCAAACAATCTCCTGCTATCTTCAGAACATCAATGGATTAAGTTGGAGAAAGGATTGAAGTAAAAATGAACATAATTCAAAAATGCTCAAATCTGGATTTTTTAGCCAGGACCGGGTAGGGCAAAAAATATTGGATTTCTGACAAAAATAAAACAAACACTCAATATGCTTCAAAATGATCTCAAACAATCTCCTGCTATCTTCAGATCATCAATGGATTAAGTTGGGGAACGGATTGAAGTAGAAATCAACATAATTCAAAAATGCTCAAATCTGGATTTTTTTGCCAGACCGGGTAGGCAAAAAAATATTGCATTTCTGACAAATATAAAAAAAACACTCAATATGCTTCAAAATGATCTCAAACAATCTCCTGCTATCTTCAGATCATCAATGGATTAAGTTGGGGAACGGATTGAAGTAAAAATGAACATAATTCAAAAATGGTCAAATCTGGATTTTTTTGCCAGACCGGGTAGGCAAAAAAATATTGGATTTCTGACAAAAATAAAAGAAACACTCAATATGCTTCAAAATGATCTCAAACAATCTCCTGGTAGCTTCAGAACATCAATGGATTAAGTTGGAGAAAGGATTGAAGTAAAAATCAACATAATTCCAAAATGGTCAAATCTGGATTTTTTAGCCAGACCGGGTAGGCAAAAATATTGCATTTCTGACAAAAATAAAAAAAACACTCAAATATGCTTCAAAATGATCTCAAACAATCTCCTGCTATCTTCAGAACATCAATGGATTAAGTTGGAGAAAGGATTGAAGTAAAAATGAACATAATTCAAAAATGCTCAAATCTGGATTTTTTAGCCAGACCGGGTAGGCAAAAAATATTGAATTTCAGACAAAAATAAAAGAAACACTCAATAGTGCTTCAAAATGATCTCAAACAATCTCCTGGTAGCTTCAGAACATCAATGGATTAAGTTGGAGAAAGGATTGAAGTAAAAATGAACATAATTCCAAAATGGTCAAATCTGGATTTTTTTGCCAGACCGGGTAGGGCAAAAAATATTGCATTTCTGACAAATATTAAAAAAAAACACTCAATATGCTTCAAAATGATCTCAAACAATCTCCTGCTATCTTCAGAACATCAATGGATTAAGTTGCAGAAAGGATTGAAGTAAAAATGAACATAATTCCAAAATGCTTAAAATCTGGATTTTTTTGGCCAGACCGGGTAGGCAAAATATTGCATTTCTGACAAATATAAAAAAAACACTCAATATGCTTCAAAATGATCTCAAACAATCTCCTGCTATCTTCAGAACATCAATGGATTAAGTTGGAGAAAAGGATTGAAGTAAAAATGAACATAATTCCAAAATGCTAAAATCTGGATTTTTTGGCCAGACCGGGTAGGCAAAAATATTGCATTTCTGACAAAAATAAAAGAAACACTCAATATGCTTCAAAATGATCTCAAACAATCTCCTGCTATCTTCAGAACATCAATGGATTAAGTTGGAGAAAGGATTGAAGTAAAAATGAACATAATTCCAAAATGGTCAAATCTGGATTTTTTTGCCAGACCGGGTAGGCAAAAAAATATTGCATTTCTGACAAAAATAAAAAAAAACACTCAATATGCTTCAAAATGATCTCAAACAATCTCCTGCTATCTTCAGAACATCAATGGATTAAGTTGGAGAAAGGATTGAAGTAAAAATGAACATAATTCCAAAATGCTCAAATCATGGATTTTTTTAGCCAGAACGGGTAGGCAAAAAATATTGGATTTCTGACAAAAATAAAAGAAACACTCAATATGCTTCAAAATGATCTCAAACAATCTCCTGCTATCTTCAGAAGATGAATGGATTAAGTTGGAGAAAGGATTGAAGTAAAAATGAACATAATTCAAAAATGCTCAAATCTGGATTTTTTTAGCCAGACCGGGTAGGCAAAAAATATTGGATTTCTGACAAAAATAAAAGAAACACTCAATATGCTTCAAAATGATCTCAAACAATCTCCTGGTAGCTTCAGAAGATGAATGGATTAAGTTGGGGAACGGATTGAAGTAAAAATGAACATAATTCCAAAATGCTAAAATCTGGATTTTTTGGCCAGACAGGGTAGGCAAAAATATTGCATTTCTGACAAAAATAAAAGAAACACTCAATATGCTTCAAAATGATCTCAAACAATCTCCTGCTATCTTCAGAACATCAATGGATTAAGTTGGAGAAAGGATTGAAGTAAAAATGAACATAATTCCAAAATGGTCAAATCTGGATTTTTTTGCCAGACCGGGTAGGCAAAAAATATTGCATTTCTGACAAATATAAAAAAAACACTCAATATGCTTCAAAATGATCTCAAACAATCTCCTGCTATCTTCAGAACATCAATGGATTAAGTTGGAGAAAGGATTGAAGTAAAAATGAACAATTCCAAAATGCTAAAATCTGGATTTTTTTGCCAGACCGGGTAGGCAAAAATATTGCATTTCTGACAAATATAAAAAAAACACTCAATATGCTTCAAAATGATCTCAAACAATCTCCTGCTATCTTCAGAACATCAATGGATTAAGTTGGAGAAAGGATTGAAGTAAAAATGAACATAATTCCAAAATGCTAAAATCTGGATTTTTTGGCCAAACAGGGTAGGCAAAAATATTGCATTTCTGACAAAAATAAAAGAAACACTCAATATGCTTCAAAATGATCTCAAACAATCTCCTGCTATCTTCAGAAGATGAATGGATTAAGTTGGAGAAAGGATTGAAGTAAAAATGAACATAATTCAAAAATGCTCAAATCTGGATTTTTTTAGCCAGACCGGGTAGGCAAAAAATATTGGATTTCTGACAAAAATAAAAGAAACACTCAATATGCTTCAAAATGATCTCAAACAATCTCCTGGTAGCTTCAGAAGATGAATGGATTAAGTTGGGGAACGGATTGAAGTAGAAATCAACATAATTCAAAAATGCTCAAATCTGGATTTTTTTGCCAGACCGTGTAGGCAAAAAATATTGCATTTCTGACAAATATAAAAAAAACACTCAATATGCTTCAAAATGATCTCAAACAATCTCCTGCTATCTTCAGAACATCAATGGATTAAGTTGGAGAAAGGATTGAAGTAAAAATGAACATAATTCCAAAATGCTCAAATCTGGATTTTTTAGCCAGACCGGGTAGGCAAAAAATATTGCATTTCTGACAAAAATAAAAAAAACACTCAATATGCTTCAAAATGATCTCAAACAATCTCCTGGTAGCTTCAGAAGATGAATGGATTAAGTTGGAGAAAGGATTGAAGTAAAAATGAACATAATTCCAAAATGCTCAAATCTGGATTTTTTTGCCAGACCGGGTAGGCAAAAATATTGCATTTCTGACAAAAATAAAAGAAACACTCAATATGCTTCAAAATGATCTCAAACAATCTCCTGCTATCTTCAGAACATGAATGGATTAAGTTGGAGAAAGGATTGAAGTAAAAATGAACATAATTCCAAAATGCTCAAATTTGGATTTTTTAGCCAGACCGGGTAGGCAAAAATATTGAATTTCTGACAAATATAAAAAAACACTCAATATGCTTCAAAATGATCTCAAACAATCTCCTGCTATCTTCAGATCATCAATGGATTAAGTTGGGGAACGGATTGAAGTAAAAATGAACATAATTCAAAAATGCTCAAATCTGGATTTTTTTAGCCAGACCGGGTAGGCAAAAAATATTGCATTTCTGACAAATATAAAAAAAACACTCAATATGCTTCAAAATGATCTCAAACAATCTCCTGCTATCTTCAGAACATCAATGGATTAAGTTGGAGAAAGGATTGAAGTAAAAATGAACATAATTCCAAAATGCTAAAATCTGGATTTTTTGGCCAGACAGGGTAGGCAAAAATATTGCATTTCTGACAAAAATAAAAGAAACACTCAATATGCTTCAAAATGATCTCAAACAATCTCCTGCTATCTTCAGAACATCAATGGATTAAGTTGGAGAAAGGATTGAAGTAAAAATGAACATAATTCCAAAATGGTCAAATCTGGATTTTTTTGCCAGACCGGGTAGGCAAAAAATATTGCATTTCTGACAAATATAAAAAAAACACTCAATATGCTTCAAAATGATCTCAAACAATCTCCTGCTATCTTCAGAACATCAATGGATTAAGTTGGAGAAAGGATTGAAGTAAAAATGAACATAATTCCAAAATGCTAAAATCTGGATTTTTTTGCCAGACCGGGTAGGCAAAAATATTGCATTTCTGACAAATATAAAAAAAACACTCAATATGCTTCAAAATGATCTCAAACAATCTCCTGCTATCTTCAGAACATCAATGGATTAAGTTGGAGAAAGGATTGAAGTAAAAATGAACATAATTCCAAAATGCTAAAATCTGGATTTTTTGGCCAGACAGGGTAGGCAAAAATATTGCATTTCTGACAAAAATAAAAGAAACACTCAATATGCTTCAAAATGATCTCAAACAATCTCCTGCTATCTTCAGAACATCAATGGATTAAGTTGGAGAAAGGATTGAAGTAAAAATGAACATAATTCCAAAATGCTATAATCTGGATTTTTTTGCCAGACCGGGTAGGCAAAAATATTGCATTTCTGACAAATATAAAAAAAAACACTCAATATGCTTCAAAATGATCTCAAACAATCTCCTGCTATCTTCAGAACATCAATGGATTAAGTTGGAGAAAGGATTGAAGTAAAAATGAACATAATTCAAAAATGGTCAAATCTGGATTTTTTAGCCAGACCGGGTAGGCAAAAATATTGCATTTCTGACAAATATAAAAAAAACACTCAATATGCTTCAAAATGATCTCAAACAATCTCCTGGTAGGTTCAGAAGATGAATGGATTAAGTTGGAGAAAGGATTGAAGTAAAAATGAACATAATTCCAAAATGCTCAAATCTGGATTTTTTAGCCAGACCGGGTAGGCAAAAAATATTGCATTTCTGACAAAAATAAAAGAAACACTCAATATGCTTCAAAATGATCTCAAACAATCTCCTGCTATCTTCAGAACATCAATGGATTAAGTTGGAGAAAGGATTGAAGTAAAAATGAACATAATTCCAAAATGCTATAATCTGGATTTTTTTGCCAGACCGGGTAGGCAAAAATATTGCATTTCTGACAAAAATAAAAAATACACTCAATATGCTTCAAAATGATCTCAAACAATCTCCTGCTATCTTCAGATCATCAATGGATTAAGTTGGGGAACGGATTGAAGTAAAAATGAACATAATTCAAAAATGCTCAAATCTGGATTTTTTTAGCCAGACCGGGTAGGCAAAAAATATTGGATTTCTGACAAAAATAAAAAATACACTCAATATGCTTCAAAATGATCTCAAACAATCTCCTGCTATCTTCAGAACATCAATGGATTAAGTTGGAGAAAGGATTGAAGTAAAAATGAACATAATTCCAAAATGGTCAAATCTGGATTTTTTTAGCCAGACCGGGTAGGCAAAAAATATTGGATTTCTGACAAAAATAAAAGAAACACTCAATATGCTTCAAAATGATCTCAAACAATCTCCTGCTATCTTCAGAACATCAATGGATTAAGTTGGAGAAAGGATTGAAGTAAAAATGAACATAATTCCAAAATGGTCAAATCTGGATTTTTTTTTGCCAGACCGGGTAGGCAAAAAATATTGCATTTCTGACAAATATAAAAAAAACACTCAATATGCTTCAAAATGATCTCAAACAATCTCCTGCTATCTTCAGAACATCAATGGATTAAGTTGGAGAAAGGATTGAAGTAAAAATGAACATAATTCCAAAATGCTAAAATCTGGATTTTTTTAGCCAGACCGGGTAGGCAAAAAATATTGGATTTCTGACAAAAATAAAAAATACACTCAATATGCTTCAAAATGATCTCAAACAATCTCCTGCTATCTTCAGAACATCAATGGATTAAGTTGGAGAAAGGATTGAAGTAAAAATGAACATAATTCCAAAATGGTCAAATCTGGATTTTTTTAGCCAGACCGGGTAGGCAAAAAATATTGGATTTCTGACAAAAATAAAAGAAACACTCAATATGCTTCAAAATGATCTCAAACAATCTCCTGCTATCTTCAGAACATCAATGGATTAAGTTGGAGAAAGGATTGAAGTAAAAATGAACATAATTCCAAAATGGTCAAATCTGGATTTTTTTTTGCCAGACCGGGTAGGCAAAAAATATTGCATTTCTGACAAATATAAAAAAAACACTCAATATGCTTCAAAATGATCTCAAACAATCTCCTGCTATCTTCAGAACATCAATGGATTAAGTTGGAGAAAGGATTGAAGTAAAAATGAACATAATTCCAAAATGCTAAAATCTTGATTTTTTTGCCAGACCGGGTAGGCAAAAATATTGCATTTCTGACAAAAATAAAAGAAACACTCAATATGCTTCAAAATGATCTCAAACAATCTCCTGCTATCTTCAGAACATCAATGGATTAAGTTGGAGAAAGGATTGAAGTAACAATGAACATAATTCCAAAATGCTAAAATCTGGATTTTTTTGCCAGACCGGGTAGGCAAAAAATATTGCATTTCTGACAAATATAAAAGAAACACTCAATATGCTTCAAAATGATCTCAAACAATCTCCTGGTAGCTTCAGAACATCAATGGATTAAGTTGGGGAACGGATTGAAGTAGAAATCAACATAATTCAAAAATGCTCAAATCTGGATTTTTTTTGCCAGACCGTGTAGGCAAAAAATATTGCATTTCTGACAAATATAAAAAAAACACTCAATATGCTTCAAAATGATCTCAAACAATCTCCTGCTATCTTAAGAACATCAATGGATTAAGTTGGGGAAAGGATTGAAGTAAAAATGAACATAATTCAAAAATGGTCAAATCTGGATTTTTTTAGCCAGACCGGGTAGGCAAAAAATATTGCATTTCTGACAAAAATAAAAGAAACACTCAATATGCTTCAAAATGATCTCAAACAATCTCCTGGTAGCTTCAGAACATCAATGGATTAAGTTGGAGAAAGGATTGAAGTAAAAATGAACATAATTCCAAAATGCTAAAATCTGGATTTTTTGCCAGACCGGGTAGGCAAAAATATTGCATTTCTGACAAAAATAAAAGAAACACTCAATATGCTTCAAAATGATCTCAAACAATCTCCTGCTATCTTCAGAACATCAATGGATTAAGTTGGAGAAAGGATTGAAGTAAAAATGAACATAATTCCAAAATGCTAAAATCTGGATTTTTTTGCCAGACCGGGTAGGCAAAAAATATTGCATTTCTGACAAATATAAAAAAAACACTCAATATGCTTCAAAATGATCTCAAACAATCTCCTGGTAGCTTCAGAAGATGAATGGATTAAGTTGGAGAAAGGATTGAAGTAAAAATGAACATAATTCCAAAATGCTCAAATCTGGATTTTTTAGCCAGACCGGGTAGGCAAAAAATATTGCATTTCTGACAAAAATAAAAAAACCACTCAATATGCTTCAAAATGATCTCAAACAATCTACTGGTAGCTTCAGAACATGAATGGATTAAGTTGGAGAAAGGATTGAAGTAAAAATCAACATAATTCAAAAATGGTCAAATCTGGATTTTTTAGCCAGACCGGGTAGGCAAAAATATTGCATTTCTGACAAATATAAAAAAAACACTCAATATGCTTCAAAATGATCTCAAACAATCTCCTGCTATCTTCAGAACATGAATGGATTAAGTTGGAGAAAGGATTGAAGTAAAAATGAACATAATTCCAAAATGCTCAAATCTGGATTTTTTAGCCAGACCGGGTAGGCAAAAAATATTGAATTTCAGACAAAAATAAAAGAAACACTCAATATGCTTCAAAATGATCTCAAACAATCTCCTGCTATCTTCAGAACATCAATGGATTAAGTTGGAGAAAGGATTGAAGTAACAATGAACATAATTCCAAAATGCTAAAATCTGGATTTTTTTGCCAGACCGGGTAGGCAAAAAATATTGCATTTCTGACAAATATAAAAGAAACACTCAATATGCTTCAAAATGATCTCAAACAATCTCCTGGTAGCTTCAGAACATCAATGGATTAAGTTGGGGAACGGATTGAAGTAGAAATCAACATAATTCAAAAATGCTCAAATCTGGATTTTTTTTGCCAGACCGTGTAGGCAAAAAATATTGCATTTCTGACAAATATAAAAAAAACACTCAATATGCTTCAAAATGATCTCAAACAATCTCCTGCTATCTTCAGAACATCAATGGATTAAGTTGGAGAAAGGATTGAAGTAAAAATGAACATAATTCCAAAATGGTCAAATCTGGATTTTTTAGCCAGACCGGGTAGGCAAAAAATATTGCATTTCTGACAAAAATTAAAAAAACACTCAATATGCTTCAAAATGATCTCAAACAATCTCCTGCTATCTTAAGAACATCAATGGATTAAGTTGGGGAAAGGATTGAAGTAAAAATGAACATAATTCAAAAATGCTCAAATCTGGATTTTTTTAGCCAGACCGGGTAGGCAAAAAATATTGCATTTCTGACAAAAATAAAAGAAACACTCAATATGCTTCAAAATGATCTCAAACAATCTCCTGGTAGCTTCAGAACATCAATGGATTAAGTTGGAGAAAGGATTGAAGTAAAAATGAACATAATTCAAAAATGGTCAAATCTGGATTTTTTAGCCAGACCGGGTAGGCAAAAATATTGCATTTCTGACAAATATAAAAAAAACACTCAATATGCTTCAAAATGATCTCAAACAATCTCCTGCTATCTTCAGAGCATGAATGGATTAAGTTGGAGAAAGGATTGAAGTAAAAATGAACATAATTCCAAAATGCTCAAATCTGGATTTTTTAGCCAGACCGGGTAGGCAAAAAATATTGAATTTCAGACAAAAATAAAAGAAACACTCAATATGCTTCAAAATGATCTCAAACAATCTCCTGGTAGCTTCAGAACATCAATGGATTAAGTTGGAGAAAGGATTGAAGTAAAAATGAACATAATTCCAAAATGGTCAAATCTGGATTTTTTAGCCAGACCGGGTAGGCAAAAATATTGCATTTCTGACAAATATAAAAAAAACACTCAATATGCTTCAAAATGATCTCAAACAATCTCCTGCTATCTTCAGAACATCAATGGATTAAGTTGGAGAAAGGATTGAAGTAAAAATGAACATAATTCAAAAATGCTCAAATCTGGATTTTTTAGCCAGACCGGGTAGGCAAAAAATATTGGATTTCTGACAAAAATAAAACAAACACTCAATATGCTTCAAAATGATCTCAAACAATCTCCTGCTATCTTCAGATCATCAATGGATTAAGTTGGGGAACGGATTGAAGTAGAAATCAACATAATTCAAAAATGCTCAAATCTGGATTTTTTTGCCAGACCGGGTAGGCAAAAAATATTGCATTTCTGACAAATATAAAAAAAACACTCAATATGCTTCAAAATGATCTCAAACAATCTCCTGCTATCTTCAGATCATCAATGGATTAAGTTGGGGAACGGATTGAAGTAAAAATGAACATAATTCAAAAATGGTCAAATCTGGATTTTTTTGCCAGACCGGGTAGGCAAAAAATATTGGATTTCTGACAAAAATAAAAGAAACACTCAATATGCTTCAAAATGATCTCAAACAATCTCCTGGTAGCTTCAGAAGATGAATGGATTAAGTTGGAGAAAGGATTGAGGTAAAAATGAACATAATTCCAAAATGCTCAAATCTGGATTTTTTTTAGCCAGACCGGGTAGGCAAAAAATATTGGATTTCTGACAAAAATAAAAGAAACACTCAATATGCTTCAAAATGATCTCAAACAATCTCCTGCTATCTTCAGAACATCAATGGATTAAGTTGGAGAAAGGATTGAAGTAAAAATGAACATAATTCCAAAATGGTCAAATCTGGATTTTTTTTTGCCAGACCAGGTAGGCAAAAATATTGCATTTCTGACAAATATAAAAAAAACACTCAATATGCTTCAAAATGATCTCAAACAATCTCCTGCTATCTTCAGAACATCAATGGATTAAGTTGGAGAAAGGATTGAAGTAAAAATGAACATAATTCCAAAATGCTAAAATCTTGATTTTTTTGCCAGACCGGGTAGGCAAAAATATTGCATTTCTGACAAAAATAAAAGAAACACTCAATATGCTTCAAAATGATCTCAAACAATCTCCTGCTATCTTCAGAACATCAATGGATTAAGTTGGAGAAAGGATTGAAGTAACAATGAACATAATTCCAAAATGCTAAAATCTGGATTTTTTTGCCAGACCGGGTAGGCAAAAAATATTGCATTTCTGACAAAAATAAAAGAAACACTCAATATGCTTCAAAATGATCTCAAACAATCTCCTGGTAGGTTCAGAAGATGAATGGATTAAGTTGGAGAAAGGATTGAAGTAAAAATGAACATAATTCCAAAATGCTCAAATCTGGATTTTTTAGCCAGACCGGGTAGGCAAAAAATATTGCATTTCTGACAAAAATAAAAAAAACACTCAATATGCTTCAAAATGATCTCAAACAATCTCCTGCTATCTTCAGAACATCAATGGATTAAGTTGGGGAAAGGATTGAAGTAAAAATCAACATAATTCAAAAATGCTCAAATTTGGATTTTTTAGCCAGACCGGGTAGGCAAAAATATTGAATTTCTGACAAATATAAAAAAACACTCAATATGCTTCAAAATGATCTCAAACAATCTCCTGCTATCTTCAGAACATCAATCGATTAAGTTGGAGAAAGGATTGAAGTAAAAATGAACATAATTCCAAAATGCTCAAATCTGGATTTTTTAGCCAGACCGGGTAGGCAAAAAATATTGAATTTCAGACAAAAATAAAAGAAACACTCAATATGCTTCAAAATGATCTCAAACAATCTCCTGGTAGCTTCAGAACATCAATGGATTAAGTTGGAGAAAGGATTGAAGTAAAAATGAACATAATTCCAAAATGCTTAAATCTGGATTTTTTAGCCAGACCGGGTAGGCAAAAAATATTGAATTTCAGACAAAAATAAAAGAAACACTCAATATGCTTCAAAATGATCTCAAACAATCTCCTGGTAGCTTCAGAACATCAATGGATTAAGTTGGAGAAAGGATTGAAGTAAAAATGAACATAATTCCAAAATGCTTAAATTCGGATTTTTTTGCCAGACCGGGTAGGCAAAAATATTGCATTTCTGACAAAAATAAAAGAAACACTCAATATGCTTCAAAATGATCTCAAACAATCTCCTGCTATCTTCAGAACATCAATGGATTAAGTTGGAGAAAGGATTGAAGTAAAAATGAACATAATTCCAAAATGGTCAAATCTGGATTTTTTTTTTGCCAGACCGGGTAGGCAAAAAATATTGCATTTCTGACAAATATAAAAAAAACACTCAATATGCTTCAAAATGATCTCAAACAATCTCCTGCTATCTTCAGAACATCAATGGATTAAGTTGGAGAAAGGATTGAAGTAAAAATGAACATAATTCCAAAATGCTAAAATCTGGATTTTTTTGCCAGACCGGGTAGGCAAAAATATTGCATTTCTGACAAAAATAAAAGAAACACTCAATATGCTTCAAAATGATCTCAAACAATCTCCTGCTATCTTCAGAACATCAATGGATTAAGTTGGAGAAAGGATTGAAGTAACAATGAACATAATTCCAAAATGCTAAAATCTGGATTTTTTTGCCAGACCGGGTAGGCAAAAAATATTGCATTTCTGACAAATATAAAAAAAACACTCAATATGCTTCAAAATGATCTCAAACAATCTCCTGCTATCTTCAGAACATCAATGGATTAAGTTGGAGAAAGGATTGAAGTAAAAATGAACATAATTCCAAAATGCTCAAATCTGGATTTTTTTAGCTAGACCGGGTAGGCAAAAAATATTGAATTTCAGACAAATATAAAAAAAACACTCAATATGCTTCAAAATGATCTCAAACAATCTCCTGCTATCTTCAGAACATCAATGGATTAAGTTGGAGAAAGGATTGAAGTAAAAATGAACATAATTCCAAAATGCTCAAATCTGGATTTTTTTAGCTAGACCGGGTAGGCAAAAAATATTGAATTTCAGACAAATATAAAAAAAACACTCAATATGCTTCAAAATGATCTCAAACAATCTCCTGCTATCTTCAGAACATCAATGGATTAAGTTGGAGAAAGGATTGAAGTAAAAATGAACATAATTCCAAAATGCTAAAATCTGGATTTTTTTTGCCAGACCGGGTAGGCAAAAATATTGCATTTCTGACAAAAATAAAAAAAACCACTCAATATGCTTCAAAATGATCTCAAACAATCTCCTGCTATCTTCAGAACATCAATGGATTAAGTTGGGGAAAGGATTGAAGTAAAAATGAACATAATTCCAAAATGGTCAAATCTGGATTTTTTAGCCAGACCGGGTAGGCAAAAAATATTGAATTTCAGACAAAAATAAAAGAAACACTCAATATGCTTCAAAATGATCTCAAACAATCTCCTGGTAGCTTCAGAACATCAATGGATTAAGTTGGAGAAAGGATTGAAGTAAAAATGAACATAATTCCAAAATGCTTAAATTCGGATTTTTTTGCCAGACCGGGTAGGCAAAAATATTGCATTTCTGACAAAAATAAAAGAAACACTCAATATGCTTCAAAATGATCTCAAACAATCTCCTGCTATCTTCAGAACATCAATGGATTAAGTTGGAGAAAGGATTGAAGTAAAAATGAACATAATTCCAAAATGGTCAAATCTGGATTTTTTTTTGCCAGACCGGGTAGGCAAAAAATAGTGCATTTCTGACAAATATAAAAAAAACACTCAATATGCTTCAAAATGATCTCAAACAATCTCCTGCTATCTTCAGAACATCAATGGATTAAGTTGGAGAAAGGATTGAAGTAAAAATGAACATAATTCCAAAATGCTAAAATCTGGATTTTTTTTGCCAGACCGGGTAGGCAAAAATATTGCATTTCTGACAAAAATAAAAGAAACACTCAATATGCTTCAAAATGATCTCAAACAATCTCCTGCTATCTTCAGAACATCAATGGATTAAGTTGGAGAAAGGATTGAAGTAACAATGAACATAATTCCAAAATGCTAAAATCTGGATTTTTTTGCCAGACCGGGTAGGCAAAAAATATTGCATTTCTGACAAATATAAAAAAAACACTCAATATGCTTCAAAATGATCTCAAACAATCTCCTGCTATCTTCAGAACATCAATGGATTAAGTTGGAGAAAGGATTGAAGTAAAAATGAACATAATTCCAAAATGCTCAAATCTGGATTTTTTTAGCTAGACCGGGTAGGCAAAAAATATTGAATTTCAGACAAATATAAAAAAAACACTCAATATGCTTCAAAATGATCTCAAACAATCTCCTGCTATCTTCAGAACATCAATGGATTAAGTTGGAGAAAGGATTGAAGTAAAAATGAACATAATTCCAAAATGCTAAAATCTGGATTTTTTTGCCAGACCGGGTAGGCAAAAATATTGCATTTCTGACAAAAATAAAAGAAACACTCAATATGCTTCAAAATGATCTCAAACAATCTCCTGCTATCTTCAGAACATCAATGGATTAAGTTGGAGAAAGGATTGAAGTAAAAATGAACATAATTCCAAAATGGTCAAATCTGGATTTTTTTTTGCCAGACCGGGTAGGCAAAAAATATTGCATTTCTGACAAATATAAAAAAAACACTCAATATGCTTCAAAATGATCTCAAACAATCTCCTGCTATCTTCAGAACATCAATGGATTAAGTTGGAGAAAGGATTGAAGTAAAAATGAACATAATTCCAAAATGCTCAAATCTGGATTTTTTTAGCCAGACCGGGTAGGCAAAAAATATTGGATTTCTGACAAAAATAAAAGAAACACTCAATATGCTTCAAAATGATCTCAAACAATCTCCTGGTAGCTTCAGAAGATGAATGGATTAAGTTGGAGAAAGGATTGAAGTAAAAATGAACATAATTCCAAAATGCTCAAATCTGGATTTTTTAGCCAGACCGGGTAGGCAAAAATATTGCATTTCTGACAAAAATAAAAGAAACACTCAATATGCTTCAAAATGATCTCAAACAATCTCCTGGTAGGTTCAGAAGATGAATGGATTAAGTTGGAGAAAGGATTGAAGTAAAAATGAACATAATTCCAAAATGCTCAAATCTGGATTTTTTAGCCAGACCGGGTAGGCAAAAAATATTGCATTTCTGACAAAAATAAAAGAAACACTCAATATGCTTCAAAATGATCTCAAACAATCTCCTGCTATCTTCAGAACATCAATGGATTAAGTTGGAGAAAGGATTGAAGTAAAAATGAACATAATTCCAAAATGCTATAATCTGGATTTTTTTGCCAGACCGGGTAGGCAAAAATATTGCATTTCTGACAAAAATAAAAAATACACTCAATATGCTTCAAAATGATCTCAAACAATCTCCTGCTATCTTCAGATCATCAATGGATTAAGTTGGGGAACGGATTGAAGTAAAAATGAACATAATTCAAAAATGCTCAAATCTGGATTTTTTTAGCCAGACCGGGTAGGCAAAAATATTGCATTTCTGACAAAAATAAAAGAAACACTCAATATGCTTCAAAATGATCTCAAACAATCTCCTGCTATCTTCAGAACATCAATGGATTAAGTTGGAGAAAGGATTGAAGTAAAAATGAACATAATTCCAAAATGGTCAAATCTGGATTTTTTTTTGCCAGACCGGGTAGGCAAAAAATATTGCATTTCTGACAAATATAAAAAAAACACTCAATATGCTTCAAAATGATCTCAAACAATCTCCTGCTATCTTCAGAACATCAATGGATTAAGTTGGAGAAAGGATTGAAGTAAAAATGAACATAATTCCAAAATGCTAAAATCTTGATTTTTTTGCCAGACCGGGTAGGCAAAAATATTGCATTTCTGACAAAAATAAAAGAAACACTCAATATGCTTCAAAATGATCTCAAACAATCTCCTGCTATCTTCAGAACATCAATGGATTAATTTGGAGAAAGGATTGAAGTAACAATGAACATAATTCCAAAATGCTAAAATCTGGATTTTTTTGCCAGACCGGGTAGGCAAAAATATTGCATTTCTGACAAAAATAAAAGAAACACTCAATATGCTTCAAAATGATCTCAAACAATCTCCTGGTAGCTTCAGAACATCAATGGATTAAGTTGGAGAAAGGATTGAAGTAAAAATGAACATAATTCCAAAATGGTCAAATCTGGATTTTTTTGCCAGACCGGGTAGGCAAAAATATTGCATTTCTGACAAAAATAAAAGAAACACTCAATATGCTTCAAAATGATCTCAAACAATCTCCTGCTATCTTCAGAACATCAATGGATCAAGTTGGAGAAAGGATTGAAGGAAAAATGAACATAATTCCAAAATGGTCAAATCTGGATTTTTTTGCCAGACCGGGTAGGCAAAAAATATTGCATTTCTGACAAATATAAAAAAAAACACTCAATATGCTTCAAAATGATCTCAAACAATCTCCTGCTATCTTCAGAACATCAATGGATTAAGTTGGAGAAAGGATTGAAGTAAAAATGAACATAATTCCAAAATGCTAAAATCTGGATTTTTTTGCCAGACCGGGTAGGCAAAAATATTGCATTTCTGACAAAAATAAAAGAAACACTCAATATGCTTCAAAATGATCTCAAACAATCTCCTGCTATCTTCAGAACATCAATGGATTAAGTTGGAGAAAGGATTGAAGTAAAAATGAACATAATTCCAAAATACTCAAATCTGGATTTTTTTGCCAGACCGGGTAGGCAAAAATATTGCATTTCTGACAAAAATAAAAGAAACACTCAATATGCTTCAAAATGATCTCAAACAATCTCCTGCTATCTTCAGAACATCAATGGATTAAGTTGGGGAAAGGATTGAAGTAAAAATCAACATAATTCAAAAATGCTCAAATCTGGATTTTTTCGACAGACCGGGTAGGCAAAAAATATTGCATTTCTGACAAAAATAAAAAAAACACTCAATATGCTTCAAAATGATCTCAAACAATCTCCTGGTAGCTTCAGAACATCAATGGATTAAGTTGGAGAAAGGATTGAAGTAAAAATGAACATAATTCCAAAATGCTAAAATCTGGATTTTTTTGCCAGACCGGGTAGGCAAAAATATTGCATTTCTGACAAAAATAAAAGAAACACTCAATATGCTTCAAAATGATCTCAAACAATCTCCTGGTAGCTTCAGAACATCAATGGATTAAGTTGGAGAAAGGATTGAAGTAAAAATGAACATAATTCCAAAATGCTCAAATCTGGATTTTTTTAGCCAGACCGGGTAGGCAAAAAATATTGGATTTCTGACAAAAATAAAAGAAACACTCAATATGCTTCAAAATGATCTCAAACAATCTCCTGGTAGCTTCAGAAGATGAATGGATTAAGTTGGAGAAAGGATTGAAGTAAAAATGAACATAATTCCAAAATGCTCAAATCTGGATTTTTTAGCCAGACCGGGTAGGCAAAAAATATTGAATTTCAGACAAAAATAAAAGAAACACTCAATATGCTTCAAAATGATCTCAAACAATCTCCTGGTAGCTTCAGAACATCAATGGATTAAGTTGGAGAAAGGATTGAAGTAAAAATGAACATAATTCCAAAATGGTCAAATCTGGATTTTTTTGCCAGACCGGGTAGGCAAAAATATTGCATTTCTGACAAAAATAAAAGAAACACTCAATATGCTTCAAAATGATCTCAAACAATCTCCTGCTATCTTCAGAACATCAATGGATTAAGTTGGAGAAAGGATTGAAGGAAAAATGAACATAATTCCAAAATGGTCAAATCTGGATTTTTTTGCCAGACCGGGTAGGCAAAAAATATTGCATTTCTGACAAATATAAAAAAAACACTCAATATGCTTCAAAATGATCTCAAACAATCTCCTGCTATCTTCAGAACATCAATGGATTAAGTTGGAGAAAGGATTGAAGTAAAAATGAACATAATTCCAAAATGCTAAAATCTGGATTTTTTTGCCAGACCGGGTAGGCAAAAATATTGCATTTCTGACAAAAATAAAAGAAACACTCAATATGCTTCAAAATGATCTCAAACAATCTCCTGCTATCTTCAGAACATCAATGGATTAAGTTGGAGAAAGGATTGAAGTAAAAATGAACATAATTCCAAAATGCTCAAATCTGGATTTTTTTTAGCTAGACCGGGTAGGCAAAAAATATTGAATTTCAGACAAATATAAAAAAAACACTCAATATGCTTCAAAATGATCTCAAACAATCTCCTGCTATCTTCAGAACATCAATGGATTAAGTTGGAGAAAGGATTGAAGTAAAAATGAACATAATTCCAAAATGCTAAAATCTGGATTTTTTTTGCCAGACCGGGTAGGCAAAAATATTGCATTTCTGACAAAAATAAAAAAAACCACTCAATATGCTTCAAAATGATCTCAAACAATCTCCTGCTATCTTCAGAACATCAATGGATTAAGTTGGAGAAAGGATTGAAGTAAAAATGAACATAATTCCAAAATGCTAAAATCTGGATTTTTTTGCCAGACCGGGTAGGCAAAAATATTGCATTTCTGACAAAAATAAAAGAAACACTCAATATGCTTCAAAATGATCTCAAACAATCTCCTGCTATCTTCAGAACATCAATGGATTAAGTTGGAGAAAGGATTGAAGTAAAAATGAACATAATTCCAAAATGGTCAAATCTGGATTTTTTTTTGCCAGACCAGGTAGGCAAAAAATATTGCATTTCTGACAAATATAAAAAAAACACTCAATATGCTTCAAAATGATCTCAAACAATCTCCTGCTATCTTCAGAACATCAATGGATTAAGTTGGAGAAAGGATTGAAGTAAAAATGAACATAATTCCAAAATGCTAAAATCTTGATTTTTTTGCCAGACCGGGTAGGCAAAAATATTGCATTTCTGACAAAAATAAAAGAAACACTCAATATGCTTCAAAATGATCTCAAACAATCTCCTGCTATCTTCAGAACATCAATGGATTAAGTTGGAGAAAGGATTGAAGTAACAATGAACATAATTCCAAAATGCTAAAATCTGGATTTTTTTGCCAGACCGGGTAGGCAAAAAATATTGCATTTCTGACAAAAATAAAAGAAACACTCAATATGCTTCAAAATGATCTCAAACAATCTCCTGGTAGGTTCAGAAGATGAATGGATTAAGTTGGAGAAAGGATTGAAGTAAAAATGAACATAATTCCAAAATGCTCAAATCTGGATTTTTTAGCCAGACCGGGTAGGCAAAAAATATTGCATTTCTGACAAAAATAAAAAAAACACTCAATATGCTTCAAAATGATCTCAAACAATCTCCTGCTATCTTCAGAACATCAATGGATTAAGTTGGGGAAAGGATTGAAGTAAAAATCAACATAATTCAAAAATGCTCAAATTTGGATTTTTTAGCCAGACCGGGTAGGCAAAAATATTGAATTTCTGACAAATATAAAAAAACACTCAATATGCTTCAAAATGATCTCAAACAATCTCCTGCTATCTTCAGAACATCAATCGATTAAGTTGGAGAAAGGATTGAAGTAAAAATGAACATAATTCCAAAATGCTCAAATCTGGATTTTTTAGCCAGACCGGGTAGGCAAAAAATATTGAATTTCAGACAAAAATAAAAGAAACACTCAATATGCTTCAAAATGATCTCAAACAATCTCCTGGTAGCTTCAGAACATCAATGGATTAAGTTGGAGAAAGGATTGAAGTAAAAATGAACATAATTCCAAAATGCTTAAATCTGGATTTTTTAGCCAGACCGGGTAGGCAAAAAATATTGAATTTCAGACAAAAATAAAAGAAACACTCAATATGCTTCAAAATGATCTCAAACAATCTCCTGGTAGCTTCAGAACATCAATGGATTAAGTTGGAGAAAGGATTGAAGTAAAAATGAACATAATTCCAAAATGCTTAAATTCGGATTTTTTTGCCAGACCGGGTAGGCAAAAATATTGCATTTCTGACAAAAATAAAAGAAACACTCAATATGCTTCAAAATGATCTCAAACAATCTCCTGCTATCTTCAGAACATCAATGGATTAAGTTGGAGAAAGGATTGAAGTAAAAATGAACATAATTCCAAAATGGTCAAATCTGGATTTTTTTTTGCCAGACCGGGTAGGCAAAAAATATTGCATTTCTGACAAATATAAAAAAAACACTCAATATGCTTCAAAATGATCTCAAACAATCTCCTGCTATCTTCAGAACATCAATGGATTAAGTTGGAGAAAGGATTGAAGTAAAAATGAACATAATTCCAAAATGCTAAAATCTGGATTTTTTTGCCAGACCGGGTAGGCAAAAATATTGCATTTCTGACAAAAATAAAAGAAACACTCAATATGCTTCAAAATGATCTCAAACAATCTCCTGCTATCTTCAGAACATCAATGGATTAAGTTGGAGAAAGGATTGAAGTAACAATGAACATAATTCCAAAATGCTAAAATCTGGATTTTTTTGCCAGACCGGGTAGGCAAAAAATATTGCATTTCTGACAAATATAAAAGAAACACTCAATATGCTTCAAAATGATCTCAAACAATCTCCTGCTATCTTCAGAACATCAATGGATTAAGTTGGAGAAAGGATTGAAGTAACAATGAACATAATTCCAAAATGCTAAAATCTGGATTTTTTTGCCAGACCGGGTAGGCAAAAAATATTGCATTTCTGACAAAAATAAAAGAAACACTCAATATGCTTCAAAATGATCTCAAACAATCTCCTGGTAGGTTCAGAAGATGAATGGATTAAGTTGGAGAAAGGATTGAAGTAAAAATGAACATAATTCCAAAATGCTCAAATCTGGATTTTTTAGCCAGACCGGGTAGGCAAAAAATATTGCATTTCTGACAAAAATAAAAAAAACACTCAATATGCTTCAAAATGATCTCAAACAATCTCCTGCTATCTTCAGAACATCAATGGATTAAGTTGGGGAAAGGATTGAAGTAAAAATCAACATAATTCAAAAATGCTCAAATTTGGATTTTTTAGCCAGACCGGGTAGGCAAAAATATTGAATTTCTGACAAATATAAAAAAACACTCAATATGCTTCAAAATGATCTCAAACAATCTCCTGCTATCTTCAGAACATCAATCGATTAAGTTGGAGAAAGGATTGAAGTAAAAATGAACATAATTCCAAAATGCTCAAATCTGGATTTTTTAGCCAGACCGGGTAGGCAAAACATATTGAATTTCAGACAAAAATAAAAGAAACACTCAATATGCTTCAAAATGATCTCAAACAATCTCCTGGTAGCTTCAGAACATCAATGGATTAAGTTGGAGAAAGGATTGAAGTAAAAATGAACATAATTCCAAAATGCTTAAATCTGGATTTTTTAGCCAGACCGGGTAGGCAAAAAATATTGAATTTCAGACAAAAATAAAAGAAACACTCAATATGCTTCAAAATGATCTCAAACAATCTCCTGGTAGCTTCAGAACATCAATGGATTAAGTTGGAGAAAGGATTGAAGTAAAAATGAACATAATTCCAAAATGCTTAAATTCGGATTTTTTTGCCAGACCGGGTAGGCAAAAATATTGCATTTCTGACAAAAATAAAAGAAACACTCAATATGCTTCAAAATGATCTCAAACAATCTCCTGCTATCTTCAGAACATCAATGGATTAAGTTGGAGAAAGGATTGAAGTAAAAATGAACATAATTCCAAAATGGTCAAATCTGGATTTTTTTTTGCCAGACCGGGTAGGCAAAAAATATTGCATTTCTGACAAATATAAAAAAAACACTCAATATGCTTCAAAATGATCTCAAACAATCTCCTGCTATCTTCAGAACATCAATGGATTAAGTTGGAGAAAGGATTGAAGTAAAAATGAACATAATTCCAAAATGCTAAAATCTGGATTTTTTTGCCAGACCGGGTAGGCAAAAATATTGCATTTCTGACAAAAATAAAAGAAACACTCAATATGCTTCAAAATGATCTCAAACAATCTCCTGCTATCTTCAGAACATCAATGGATTAAGTTGGAGAAAGGATTGAAGTAACAATGAACATAATTCCAAAATGCTAAAATCTGGATTTTTTTGCCAGACCGGGTAGGCAAAAAATATTGCATTTCTGACAAATATAAAAAAAACACTCAATATGCTTCAAAATGATCTCAAACAATCTCCTGCTATCTTCAGAACATCAATGGATTAAGTTGGAGAAAGGATTGAAGTAAAAATGAACATAATTCCAAAATGCTCAATTCTGGATTTTTTTAGCTAGACCGGGTAGGCAAAAAATATTGAATTTCAGACAAATATAAAAAAAACACTCAATATGCTTCAAAATGATCTCAAACAATCTCCTGCTATCTTCAGAACATCAATGGATTAAGTTGGAGAAAGGATTGAAGTAAAAATGAACATAATTCCAAAATGCTAAAATCTGGATTTTTTTTGCCAGACCGGGTAGGCAAAAATATTGCATTTCTGACAAAAATAAAAAAAACCACTCAATATGCTTCAAAATGATCTCAAACAATCTCCTGCTATCTTCAGAACATCAATGGATTAAGTTGGGGAAAGGATTGAAGTAAAAATGAACATAATTCCAAAATGGTCAAATCTGGATTTTTTTAGCTAGACCGGGTAGGCAAAAAATATTGAATTTCAGACAAATATAAAAAAAACACTCAATATGCTTCAAAATGATCTCAAACAATCTCCTGCTATCTTCAGAACATCAATGGATTAAGTTGGAGAAAGGATTGAAGTAAAAATGAACATAATTCCAAAATGCTAAAATCTGGATTTTTTTTGCCAGACCGGGTAGGCAAAAATATTGCATTTCTGACAAAAATAAAAAAAACCACTCAATATGCTTCAAAATGATCTCAAACAATCTCCTGCTATCTTCAGAACATCAATGGATTAAGTTGGGGAAAGGATTGAAGTAAAAATGAACATAATTCCAAAATGGTCAAATCTGGATTTTTTAGCCAGACCGGGTAGGCAAAAAATATTGAATTTCAGACAAAAATAAAAGAAACACTCAATATGCTTCAAAATGATCTCAAACAATCTCCTGGTAGCTTCAGAACATCAATGGATTAAGTTGGAGAAAGGATTGAAGTAAAAATGAACATAATTCCAAAATGCTTAAATTCGGATTTTTTTGCCAGACCGGGTAGGCAAAAATATTGCATTTCTGACAAAAATAAAAGAAACACTCAATATGCTTCAAAATGATCTCAAACAATCTCCTGCTATCTTCAGAACATCAATGGATTAAGTTGGAGAAAGGATTGAAGTAAAAATGAACATAATTCCAAAATGGTCAAATCTGGATTTTTTTTGCCAGACCGGGTAGGCAAAAAATAGTGCATTTCTGACAAATATAAAAAAAACACTCAATATGCTTCAAAATGATCTCAAACAATCTCCTGCTATCTTCAGAACATCAATGGATTAAGTTGGAGAAAGGATTGAAGTAAAAATGAACATAATTCCAAAATGCTAAAATCTGGATTTTTTTTGCCAGACCGGGTAGGCAAAAATATTGCATTTCTGACAAAAATAAAAGAAACACTCAATATGCTTCAAAATGATCTCAAACAATCTCCTGCTATCTTCAGAACATCAATGGATTAAGTTGGAGAAAGGATTGAAGTAACAATGAACATAATTCCAAAATGCTAAAATCTGGATTTTTTTGCCAGACCGGGTAGGCAAAAAATATTGCATTTCTGACAAATATAAAAAAAACACTCAATATGCTTCAAAATGATCTCAAACAATCTCCTGCTATCTTCAGAACATCAATGGATTAAGTTGGAGAAAGGATTGAAGTAAAAATGAACATAATTCCAAAATGCTCAAATCTGGATTTTTTTAGCTAGACCGGGTAGGCAAAAAATATTGAATTTCAGACAAATATAAAAAAAACACTCAATATGCTTCAAAATGATCTCAAACAATCTCCTGCTATCTTCAGAACATCAATGGATTAAGTTGGAGAAAGGATTGAAGTAAAAATGAACATAATTCCAAAATGCTAAAATCTGGATTTTTTTGCCAGACCGGGTAGGCAAAAATATTGCATTTCTGACAAAAATAAAAGAAACACTCAATATGCTTCAAAATGATCTCAAACAATCTCCTGCTATCTTCAGAACATCAATGGATTAAGTTGGAGAAAGGATTGAAGTAAAAATGAACATAATTCCAAAATGGTCAAATCTGGATTTTTTTTTGCCAGACCGGGTAGGCAAAAAATATTGCATTTCTGACAAATATAAAAAAAACACTCAATATGCTTCAAAATGATCTCAAACAATCTCCTGCTATCTTCAGAACATCAATGGATTAAGTTGGAGAAAGGATTGAAGTAAAAATGAACATAATTCCAAAATGCTCAAATCTGGATTTTTTTAGCCAGACCGGGTAGGCAAAAAATATTGGATTTCTGACAAAAATAAAAGAAACACTCAATATGCTTCAAAATGATCTCAAACAATCTCCTGGTAGCTTCAGAAGATGAATGGATTAAGTTGGAGAAAGGATTGAAGTAAAAATGAACATAATTCCAAAATGCTCAAATCTGGATTTTTTAGCCAGACCGGGTAGGCAAAAATATTGCATTTCTGACAAAAATAAAAGAAACACTCAATATGCTTCAAAATGATCTCAAACAATCTCCTGGTAGGTTCAGAAGATGAATGGATTAAGTTGGAGAAAGGATTGAAGTAAAAATGAACATAATTCCAAAATGCTCAAATCTGGATTTTTTAGCCAGACCGGGTAGGCAAAAAATATTGCATTTCTGACAAAAATAAAAGAAACACTCAATATGCTTCAAAATGATCTCAAACAATCTCCTGCTATCTTCAGAACATCAATGGATTAAGTTGGAGAAAGGATTGAAGTAAAAATGAACATAATTCCAAAATGCTATAATCTGGATTTTTTTGCCAGACCGGGTAGGCAAAAATATTGCATTTCTGACAAAAATAAAAAATACACTCAATATGCTTCAAAATGATCTCAAACAATCTCCTGCTATCTTCAGATCATCAATGGATTAAGTTGGGGAACGGATTGAAGTAAAAATGAACATAATTCAAAAATGCTCAAATCTGGATTTTTTTAGCCAGACCGGGTAGGCAAAAATATTGCATTTCTGACAAAAATAAAAGAAACACTCAATATGCTTCAAAATGATCTCAAACAATCTCCTGCTATCTTCAGAACATCAATGGATTAAGTTGGAGAAAGGATTGAAGTAAAAATGAACATAATTCCAAAATGGTCAAATCTGGATTTTTTTTTGCCAGACCGGGTAGGCAAAAAATATTGCATTTCTGACAAATATAAAAAAAACACTCAATATGCTTCAAAATGATCTCAAACAATCTCCTGCTATCTTCAGAACATCAATGGATTAAGTTGGAGAAAGGATTGAAGTAAAAATGAACATAATTCCAAAATGCTAAAATCTTGATTTTTTTGCCAGACCGGGTAGGCAAAAATATTGCATTTCTGACAAAAATAAAAGAAACACTCAATATGCTTCAAAATGATCTCAAACAATCTCCTGCTATCTTCAGAACATCAATGGATTAAGTTGGAGAAAGGATTGAAGTAACAATGAACATAATTCCAAAATGCTAAAATCTGGATTTTTTTGCCAGACCGGGTAGGCAAAAAATATTGCATTTCTGACAAAAATAAAAGAAACACTCAATATGCTTCAAAATGATCTCAAACAATCTCCTGGTAGGTTCAGAAGATGAATGGATTAAGTTGGAGAAAGGATTGAAGTAAAAATGAACATAATTCCAAAATGCTCAAATCTGGATTTTTTAGCCAGACCGGGTAGGCAAAAAATATTGCATTTCTGACAAAAATAAAAGAAACACTCAATATGCTTCAAAATGATCTCAAACAATCTCCTGCTATCTTCAGAACATCAATGGATTAAGTTGGAGAAAGGATTGAAGTAAAAATGAACATAATTCCAAAATGCTATAATCTGGATTTTTTTGCCAGACCGGGTAGGCAAAAATATTGCATTTCTGACAAAAATAAAAAATACACTCAATATGCTTCAAAATGATCTCAAACAATCTCCTGCTATCTTCAGATCATCAATGGATTAAGTTGGGGAACGGATTGAAGTAAAAATGAACATAATTCAAAAATGCTCAAATCTGGATTTTTTTAGCCAGACCGGGTAGGCAAAAAATATTGGATTTCTGACAAAAATAAAAGAAACACTCAATATGCTTCAAAATGATCTCAAACAATCTCCTGGTAGCTTCAGAAGATGAATGGATTAAGTTGGAGAAAGGATTGAAGTAAAAATGAACATAATTCCAAAATGCTCAAATCTGGATTTTTTTTAGCTAGACCGGGTAGGCAAAAAATATTGAATTTCAGACAAATATAAAAAAAACACTCAATATGCTTCAAAATGATCTCAAACAATCTCCTGCTATCTTCAGAACATCAATGGATTAAGTTGGAGAAAGGATTGAAGGAAAAATGAACATAATTCCAAAATGGTCAAATCTGGATTTTTTTGCCAGACCGGGTAGGCAAAAAATATTGCATTTCTGACAAATATAAAAAAAACACTCAATATGCTTCAAAATGATCTCAAACAATCTCCTGCTATCTTCAGAACATCAATGGATTAAGTTGGAGAAAGGATTGAAGTAAAAATGAACATAATTCCAAAATGCTAAAATCTGGATTTTTTTGCCAGACCGGGTAGGCAAAAATATTGCATTTCTGACAAAATAAAAGAAACACTCAATATGCTTCAAAATGATCTCAAACAATCTCCTGCTATCTTCAGAACATCAATGGATTAAGTTGGGGAAAGGATTGAAGTAAAAATCAACATAATTCAAAAATGCTCAAATCTGGATTTTTTCGCCAGACCGGGTAGGCAAAAAATATTGCATTTCTGACAAAAATAAAAAAAACACTCAATATGCTTCAAAATGATCTCAAACAATCTCCTGGTAGCTTCAGAACATCAATGGATTAAGTTGGAGAAAGGATTGAAGTAAAAATGAACATAATTCCAAAATGCTAAAATCTGGATTTTTTTGCCAGACCGGGTAGGCAAAAATATTGCATTTCTGACAAAAATAAAAGAAACACTCAATATGCTTCAAAATGATCTCAAACAATCTCCTGGTAGCTTCAGAACATCAATGGATTAAGTTGGAGAAAGGATTGAAGGAAAAATGAACATAATTCCAAAATGGTCAAATCTGGATTTTTTTGCCAGACCGGGTAGGCAAAAAATATTGCATTTCTGACAAATATAAAAAAAAACACTCAATATGCTTCAAAATGATCTCAAACAATCTCCTGCTATCTTCAGAACATCAATGGATTAAGTTGGAGAAAGGATTGAAGTAAAAATGAACATAATTCCAAAATGCTAAAATCTGGATTTTTTTGCCAGACCGGGTAGGCAAAAATATTGCATTTCTGACAAAAATAAAAGAAACACTCAATATGCTTCAAAATGATCTCAAACAATCTCCTGCTATCTTCAGAACATCAATGGATTAAGTTGGAGAAAGGATTGAAGTAAAAATGAACATAATTCCAAAATGCTCAAATCTGGATTTTTTTGCCAGACTGGGTAGGCAAAAATATTGCATTTCTGACAAAAATAAAAGAAACACTCAATATGCTTCAAAATGATCTCAAACAATCTCCTGCTATCTTCAGAACATCAATGGATTAAGTTGGGGAAAGGATTGAAGTAAAAATCAACATAATTCAAAAATGCTCAAATCTGGATTTTTTCGCCAGACCGGGTAGGCAAAAAATATTGCATTTCTGACAAAAATAAAAAAAACACTCAATATGCTTCAAAATGATCTCAAACAATCTCCTGGTAGCTTCAGAACATCAATGGATTAAGTTGGAGAAAGGATTGAAGTAAAAATGAACATAATTCCAAAATGCTAAAATCTGTTTTTTTTTGCCAGACCGGGTAGGCAAAAATATTGCATTTCTGACAAAAATAAAAGAAACACTCAATATGCTTCAAAATGATCTCAAACAATCTCCTGGTAGCTTCAGAACATCAATGGATTAAGTTGGAGAAAGGATTGAAGTAAAAATGAACATAATTCCAAAATGCTTAAATTCGGATTTTTTTGCCAGACCGGGTAGGCAAAAATATTGCATTTCTGACAAAAATAAAAGAAACACTCAATATGCTTCAAAATGATCTCAAACAATCTCCTGCTATCTTCAGAACATCAATGGATTAAGTTGGAGAAAGGATTGAAGTAAAAATGAACATAATTCCAAAATGGTCAAATCTGGATTTTTTTTTGCCAGACCGGGTAGGCAAAAAATATTGCATTTCTGACAAATATAAAAAAAACACTCAATATGCTTCAAAATGATCTCAAACAATCTCCTGCTATCTTCAGAACATCAATGGATTAAGTTGGAGAAAGGATTGAAGTAAAAATGAACATAATTCCAAAATGCTAAAATCTGGATTTTTTTGCCAGACCGGGTAGGCAAAAATATTGCATTTCTGACAAAAATAAAAGAAACACTCAATATGCTTCAAAATGATCTCAAACAATCTCCTGCTATCTTCAGAACATCAATGGATTAAGTTGGAGAAAGGATTGAAGTAACAATGAACATAATTCCAAAATGCTAAAATCTGGATTTTTTTGCCAGACCGGGTAGGCAAAAAATATTGCATTTCTGACAAAAATAAAAAAAACACTCAATATGCTTCAAAATGATCTCAAACAATCTCCTGGTAGCTTCAGAACATCAATGGATTAAGTTGGAGAAAGGATTGAAGTAAAAATGAACATAATTCCAAAATGCTAAAATCTGTTTTTTTTTGCCAGACCGGGTAGGCAAAAATATTGCATTTCTGACAAAAATAAAAGAAACACTCAATATGCTTCAAAATGATCTCAAACAATCTCCTGGTAGCTTCAGAACATCAATGGATTAAGTTGGAGAAAGGATTGAAGTAAAAATGAACATAATTCCAAAATGCTTAAATTCGGATTTTTTTGCCAGACCGGGTAGGCAAAAATATTGCATTTCTGACAAAAATAAAAGAAACACTCAATATGCTTCAAAATGATCTCAAACAATCTCCTGCTATCTTCAGAACATCAATGGATTAAGTTGGAGAAAGGATTGAAGTAAAAATGAACATAATTCCAAAATGGTCAAATCTGGATTTTTTTTTGCCAGACCGGGTAGGCAAAAAATATTGCATTTCTGACAAATATAAAAAAAACACTCAATATGCTTCAAAATGATCTCAAACAATCTCCTGCTATCTTCAGAACATCAATGGATTTAGTTGGAGAAAGGATTGAAGTAAAAATGAACATAATTCCAAAATGCTAAAATCTGGATTTTTTTGCCAGACCGGGTAGGCAAAAATATTGCATTTCTGACAAAAATAAAAAATACACTCAATATGCTTCAAAATGATCTCAAACAATCTCCTGCTATCTTCAGATCATCAATGGATTAAGTTGGGGAACGGATTGAAGTAAAAATGAACATAATTCAAAAATGCTCAAATCTGGATTTTTTTAGCCAGACCGGGTAGGCAAAAAATATTGGATTTCTGACAAAAATAAAAGAAACACTCAATATGCTTCAAAATGATCTCAAACAATCTCCTGGTAGCTTCAGAAGATGAATGGATTAAGTTGGAGAAAGGATTGAAGTAAAAATGAACATAATTCCAAAATGCTCAAATCTGGATTTTTTTTAGCTAGACCGGGTAGGCAAAAAATATTGAATTTCAGACAAATATAAAAAAAACACTCAATATGCTTCAAAATGATCTCAAACAATCTCCTGCTATCTTCAGAACATCAATGGATTAAGTTGGAGAAAGGATTGAAGGAAAAATGAACATAATTCCAAAATGGTCAAATCTGGATTTTTTTGCCAGACCGGGTAGGCAAAAAATATTGCATTTCTGACAAATATAAAAAAAACACTCAATATGCTTCAAAATGATCTCAAACAATCTCCTGCTATCTTCAGAACATCAATGGATTAAGTTGGAGAAAGGATTGAAGTAAAAATGAACATAATTCCAAAATGCTAAAATCTGGATTTTTTTGCCAGACCGGGTAGGCAAAAATATTGCATTTCTGACAAAAATAAAAGAAACACTCAATATGCTTCAAAATGATCTCAAACAATCTCCTGCTATCTTCAGAACATCAATGGATTAAGTTGGGGAAAGGATTGAAGTAAAAATCAACATAATTCAAAAATGCTCAAATCTGGATTTTTTCGCCAGACCGGGTAGGCAAAAAATATTGCATTTCTGACAAAAATAAAAAAAACACTCAATATGCTTCAAAATGATCTCAAACAATCTCCTGCTATCTTCAGATCATCAATGGATTAAGTTGGGGAACGGATTGAAGTAAAAATGAACATAATTCAAAAATGCTCAAATCTGGATTTTTTTAGCCAGACCGGGTAGGCAAAAAATATTGGATTTCTGACAAAAATAAAAGAAACACTCAATATGCTTCAAAATGATCTCAAACAATCTCCTGGTAGCTTCAGAAGATGAATGGATTAAGTTGGAGAAAGGATTGAAGTAAAAATGAACATAATTCCAAAATGCTCAAATCTGGATTTTTTTTAGCTAGACCGGGTAGGCAAAAAATATTGAATTTCAGACAAATATAAAAAAACACTCAATATGCTTCAAAATGATCTCAAACAATCTCCTGCTATCTTCAGAACATCAATGGATTAAGTTGGAGAAAGGATTGAAGGAAAAATGAACATAATTCCAAAATGGTCAAATCTGGATTTTTTTGCCAGACCGGGTAGGCAAAAAATATTGCATTTCTGACAAATATAAAAAAAACACTCAATATGCTTCAAAATGATCTCAAACAATCTCCTGCTATCTTCAGAACATCAATGGATTAAGTTGGAGAAAGGATTGAAGTAAAAATGAACATAATTCCAAAATGCTAAAATCTGGATTTTTTTGCCAGACCGGGTAGGCAAAAATATTGCATTTCTGACAAAAATAAAAGAAACACTCAATATGCTTCAAAATGATCTCAAACAATCTCCTGCTATCTTCAGAACATCAATGGATTAAGTTGGGGAAAGGATTGAAGTAAAAATCAACATAATTCAAAAATGCTCAAATCTGGATTTTTTCGCCAGACCGGGTAGGCAAAAAATATTGCATTTCTGACAAAAATAAAAAAAACACTCAATATGCTTCAAAATGATCTCAAACAATCTCCTGGTAGCTTCAGAACATCAATGGATTAAGTTGGAGAAAGGATTGAAGTAAAAATGAACATAATTCCAAAATGCTAAAATCTGGATTTTTTTGCCAGACCGGGTAGGCAAAAATATTGCATTTCTGACAAAAATAAAAGAAACACTCAATATGCTTCAAAATGATCTCAAACAATCTCCTGGTAGCTTCAGAACATCAATGGATTAAGTTGGAGAAAGGATTGAAGTAAAAATGAACATAATTCCAAAATGGTCAAATCTGGATTTTTTTGCCAGACCGGGTAGGCAAAAATATTGCATTTCTGACAAAAATAAAAGAAACACTCAATATGCTTCAAAATGATCTCAAACAATCTCCTGCTATCTTCAGAACATCAATGGATCAAGTTGGAGAAAGGATTGAAGGAAAAATGAACATAATTCCAAAATGGTCAAATCTGGATTTTTTTGCCAGACCGGGTAGGCAAAAAATATTGCATTTCTGACAAATATAAAAAAAAACACTCAATATGCTTCAAAATGATCTCAAACAATCTCCTGCTATCTTCAGAACATCAATGGATTAAGTTGGAGAAAGGATTGAAGTAAAAATGAACATAATTCCAAAATGCTAAAATCTGGATTTTTTTGCCAGACCGGGTAGGCAAAAATATTGCATTTCTGACAAAAATAAAAGAAACACTCAATATGCTTCAAAATGATCTCAAACAATCTCCTGCTATCTTCAGAACATCAATGGATTAAGTTGGAGAAAGGATTGAAGTAAAAATGAACATAATTCCAAAATGCTCAAATCTGGATTTTTTTGCCAGACCGGGTAGGCAAAAATATTGCATTTCTGACAAAAATAAAAGAAACACTCAATATGCTTCAAAATGATCTCAAACAATCTCCTGCTATCTTCAGAACATCAATGGATTAAGTTGGGGAAAGGATTGAAGTAAAAATCAACATAATTCAAAAATGCTCAAATCTGGATTTTTTCGCCAGACCGGGTAGGCAAAAAATATTGCATTTCTGACAAAAATAAAAAAACACTCAATATGCTTCAAAATGATCTCAAACAATCTCCTGGTAGCTTCAGAACATCAATGGATTAAGTTGGAGAAAGGATTGAAGTAAAAATGAACATAATTCCAAAATGCTAAAATCTGGATTTTTTTGCCAGACCGGGTAGGCAAAAATATTGCATTTCTGACAAAAATAAAAGAAACACTCAATATGCTTCAAAATGATCTCAAACAATCTCCTGGTAGCTTCAGAACATCAATGGATTAAGTTGGAGAAAGGATTGAAGTAAAAATGAACATAATTCCAAAATGCTCAAATCTGGATTTTTTTAGCCAGACCGGGTAGGCAAAAAATATTGGATTTCTGACAAAAATAAAAGAAACACTCAATATGCTTCAAAATGATCTCAAACAATCTCCTGGTAGCTTCAGAAGATGAATGGATTAAGTTGGAGAAAGGATTGAAGTAAAAATGAACATAATTCCAAAATGCTCAAATCTGGATTTTTTAGCCAGACCGGGTAGGCAAAAAATATTGAATTTCAGACAAAAATAAAAGAAACACTCAATATGCTTCAAAATGATCTCAAACAATCTCCTGGTAGCTTCAGAACATCAATGGATTAAGTTGGAGAAAGGATTGAAGTAAAAATGAACATAATTCCAAAATGGTCAAATCTGGATTTTTTTGCCAGACCGGGTAGGCAAAAATATTGCATTTCTGACAAAAATAAAAGAAACACTCAATATGCTTCAAAATGATCTCAAACAATCTCCTGCTATCTTCAGAACATCAATGGATTAAGTTGGAGAAAGGATTGAAGGAAAAATGAACATAATTCCAAAATGGTCAAATCTGGATTTTTTTGCCAGACCGGGTAGGCAAAAAATATTGCATTTCTGACAAATATAAAAAAAACACTCAATATGCTTCAAAATGATCTCAAACAATCTCCTGCTATCTTCAGAACATCAATGGATTAAGTTGGAGAAAGGATTGAAGTAAAAATGAACATAATTCCAAAATGCTAAAATCTGGATTTTTTTGCCAGACCGGGTAGGCAAAAATATTGCATTTCTGACAAAAATAAAAGAAACACTCAATATGCTTCAAAATGATCTCAAACAATCTCCTGCTATCTTCAGAACATCAATGGATTAAGTTGGAGAAAGGATTGAAGTAAAAATGAACATAATTCCAAAATGCTCAAATCTGGATTTTTTTTAGCTAGACCGGGTAGGCAAAAAATATTGAATTTCAGACAAATATAAAAAAAACACTCAATATGCTTCAAAATGATCTCAAACAATCTCCTGCTATCTTCAGAACATCAATGGATTAAGTTGGAGAAAGGATTGAAGTAAAAATGAACATAATTCCAAAATGCTAAAATCTGGATTTTTTTTGCCAGACCGGGTAGGCAAAAATATTGCATTTCTGACAAAAATAAAAAAAACCACTCAATATGCTTCAAAATGATCTCAAACAATCTCCTGCTATCTTCAGAACATCAATGGATTAAGTTGGAGAAAGGATTGAAGTAAAAATGAACATAATTCCAAAATGCTAAAATCTGGATTTTTTTGCCAGACCGGGTAGGCAAAAATATTGCATTTCTGACAAAAATAAAAGAAACACTCAATATGCTTCAAAATGATCTCAAACAATCTCCTGCTATCTTCAGAACATCAATGGATTAAGTTGGAGAAAGGATTGAAGTAAAAATGAACATAATTCCAAAATGCTAAAATCTTGATTTTTTTGCCAGACCGGGTAGGCAAAAATATTGCATTTCTGACAAAAATAAAAGAAACACTCAATATGCTTCAAAATGATCTCAAACAATCTCCTGCTATCTTCAGAACATCAATGGATTAAGTTGGAGAAAGGATTGAAGTAACAATGAACATAATTCCAAAATGCTAAAATCTGGATTTTTTTGCCAGACCGGGTAGGCAAAAAATATTGCATTTCTGACAAAAATAAAAGAAACACTCAATATGCTTCAAAATGATCTCAAACAATCTCCTGGTAGGTTCAGAAGATGAATGGATTAAGTTGGAGAAAGGATTGAAGTAAAAATGAACATAATTCCAAAATGCTCAAATCTGGATTTTTTAGCCAGACCGGGTAGGCAAAAAATATTGCATTTCTGACAAAAATAAAAAAAACACTCAATATGCTTCAAAATGATCTCAAACAATCTCCTGCTATCTTCAGAACATCAATGGATTAAGTTGGGGAAAGGATTGAAGTAAAAATCAACATAATTCAAAAATGCTCAAATTTGGATTTTTTAGCCAGACCGGGTAGGCAAAAATATTGAATTTCTGACAAATATAAAAAAACACTCAATATGCTTCAAAATGATCTCAAACAATCTCCTGCTATCTTCAGAACATCAATCGATTAAGTTGGAGAAAGGATTGAAGTAAAAATGAACATAATTCCAAAATGCTCAAATCTGGATTTTTTAGCCAGACCGGGTAGGCAAAAAATATTGAATTTCAGACAAAAATAAAAGAAACACTCAATATGCTTCAAAATGATCTCAAACAATCTCCTGGTAGCTTCAGAACATCAATGGATTAAGTTGGAGAAAGGATTGAAGTAAAAATGAACATAATTCCAAAATGCTTAAATCTGGATTTTTTAGCCAGACCGGGTAGGCAAAAAATATTGAATTTCAGACAAAAATAAAAGAAACACTCAATATGCTTCAAAATGATCTCAAACAATCTCCTGGTAGCTTCAGAACATCAATGGATTAAGTTGGAGAAAGGATTGAAGTAAAAATGAACATAATTCCAAAATGCTTAAATTCGGATTTTTTTGCCAGACCGGGTAGGCAAAAATATTGCATTTCTGACAAAAATAAAAGAAACACTCAATATGCTTCAAAATGATCTCAAACAATCTCCTGCTATCTTCAGAACATCAATGGATTAAGTTGGAGAAAGGATTGAAGTAAAAATGAACATAATTCCAAAATGGTCAAATCTGGATTTTTTTTTGCCAGACCGGGTAGGCAAAAAATATTGCATTTCTGACAAATATAAAAAAAACACTCAATATGCTTCAAAATGATCTCAAACAATCTCCTGCTATCTTCAGAACATCAATGGATTAAGTTGGAGAAAGGATTGAAGTAAAAATGAACATAATTCCAAAATGCTAAAATCTGGATTTTTTTGCCAGACCGGGTAGGCAAAAATATTGCATTTCTGACAAAAATAAAAGAAACACTCAATATGCTTCAAAATGATCTCAAACAATCTCCTGCTATCTTCAGAACATCAATGGATTAAGTTGGAGAAAGGATTGAAGTAACAATGAACATAATTCCAAAATGCTAAAATCTGGATTTTTTTGCCAGACCGGGTAGGCAAAAAATATTGCATTTCTGACAAATATAAAAAAAACACTCAATATGCTTCAAAATGATCTCAAACAATCTCCTGCTATCTTCAGAACATCAATGGATTAAGTTGGAGAAAGGATTGAAGTAAAAATGAACATAATTCCAAAATGCTCAAATCTGGATTTTTTTAGCTAGACCGGGTAGGCAAAAAATATTGAATTTCAGACAAATATAAAAAAAACACTCAATATGCTTCAAAATGATCTCAAACAATCTCCTGCTATCTTCAGAACATCAATGGATTAAGTTGGAGAAAGGATTGAAGTAAAAATGAACATAATTCCAAAATGCTAAAATCTGGATTTTTTTTGCCAGACCGGGTAGGCAAAAATATTGCATTTCTGACAAAAATAAAAAAAACCACTCAATATGCTTCAAAATGATCTCAAACAATCTCCTGCTATCTTCAGAACATCAATGGATTAAGTTGGGGAAAGGATTGAAGTAAAAATGAACATAATTCCAAAATGGTCAAATCTGGATTTTTTAGCCAGACCGGGTAGGCAAAAAATATTGAATTTCAGACAAAAATAAAAGAAACACTCAATATGCTTCAAAATGATCTCAAACAATCTCCTGCTATCTTCAGAACATCAATGGATTAAGTTGGAGAAGGATTGAAGTAAAAATGAACATAATTCCAAAATGCTAAAATCTGGATTTTTTTTGCCAGACCGGGTAGGCAAAAAATATTGCATTTCTGACAAAAATAAAAAAACCACTCAATATGCTTCAAAATGATCTCAAACAATCTCCTGCTATCTTCAGAACATCAATGGATTAAGTTGGAGAAAGGATTGAAGTAAAAATGAACATAATTCCAAAATGCTAAAATCTGGATTTTTTTGCCAGACCGGTAGGCAAAAATATTGCATTTCTGACAAAAATAAAAGAAACACTCAATATGCTTCAAAATGATCTCAAACAATCTCCTGCTATCTTCAGAACATCAATGGATTAAGTTGGAGAAAGGATTGAAGTAAAATGAACATAATTCCAAAATGCTAAAATCTTGATTTTTTTGCCAGACCGGGTAGGCAAAAATATTGCATTTCTGACAAAAATAAAAGAAACACTCAATATGCTTCAAAATGATCTCAAACAATCTCCTGCTATCTTCAGAACATCAATGGATTAAGTTGGAGAAAGGATTGAAGTAACAATGAACATAATTCCAAAATGCTAAAATCTGGATTTTTTTTGCCAGACCGGGTAGGCAAAAAATATTGCATTTCTGACAAAAATAAAAGAAACACTCAATATGCTTCAAAATGATCTCAAACAATCTCCTGGTAGGTTCAGAAGATGAATGGATTAAGTTGGAGAAAGGATTGAAGTAAAAATGAACATAATTCCAAAATGCTCAAATCTGGATTTTTTAGCCAGACCGGGTAGGCAAAAAATATTGCATTTCTGACAAAAATAAAAAAAACACTCAATATGCTTCAAAATGATCTCAAACAATCTCCTGCTATCTCAGAACATCAATGGATTAAGTTGGGGAAAGGATTGAAGTAAAAATCAACATAATTCAAAAATGCTCAAATTTGGATTTTTTAGCCAGACCGGGTAGGCAAAAATATTGAATTTCTGACAAATATAAAAAAACACTCAATATGCTTCAAAATGATCTCAAACAATCTCCTGCTATCTTCAGAACATCAATCGATTAAGTTGGAGAAAGGATTGAAGTAAAAATGAACATAATTCCAAAATGCTCAAATCTGGATTTTTTAGCCAGACCGGGTAGGCAAAAAATATTGAATTTCAGACAAAAATAAAAGAAACACTCAATATGCTTCAAAATGATCTCAAACAATCTCCTGGTAGCTTCAGAACATCAATGGATTAAGTTGGAGAAAGGATTGAAGTAAAAATGAACATAATTCCAAAATGCTTAAATCTGGATTTTTTAGCCAGACCGGGTAGGCAAAAAATATTGAATTTCAGACAAAAATAAAAGAAACACTCAATATGCTTCAAAATGATCTCAAACAATCTCCTGGTAGCTTCAGAACATCAATGGATTAAGTTGGAGAAAGGATTGAAGTAAAAATGAACATAATTCCAAAATGCTTAAATTCGGATTTTTTTGCCAGACCGGGTAGGCAAAAATATTGCATTTCTGACAAAAATAAAAGAAACACTCAATATGCTTCAAAATGATCTCAAACAATCTCCTGCTATCTTCAGAACATCAATGGATTAAGTTGGAGAAAGGATTGAAGTAAAAATGAACATAATTCCAAAATGGTCAAATCTGGATTTTTTTTTGCCAGACCGGGTAGGCAAAAAATATTGCATTTCTGACAAATATAAAAAAAACACTCAATATGCTTCAAAATGATCTCAAACAATCTCCTGCTATCTTCAGAACATCAATGGATTAAGTTGGAGAAAGGATTGAAGTAAAAATGAACATAATTCCAAAATGCTAAAATCTGGATTTTTTTGCCAGACCGGGTAGGCAAAAATATTGCATTTCTGACAAAAATAAAAGAAACACTCAATATGCTTCAAAATGATCTCAAACAATCTCCTGCTATCTTCAGAACATCAATGGATTAAGTTGGAGAAAGGATTGAAGTAACAATGAACATAATTCCAAAATGCTAAAATCTGGATTTTTTTGCCAGACCGGGTAGGCAAAAAATATTGCATTTCTGACAAATATAAAAAAAACACTCAATATGCTTCAAAATGATCTCAAACAATCTCCTGCTATCTTCAGAACATCAATGGATTAAGTTGGAGAAAGGATTGAAGTAAAAATGAACATAATTCCAAAATGCTCAAATCTGGATTTTTTTAGCTAGACCGGGTAGGCAAAAAATATTGAATTTCAGACAAATATAAAAAAAACACTCAATATGCTTCAAAATGATCTCAAACAATCTCCTGCTATCTTCAGAACATCAATGGATTAAGTTGGAGAAAGGATTGAAGTAAAAATGAACATAATTCCAAAATGCTCAAATCTGGATTTTTTAGCCAGACCGGGTAGGCAAAAAATATTGCATTTCTGACAAATATAAAAAAAACACTCAATATGCTTCAAAATGATCTCAAACAATCTCCTGCTATCTTCAGAACATCAATGGATTAAGTTGGAGAAAGGATTGAAGTAAAAATGAACATAATTCCAAAATGCTCAAATCTGGATTTTTTTAGCTAGACCGGGTAGGCAAAAAATATTGAATTTCAGACAAATATAAAAAAAACACTCAATATGCTTCAAAATGATCTCAAACAATCTCCTGCTATCTTCAGAACATCAATCGATTAAGTTGGAGAAAGGATTGAAGTAAAAATGAACATAATTCCAAAATGCTCAAATCTGGATTTTTTAGCCAGACCGGGTAGGCAAAAAATATTGAATTTCAGACAAAAATAAAAGAAACACTCAATATGCTTCAAAATGATCTCAAACAATCTCCTGGTAGCTTCAGAACATCAATGGATTAAGTTGGAGAAAGGATTGAAGTAAAAATGAACATAATTCCAAAATGCTTAAATCTGGATTTTTTAGCCAGACCGGGTAGGCAAAAAATATTGAATTTCAGACAAAAATAAAAGAAACACTCAATATGCTTCAAAATGATCTCAAACAATCTCCTGGTAGCTTCAGAACATCAATGGATTAAGTTGGAGAAAGGATTGAAGTAAAAATGAACATAATTCCAAAATGCTTAAATTCGGATTTTTTTGCCAGACCGGGTAGGCAAAAATATTGCATTTCTGACAAAAATAAAAGAAACACTCAATATGCTTCAAAATGATCTCAAACAATCTCCTGCTATCTTCAGAACATCAATGGATTAAGTTGGAGAAAGGATTGAAGTAAAAATGAACATAATTCCAAAATGGTCAAATCTGGATTTTTTTTTGCCAGACCGGGTAGGCAAAAAATATTGCATTTCTGACAAATATAAAAAAAACACTCAATATGCTTCAAAATGATCTCAAACAATCTCCTGCTATCTTCAGAACATCAATGGATTAAGTTGGAGAAAGGATTGAAGTAAAAATGAACATAATTCCAAAATGCTAAAATCTGGATTTTTTTGCCAGACCGGGTAGGCAAAAATATTGCATTTCTGACAAAAATAAAAGAAACACTCAATATGCTTCAAAATGATCTCAAACAATCTCCTGCTATCTTCAGAACATCAATGGATTAAGTTGGAGAAAGGATTGAAGTAACAATGAACATAATTCCAAAATGCTAAAATCTGGATTTTTTTGCCAGACCGGGTAGGCAAAAAATATTGCATTTCTGACAAATATAAAAAAAACACTCAATATGCTTCAAAATGATCTCAAACAATCTCCTGCTATCTTCAGAACATCAATGGATTAAGTTGGAGAAAGGATTGAAGTAAAAATGAACATAATTCCAAAATGCTCAAATCTGGATTTTTTTAGCTAGACCGGGTAGGCAAAAAATATTGAATTTCAGACAAATATAAAAAAAACACTCAATATGCTTCAAAATGATCTCAAACAATCTCCTGCTATCTTCAGAACATCAATGGATTAAGTTGGAGAAAGGATTGAAGTAAAAATGAACATAATTCCAAAATGCTAAAATCTGGATTTTTTTTGCCAGACCGGGTAGGCAAAAATATTGCATTTCTGACAAAAATAAAAAAAACCACTCAATATGCTTCAAAATGATCTCAAACAATCTCCTGCTATCTTCAGAACATCAATGGATTAAGTTGGGGAAAGGATTGAAGTAAAAATGAACATAATTCCAAAATGGTCAAATCTGGATTTTTTAGCCAGACCGGGTAGGCAAAAAATATTGAATTTCAGACAAAAATAAAAGAAACACTCAATATGCTTCAAAATGATCTCAAACAATCTCCTGGTAGCTTCAGAACATCAATGGATTAAGTTGGAGAAAGGATTGAAGTAAAAATGAACATAATTCCAAAATGCTTAAATTCGGATTTTTTTGCCAGACCGGGTAGGCAAAAATATTGCATTTCTGACAAAAATAAAAGAAACACTCAATATGCTTCAAAATGATCTCAAACAATCTCCTGCTATCTTCAGAACATCAATGGATTAAGTTGGAGAAAGGATTGAAGTAAAAATGAACATAATTCCAAAATGGTCAAATCTGGATTTTTTTTTGCCAGACCGGGTAGGCAAAAAATAGTGCATTTCTGACAAATATAAAAAAAACACTCAATATGCTTCAAAATGATCTCAAACAATCTCCTGCTATCTTCAGAACATCAATGGATTAAGTTGGAGAAAGGATTGAAGTAAAAATGAACATAATTCCAAAATGCTAAAATCTGGATTTTTTTTGCCAGACCGGGTAGGCAAAAATATTGCATTTCTGACAAAAATAAAAGAAACACTCAATATGCTTCAAAATGATCTCAAACAATCTCCTGCTATCTTCAGAACATCAATGGATTAAGTTGGAGAAAGGATTGAAGTAACAATGAACATAATTCCAAAATGCTAAAATCTGGATTTTTTTGCCAGACCGGGTAGGCAAAAAATATTGCATTTCTGACAAATATAAAAAAAACACTCAATATGCTTCAAAATGATCTCAAACAATCTCCTGCTATCTTCAGAACATCAATGGATTAAGTTGGAGAAAGGATTGAAGTAAAAATGAACATAATTCCAAAATGCTCAAATCTGGATTTTTTTAGCTAGACCGGGTAGGCAAAAAATATTGAATTTCAGACAAATATAAAAAAAACACTCAATATGCTTCAAAATGATCTCAAACAATCTCCTGCTATCTTCAGAACATCAATGGATTAAGTTGGAGAAAGGATTGAAGTAAAAATGAACATAATTCCAAAATGCTAAAATCTGGATTTTTTTGCCAGACCGGGTAGGCAAAAATATTGCATTTCTGACAAAAATAAAAGAAACACTCAATATGCTTCAAAATGATCTCAAACAATCTCCTGCTATCTTCAGAACATCAATGGATTAAGTTGGAGAAAGGATTGAAGTAAAAATGAACATAATTCCAAAATGGTCAAATCTGGATTTTTTTTTGCCAGACCGGGTAGGCAAAAAATATTGCATTTCTGACAAATATAAAAAAAACACTCAATATGCTTCAAAATGATCTCAAACAATCTCCTGCTATCTTCAGAACATCAATGGATTAAGTTGGAGAAAGGATTGAAGTAAAAATGAACATAATTCCAAAATGCTCAAATCTGGATTTTTTTGCCAGACCGGGTAGGCAAAAATATTGCATTTCTGACAAAAATAAAAGAAACACTCAATATGCTTCAAAATGATCTCAAACAATCTCCTGCTATCTTCAGAACATCAATGGATTAAGTTGGAGAAAGGATTGAAGTAACAATGAACATAATTCCAAAATGCTAAAATCTGGATTTTTTTGCCAGACCGGGTAGGCAAAAAATATTGCATTTCTGACAAATATAAAAAAAACACTCAATATGCTTCAAAATGATCTCAAACAATCTCCTGCTATCTTCAGAACATCAATGGATTAAGTTGGAGAAAGGATTGAAGTAAAAATGAACATAATTCCAAAATGCTCAAATCTGGATTTTTTTAGCCAGACCGGGTAGGCAAAAAATATTGGATTTCTGACAAAAATAAAAGAAACACTCAATATGCTTCAAAATGATCTCAAACAATCTCCTGGTAGCTTCAGAAGATGAATGGATTAAGTTGGAGAAAGGATTGAAGTAAAAATGAACATAATTCCAAAATGCTCAAATCTGGATTTTTTAGCCAGACCGGGTAGGCAAAAATATTGCATTTCTGACAAAAATAAAAGAAACACTCAATATGCTTCAAAATGATCTCAAACAATCTCCTGGTAGGTTCAGAAGATGAATGGATTAAGTTGGAGAAAGGATTGAAGTAAAAATGAACATAATTCCAAAATGCTCAAATCTGGATTTTTTAGCCAGACCGGGTAGGCAAAAAATATTGCATTTCTGACAAAAATAAAAGAAACACTCAATATGCTTCAAAATGATCTCAAACAATCTCCTGCTATCTTCAGAACATCAATGGATTAAGTTGGAGAAAGGATTGAAGTAAAAATGAACATAATTCCAAAATGCTATAATCTGGATTTTTTTGCCAGACCGGGTAGGCAAAAATATTGCATTTCTGACAAAAATAAAAAATACACTCAATATGCTTCAAAATGATCTCAAACAATCTCCTGCTATCTTCAGATCATCAATGGATTAAGTTGGGGAACGGATTGAAGTAAAAATGAACATAATTCAAAAATGCTCAAATCTGGATTTTTTTAGCCAGACCGGGTAGGCAAAAATATTGCATTTCTGACAAAAATAAAAGAAACACTCAATATGCTTCAAAATGATCTCAAACAATCTCCTGCTATCTTCAGAACATCAATGGATTAAGTTGGAGAAAGGATTGAAGTAAAAATGAACATAATTCCAAAATGGTCAAATCTGGATTTTTTTTTGCCAGACCGGGTAGGCAAAAAATATTGCATTTCTGACAAATATAAAAAAAACACTCAATATGCTTCAAAATGATCTCAAACAATCTCCTGCTATCTTCAGAACATCAATGGATTAAGTTGGAGAAAGGATTGAAGTAAAAATGAACATAATTCCAAAATGCTAAAATCTTGATTTTTTTGCCAGACCGGGTAGGCAAAAATATTGCATTTCTGACAAAAATAAAAGAAACACTCAATATGCTTCAAAATGATCTCAAACAATCTCCTGCTATCTTCAGAACATCAATGGATTAAGTTGGAGAAAGGATTGAAGTAACAATGAACATAATTCCAAAATGCTAAAATCTGGATTTTTTTGCCAGACCGGGTAGGCAAAAAATATTGCATTTCTGACAAAAATAAAAGAAACACTCAATATGCTTCAAAATGATCTCAAACAATCTCCTGGTAGGTTCAGAAGATGAATGGATTAAGTTGGAGAAAGGATTGAAGTAAAAATGAACATAATTCCAAAATGCTCAAATCTGGATTTTTTAGCCAGACCGGGTAGGCAAAAAATATTGCATTTCTGACAAAAATAAAAGAAACACTCAATATGCTTCAAAATGATCTCAAACAATCTCCTGCTATCTTCAGAACATCAATGGATTAAGTTGGAGAAAGGATTGAAGTAAAAATGAACATAATTCCAAAATGCTATAATCTGGATTTTTTTGCCAGACCGGGTAGGCAAAAATATTGCATTTCTGACAAAAATAAAAAATACACTCAATATGCTTCAAAATGATCTCAAACAATCTCCTGCTATCTTCAGATCATCAATGGATTAAGTTGGGGAACGGATTGAAGTAAAAATGAACATAATTCAAAAATGCTCAAATCTGGATTTTTTTAGCCAGACCGGGTAGGCAAAAAATATTGGATTTCTGACAAAAATAAAAGAAACACTCAATATGCTTCAAAATGATCTCAAACAATCTCCTGGTAGCTTCAGAAGATGAATGGATTAAGTTGGAGAAAGGATTGAAGTAAAAATGAACATAATTCCAAAATGCTCAAATCTGGATTTTTTTTAGCTAGACCGGGTAGGCAAAAAATATTGAATTTCAGACAAATATAAAAAAAACACTCAATATGCTTCAAAATGATCTCAAACAATCTCCTGCTATCTTCAGAACATCAATGGATTAAGTTGGAGAAAGGATTGAAGGAAAAATGAACATAATTCCAAAATGCTCAAATCTGGATTTTTTTGCCAGACCGGGTAGGCAAAAAATATTGCATTTCTGACAAATATAAAAAAAACACTCAATATGCTTCAAAATGATCTCAAACAATCTCCTGCTATCTTCAGAACATCAATGGATTAAGTTGGAGAAAGGATTGAAGTAAAAATGAACATAATTCCAAAATGCTAAAATCTGGATTTTTTTGCCAGACCGGGTAGGCAAAAATATTGCATTTCTGACAAAAATAAAAGAAACACTCAATATGCTTCAAAATGATCTCAAACAATCTCCTGCTATCTTCAGAACATCAATGGATTAAGTTGGGGAAAGGATTGAAGTAAAAATCAACATAATTCAAAAATGCTCAAATCTGGATTTTTTCGCCAGACCGGGTAGGCAAAAAATATTGCATTTCTGACAAAAATAAAAAAAACACTCAATATGCTTCAAAATGATCTCAAACAATCTCCTGGTAGCTTCAGAACATCAATGGATTAAGTTGGAGAAAGGATTGAAGTAAAAATGAACATAATTCCAAAATGCTAAAATCTGGATTTTTTTGCCAGACCGGGTAGGCAAAAATATTGCATTTCTGACAAAAATAAAAGAAACACTCAATATGCTTCAAAATGATCTCAAACAATCTCCTGGTAGCTTCAGAACATCAATGGATTAAGTTGGAGAAAGGATTGAAGGAAAAATGAACATAATTCCAAAATGGTCAAATCTGGATTTTTTTGCCAGACCGGGTAGGCAAAAAATATTGCATTTCTGACAAATATAAAAAAAAACACTCAATATGCTTCAAAATGATCTCAAACAATCTCCTGCTATCTTCAGAACATCAATGGATTAAGTTGGAGAAAGGATTGAAGTAAAAATGAACATAATTCCAAAATGCTCAAATCTGGATTTTTTTGCCAGACCGGGTAGGCAAAAATATTGCATTTCTGACAAAAATAAAAGAAACACTCAATATGCTTCAAAATGATCTCAAACAATCTCCTGCTATCTTCAGAACATCAATGGATTAAGTTGGAGAAAGGATTGAAGTAAAAATGAACATAATTCCAAAATGCTCAAATCTGGATTTTTTTGCCAGACCGGGTAGGCAAAAATATTGCATTTCTGACAAAAATAAAAGAAACACTCAATATGCTTCAAAATGATCTCAAACAATCTCCTGCTATCTTCAGAACATCAATGGATTAAGTTGGGGAAAGGATTGAAGTAAAAATCAACATAATTCAAAAATGCTCAAATCTGGATTTTTTCGCCAGACCGGGTAGGCAAAAAATATTGCATTTCTGACAAAAATAAAAAAAACACTCAATATGCTTCAAAATGATCTCAAACAATCTCCTGGTAGCTTCAGAACATCAATGGATTAAGTTGGAGAAAGGATTGAAGTAAAAATGAACATAATTCCAAAATGCTAAAATCTGTTTTTTTTTGCCAGACCGGGTAGGCAAAAATATTGCATTTCTGACAAAAATAAAAGAAACACTCAATATGCTTCAAAATGATCTCAAACAATCTCCTGGTAGCTTCAGAACATCAATGGATTAAGTTGGAGAAAGGATTGAAGTAAAAATGAACATAATTCCAAAATGCTTAAATTCGGATTTTTTTGCCAGACCGGGTAGGCAAAAATATTGCATTTCTGACAAAAATAAAAGAAACACTCAATATGCTTCAAAATGATCTCAAACAATCTCCTGCTATCTTCAGAACATCAATGGATTAAGTTGGAGAAAGGATTGAAGTAAAAATGAACATAATTCCAAAATGGTCAAATCTGGATTTTTTTTTGCCAGACCGGGTAGGCAAAAAATATTGCATTTCTGACAAATATAAAAAAAACACTCAATATGCTTCAAAATGATCTCAAACAATCTCCTGCTATCTTCAGAACATCAATGGATTAAGTTGGAGAAAGGATTGAAGTAAAAATGAACATAATTCCAAAATGCTAAAATCTGGATTTTTTTGCCAGACCGGGTAGGCAAAAATATTGCATTTCTGACAAAAATAAAAGAAACACTCAATATGCTTCAAAATGATCTCAAACAATCTCCTGCTATCTTCAGAACATCAATGGATTAAGTTGGAGAAAGGATTGAAGTAACAATGAACATAATTCCAAAATGCTAAAATCTGGATTTTTTTGCCAGACCGGGTAGGCAAAAAATATTGCATTTCTGACAAAAATAAAAAAAACACTCAATATGCTTCAAAATGATCTCAAACAATCTCCTGGTAGCTTCAGAACATCAATGGATTAAGTTGGAGAAAGGATTGAAGTAAAAATGAACATAATTCCAAAATGCTAAAATCTGTTTTTTTTTGCCAGACCGGGTAGGCAAAAATATTGCATTTCTGACAAAAATAAAAGAAACACTCAATATGCTTCAAAATGATCTCAAACAATCTCCTGGTAGCTTCAGAACATCAATGGATTAAGTTGGAGAAAGGATTGAAGTAAAAATGAACATAATTCCAAAATGCTTAAATTCGGATTTTTTTGCCAGACCGGGTAGGCAAAAATATTGCATTTCTGACAAAAATAAAAGAAACACTCAATATGCTTCAAAATGATCTCAAACAATCTCCTGCTATCTTCAGAACATCAATGGATTAAGTTGGAGAAAGGATTGAAGTAAAAATGAACATAATTCCAAAATGGTCAAATCTGGATTTTTTTTTGCCAGACCGGGTAGGCAAAAAATATTGCATTTCTGACAAATATAAAAAAAACACTCAATATGGTTCAAAATGATCTCAAACAATCTCCTGCTATCTTCAGAACATCAATGGATTTAGTTGGAGAAAGGATTGAAGTAAAAATGAACATAATTCCAAAATGCTAAAATCTGGATTTTTTTGCCAGACCGGGTAGGCAAAAATATTGCATTTCTGACAAAAATAAAAGAAACACTCAATATGCTTCAAAATGATCTCAAACAATCTCCTGCTATCTTCAGAACATCAATGGATTAAGTTGGAGAAAGGATTGAAGTAACAATGAACATAATTCCAAAATGCTAAAATCTGGATTTTTTTGCCAGACCGGGTAGGCAAAAATATTGCATTTCTGACAAAAATAAAAGAAACACTCAATATGCTTCAAAATGATCTCAAACAATCTCCTGCTATCTTCAGAACATCAATGGATTAAGTTGGAGAAAGGATTGAAGTAAAAATGAACATAATTCCAAAATGCTAAAATCTTGATTTTTTTGCCAGACCGGGTAGGCAAAAATATTGCATTTCTGACAAAAATAAAAGAAACACTCAATATGCTTCAAAATGATCTCAAACAATCTCCTGCTATCTTCAGAACATCAATGGATTAAGTTGGAGAAAGGATTGAAGTAACAATGAACATAATTCCAAAATGCTATAATCTGGATTTTTTTGCCAGACCGGGTAGGCAAAAATATTGCATTTCTGACAAAAATAAAAAATACACTCAATATGCTTCAAAATGATCTCAAACAATCTCCTGCTATCTTCAGATCATCAATGGATTAAGTTGGGGAACGGATTGAAGTAAAAATGAACATAATTCAAAAATGCTCAAATCTGGATTTTTTTAGCCAGACCGGGTAGGCAAAAAATATTGGATTTCTGACAAAAATAAAAGAAACACTCAATATGCTTCAAAATGATCTCAAACAATCTCCTGGTAGCTTCAGAAGATGAATGGATTAAGTTGGAGAAAGGATTGAAGTAAAAATGAACATAATTCCAAAATGCTCAAATCTGGATTTTTTTTAGCTAGACCGGGTAGGCAAAAAATATTGAATTTCAGACAAATATAAAAAAAACACTCAATATGCTTCAAAATGATCTCAAACAATCTCCTGCTATCTTCAGAACATCAATGGATTAAGTTGGAGAAAGGATTGAAGGAAAAATGAACATAATTCCAAAATGGTCAAATCTGGATTTTTTTTGCCAGACCGGGTAGGCAAAAAATATTGCATTTCTGACAAATATAAAAAAAACACTCAATATGCTTCAAAATGATCTCAAACAATCTCCTGCTATCTTCAGAACATCAATGGATTAAGTTGGAGAAAGGATTGAAGTAAAAATGAACATAATTCCAAAATGCTAAAATCTGGATTTTTTTGCCAGACCGGGTAGGCAAAAATATTGCATTTCTGACAAAAATAAAAGAAACACTCAATATGCTTCAAAATGATCTCAAACAATCTCCTGCTATCTTCAGAACATCAATGGATTAAGTTGGGGAAAGGATTGAAGTAAAAATCAACATAATTCAAAAATGCTCAAATCTGGATTTTTTCGCCAGACCGGGTAGGCAAAAAATATTGCATTTCTGACAAAAATAAAAAAAACACTCAATATGCTTCAAAATGATCTCAAACAATCTCCTGGTAGCTTCAGAAGATGAATGGATTAAGTTGGAGAAAGGATTGAAGTAAAAATGAACATAATTCCAAAATGCTAAAATCTGGATTTTTTTGCCAGACCGGGTAGGCAAAAATATTGCATTTCTGACAAAAATAAAAGAAACACTCAATATGCTTCAAAATGATCTCAAACAATCTCCTGCTATCTTCAGAACATCAATGGATTAAGTTGGAGAAAGGATTGAAGTAACAATGAACATAATTCCAAAATGCTAAAATCTGGATTTTTTTGCCAGACCGGGTAGGCAAAAAATATTGCATTTCTGACAAATATAAAAAAAACACTCAATATGCTTCAAAATGATCTCAAACAATCTCCTGCTATCTTCAGAACATCAATGGATTAAGTTGGAGAAAGGATTGAAGTAAAAATGAACATAATTCCAAAATGCTCAAATCTGGATTTTTTTAGCTAGACCGGGTAGGCAAAAAATATTGAATTTCAGACAAATATAAAAAAAACACTCAATATGCTTCAAAATGATCTCAAACAATCTCCTGCTATCTTCAGAACATCAATGGATTAAGTTGGAGAAAGGATTGAAGTAAAAATGAACATAATTCCAAAATGCTCAAATCTGGATTTTTTAGCCAGACCGGGTAGGCAAAAAATATTGCATTTCTGACAAATATAAAAAAAACACTCAATATGCTTCAAAATGATCTCAAACAATCTCCTGCTATCTTCAGAACATCAATGGATTAAGTTGGAGAAAGGATTGAAGTAAAAATGAACATAATTCCAAAATGCTCAAATCTGGATTTTTTTAGCTAGACCGGGTAGGCAAAAAATATTGAATTTCAGACAAATATAAAAAAAACACTCAATATGCTTCAAAATGATCTCAAACAATCTCCTGCTATCTTCAGAACATCAATCGATTAAGTTGGAGAAAGGATTGAAGTAAAAATGAACATAATTCCAAAATGCTCAAATCTGGATTTTTTAGCCAGACCGGGTAGGCAAAAAATATTGAATTTCAGACAAAAATAAAAGAAACACTCAATATGCTTCAAAATGATCTCAAACAATCTCCTGGTAGCTTCAGAACATCAATGGATTAAGTTGGAGAAAGGATTGAAGTAAAAATGAACATAATTCCAAAATGCTTAAATCTGGATTTTTTAGCCAGACCGGGTAGGCAAAAAATATTGAATTTCAGACAAAAATAAAAGAAACACTCAATATGCTTCAAAATGATCTCAAACAATCTCCTGGTAGCTTCAGAACATCAATGGATTAAGTTGGAGAAAGGATTGAAGTAAAAATGAACATAATTCCAAAATGCTTAAATTCGGATTTTTTTGCCAGACCGGGTAGGCAAAAATATTGCATTTCTGACAAAAATAAAAGAAACACTCAATATGCTTCAAAATGATCTCAAACAATCTCCTGCTATCTTCAGAACATCAATGGATTAAGTTGGAGAAAGGATTGAAGTAAAAATGAACATAATTCCAAAATGGTCAAATCTGGATTTTTTTTTGCCAGACCGGGTAGGCAAAAAATATTGCATTTCTGACAAATATAAAAAAAACACTCAATATGCTTCAAAATGATCTCAAACAATCTCCTGCTATCTTCAGAACATCAATGGATTAAGTTGGAGAAAGGATTGAAGTAAAAATGAACATAATTCCAAAATGCTAAAATCTGGATTTTTTTGCCAGACCGGGTAGGCAAAAATATTGCATTTCTGACAAAAATAAAAGAAACACTCAATATGCTTCAAAATGATCTCAAACAATCTCCTGCTATCTTCAGAACATCAATGGATTAAGTTGGAGAAAGGATTGAAGTAACAATGAACATAATTCCAAAATGCTAAAATCTGGATTTTTTTGCCAGACCGGGTAGGCAAAAAATATTGCATTTCTGACAAATATAAAAAAAACACTCAATATGCTTCAAAATGATCTCAAACAATCTCCTGCTATCTTCAGAACATCAATGGATTAAGTTGGAGAAAGGATTGAAGTAAAAATGAACATAATTCCAAAATGCTCAAATCTGGATTTTTTTAGCTAGACCGGGTAGGCAAAAAATATTGAATTTCAGACAAATATAAAAAAAACACTCAATATGCTTCAAAATGATCTCAAACAATCTCCTGCTATCTTCAGAACATCAATGGATTAAGTTGGAGAAAGGATTGAAGTAAAAATGAACATAATTCCAAAATGCTAAAATCTGGATTTTTTTTGCCAGACCGGGTAGGCAAAAATATTGCATTTCTGACAAAAATAAAAAAAACCACTCAATATGCTTCAAAATGATCTCAAACAATCTCCTGCTATCTTCAGAACATCAATGGATTAAGTTGGGGAAAGGATTGAAGTAAAAATGAACATAATTCCAAAATGGTCAAATCTGGATTTTTTAGCCAGACCGGGTAGGCAAAAAATATTGAATTTCAGACAAAAATAAAAGAAACACTCAATATGCTTCAAAATGATCTCAAACAATCTCCTGGTAGCTTCAGAACATCAATGGATTAAGTTGGAGAAAGGATTGAAGTAAAAATGAACATAATTCCAAAATGCTTAAATTCGGATTTTTTTGCCAGACCGGGTAGGCAAAAATATTGCATTTCTGACAAAAATAAAAGAAACACTCAATATGCTTCAAAATGATCTCAAACAATCTCCTGCTATCTTCAGAACATCAATGGATTAAGTTGGAGAAAGGATTGAAGTAAAAATGAACATAATTCCAAAATGGTCAAATCTGGATTTTTTTTTGCCAGACCGGGTAGGCAAAAAATAGTGCATTTCTGACAAATATAAAAAAAACACTCAATATGCTTCAAAATGATCTCAAACAATCTCCTGCTATCTTCAGAACATCAATGGATTAAGTTGGAGAAAGGATTGAAGTAAAAATGAACATAATTCCAAAATGCTAAAATCTGGATTTTTTTTGCCAGACCGGGTAGGCAAAAATATTGCATTTCTGACAAAAATAAAAGAAACACTCAATATGCTTCAAAATGATCTCAAACAATCTCCTGCTATCTTCAGAACATCAATGGATTAAGTTGGAGAAAGGATTGAAGTAACAATGAACATAATTCCAAAATGCTAAAATCTGGATTTTTTTGCCAGACCGGGTAGGCAAAAAATATTGCATTTCTGACAAATATAAAAAAAACACTCAATATGCTTCAAAATGATCTCAAACAATCTCCTGCTATCTTCAGAACATCAATGGATTAAGTTGGAGAAAGGATTGAAGTAAAAATGAACATAATTCCAAAATGCTCAAATCTGGATTTTTTTAGCTAGACCGGGTAGGCAAAAAATATTGAATTTCAGACAAATATAAAAAAAACACTCAATATGCTTCAAAATGATCTCAAACAATCTCCTGCTATCTTCAGAACATCAATGGATTAAGTTGGAGAAAGGATTGAAGTAAAAATGAACATAATTCCAAAATGCTAAAATCTGGATTTTTTTGCCAGACCGGGTAGGCAAAAATATTGCATTTCTGACAAAAATAAAAGAAACACTCAATATGCTTCAAAATGATCTCAAACAATCTCCTGCTATCTTCAGAACATCAATGGATTAAGTTGGAGAAAGGATTGAAGTAAAAATGAACATAATTCCAAAATGGTCAAATCTGGATTTTTTTTTGCCAGACCGGGTAGGCAAAAAATATTGCATTTCTGACAAATATAAAAAAAACACTCAATATGCTTCAAAATGATCTCAAACAATCTCCTGCTATCTTCAGAACATCAATGGATTAAGTTGGAGAAAGGATTGAAGTAAAAATGAACATAATTCCAAAATGCTCAAATCTGGATTTTTTTGCCAGACCGGGTAGGCAAAAATATTGCATTTCTGACAAAAATAAAAGAAACACTCAATATGCTTCAAAATGATCTCAAACAATCTCCTGCTATCTTCAGAACATCAATGGATTAAGTTGGAGAAAGGATTGAAGTAACAATGAACATAATTCCAAAATGCTAAAATCTGGATTTTTTTGCCAGACCGGGTAGGCAAAAAATATTGCATTTCTGACAAATATAAAAAAAACACTCAATATGCTTCAAAATGATCTCAAACAATCTCCTGCTATCTTCAGAACATCAATGGATTAAGTTGGAGAAAGGATTGAAGTAAAAATGAACATAATTCCAAAATGCTCAAATCTGGATTTTTTTAGCCAGACCGGGTAGGCAAAAAATATTGGATTTCTGACAAAAATAAAAGAAACACTCAATATGCTTCAAAATGATCTCAAACAATCTCCTGGTAGCTTCAGAAGATGAATGGATTAAGTTGGAGAAAGGATTGAAGTAAAAATGAACATAATTCCAAAATGCTCAAATCTGGATTTTTTAGCCAGACCGGGTAGGCAAAAATATTGCATTTCTGACAAAAATAAAAGAAACACTCAATATGCTTCAAAATGATCTCAAACAATCTCCTGGTAGGTTCAGAAGATGAATGGATTAAGTTGGAGAAAGGATTGAAGTAAAAATGAACATAATTCCAAAATGCTCAAATCTGGATTTTTTAGCCAGACCGGGTAGGCAAAAAATATTGCATTTCTGACAAAAATAAAAGAAACACTCAATATGCTTCAAAATGATCTCAAACAATCTCCTGCTATCTTCAGAACATCAATGGATTAAGTTGGAGAAAGGATTGAAGTAAAAATGAACATAATTCCAAAATGCTATAATCTGGATTTTTTTGCCAGACCGGGTAGGCAAAAATATTGCATTTCTGACAAAAATAAAAAATACACTCAATATGCTTCAAAATGATCTCAAACAATCTCCTGCTATCTTCAGATCATCAATGGATTAAGTTGGGGAACGGATTGAAGTAAAAATGAACATAATTCAAAAATGCTCAAATCTGGATTTTTTTAGCCAGACCGGGTAGGCAAAAATATTGCATTTCTGACAAAAATAAAAGAAACACTCAATATGCTTCAAAATGATCTCAAACAATCTCCTGCTATCTTCAGAACATCAATGGATTAAGTTGGAGAAAGGATTGAAGTAAAAATGAACATAATTCCAAAATGGTCAAATCTGGATTTTTTTTTGCCAGACCGGGTAGGCAAAAAATATTGCATTTCTGACAAATATAAAAAAAACACTCAATATGCTTCAAAATGATCTCAAACAATCTCCTGCTATCTTCAGAACATCAATGGATTAAGTTGGAGAAAGGATTGAAGTAAAAATGAACATAATTCCAAAATGCTAAAATCTTGATTTTTTTGCCAGACCGGGTAGGCAAAAATATTGCATTTCTGACAAAAATAAAAGAAACACTCAATATGCTTCAAAATGATCTCAAACAATCTCCTGCTATCTTCAGAACATCAATGGATTAAGTTGGAGAAAGGATTGAAGTAACAATGAACATAATTCCAAAATGCTAAAATCTGGATTTTTTTGCCAGACCGGGTAGGCAAAAAATATTGCATTTCTGACAAAAATAAAAGAAACACTCAATATGCTTCAAAATGATCTCAAACAATCTCCTGGTAGGTTCAGAAGATGAATGGATTAAGTTGGAGAAAGGATTGAAGTAAAAATGAACATAATTCCAAAATGCTCAAATCTGGATTTTTTAGCCAGACCGGGTAGGCAAAAAATATTGCATTTCTGACAAAAATAAAAGAAACACTCAATATGCTTCAAAATGATCTCAAACAATCTCCTGCTATCTTCAGAACATCAATGGATTAAGTTGGAGAAAGGATTGAAGTAAAAATGAACATAATTCCAAAATGCTATAATCTGGATTTTTTTGCCAGACCGGGTAGGCAAAAATATTGCATTTCTGACAAAAATAAAAAATACACTCAATATGCTTCAAAATGATCTCAAACAATCTCCTGCTATCTTCAGATCATCAATGGATTAAGTTGGGGAACGGATTGAAGTAAAAATGAACATAATTCAAAAATGCTCAAATCTGGATTTTTTTAGCCAGACCGGGTAGGCAAAAAATATTGGATTTCTGACAAAAATAAAAGAAACACTCAATATGCTTCAAAATGATCTCAAACAATCTCCTGGTAGCTTCAGAAGATGAATGGATTAAGTTGGAGAAAGGATTGAAGTAAAAATGAACATAATTCCAAAATGCTCAAATCTGGATTTTTTTTAGCTAGACCGGGTAGGCAAAAAATATTGAATTTCAGACAAATATAAAAAAAACACTCAATATGCTTCAAAATGATCTCAAACAATCTCCTGCTATCTTCAGAACATCAATGGATTAAGTTGGAGAAAGGATTGAAGGAAAAATGAACATAATTCCAAAATGCTCAAATCTGGATTTTTTTGCCAGACCGGGTAGGCAAAAAATATTGCATTTCTGACAAATATAAAAAAAACACTCAATATGCTTCAAAATGATCTCAAACAATCTCCTGCTATCTTCAGAACATCAATGGATTAAGTTGGAGAAAGGATTGAAGTAAAAATGAACATAATTCCAAAATGCTAAAATCTGGATTTTTTTGCCAGACCGGGTAGGCAAAAATATTGCATTTCTGACAAAAATAAAAGAAACACTCAATATGCTTCAAAATGATCTCAAACAATCTCCTGCTATCTTCAGAACATCAATGGATTAAGTTGGGGAAAGGATTGAAGTAAAAATCAACATAATTCAAAAATGCTCAAATCTGGATTTTTTCGCCAGACCGGGTAGGCAAAAAATATTGCATTTCTGACAAAAATAAAAAAAACACTCAATATGCTTCAAAATGATCTCAAACAATCTCCTGGTAGCTTCAGAACATCAATGGATTAAGTTGGAGAAAGGATTGAAGTAAAAATGAACATAATTCCAAAATGCTAAAATCTGGATTTTTTTGCCAGACCGGGTAGGCAAAAATATTGCATTTCTGACAAAAATAAAAGAAACACTCAATATGCTTCAAAATGATCTCAAACAATCTCCTGGTAGCTTCAGAACATCAATGGATTAAGTTGGAGAAAGGATTGAAGGAAAAATGAACATAATTCCAAAATGGTCAAATCTGGATTTTTTTGCCAGACCGGGTAGGCAAAAAATATTGCATTTCTGACAAATATAAAAAAAAACACTCAATATGCTTCAAAATGATCTCAAACAATCTCCTGCTATCTTCAGAACATCAATGGATTAAGTTGGAGAAAGGATTGAAGTAAAAATGAACATAATTCCAAAATGCTCAAATCTGGATTTTTTTGCCAGACCGGGTAGGCAAAAATATTGCATTTCTGACAAAAATAAAAGAAACACTCAATATGCTTCAAAATGATCTCAAACAATCTCCTGCTATCTTCAGAACATCAATGGATTAAGTTGGAGAAAGGATTGAAGTAAAAATGAACATAATTCCAAAATGCTCAAATCTGGATTTTTTTGCCAGACCGGGTAGGCAAAAATATTGCATTTCTGACAAAAATAAAAGAAACACTCAATATGCTTCAAAATGATCTCAAACAATCTCCTGCTATCTTCAGAACATCAATGGATTAAGTTGGGGAAAGGATTGAAGTAAAAATCAACATAATTCAAAAATGCTCAAATCTGGATTTTTTCGCCAGACCGGGTAGGCAAAAAATATTGCATTTCTGACAAAAATAAAAAAAACACTCAATATGCTTCAAAATGATCTCAAACAATCTCCTGGTAGCTTCAGAACATCAATGGATTAAGTTGGAGAAAGGATTGAAGTAAAAATGAACATAATTCCAAAATGCTAAAATCTGTTTTTTTTTGCCAGACCGGGTAGGCAAAAATATTGCATTTCTGACAAAAATAAAAGAAACACTCAATATGCTTCAAAATGATCTCAAACAATCTCCTGGTAGCTTCAGAACATCAATGGATTAAGTTGGAGAAAGGATTGAAGTAAAAATGAACATAATTCCAAAATGCTTAAATTCGGATTTTTTTGCCAGACCGGGTAGGCAAAAATATTGCATTTCTGACAAAAATAAAAGAAACACTCAATATGCTTCAAAATGATCTCAAACAATCTCCTGCTATCTTCAGAACATCAATGGATTAAGTTGGAGAAAGGATTGAAGTAAAAATGAACATAATTCCAAAATGGTCAAATCTGGATTTTTTTTTGCCAGACCGGGTAGGCAAAAAATATTGCATTTCTGACAAATATAAAAAAAACACTCAATATGCTTCAAAATGATCTCAAACAATCTCCTGCTATCTTCAGAACATCAATGGATTAAGTTGGAGAAAGGATTGAAGTAAAAATGAACATAATTCCAAAATGCTAAAATCTGGATTTTTTTGCCAGACCGGGTAGGCAAAAATATTGCATTTCTGACAAAAATAAAAGAAACACTCAATATGCTTCAAAATGATCTCAAACAATCTCCTGCTATCTTCAGAACATCAATGGATTAAGTTGGAGAAAGGATTGAAGTAACAATGAACATAATTCCAAAATGCTAAAATCTGGATTTTTTTGCCAGACCGGGTAGGCAAAAAATATTGCATTTCTGACAAAAATAAAAAAAACACTCAATATGCTTCAAAATGATCTCAAACAATCTCCTGGTAGCTTCAGAACATCAATGGATTAAGTTGGAGAAAGGATTGAAGTAAAAATGAACATAATTCCAAAATGCTAAAATCTGTTTTTTTTTGCCAGACCGGGTAGGCAAAAATATTGCATTTCTGACAAAAATAAAAGAAACACTCAATATGCTTCAAAATGATCTCAAACAATCTCCTGGTAGCTTCAGAACATCAATGGATTAAGTTGGAGAAAGGATTGAAGTAAAAATGAACATAATTCCAAAATGCTTAAATTCGGATTTTTTTGCCAGACCGGGTAGGCAAAAATATTGCATTTCTGACAAAAATAAAAGAAACACTCAATATGCTTCAAAATGATCTCAAACAATCTCCTGCTATCTTCAGAACATCAATGGATTAAGTTGGAGAAAGGATTGAAGTAAAAATGAACATAATTCCAAAATGGTCAAATCTGGATTTTTTTTTGCCAGACCGGGTAGGCAAAAAATATTGCATTTCTGACAAATATAAAAAAAACACTCAATATGGTTCAAAATGATCTCAAACAATCTCCTGCTATCTTCAGAACATCAATGGATTTAGTTGGAGAAAGGATTGAAGTAAAAATGAACATAATTCCAAAATGCTAAAATCTGGATTTTTTTGCCAGACCGGGTAGGCAAAAATATTGCATTTCTGACAAAAATAAAAGAAACACTCAATATGCTTCAAAATGATCTCAAACAATCTCCTGCTATCTTCAGAACATCAATGGATTAAGTTGGAGAAAGGATTGAAGTAACAATGAACATAATTCCAAAATGCTAAAATCTGGATTTTTTTGCCAGACCGGGTAGGCAAAAATATTGCATTTCTGACAAAAATAAAAGAAACACTCAATATGCTTCAAAATGATCTCAAACAATCTCCTGCTATCTTCAGAACATCAATGGATTAAGTTGGAGAAAGGATTGAAGTAAAAATGAACATAATTCCAAAATGCTAAAATCTTGATTTTTTTGCCAGACCGGGTAGGCAAAAATATTGCATTTCTGACAAAAATAAAAGAAACACTCAATATGCTTCAAAATGATCTCAAACAATCTCCTGCTATCTTCAGAACATCAATGGATTAAGTTGGAGAAAGGATTGAAGTAACAATGAACATAATTCCAAAATGCTATAATCTGGATTTTTTTGCCAGACCGGGTAGGCAAAAATATTGCATTTCTGACAAAAATAAAAAATACACTCAATATGCTTCAAAATGATCTCAAACAATCTCCTGCTATCTTCAGATCATCAATGGATTAAGTTGGGGAACGGATTGAAGTAAAAATGAACATAATTCAAAAATGCTCAAATCTGGATTTTTTTAGCCAGACCGGGTAGGCAAAAAATATTGGATTTCTGACAAAAATAAAAGAAACACTCAATATGCTTCAAAATGATCTCAAACAATCTCCTGGTAGCTTCAGAAGATGAATGGATTAAGTTGGAGAAAGGATTGAAGTAAAAATGAACATAATTCCAAAATGCTCAAATCTGGATTTTTTTTAGCTAGACCGGGTAGGCAAAAAATATTGAATTTCAGACAAATATAAAAAAAACACTCAATATGCTTCAAAATGATCTCAAACAATCTCCTGCTATCTTCAGAACATCAATGGATTAAGTTGGAGAAAGGATTGAAGGAAAAATGAACATAATTCCAAAATGGTCAAATCTGGATTTTTTTTGCCAGACCGGGTAGGCAAAAAATATTGCATTTCTGACAAATATAAAAAAAACACTCAATATGCTTCAAAATGATCTCAAACAATCTCCTGCTATCTTCAGAACATCAATGGATTAAGTTGGAGAAAGGATTGAAGTAAAAATGAACATAATTCCAAAATGCTAAAATCTGGATTTTTTTGCCAGACCGGGTAGGCAAAAATATTGCATTTCTGACAAAAATAAAAGAAACACTCAATATGCTTCAAAATGATCTCAAACAATCTCCTGCTATCTTCAGAACATCAATGGATTAAGTTGGGGAAAGGATTGAAGTAAAAATCAACATAATTCAAAAATGCTCAAATCTGGATTTTTTCGCCAGACCGGGTAGGCAAAAAATATTGCATTTCTGACAAAAATAAAAAAAACACTCAATATGCTTCAAAATGATCTCAAACAATCTCCTGGTAGCTTCAGAACATCAATGGATTAAGTTGGAGAAAGGATTGAAGTAAAAATGAACATAATTCCAAAATGCTAAAATCTGGATTTTTTTGCCAGACCGGGTAGGCAAAAATATTGCATTTCTGACAAAAATAAAAGAAACACTCAATATGCTTCAAAATGATCTCAAACAATCTCCTGGTAGCTTCAGAACATCAATGGATTAAGTTGGAGAAAGGATTGAAGTAAAAATGAACATAATTCCAAAATGGTCAAATCTGGATTTTTTTGCCAGACCGGGTAGGCAAAAATATTGCATTTCTGACAAAAATAAAAGAAACACTCAATATGCTTCAAAATGATCTCAAACAATCTCCTGCTATCTTCAGAACATCAATGGATCAAGTTGGAGAAAGGATTGAAGGAAAAATGAACATAATTCCAAAATGGTCAAATCTGGATTTTTTTGCCAGACCGGGTAGGCAAAAAATATTGCATTTCTGACAAATATAAAAAAAAACACTCAATATGCTTCAAAATGATCTCAAACAATCTCCTGCTATCTTCAGAACATCAATGGATTAAGTTGGAGAAAGGATTGAAGTAAAAATGAACATAATTCCAAAATGCTAAAATCTGGATTTTTTTGCCAGACCGGGTAGGCAAAAATATTGCATTTCTGACAAAAATAAAAGAAACACTCAATATGCTTCAAAATGATCTCAAACAATCTCCTGCTATCTTCAGAACATCAATGGATCAAGTTGGAGAAAGGATTGAAGGAAAAATGAACATAATTCCAAAATGGTCAAATCTGGATTTTTTTGCCAGACCGGGTAGGCAAAAAATATTGCATTTCTGACAAATATAAAAAAAAACACTCAATATGCTTCAAAATGATCTCAAACAATCTCCTGCTATCTTCAGAACATCAATGGATTAAGTTGGAGAAAGGATTGAAGTAAAAATGAACATAATTCCAAAATGCTAAAATCTGGATTTTTTTGCCAGACCGGGTAGGCAAAAATATTGCATTTCTGACAAAAATAAAAGAAACACTCAATATGCTTCAAAATGATCTCAAACAATCTCCTGCTATCTTCAGAACATCAATGGATTAAGTTGGAGAAAGGATTGAAGTAAAAATGAACATAATTCCAAAATGCTCAAATCTGGATTTTTTTGCCAGACCGGGTAGGCAAAAATATTGCATTTCTGACAAAAATAAAAGAAACACTCAATATGCTTCAAAATGATCTCAAACAATCTCCTGCTATCTTCAGAACATCAATGGATTAAGTTGGGGAAAGGATTGAAGTAAAAATCAACATAATTCAAAAATGCTCAAATCTGGATTTTTTCGCCAGACCGGGTAGGCAAAAATATTGCATTTCTGACAAAAATAAAAGAAACACTCAATATGCTTCAAAATGATCTCAAACAATCTCCTGCTATCTTCAGAACATCAATGGATCAAGTTGGAGAAAGGATTGAAGGAAAAATGAACATAATTCCAAAATGGTCAAATCTGGATTTTTTTGCCAGACCGGGTAGGCAAAAAATATTGCATTTCTGACAAATATAAAAAAAAACACTCAATATGCTTCAAAATGATCTCAAACAATCTCCTGCTATCTTCAGAACATCAATGGATTAAGTTGGAGAAAGGATTGAAGTAAAAATGAACATAATTCCAAAATGCTAAAATCTGGATTTTTTTGCCAGACCGGGTAGGCAAAAATATTGCATTTCTGACAAAAATAAAAGAAACACTCAATATGCTTCAAAATGATCTCAAACAATCTCCTGCTATCTTCAGAACATCAATGGATTAAGTTGGAGAAAGGATTGAAGTAAAAATGAACATAATTCCAAAATGCTCAAATCTGGATTTTTTTGCCAGACCGGGTAGGCAAAAATATTGCATTTCTGACAAAAATAAAAGAAACACTCAATATGCTTCAAAATGATCTCAAACAATCTCCTGCTATCTTCAGAACATCAATGGATTAAGTTGGGGAAAGGATTGAAGTAAAAATCAACATAATTCAAAAATGCTCAAATCTGGATTTTTTCGCCAGACCGGGTAGGCAAAAAATATTGCATTTCTGACAAAAATAAAAAAAACACTCAATATGCTTCAAAATGATCTCAAACAATCTCCTGGTAGCTTCAGAACATCAATGGATTAAGTTGGAGAAAGGATTGAAGTAAAAATGAACATAATTCCAAAATGCTAAAATCTGTTTTTTTTTGCCAGACCGGGTAGGCAAAAATATTGCATTTCTGACAAAAATAAAAGAAACACTCAATATGCTTCAAAATGATCTCAAACAATCTCCTGGTAGCTTCAGAACATCAATGGATTAAGTTGGAGAAAGGATTGAAGTAAAAATGAACATAATTCCAAAATGCTAAAATCTGTTTTTTTTTGCCAGACCGGGTAGGCAAAAATATTGCATTTCTGACAAAAATAAAAGAAACACTCAATATGCTTCAAAATGATCTCAAACAATCTCCTGCTATCTTCAGAACATCAATGGATTAAGTTGGGGAAAGGATTGAAGTAAAAATCAACATAATTCAAAAATGCTCAAATCTGGATTTTTTCGCCAGACCGGGTAGGCAAAAATATTGCATTTCTGACAAAAATAAAAGAAACACTCAATATGCTTCAAAATGATCTCAAACAATCTCCTGCTATCTTCAGAACATCAATGGATCAAGTTGGAGAAAGGATTGAAGGAAAAATGAACATAATTCCAAAATGGTCAAATCTGGATTTTTTTGCCAGACCGGGTAGGCAAAAAATATTGCATTTCTGACAAATATAAAAAAAAACACTCAATATGCTTCAAAATGATCTCAAACAATCTCCTGCTATCTTCAGAACATCAATGGATTAAGTTGGAGAAAGGATTGAAGTAAAAATGAACATAATTCCAAAATGCTAAAATCTGGATTTTTTTGCCAGACCGGGTAGGCAAAAATATTGCATTTCTGACAAAAATAAAAGAAACACTCAATATGCTTCAAAATGATCTCAAACAATCTCCTGCTATCTTCAGAACATCAATGGATTAAGTTGGAGAAAGGATTGAAGTAAAAATGAACATAATTCCAAAATGCTCAAATCTGGATTTTTTTGCCAGACCGGGTAGGCAAAAATATTGCATTTCTGACAAAAATAAAAGAAACACTCAATATGCTTCAAAATGATCTCAAACAATCTCCTGCTATCTTCAGAACATCAATGGATTAAGTTGGGGAAAGGATTGAAGTAAAAATCAACATAATTCAAAAATGCTCAAATCTGGATTTTTTCGCCAGACCGGGTAGGCAAAAAATATTGCATTTCTGACAAAAATAAAAAAAACACTCAATATGCTTCAAAATGATCTCAAACAATCTCCTGGTAGCTTCAGAACATCAATGGATTAAGTTGGAGAAAGGATTGAAGTAAAAATGAACATAATTCCAAAATGCTAAAATCTGTTTTTTTTTGCCAGACCGGGTAGGCAAAAATATTGCATTTCTGACAAAAATAAAAGAAACACTCAATATGCTTCAAAATGATCTCAAACAATCTCCTGGTAGCTTCAGAACATCAATGGATTAAGTTGGAGAAAGGATTGAAGTAAAAATGAACATAATTCCAAAATGCTCAAATCTGGATTTTTTTAGCCAGACCGGGTAGGCAAAAAATATTGGATTTCTGACAAAAATAAAAGAAACACTCAATATGCTTCAAAATGATCTCAAACAATCTCCTGGTAGCTTCAGAAGATGAATGGATTAAGTTGGAGAAAGGATTGAAGTAAAAATGAACATAATTCCAAAATGCTCAAATCTGGATTTTTTAGCCAGACCGGGTAGGCAAAAAATATTGAATTTCAGACAAAAATAAAAGAAACACTCAATATGCTTCAAAATGATCTCAAACAATCTCCTGGTAGCTTCAGAACATCAATGGATTAAGTTGGAGAAAGGATTGAAGTAAAAATGAACATAATTCCAAAATGGTCAAATCTGGATTTTTTTGCCAGACCGGGTAGGCAAAAATATTGCATTTCTGACAAAAATAAAAGAAACACTCAATATGCTTCAAAATGATCTCAAACAATCTCCTGCTATCTTCAGAACATCAATGGATTAAGTTGGAGAAAGGATTGAAGGAAAAATGAACATAATTCCAAAATGGTCAAATCTGGATTTTTTTGCCAGACCGGGTAGGCAAAAAATATTGCATTTCTGACAAATATAAAAAAAACACTCAATATGCTTCAAAATGATCTCAAACAATCTCCTGCTATCTTCAGAACATCAATGGATTAAGTTGGAGAAAGGATTGAAGTAAAAATGAACATAATTCCAAAATGCTAAAATCTGGATTTTTTTGCCAGACCGGGTAGGCAAAAATATTGCATTTCTGACAAAAATAAAAGAAACACTCAATATGCTTCAAAATGATCTCAAACAATCTCCTGCTATCTTCAGAACATCAATGGATTAAGTTGGAGAAAGGATTGAAGTAAAAATGAACATAATTCCAAAATGCTCAAATCTGGATTTTTTTTAGCTAGACCGGGTAGGCAAAAAATATTGAATTTCAGACAAATATAAAAAAAACACTCAATATGCTTCAAAATGATCTCAAACAATCTCCTGCTATCTTCAGAACATCAATGGATTAAGTTGGAGAAAGGATTGAAGTAAAAATGAACATAATTCCAAAATGCTAAAATCTGGATTTTTTTTGCCAGACCGGGTAGGCAAAAATATTGCATTTCTGACAAAAATAAAAAAAACCACTCAATATGCTTCAAAATGATCTCAAACAATCTCCTGCTATCTTCAGAACATCAATGGATTAAGTTGGAGAAAGGATTGAAGTAAAAATGAACATAATTCCAAAATGCTCAAATCTGGATTTTTTTAGCCAGACCGGGTAGGCAAAAAATATTGGATTTCTGACAAAAATAAAAGAAACACTCAATATGCTTCAAAATGATCTCAAACAATCTCCTGGTAGCTTCAGAAGATGAATGGATTAAGTTGGAGAAAGGATTGAAGTAAAAATGAACATAATTCCAAAATGCTCAAATCTGGATTTTTTAGCCAGACCGGGTAGGCAAAAAATATTGAATTTCAGACAAAAATAAAAGAAACACTCAATATGCTTCAAAATGATCTCAAACAATCTCCTGGTAGCTTCAGAACATCAATGGATTAAGTTGGAGAAAGGATTGAAGTAAAAATGAACATAATTCCAAAATGGTCAAATCTGGATTTTTTTGCCAGACCGGGTAGGCAAAAATATTGCATTTCTGACAAAAATAAAAGAAACACTCAATATGCTTCAAAATGATCTCAAACAATCTCCTGCTATCTTCAGAACATCAATGGATTAAGTTGGAGAAAGGATTGAAGGAAAAATGAACATAATTCCAAAATGGTCAAATCTGGATTTTTTTGCCAGACCGGGTAGGCAAAAAATATTGCATTTCTGACAAATATAAAAAAAACACTCAATATGCTTCAAAATGATCTCAAACAATCTCCTGCTATCTTCAGAACATCAATGGATTAAGTTGGAGAAAGGATTGAAGTAAAAATGAACATAATTCCAAAATGCTAAAATCTGGATTTTTTTGCCAGACCGGGTAGGCAAAAATATTGCATTTCTGACAAAAATAAAAGAAACACTCAATATGCTTCAAAATGATCTCAAACAATCTCCTGCTATCTTCAGAACATCAATGGATTAAGTTGGAGAAAGGATTGAAGTAACAATGAACATAATTCCAAAATGGTAAAATCTGGATTTTTTTGCCAGACCGGGTAGGCAAAAAATATTGCATTTCTGACAAATATAAAAAAAACACTCAATATGCTTCAAAATGATCTCAAACAATCTCCTGCTATCTTCAGAACATCAATGGATTAAGTTGGAGAAAGGATTGAAGTAAAAATGAACATAATTCCAAAATGCTCAAATCTGGATTTTTTTAGCTAGACCGGGTAGGCAAAAAATATTGAATTTCAGACAAATATAAAAAAAACACTCAATATGCTTCAAAATGATCTCAAACAATCTCCTGCTATCTTCAGAACATCAATGGATTAAGTTGGAGAAAGGATTGAAGTAAAAATGAACATAATTCCAAAATGCTAAAATCTGGATTTTTTTTGCCAGACCGGGTAGGCAAAAATATTGCATTTCTGACAAAAATAAAAAAAACCACTCAATATGCTTCAAAATGATCTCAAACAATCTCCTGCTATCTTCAGAACATCAATGGATTAAGTTGGGGAAAGGATTGAAGTAAAAATGAACATAATTCCAAAATGGTCAAATCTGGATTTTTTAGCCAGACCGGGTAGGCAAAAAATATTGAATTTCAGACAAAAATAAAAGAAACACTCAATATGCTTCAAAATGATCTCAAACAATCTCCTGGTAGCTTCAGAACATCAATGGATTAAGTTGGAGAAAGGATTGAAGTAAAAATGAACATAATTCCAAAATGCTTAAATTCGGATTTTTTTGCCAGACCGGGTAGGCAAAAATATTGCATTTCTGACAAAAATAAAAGAAACACTCAATATGCTTCAAAATGATCTCAAACAATCTCCTGCTATCTTCAGAACATCAATGGATTAAGTTGGAGAAAGGATTGAAGTAAAAATGAACATAATTCCAAAATGGTCAAATCTGGATTTTTTTTTGCCAGACCGGGTAGGCAAAAAATAGTGCATTTCTGACAAATATAAAAAAAACACTCAATATGCTTCAAAATGATCTCAAACAATCTCCTGCTATCTTCAGAACATCAATGGATTAAGTTGGAGAAAGGATTGAAGTAAAAATGAACATAATTCCAAAATGCTAAAATCTGGATTTTTTTTGCCAGACCGGGTAGGCAAAAATATTGCATTTCTGACAAAAATAAAAGAAACACTCAATATGCTTCAAAATGATCTCAAACAATCTCCTGCTATCTTCAGAACATCAATGGATTAAGTTGGAGAAAGGATTGAAGTAACAATGAACATAATTCCAAAATGCTAAAATCTGGATTTTTTTGCCAGACCGGGTAGGCAAAAAATATTGCATTTCTGACAAATATAAAAAAAACACTCAATATGCTTCAAAATGATCTCAAACAATCTCCTGCTATCTTCAGAACATCAATGGATTAAGTTGGAGAAAGGATTGAAGTAAAAATGAACATAATTCCAAAATGCTCAAATCTGGATTTTTTTAGCTAGACCGGGTAGGCAAAAAATATTGAATTTCAGACAAATATAAAAAAAACACTCAATATGCTTCAAAATGATCTCAAACAATCTCCTGCTATCTTCAGAACATCAATGGATTAAGTTGGAGAAAGGATTGAAGTAAAAATGAACATAATTCCAAAATGCTAAAATCTGGATTTTTTTGCCAGACCGGGTAGGCAAAAATATTGCATTTCTGACAAAAATAAAAGAAACACTCAATATGCTTCAAAATGATCTCAAACAATCTCCTGCTATCTTCAGAACATCAATGGATTAAGTTGGAGAAAGGATTGAAGTAAAAATGAACATAATTCCAAAATGGTCAAATCTGGATTTTTTTTTGCCAGACCGGGTAGGCAAAAAATATTGCATTTCTGACAAATATAAAAAAAACACTCAATATGCTTCAAAATGATCTCAAACAATCTCCTGCTATCTTCAGAACATCAATGGATTAAGTTGGAGAAAGGATTGAAGTAAAAATGAACATAATTCCAAAATGCTCAAATCTGGATTTTTTTGCCAGACCGGGTAGGCAAAAATATTGCATTTCTGACAAAAATAAAAGAAACACTCAATATGCTTCAAAATGATCTCAAACAATCTCCTGCTATCTTCAGAACATCAATGGATTAAGTTGGAGAAAGGATTGAAGTAACAATGAACATAATTCCAAAATGCTAAAATCTGGATTTTTTTGCCAGACCGGGTAGGCAAAAAATATTGCATTTCTGACAAATATAAAAAAAACACTCAATATGCTTCAAAATGATCTCAAACAATCTCCTGCTATCTTCAGAACATCAATGGATTAAGTTGGAGAAAGGATTGAAGTAAAAATGAACATAATTCCAAAATGCTCAAATCTGGATTTTTTTAGCCAGACCGGGTAGGCAAAAAATATTGGATTTCTGACAAAAATAAAAGAAACACTCAATATGCTTCAAAATGATCTCAAACAATCTCCTGGTAGCTTCAGAAGATGAATGGATTAAGTTGGAGAAAGGATTGAAGTAAAAATGAACATAATTCCAAAATGCTCAAATCTGGATTTTTTAGCCAGACCGGGTAGGCAAAAATATTGCATTTCTGACAAAAATAAAAGAAACACTCAATATGCTTCAAAATGATCTCAAACAATCTCCTGGTAGGTTCAGAAGATGAATGGATTAAGTTGGAGAAAGGATTGAAGTAAAAATGAACATAATTCCAAAATGCTCAAATCTGGATTTTTTAGCCAGACCGGGTAGGCAAAAAATATTGCATTTCTGACAAAAATAAAAGAAACACTCAATATGCTTCAAAATGATCTCAAACAATCTCCTGCTATCTTCAGAACATCAATGGATTAAGTTGGAGAAAGGATTGAAGTAAAAATGAACATAATTCCAAAATGCTATAATCTGGATTTTTTTGCCAGACCGGGTAGGCAAAAATATTGCATTTCTGACAAAAATAAAAAATACACTCAATATGCTTCAAAATGATCTCAAACAATCTCCTGCTATCTTCAGATCATCAATGGATTAAGTTGGGGAACGGATTGAAGTAAAAATGAACATAATTCAAAAATGCTCAAATCTGGATTTTTTTAGCCAGACCGGGTAGGCAAAAATATTGCATTTCTGACAAAAATAAAAGAAACACTCAATATGCTTCAAAATGATCTCAAACAATCTCCTGCTATCTTCAGAACATCAATGGATTAAGTTGGAGAAAGGATTGAAGTAAAAATGAACATAATTCCAAAATGGTCAAATCTGGATTTTTTTTTGCCAGACCGGGTAGGCAAAAAATATTGCATTTCTGACAAATATAAAAAAAACACTCAATATGCTTCAAAATGATCTCAAACAATCTCCTGCTATCTTCAGAACATCAATGGATTAAGTTGGAGAAAGGATTGAAGTAAAAATGAACATAATTCCAAAATGCTAAAATCTTGATTTTTTTGCCAGACCGGGTAGGCAAAAATATTGCATTTCTGACAAAAATAAAAGAAACACTCAATATGCTTCAAAATGATCTCAAACAATCTCCTGCTATCTTCAGAACATCAATGGATTAAGTTGGAGAAAGGATTGAAGTAACAATGAACATAATTCCAAAATGCTAAAATCTGGATTTTTTTGCCAGACCGGGTAGGCAAAAAATATTGCATTTCTGACAAAAATAAAAGAAACACTCAATATGCTTCAAAATGATCTCAAACAATCTCCTGGTAGGTTCAGAAGATGAATGGATTAAGTTGGAGAAAGGATTGAAGTAAAAATGAACATAATTCCAAAATGCTCAAATCTGGATTTTTTAGCCAGACCGGGTAGGCAAAAAATATTGCATTTCTGACAAAAATAAAAGAAACACTCAATATGCTTCAAAATGATCTCAAACAATCTCCTGCTATCTTCAGAACATCAATGGATTAAGTTGGAGAAAGGATTGAAGTAAAAATGAACATAATTCCAAAATGCTATAATCTGGATTTTTTTGCCAGACCGGGTAGGCAAAAATATTGCATTTCTGACAAAAATAAAAAATACACTCAATATGCTTCAAAATGATCTCAAACAATCTCCTGCTATCTTCAGATCATCAATGGATTAAGTTGGGGAACGGATTGAAGTAAAAATGAACATAATTCAAAAATGCTCAAATCTGGATTTTTTTAGCCAGACCGGGTAGGCAAAAAATATTGGATTTCTGACAAAAATAAAAGAAACACTCAATATGCTTCAAAATGATCTCAAACAATCTCCTGGTAGCTTCAGAAGATGAATGGATTAAGTTGGAGAAAGGATTGAAGTAAAAATGAACATAATTCCAAAATGCTCAAATCTGGATTTTTTTTAGCTAGACCGGGTAGGCAAAAAATATTGAATTTCAGACAAATATAAAAAAAACACTCAATATGCTTCAAAATGATCTCAAACAATCTCCTGCTATCTTCAGAACATCAATGGATTAAGTTGGAGAAAGGATTGAAGGAAAAATGAACATAATTCCAAAATGGTCAAATCTGGATTTTTTTGCCAGACCGGGTAGGCAAAAAATATTGCATTTCTGACAAATATAAAAAAAACACTCAATATGCTTCAAAATGATCTCAAACAATCTCCTGCTATCTTCAGAACATCAATGGATTAAGTTGGAGAAAGGATTGAAGTAAAAATGAACATAATTCCAAAATGCTAAAATCTGGATTTTTTTGCCAGACCGGGTAGGCAAAAATATTGCATTTCTGACAAAAATAAAAGAAACACTCAATATGCTTCAAAATGATCTCAAACAATCTCCTGCTATCTTCAGAACATCAATGGATTAAGTTGGGGAAAGGATTGAAGTAAAAATCAACATAATTCAAAAATGCTCAAATCTGGATTTTTTCGCCAGACCGGGTAGGCAAAAAATATTGCATTTCTGACAAAAATAAAAAAAACACTCAATATGCTTCAAAATGATCTCAAACAATCTCCTGGTAGCTTCAGAACATCAATGGATTAAGTTGGAGAAAGGATTGAAGTAAAAATGAACATAATTCCAAAATGCTAAAATCTGGATTTTTTTGCCAGACCGGGTAGGCAAAAATATTGCATTTCTGACAAAAATAAAAGAAACACTCAATATGCTTCAAAATGATCTCAAACAATCTCCTGGTAGCTTCAGAACATCAATGGATTAAGTTGGAGAAAGGATTGAAGGAAAAATGAACATAATTCCAAAATGGTCAAATCTGGATTTTTTTGCCAGACCGGGTAGGCAAAAAATATTGCATTTCTGACAAATATAAAAAAAAACACTCAATATGCTTCAAAATGATCTCAAACAATCTCCTGCTATCTTCAGAACATCAATGGATTAAGTTGGAGAAAGGATTGAAGTAAAAATGAACATAATTCCAAAATGCTCAAATCTGGATTTTTTTGCCAGACCGGGTAGGCAAAAATATTGCATTTCTGACAAAAATAAAAGAAACACTCAATATGCTTCAAAATGATCTCAAACAATCTCCTGCTATCTTCAGAACATCAATGGATTAAGTTGGAGAAAGGATTGAAGTAAAAATGAACATAATTCCAAAATGCTCAAATCTGGATTTTTTTGCCAGACCGGGTAGGCAAAAATATTGCATTTCTGACAAAAATAAAAGAAACACTCAATATGCTTCAAAATGATCTCAAACAATCTCCTGCTATCTTCAGAACATCAATGGATTAAGTTGGGGAAAGGATTGAAGTAAAAATCAACATAATTCAAAAATGCTCAAATCTGGATTTTTTCGCCAGACCGGGTAGGCAAAAAATATTGCATTTCTGACAAAAATAAAAAAAACACTCAATATGCTTCAAAATGATCTCAAACAATCTCCTGGTAGCTTCAGAACATCAATGGATTAAGTTGGAGAAAGGATTGAAGTAAAAATGAACATAATTCCAAAATGCTAAAATCTGTTTTTTTTTGCCAGACCGGGTAGGCAAAAATATTGCATTTCTGACAAAAATAAAAGAAACACTCAATATGCTTCAAAATGATCTCAAACAATCTCCTGGTAGCTTCAGAACATCAATGGATTAAGTTGGAGAAAGGATTGAAGTAAAAATGAACATAATTCCAAAATGCTTAAATTCGGATTTTTTTGCCAGACCGGGTAGGCAAAAATATTGCATTTCTGACAAAAATAAAAGAAACACTCAATATGCTTCAAAATGATCTCAAACAATCTCCTGCTATCTTCAGAACATCAATGGATTAAGTTGGAGAAAGGATTGAAGTAAAAATGAACATAATTCCAAAATGGTCAAATCTGGATTTTTTTTTGCCAGACCGGGTAGGCAAAAAATATTGCATTTCTGACAAATATAAAAAAAACACTCAATATGCTTCAAAATGATCTCAAACAATCTCCTGCTATCTTCAGAACATCAATGGATTAAGTTGGAGAAAGGATTGAAGTAAAAATGAACATAATTCCAAAATGCTAAAATCTGGATTTTTTTGCCAGACCGGGTAGGCAAAAATATTGCATTTCTGACAAAAATAAAAGAAACACTCAATATGCTTCAAAATGATCTCAAACAATCTCCTGCTATCTTCAGAACATCAATGGATTAAGTTGGAGAAAGGATTGAAGTAACAATGAACATAATTCCAAAATGCTAAAATCTGGATTTTTTTGCCAGACCGGGTAGGCAAAAAATATTGCATTTCCTGACAAAAATAAAAAAAACACTCAATATGCTTCAAAATGATCTCAAACAATCTCCTGTAGCTTCAGAACATCAATGGATTAAGTTGGAGAAAGGATTGAAGTAAAAATGAACATAATTCCAAAATGCTAAAATCTGTTTTTTTTTGCCAGACCGGGTAGGCAAAAATATTGCATTTCTGACAAAAATAAAAAGAAACACTCAATATGCTTCAAAATGATCTCAAACAATCTCCTGGTAGCTTCAGAACATCAATGGATTAAGTTGGAGAAAGGATTGAAGTAAAAATGAACATAATTCCAAAATGCTTAAATTCGGATTTTTTTTGCCAGACCGGGTAGGCAAAAATATTGCATTTCTGACAAAAATAAAAGAAACACTCAATATGCTTCAAAATGATCTCAAACAATCTCCTGCTATCTTCAGAACATCAATGGATTAAGTTGGAGAAAGGATTGAAGTAAAAATGAACATAATTCCAAAATGGTCAAATCTGGATTTTTTTTTGCCAGACCGGGTAGGCAAAAAATATTGCATTTCTGACAAATATAAAAAAAACACTCAATATGCTTCAAAATGATCTCAAACAATCTCCTGCTATCTTCAGAACATCAATGGATTTAGTTGGAGAAAGGATTGAAGTAAAAATGAACATAATTCCAAAATGCTAAAATCTGGATTTTTTTGCCAGACCGGGTAGGCAAAAATATTGCATTTCTGACAAAAATAAAAGAAACACTCAATATGCTTCAAAATGATCTCAAACAATCTCCTGCTATCTTCAGAACATCAATGGATTAAGTTGGAGAAAGGATTGAAGTAACAATGAACATAATTCCAAAATGCTAAAATCTGGATTTTTTTGCCAGACCGGGTAGGCAAAAAATATTGCATTTCTGACAAAAATAAAAGAAACACTCAATATGCTTCAAAATGATCTCAAACAATCTCCTGCTATCTTCAGAACATCAATGGATTAAGTTGGAGAAAGGATTGAAGTAAAAATGAACATAATTCCAAAATGCTAAAATCTTGATTTTTTTGCCAGACCGGGTAGGCAAAAATATTGCATTTCTGACAAAAATAAAAGAAACACTCAATATGCTTCAAAATGATCTCAAACAATCTCCTGCTATCTTCAGAACATCAATGGATTAAGTTGGAGAAAGGATTGAAGTAACAATGAACATAATTCCAAAATGCTATAATCTGGATTTTTTTGCCAGACCGGGTAGGCAAAAATATTGCATTTCTGACAAAAATAAAAAATACACTCAATATGCTTCAAAATGATCTCAAACAATCTCCTGCTATCTTCAGATCATCAATGGATTAAGTTGGGGAACGGATTGAAGTAAAAATGAACATAATTCAAAAATGCTCAAATCTGGATTTTTTTAGCCAGACCGGGTAGGCAAAAAATATTGGATTTCTGACAAAAATAAAAGAAACACTCAATATGCTTCAAAATGATCTCAAACAATCTCCTGGTAGCTTCAGAAGATGAATGGATTAAGTTGGAGAAAGGATTGAAGTAAAAATGAACATAATTCCAAAATGCTCAAATCTGGATTTTTTTTAGCTAGACCGGGTAGACAAAAAATATTGAATTTCAGACAAATATAAAAAAAACACTCAATATGCTTCAAAATGATCTCAAACAATCTCCTGCTATCTTCAGAACATCAATGGATTAAGTTGGAGAAAGGATTGAAGGAAAAATGAACATAATTCCAAAATGGTCAAATCTGGATTTTTTTGCCAGACCGGGTAGGCAAAAAATATTGCATTTCTGACAAATATAAAAAAAACACTCAATATGCTTCAAAATGATCTCAAACAATCTCCTGCTATCTTCAGAACATCAATGGATTAAGTTGGAGAAAGGATTGAAGTAAAAATGAACATAATTCCAAAATGCTAAAATCTGGATTTTTTTGCCAGACCGGGTAGGCAAAAATATTGCATTTCTGACAAAAATAAAAGAAACACTCAATATGCTTCAAAATGATCTCAAACAATCTCCTGCTATCTTCAGAACATCAATGGATTAAGTTGGGGAAAGGATTGAAGTAAAAATCAACATAATTCAAAAATGCTCAAATCTGGATTTTTTCGCCAGACCGGGTAGGCAAAAAATATTGCATTTCTGACAAAAATAAAAAAAACACTCAATATGCTTCAAAATGATCTCAAACAATCTCCTGGTAGCTTCAGAACATCAATGGATTAAGTTGGAGAAAGGATTGAAGTAAAAATGAACATAATTCCAAAATGCTAAAATCTGGATTTTTTTGCCAGACCGGGTAGGCAAAAATATTGCATTTCTGACAAAAATAAAAGAAACACTCAATATGCTTCAAAATGATCTCAAACAATCTCCTGGTAGCTTCAGAACATCAATGGATTAAGTTGGAGAAAGGATTGAAGTAAAAATGAACATAATTCCAAAATGGTCAAATCTGGATTTTTTTGCCAGACCGGGTAGGCAAAAATATTGCATTTCTGACAAAAATAAAAGAAACACTCAATATGCTTCAAAATGATCTCAAACAATCTCCTGCTATCTTCAGAACATCAATGGATCAAGTTGGAGAAAGGATTGAAGGAAAAATGAACATAATTCCAAAATGGTCAAATCTGGATTTTTTTGCCAGACCGGGTAGGGCAAAAAATATTGCATTTCTGACAAATATAAAAAAAAACACTCAATATGCTTCAAAATGATCTCAAACAATCTCCTGCTATCTTCAGAACATCAATGGATTAAGTTGGAGAAAGGATTGAAGTAAAAATGAACATAATTCCAAAATGCTAAAATCTGGATTTTTTTGCCAGACCGGGTAGGCAAAAATATTGCATTTCTGACAAAAATAAAAGAAACACTCAATATGCTTCAAAATGATCTCAAACAATCTCCTGCTATCTTCAGAACATCAATGGATCAAGTTGGAGAAAGGATTGAAGGAAAAATGAACATAATTCCAAAATGGTCAAATCTGGATTTTTTTGCCAGACCGGGTAGGCAAAAAATATTGCATTTCTGACAAATATAAAAAAAAACACTCAATATGCTTCAAAATGATCTCAAACAATCTCCTGCTATCTTCAGAACATCAATGGATTAAGTTGGAGAAAGGATTGAAGTAAAAATGAACATAATTCCAAAATGCTAAAATCTGGATTTTTTTGCCAGACCGGGTAGGCAAAAATATTGCATTTCTGACAAAAATAAAAGAAACACTCAATATGCTTCAAAATGATCTCAAACAATCTCCTGCTATCTTCAGAACATCAATGGATTAAGTTGGAGAAAGGATTGAAGTAAAAATGAACATAATTCCAAAATGCTCAAATCTGGATTTTTTTGCCAGACCGGGTAGGCAAAAATATTGCATTTCTGACAAAAATAAAAGAAACACTCAATATGCTTCAAAATGATCTCAAACAATCTCCTGCTATCTTCAGAACATCAATGGATTAAGTTGGGGAAAGGATTGAAGTAAAAATCAACATAATTCAAAAATGCTCAAATCTGGATTTTTTCGCCAGACCGGGTAGGCAAAAATATTGCATTTCTGACAAAAATAAAAGAAACACTCAATATGCTTCAAAATGATCTCAAACAATCTCCTGCTATCTTCAGAACATCAATGGATCAAGTTGGAGAAAGGATTGAAGGAAAAATGAACATAATTCCAAAATGGTCAAATCTGGATTTTTTTGCCAGACCGGGTAGGCAAAAAATATTGCATTTCTGACAAATATAAAAAAAAACACTCAATATGCTTCAAAATGATCTCAAACAATCTCCTGCTATCTTCAGAACATCAATGGATTAAGTTGGAGAAAGGATTGAAGTAAAAATGAACATAATTCCAAAATGCTAAAATCTGGATTTTTTTGCCAGACCGGGTAGGCAAAAATATTGCATTTCTGACAAAAATAAAAGAAACACTCAATATGCTTCAAAATGATCTCAAACAATCTCCTGCTATCTTCAGAACATCAATGGATTAAGTTGGAGAAAGGATTGAAGTAAAAATGAACATAATTCCAAAATGCTCAAATCTGGATTTTTTTGCCAGACCGGGTAGGCAAAAATATTGCATTTCTGACAAAAATAAAAGAAACACTCAATATGCTTCAAAATGATCTCAAACAATCTCCTGCTATCTTCAGAACATCAATGGATTAAGTTGGGGAAAGGATTGAAGTAAAAATCAACATAATTCAAAAATGCTCAAATCTGGATTTTTTCGCCAGACCGGGTAGGCAAAAAATATTGCATTTCTGACAAAAATAAAAAAAACACTCAATATGCTTCAAAATGATCTCAAACAATCTCCTGGTAGCTTCAGAACATCAATGGATTAAGTTGGAGAAAGGATTGAAGTAAAAATGAACATAATTCCAAAATGCTAAAATCTGTTTTTTTTTGCCAGACCGGGTAGGCAAAAATATTGCATTTCTGACAAAAATAAAAGAAACACTCAATATGCTTCAAAATGATCTCAAACAATCTCCTGGTAGCTTCAGAACATCAATGGATTAAGTTGGAGAAAGGATTGAAGTAAAAATGAACATAATTCCAAAATGCTCAAATCTGGATTTTTTTAGCCAGACCGGGTAGGCAAAAAATATTGGATTTCTGACAAAAATAAAAGAAACACTCAATATGCTTCAAAATGATCTCAAACAATCTCCTGGTAGCTTCAGAAGATGAATGGATTAAGTTGGAGAAAGGATTGAAGTAAAAATGAACATAATTCCAAAATGCTCAAATCTGGATTTTTTTGCCAGACCGGGTAGGCAAAAATATTGCATTTCTGACAAAAATAAAAGAAACACTCAATATGCTTCAAAATGATCTCAAACAATCTCCTGCTATCTTCAGAACATCAATGGATTAAGTTGGAGAAAGGATTGAAGGAAAAATGAACATAATTCCAAAATGGTCAAATCTGGATTTTTTTGCCAGACCGGGTAGGCAAAAAATATTGCATTTCTGACAAATATAAAAAAAACACTCAATATGCTTCAAAATGATCTCAAACAATCTCCTGCTATCTTCAGAACATCAATGGATTAAGTTGGAGAAAGGATTGAAGTAAAAATGAACATAATTCCAAAATGCTAAAATCTGGATTTTTTTGCCAGACCGGGTAGGCAAAAATATTGCATTTCTGACAAAAATAAAAGAAACACTCAATATGCTTCAAAATGATCTCAAACAATCTCCTGCTATCTTCAGAACATCAATGGATTAAGTTGGAGAAAGGATTGAAGTAAAAATGAACATAATTCCAAAATGCTCAAATCTGGATTTTTTTTAGCTAGACCGGGTAGGCAAAAAATATTGAATTTCAGACAAATATAAAAAAAACACTCAATATGCTTCAAAATGATCTCAAACAATCTCCTGCTATCTTCAGAACATCAATGGATTAAGTTGGATAAGTTGGAGAAAGGATTGAAGTAAAAATGAACATAATTCCAAAATGCTAAAATCTGGATTTTTTTTGCCAGACCGGGTAGGCAAAAATATTGCATTTCTGACAAAAATAAAAAAAACCACTCAATATGCTTCAAAATGATCTCAAACAATCTCCTGCTATCTTCAGAACATCAATGGATTAAGTTGGAGAAAGGATTGAAGTAAAAATGAACATAATTCCAAAATGCTCAAATCTGGATTTTTTGCCAGACCGGGTAGGCAAAAATATTGCATTTCTGACAAAAATAAAAGAAACACTCAATATGCTTCAAAATGATCTCAAACAATCTCCTGCTATCTTCAGAACATCAATGGATTAAGTTGGAGAAAGGATTGAAGTAAAAATGAACATAATTCCAAAATGCTCAAATCTGGATTTTTTTGCCAGACCGGGTAGGCAAAAATATTGCATTTCTGACAAAAATAAAAGAAACACTCAATATGCTTCAAATGATCTCAAACAATCTCCTGCTATCTTCAGAACATCAATGGATTAAGTTGGGGAAAGGATTGAAGTAAAAATCAACATAATTCAAAAATGCTCAAATCTGGATTTTTTCGCCAGACCGGGTAGGCAAAAAATATTGCATTTCTGACAAAAATAAAAAAACACTCAATATGCTTCAAAATGATCTCAAACAATCTCCTGGTAGCTTCAGAACATCAATGGATTAAGTTGGAGGAAAGGATTGAAGTAAAATGAACATAATTCCAAAATGCTAAAATCTGTTTTTTTTTGCCAGACCGGGTAGGCAAAAATATTGCATTTCTGACAAAAATAAAAGAAACACTCAATATGCTTCAAAATGATCTCAAACAATCTCCTGGTAGCTTCAGAACATCAATGGATTAAGTTGGAGAAAGGATTGAAGTAAAAATGAACATAATTCCAAAATGCTTAATTCGGATTTTTTTTGCCAGACCGGGTAGGCAAAAATATTGCATTTCTGACAAAAATAAAAGAAACACTCAATATGCTTCAAAATGATCTCAAACAATCTCCTGCTATCTTCAGAACATCAATGGATTAAGTTGGAGAAAGGATTGAAGTAAAAATGAACATAATTCCAAAATGGTCAAATCTGGATTTTTTTTTGCCAGACCGGGTAGGCAAAAAATATTGCATTTCTGACAAATATAAAAAAAACACTCAATATGCTTCAAAATGATCTCAAACAATCTCCTGCTATCTTCAGAACATCAATGGATTAAGTTGGAGAAAGGATTGAAGTAAAAATGAACATAATTCCAAAATGCTAAAATCTGGATTTTTTTGCCAGACCGGGTAGGCAAAAATATTGCATTTCTGACAAAAATAAAAGAAACACTCAATATGCTTCAAAATGATCTCAAACAATCTCCTGCTATCTTCAGAACATCAATGGATTAAGTTGGAGAAAGGATTGAAGTAACAATGAACATAATTCCAAATGCTAAAATCTGGATTTTTTTGCCAGACCGGGTAGGCAAAAAATATTGCATTTCTGACAAAAATAAAAAAAACACTCAATATGCTTCAAAATGATCTCAAACAATCTCCTGGTAGCTTCAGAACATCAATGGATTAAGTTGGAGAAAGGATTGAAGTAAAAATGAACATAATTCCAAAATGCTAAAATCTGTTTTTTTTTGCCAGACCGGGTAGGCAAAAATATTGCATTTCTGACAAAAATAAAAGAAACACTCAATATGCTTCAAAATGATCTCAAACAATCTCCTGGTAGCTTCAGAACATCAATGGATTAAGTTGGAGAAAGGATTGAAGTAAAAATGAACATAATTCCAAAATGCTTAAATTCGGATTTTTTTGCCAGACCGGGTAGGCAAAAATATTGCATTTCTGACAAAAATAAAAGAAACACTCAATATGCTTCAAAATGATCTCAAACAATCTCCTGCTATCTTCAGAACATCAATGATTAAGTTGGAGAAAGGATTGAAGTAAAAATGAACATAATTCCAAAATGGTCAAATCTGGATTTTTTTTTGCCAGACCGGGTAGGCAAAAAATATTGCATTTCTGACAAATATAAAAAAAACACTCAATATGCTTCAAAATGATCTCAAACAATCTCCTGCTATCTTCAGAACATCAATGGATTTAGTTGGAGAAAGGATTGAAGTAAAAATGAACATAATTCCAAAATGCTAAAATCTGGATTTTTTTGCCAGACCGGGTAGGCAAAAATATTGCATTTCTGACAAAAATAAAAGAAACACTCAATATGCTTCAAAATGATCTCAAACAATCTCCTGCTATCTTCAGAACATCAATGGATTAAGTTGGAGAAAGGATTGAAGTAACAATGAACATAATTCCAAAATGCTAAAATCTGGATTTTTTTGCCAGACCGGGTAGGCAAAAATATTGCATTTCTGACAAAAATAAAAGAAACACTCAATATGCTTCAAAATGATCTCAAACAATCTCCTGCTATCTTCAGAACATCAATGGATTAAGTTGGAGAAAGGATTGAAGTAAAAATGAACATAATTCCAAAATGCTAAAATCTTGATTTTTTTGCCAGACCGGGTAGGCAAAAATATTGCATTTCTGACAAAAATAAAAGAAACACTCAATATGCTTCAAATGATCTCAAACAATCTCCTGCTATCTTCAGAACATCAATGGATTAAGTTGGAGAAAGGATTGAAGTAACAATGAACATAATTCCAAAATGCTATAATCTGGATTTTTTTGCCAGACGGGTAGGCAAAAATATTGCATTTCTGACAAAAATAAAAAATACACTCAATATGCTTCAAAATGATCTCAAACAATCTCCTGCTATCTTCAGATCATCAATGGATTAAGTTGGGGAACGGATTGAAGTAAAAATGAACATAATTCAAAAATGCTCAAATCTGGATTTTTTTAGCCAGACCGGGTAGGCAAAAAATATTGGATTTCTGACAAAAATAAAAGAAACACTCAATATGCTTCAAAATGATCTCAAACAATCTCCTGGTAGCTTCAGAAGATGAATGGATTAAGTTGGAGAAAGGATTGAAGTAAAAATGAACATAATTCCAAAATGCTCAAATCTGGATTTTTTTTAGCTAGACCGGGTAGGCAAAAAATATTGAATTCAGACAAATATAAAAAAAACACTCAATATGCTTCAAAATGATCTCAAACAATCTCCTGCTATCTCAGAACATCAATGGATTAAGTTGGAGAAAGGATTGAAGGAAAAATGAACATAATTCCAAAATGGTCAAATCTGGATTTTTTTGCCAGACCGGGTAGGCAAAAAATATTGCATTTCTGACAAATATAAAAAAAACACTCAATATGCTTCAAAATGATCTCAAACAATCTCCTGCTATCTTCAGAACATCAATGGATTAAGTTGGAGAAAGGATTGAAGTAAAAATGAACATAATTCCAAAATGCTAAAATCTGGATTTTTTTTGCCAGACCGGGTAGGCAAAAATATTGCATTTCTGACAAAAATAAAAGAAACACTCAATATGCTTCAAAATGATCTCAAACAATCTCCTGCTATCTTCAGAACATCAATGGATTAAGTTGGGGAAAGGATTGAAGTAAAAATCAACATAATCAAAAATGCTCAAATCTGGATTTTTTCGCCAGACCGGGTAGGCAAAAAATATTGCATTTCTGACAAAAATAAAAAAAACACTCAATATGCTTCAAAATGATCTCAAACAATCTCCTGGTAGCTTCAGAACATCAATGGATTAAGTTGGAGAAAGGATTGAAGTAAAAATGAACATAATTCCAAAATGCTAAAATCTGGATTTTTTTGCCAGACCGGGTAGGCAAAAATATTGCATTTCTGACAAAAATAAAAGAAACACTCAATATGCTTCAAAATGATCTCAAACAATCTCCTGGTAGCTTCAGAACATCAATGGATTAAGTTGGAGAAAGGATTGAAGTAAAAATGAACATAATTCCAAAATGGTCAAATCTGGATTTTTTTGCCAGACCGGGTAGGCAAAAATATTGCATTTCTGACAAAAATAAAAGAAACACTCAATATGCTTCAAAATGATCTCAAACAATCTCCTGCTATCTTCAGAACATCAATGGATCAAGTTGGAGAAAGGATTGAAGGAAAAATGAACATAATTCCAAAATGGTCAAATCTGGATTTTTTTGCCAGACCGGGTAGGCAAAAAATATTGCATTTCTGACAAATATAAAAAAAAACACTCAATATGCTTCAAAATGATCTCAAACAATCTCCTGCTATCTTCAGAACATCAATGGATTAAGTTGGAGAAAGGATTGAAGTAAAAATGAACATAATTCCAAAATGCTAAAATCTGGATTTTTTTGCCAGACCGGGTAGGCAAAAATATTGCATTTCTGACAAAAATAAAAGAAACACTCAATATGCTTCAAAATGATCTCAAACAATCTCCTGCTATCTTCAGAACATCAATGGATCAAGTTGGAGAAAGGATTGAAGGAAAAATGAACATAATTCCAAAATGGTCAAATCTGGATTTTTTTGCCAGACCGGGTAGGCAAAAAATATTGCATTTCTGACAAATATAAAAAAAAACACTCAATATGCTTCAAAATGATCTCAAACAATCTCCTGCTATCTTCAGAACATCAATGGATTAAGTTGGAGAAAGGATTGAAGTAAAAATGAACATAATTCCAAAATGCTAAAATCTGGATTTTTTTGCCAGACCGGGTAGGCAAAAATATTGCATTTCTGACAAAAATAAAAGAAACACTCAATATGCTTCAAAATGATCTCAAACAATCTCCTGCTATCTTCAGAACATCAATGGATTAAGTTGGAGAAAGGATTGAAGTAAAAATGAACATAATTCCAAAATGCTCAAATCTGGATTTTTTTGCCAGACCGGGTAGGCAAAAATATTGCATTTCTGACAAAAATAAAAGAAACACTCAATATGCTTCAAAATGATCTCAAACAATCTCCTGCTATCTTCAGAACATCAATGGATTAAGTTGGGGAAAGGATTGAAGTAAAAATCAACATAATTCAAAAATGCTCAAATCTGGATTTTTTCGCCAGACCGGGTAGGCAAAAATATTGCATTTCTGACAAAAATAAAAGAAACACTCAATATGCTTCAAAATGATCTCAAACAATCTCCTGCTATCTTCAGAACATCAATGGATCAAGTTGGAGAAAGGATTGAAGGAAAAATGAACATAATTCCAAAATGGTCAAATCTGGATTTTTTTGCCAGACCGGGTAGGCAAAAAATATTGCATTTCTGACAAATATAAAAAAACACACTCAATATGCTTCAAAATGATCTCAAACAATCTCCTGCTATCTTCAGAACATCAATGGATTAAGTTGGAGAAAGGATTGAAGTAAAAATGAACATAATTCCAAAATGCTAAAATCTGGATTTTTTTGCCAGACCGGGTAGGCAAAAATATTGCATTTCTGACAAAAATAAAAGAAACACTCAATATGCTTCAAAATGATCTCAAACAATCTCCTGCTATCTTCAGAACATCAATGGATTAAGTTGGAGAAAGGATTGAAGTAAAAATGAACATAATTCCAAAATGCTCAAATCTGGATTTTTTTGCCAGACCGGGTAGGCAAAAATATTGCATTTCTGACAAAAATAAAAGAAACACTCAATATGCTTCAAAATGATCTCAAACAATCTCCTGCTATCTTCAGAACATCAATGGATTAAGTTGGGGAAAGGATTGAAGTAAAAATCAACATAATTCAAAAATGCTCAAATCTGGATTTTTTCGCCAGACCGGGTAGGCAAAAAATATTGCATTTCTGACAAAAATAAAAAAAACACTCAATATGCTTCAAAATGATCTCAAACAATCTCCTGGTAGCTTCAGAACATCAATGGATTAAGTTGGAGAAAGGATTGAAGTAAAAATGAACATAATTCCAAAATGCTAAAATCTGTTTTTTTTTGCCAGACCGGGTAGGCAAAAATATTGCATTTCTGACAAAAATAAAAGAAACACTCAATATGCTTCAAAATGATCTCAAACAATCTCCTGGTAGCTTCAGAACATCAATGGATTAAGTTGGAGAAAGGATTGAAGTAAAAATGAACATAATTCCAAAATGCTCAAATCTGGATTTTTTTAGCCAGACCGGGTAGGCAAAAAATATTGGATTTCTGACAAAAATAAAAGAAACACTCAATATGCTTCAAAATGATCTCAAACAATCTCCTGGTAGCTTCAGAAGATGAATGGATTAAGTTGGAGAAAGGATTGAAGTAAAAATGAACATAATTCCAAAATGCTCAAATCTGGATTTTTTTGCCAGACCGGGTAGGCAAAAATATTGCATTTCTGACAAAAATAAAAGAAACACTCAATATGCTTCAAAATGATCTCAAACAATCTCCTGCTATCTTCAGAACATCAATGGATTAAGTTGGAGAAAGGATTGAAGGAAAAATGAACATAATTCCAAAATGGTCAAATCTGGATTTTTTTGCCAGACCGGGTAGGCAAAAAATATTGCATTTCTGACAAATATAAAAAAAACACTCAATATGCTTCAAAATGATCTCAAACAATCTCCTGCTATCTTCAGAACATCAATGGATTAAGTTGGAGAAAGGATTGAAGTAAAAATGAACATAATTCCAAAATGCTAAAATCTGGATTTTTTTTGCCAGACCGGGTAGGCAAAAATATTGCATTTCTGACAAAAATAAAAGAAACACTCAATATGCTTCAAAATGATCTCAAACAATCTCCTGCTATCTTCAGAACATCAATGGATTAAGTTGGAGAAAGGATTGAAGTAAAAATGAACATAATTCCAAAATGCTCAAATCTGGATTTTTTTTAGCTAGACCGGGTAGGCAAAAAATATTGAATTTCAGACAAATATAAAAAAAACACTCAATATGCTTCAAAATGATCTCAAACAATCTCCTGCTATCTTCAGAACATCAATGGATTAAGTTGGAGAAAGGATTGAAGTAAAAATGAACATAATTCCAAAATGCTAAAATCTGGATTTTTTTTGCCAGACCGGGTAGGCAAAAATATTGCATTTCTGACAAAAATAAAAAAAACCACTCAATATGCTTCAAAATGATCTCAAACAATCTCCTGCTATCTTCAGAACATCAATGGATTAAGTTGGAGAAAGGATTGAAGTAAAAATGAACATAATTCCAAAATGCTCAAATCTGGATTTTTTTAGCCAGACCGGGTAGGCAAAAAATATTGGATTTCTGACAAAAATAAAAGAAACACTCAATATGCTTCAAAATGATCTCAAACAATCTCCTGGTAGCTTCAGAAGATGAATGGATTAAGTTGGAGAAAGGATTGAAGTAAAAATGAACATAATTCCAAAATGCTCAAATCTGGATTTTTTAGCCAGACCGGGTAGGCAAAAAATATTGAATTTCAGACAAAAATAAAAGAAACACTCAATATGCTTCAAAATGATCTCAAACAATCTCCTGGTAGCTTCAGAACATCAATGGATTAAGTTGGAGAAAGGATTGAAGTAAAAATGAACATAATTCCAAAATGGTCAAATCTGGATTTTTTTGCCAGACCGGGTAGGCAAAAATATTGCATTTCTGACAAAAATAAAAGAAACACTCAATATGCTTCAAAATGATCTCAAACAATCTCCTGCTATCTTCAGAACATCAATGGATTAAGTTGGAGAAAGGATTGAAGGAAAAATGAACATAATTCCAAAATGGTCAAATCTGGATTTTTTTGCCAGACCGGGTAGGCAAAAAATATTGCATTTCTGACAAATATAAAAAAAACACTCAATATGCTTCAAAATGATCTCAAACAATCTCCTGCTATCTTCAGAACATCAATGGATTAAGTTGGAGAAAGGATTGAAGTAAAAATGAACATAATTCCAAAATGGTCAAATCTGGATTTTTTTGCCAGACCGGGTAGGCAAAAATATTGCATTTCTGACAAAAATAAAAGAAACACTCAATATGCTTCAAAATGATCTCAAACAATCTCCTGCTATCTTCAGAACATCAATGGATTAAGTTGGAGAAAGGATTGAAGGAAAAATGAACATAATTCCAAAATGGTCAAATCTGGATTTTTTTGCCAGACCGGGTAGGCAAAAAATATTGCATTTCTGACAAATATAAAAAAAACACTCAATATGCTTCAAAATGATCTCAAACAATCTCCTGCTATCTTCAGAACATCAATGGATTAAGTTGGAGAAAGGATTGAAGTAAAAATGAACATAATTCCAAAATGCTAAAATCTGGATTTTTTTGCCAGACCGGGTAGGCAAAAATATTGCATTTCTGACAAAAATAAAAGAAACACTCAATATGCTTCAAAATGATCTCAAACAATCTCCTGCTATCTTCAGAACATCAATGGATTAAGTTGGAGAAAGGATTGAAGTAAAAATGAACATAATTCCAAAATGCTCAAATCTGGATTTTTTTTAGCTAGACCGGGTAGGCAAAAAATATTGAATTTCAGACAAATATAAAAAAAACACTCAATATGCTTCAAAATGATCTCAAACAATCTCCTGCTATCTTCAGAACATCAATGGATTAAGTTGGAGAAAGGATTGAAGTAAAAATGAACATAATTCCAAAATGCTAAAATCTGGATTTTTTTTGCCAGACCGGGTAGGCAAAAATATTGCATTTCTGACAAAAATAAAAAAAACCACTCAATATGCTTCAAAATGATCTCAAACAATCTCCTGCTATCTTCAGAACATCAATGGATTAAGTTGGAGAAAGGATTGAAGTAAAAATGAACATAATTCCAAAATGCTCAAATCTGGATTTTTTTAGCCAGACCGGGTAGGCAAAAAATATTGGATTTCTGACAAAAATAAAAGAAACACTCAATATGCTTCAAAATGATCTCAAACAATCTCCTGGTAGCTTCAGAAGATGAATGGATTAAGTTGGAGAAAGGATTGAAGTAAAAATGAACATAATTCCAAAATGCTCAAATCTGGATTTTTTAGCCAGACCGGGTAGGCAAAAAATATTGAATTTCAGACAAAAATAAAAGAAACACTCAATATGCTTCAAAATGATCTCAAACAATCTCCTGGTAGCTTCAGAACATCAATGGATTAAGTTGGAGAAAGGATTGAAGTAAAAATGAACATAATTCCAAAATGGTCAAATCTGGATTTTTTTGCCAGACCGGGTAGGCAAAAATATTGCATTTCTGACAAAAATAAAAGAAACACTCAATATGCTTCAAAATGATCTCAAACAATCTCCTGCTATCTTCAGAACATCAATGGATTAAGTTGGAGAAAGGATTGAAGGAAAAATGAACATAATTCCAAAATGGTCAAATCTGGATTTTTTTGCCAGACCGGGTAGGCAAAAAATATTGCATTTCTGACAAATATAAAAAAAACACTCAATATGCTTCAAAATGATCTCAAACAATCTCCTGCTATCTTCAGAACATCAATGGATTAAGTTGGAGAAAGGATTGAAGTAAAAATGAACATAATTCCAAAATGCTAAAATCTGGATTTTTTTGCCAGACCGGGTAGGCAAAAATATTGCATTTCTGACAAAAATAAAAGAAACACTCAATATGCTTCAAAATGATCTCAAACAATCTCCTGCTATCTTCAGAACATCAATGGATTAAGTTGGAGAAAGGATTGAAGTAAAAATGAACATAATTCCAAAATGCTCAAATCTGGATTTTTTTTAGCTAGACCGGGTAGGCAAAAAATATTGAATTTCAGACAAATATAAAAAAAACACTCAATATGCTTCAAAATGATCTCAAACAATCTCCTGCTATCTTCAGAACATCAATGGATTAAGTTGGAGAAAGGATTGAAGTAAAAATGAACATAATTCCAAAATGCTAAAATCTGGATTTTTTTTGCCAGACCGGGTAGGCAAAAATATTGCATTTCTGACAAAAATAAAAAAAACCACTCAATATGCTTCAAAATGATCTCAAACAATCTCCTGCTATCTTCAGAACATCAATGGATTAAGTTGGAGAAAGGATTGAAGTAAAAATGAACATAATTCCAAAATGCTAAAATCTGGATTTTTTTGCCAGACCGGGTAGGCAAAAATATTGCATTTCTGACAAAAATAAAAGAAACACTCAATATGCTTCAAAATGATCTCAAACAATCTCCTGCTATCTTCAGAACATCAATGGATTAAGTTGGAGAAAGGATTGAAGTAAAAATGAACATAATTCCAAAATGGTCAAATCTGGATTTTTTTTTGCCAGACCGGGTAGGCAAAAAATATTGCATTTCTGACAAATATAAAAAAAACACTCAATATGCTTCAAAATGATCTCAAACAATCTCCTGCTATCTTCAGAACATCAATGGATTAAGTTGGAGAAAGGATTGAAGTAAAAATGAACATAATTCCAAAATGCTAAAATCTTGATTTTTTTGCCAGACCGGGTAGGCAAAAATATTGCATTTCTGACAAAAATAAAAGAAACACTCAATATGCTTCAAAATGATCTCAAACAATCTCCTGCTATCTTCAGAACATCAATGGATTAAGTTGGAGAAAGGATTGAAGTAACAATGAACATAATTCCAAAATGCTAAAATCTGGATTTTTTTGCCAGACCGGGTAGGCAAAAAATATTGCATTTCTGACAAAAATAAAAGAAACACTCAATATGCTTCAAAATGATCTCAAACAATCTCCTGGTAGGTTCAGAAGATGAATGGATTAAGTTGGAGAAAGGATTGAAGTAAAAATGAACATAATTCCAAAATGCTCAAATCTGGATTTTTTAGCCAGACCGGGTAGGCAAAAAATATTGCATTTCTGACAAAAATAAAAGAAACACTCAATATGCTTCAAAATGATCTCAAACAATCTCCTGCTATCTTCAGAACATCAATGGATTAAGTTGGAGAAAGGATTGAAGTAAAAATGAACATAATTCCAAAATGCTAAAATCTGGATTTTTTTGCCAGACCGGGTAGGCAAAAATATTGCATTTCTGACAAAAATAAAAGAAACACTCAATATGCTTCAAAATGATCTCAAACAATCTCCTGCTATCTTCAGAACATCAATGGATTAAGTTGGAGAAAGGATTGAAGTAAAAATGAACATAATTCCAAAATGGTCAAATCTGGATTTTTTTTTTGCCAGACCGGGTAGGCAAAAAATATTGCATTTCTGACAAATATAAAAAAAACACTCAATATGCTTCAAAATGATCTCAAACAATCTCCTGCTATCTTCAGAACATCAATGGATTAAGTTGGAGAAAGGATTGAAGTAAAAATGAACATAATTCCAAAATGCTAAAATCTTGATTTTTTTGCCAGACCGGGTAGGCAAAAATATTGCATTTCTGACAAAAATAAAAGAAACACTCAATATGCTTCAAAATGATCTCAAACAATCTCCTGCTATCTTCAGAACATCAATGGATTAAGTTGGGGAAAGGATTGAAGTAAAAATCAACATAATTCAAAAATGCTCAAATCTGGATTTTTTCGCCAGACCGGGTAGGCAAAAAATATTGCATTTCTGACAAAAATAAAAAAAACACTCAATATGCTTCAAAATGATCTCAAACAATCTCCTGGTAGCTTCAGAACATCAATGGATTAAGTTGGAGAAAGGATTGAAGTAAAAATGAACATAATTCCAAAATGCTAAAATCTGGTTTTTTTTGCCAGACCGGGTAGGCAAAAATATTGCATTTCTGACAAAAATAAAAGAAACACTCAATATGCTTCAAAATGATCTCAAACAATCTCCTGGTAGCTTCAGAACATCAATGGATTAAGTTGGAGAAAGGATTGAAGTAAAAATGAACATAATTCCAAAATGCTCAAATCTGGATTTTTTTAGCCAGACCGGGTAGGCAAAAAATATTGGATTTCTGACAAAAATAAAAGAAACACTCAATATGCTTCAAAATGATCTCAAACAATCTCCTGGTAGCTTCAGAAGATGAATGGATTAAGTTGGAGAAAGGATTGAAGTAAAAATGAACATAATTCCAAAATGCTCAAATCTGGATTTTTTAGCCAGACCGGGTAGGCAAAAAATATTGAATTTCAGACAAAAATAAAAGAAACACTCAATATGCTTCAAAATGATCTCAAACAATCTCCTGGTAGCTTCAGTACATCAATGGATTAAGTTGGAGAAAGGATTGAAGTAAAAATGAACATAATTCCAAAATGGTCAAATCTGGATTTTTTTGCCAGACCGGGTAGGCAAAAATATTGCATTTCTGACAAAAATAAAAGAAACACTCAATATGCTTCAAAATGATCTCAAACAATCTCCTGGTAGGTTCAGAAGATGAATGGATTAAGTTGGAGAAAGGATTGAAGTAAAAATGAACATAATTCCAAAATGGTCAAATCTGGATTTTTTTTTGCCAGACCGGGTAGGCAAAAAATATTGCATTTCTGACAAATATAAAAAAAACACTCAATATGCTTCAAAATGATCTCAAACAATCTCCTGCTATCTTCAGAACATCAATGGATTAAGTTGGAGAAAGGATTGAAGTAAAAATGAACATAATTCCAAAATGCTAAAATCTTGATTTTTTTGCCAGACCGGGTAGGCAAAAATATTGCATTTCTGACAAAAATAAAAGAAACACTCAATATGCTTCAAAATGATCTCAAACAATCTCCTGCTATCTTCAGAACATCAATGGATTAAGTTGGAGAAAGGATTGAAGTAACAATGAACATAATTCCAAAATGCTAAAATCTGGATTTTTTTGCCAGACCGGGTAGGCAAAAAATATTGCATTTCTGACAAAAATAAAAGAAACACTCAATATGCTTCAAAATGATCTCAAACAATCTCCTGGTAGGTTCAGAAGATGAATGGATTAAGTTGGAGAAAGGATTGAAGTAAAAATGAACATAATTCCAAAATGCTCAAATCTGGATTTTTTAGCCAGACCGGGTAGGCAAAAAATATTGCATTTCTGACAAAAATAAAAGAAACACTCAATATGCTTCAAAATGATCTCAAACAATCTCCTGCTATCTTCAGAACATCAATGGATTAAGTTGGAGAAAGGATTGAAGTAAAAATGAACATAATTCCAAAATGCTATAATCTGGATTTTTTTGCCAGACCGGGTAGGCAAAAATATTGCATTTCTGACAAAAATAAAAGAAACACTCAATATGCTTCAAAATGATCTCAAACAATCTCCTGGTAGCTTCAGTACATCAATGGATTAAGTTGGAGAAAGGATTGAAGTAAAAATGAACATAATTCCAAAATGGTCAAATCTGGATTTTTTTGCCAGACCGGGTAGGCAAAAATATTGCATTTCTGACAAAAATAAAAGAAACACTCAATATGCTTCAAAATGATCTCAAACAATCTCCTGGTAGGTTCAGAAGATGAATGGATTAAGTTGGAGAAAGGATTGAAGTAAAAATGAACATAATTCCAAAATGGTCAAATCTGGATTTTTTTTTGCCAGACCGGGTAGGCAAAAAATATTGCATTTCTGACAAATATAAAAAAAACACTCAATATGCTTCAAAATGATCTCAAACAATCTCCTGCTATCTTCAGAACATCAATGGATTAAGTTGGAGAAAGGATTGAAGTAAAAATGAACATAATTCCAAAATGCTAAAATCTTGATTTTTTTGCCAGACCGGGTAGGCAAAAATATTGCATTTCTGACAAAAATAAAAGAAACACTCAATATGCTTCAAAATGATCTCAAACAATCTCCTGCTATCTTCAGAACATCAATGGATTAAGTTGGAGAAAGGATTGAAGTAACAATGAACATAATTCCAAAATGCTAAAATCTGGATTTTTTTGCCAGACCGGGTAGGCAAAAAATATTGCATTTCTGACAAAAATAAAAGAAACACTCAATATGCTTCAAAATGATCTCAAACAATCTCCTGGTAGGTTCAGAAGATGAATGGATTAAGTTGGAGAAAGGATTGAAGTAAAAATGAACATAATTCCAAAATGCTCAAATCTGGATTTTTTAGCCAGACCGGGTAGGCAAAAAATATTGCATTTCTGACAAAAATAAAAGAAACACTCAATATGCTTCAAAATGATCTCAAACAATCTCCTGCTATCTTCAGAACATCAATGGATTAAGTTGGAGAAAGGATTGAAGTAAAAATGAACATAATTCCAAAATGCTATAATCTGGATTTTTTTGCCAGACCGGGTAGGCAAAAATATTGCATTTCTGACAAAAATAAAAAATACACTCAATATGCTTCAAAATGATCTCAAACAATCTCCTGCTATCTTCAGATCATCAATGGATTAAGTTGGGGAACGGATTGAAGTAAAAATGAACATAATTCAAAAATGCTCAAATCTGGATTTTTTTAGCCAGACCGGGTAGGCAAAAAATATAGGATTTCTGACAAAAATAAAAGAAACACTCAATATGCTTCAAAATGATCTCAAACAATCTCCTGGTAGCTTCAGAAGATGAATGGATTAAGTTGGAGAAAGGATTGAAGTAAAAATGAACATAATTCCAAAATGCTCAAATCTGGATTTTTTTAGCTAGACCGGGTAGGCAAAAAATATTGAATTTCAGACAAATATAAAAAAAACACTCAATATGCTTCAAAATGATCTCAAACAATCTCCTGCTATCTTCAGAACATCAATGGATTAAGTTGGAGAAAGGATTGAAGGAAAAATGAACATAATTCCAAAATGGTCAAATCTGGATTTTTTTGCCAGACCGGGTAGGCAAAAAATATTGCATTTCTGACAAATATAAAAAAAACACTCAATATGCTTCAAAATGATCTCAAACAATCTCCTGCTATCTTCAGAACATCAATGGATTAAGTTGGAGAAAGGATTGAAGTAAAAATGAACATAATTCCAAAATGCTAAAATCTGGATTTTTTTGCCAGACCGGGTAGGCAAAAATATTGCATTTCTGACAAAAATAAAAGAAACACTCAATATGCTTCAAAATGATCTCAAACAATCTCCTGCTATCTTCAGAACATCAATGGATTAAGTTGGGGAAAGGATTGAAGTAAAAATCAACATAATTCAAAAATGCTCAAATCTGGATTTTTTCGCCAGACCGGGTAGGCAAAAAATATTGCATTTCTGACAAAAATAAAAAAAAACACTCAATATGCTTCAAAATGATCTCAAACAATCTCCTGGTAGCTTCAGAACATCAATGGATTAAGTTGGAGAAAGGATTGAAGTAAAAATGAACATAATTCCAAAATGCTAAAATCTGGATTTTTTTGCCAGACCGGGTAGGCAAAAATATTGCATTTCTGACAAAAATAAAAGAAACACTCAATATGCTTCAAAATGATCTCAAACAATCTCCTGCTATCTTCAGAACATCAATGGATTAAGTTGGAGAAAGGATTGAAGTAAAAATGAACATAATTCCAAAATGGTCAAATCTGGATTTTTTTTTGCCAGACCGGGTAGGCAAAAAATATTGCATTTCTGACAAATATAAAAAAAACACTCAATATGCTTCAAAATGATCTCAAACAATCTCCTGCTATCTTCAGAACATCAATGGATTAAGTTGGAGAAAGGATTGAAGTAAAAATGAACATAATTCCAAAATGCTAAAATCTTGATTTTTTTGCCAGACCGGGTAGGCAAAAATATTGCATTTCTGACAAAAATAAAAGAAACACTCAATATGCTTCAAAATGATCTCAAACAATCTCCTGCTATCTTCAGAACATCAATGGATTAAGTTGGAGAAAGGATTGAAGTAACAATGAACATAATTCCAAAATGCTAAAATCTGGATTTTTTTGCCAGACCGGGTAGGCAAAAAATATTGCATTTCTGACAAAAATAAAAGAAACACTCAATATGCTTCAAAATGATCTCAAACAATCTCCTGGTAGGTTCAGAAGATGAATGGATTAAGTTGGAGAAAGGATTGAAGTAAAAATGAACATAATTCCAAAATGCTCAAATCTGGATTTTTTAGCCAGACCGGGTAGGCAAAAAATATTGCATTTCTGACAAAAATAAAAGAAACACTCAATATGCTTCAAAATGATCTCAAACAATCTCCTGCTATCTTCAGAACATCAATGGATTAAGTTGGAGAAAGGATTGAAGTAAAAATGAACATAATTCCAAAATGCTAAAATCTGGATTTTTTTGCCAGACCGGGTAGGCAAAAATATTGCATTTCTGACAAAAATAAAAGAAACACTCAATATGCTTCAAAATGATCTCAAACAATCTCCTGCTATCTTCAGAACATCAATGGATTAAGTTGGAGAAAGGATTGAAGTAAAAATGAACATAATTCCAAAATGGTCAAATCTGGATTTTTTTTTTGCCAGACCGGGTAGGCAAAAAATATTGCATTTCTGACAAATATAAAAAAAACACTCAATATGCTTCAAAATGATCTCAAACAATCTCCTGCTATCTTCAGAACATCAATGGATTAAGTTGGAGAAAGGATTGAAGTAAAAATGAACATAATTCCAAAATGCTAAAATCTTGATTTTTTTGCCAGACCGGGTAGGCAAAAATATTGCATTTCTGACAAAAATAAAAGAAACACTCAATATGCTTCAAAATGATCTCAAACAATCTCCTGCTATCTTCAGAACATCAATGGATTAAGTTGGGGAAAGGATTGAAGTAAAAATCAACATAATTCAAAAATGCTCAAATCTGGATTTTTTCGCCAGACCGGGTAGGCAAAAAATATTGCATTTCTGACAAAAATAAAAAAAACACTCAATATGCTTCAAAATGATCTCAAACAATCTCCTGGTAGCTTCAGAACATCAATGGATTAAGTTGGAGAAAGGATTGAAGTAAAAATGAACATAATTCCAAAATGCTAAAATCTGGTTTTTTTTGCCAGACCGGGTAGGCAAAAATATTGCATTTCTGACAAAAATAAAAGAAACACTCAATATGCTTCAAAATGATCTCAAACAATCTCCTGGTAGCTTCAGAACATCAATGGATTAAGTTGGAGAAAGGATTGAAGTAAAAATGAACATAATTCCAAAATGCTCAAATCTGGATTTTTTTAGCCAGACCGGGTAGGCAAAAAATATTGGATTTCTGACAAAAATAAAAGAAACACTCAATATGCTTCAAAATGATCTCAAACAATCTCCTGGTAGCTTCAGAAGATGAATGGATTAAGTTGGAGAAAGGATTGAAGTAAAAATGAACATAATTCCAAAATGCTCAAATCTGGATTTTTTAGCCAGACCGGGTAGGCAAAAAATATTGAATTTCAGACAAAAATAAAAGAAACACTCAATATGCTTCAAAATGATCTCAAACAATCTCCTGGTAGCTTCAGTACATCAATGGATTAAGTTGGAGAAAGGATTGAAGTAAAAATGAACATAATTCCAAAATGGTCAAATCTGGATTTTTTTGCCAGACCGGGTAGGCAAAAATATTGCATTTCTGACAAAAATAAAAGAAACACTCAATATGCTTCAAAATGATCTCAAACAATCTCCTGGTAGGTTCAGAAGATGAATGGATTAAGTTGGAGAAAGGATTGAAGTAAAAATGAACATAATTCCAAAATGGTCAAATCTGGATTTTTTTTTGCCAGACCGGGTAGGCAAAAAATATTGCATTTCTGACAAATATAAAAAAAACACTCAATATGCTTCAAAATGATCTCAAACAATCTCCTGCTATCTTCAGAACATCAATGGATTAAGTTGGAGAAAGGATTGAAGTAAAAATGAACATAATTCCAAAATGCTAAAATCTTGATTTTTTTGCCAGACCGGGTAGGCAAAAATATTGCATTTCTGACAAAAATAAAAGAAACACTCAATATGCTTCAAAATGATCTCAAACAATCTCCTGCTATCTTCAGAACATCAATGGATTAAGTTGGAGAAAGGATTGAAGTAACAATGAACATAATTCCAAAATGCTAAAATCTGGATTTTTTTGCCAGACCGGGTAGGCAAAAAATATTGCATTTCTGACAAAAATAAAAGAAACACTCAATATGCTTCAAAATGATCTCAAACAATCTCCTGGTAGGTTCAGAAGATGAATGGATTAAGTTGGAGAAAGGATTGAAGTAAAAATGAACATAATTCCAAAATGCTCAAATCTGGATTTTTTAGCCAGACCGGGTAGGCAAAAAATATTGCATTTCTGACAAAAATAAAAGAAACACTCAATATGCTTCAAAATGATCTCAAACAATCTCCTGCTATCTTCAGAACATCAATGGATTAAGTTGGAGAAAGGATTGAAGTAAAAATGAACATAATTCCAAAATGCTATAATCTGGATTTTTTTGCCAGACCGGGTAGGCAAAAATATTGCATTTCTGACAAAAATAAAAAATACACTCAATATGCTTCAAAATGATCTCAAACAATCTCCTGCTATCTTCAGATCATCAATGGATTAAGTTGGGGAACGGATTGAAGTAAAAATGAACATAATTCAAAAATGCTCAAATCTGGATTTTTTTAGCCAGACCGGGTAGGCAAAAAATATAGGATTTCTGACAAAAATAAAAGAAACACTCAATATGCTTCAAAATGATCTCAAACAATCTCCTGGTAGCTTCAGAAGATGAATGGATTAAGTTGGAGAAAGGATTGAAGTAAAAATGAACATAATTCCAAAATGCTCAAATCTGGATTTTTTTAGCTAGACCGGGTAGGCAAAAAATATTGAATTTCAGACAAATATAAAAAAAACACTCAATATGCTTCAAAATGATCTCAAACAATCTCCTGCTATCTTCAGAACATCAATGGATTAAGTTGGAGAAAGGATTGAAGGAAAAATGAACATAATTCCAAAATGGTCAAATCTGGATTTTTTTGCCAGACCGGGTAGGCAAAAAATATTGCATTTCTGACAAATATAAAAAAAACACTCAATATGCTTCAAAATGATCTCAAACAATCTCCTGCTATCTTCAGAACATCAATGGATTAAGTTGGAGAAAGGATTGAAGTAAAAATGAACATAATTCCAAAATGCTAAAATCTGGATTTTTTTGCCAGACCGGGTAGGCAAAAATATTGCATTTCTGACAAAAATAAAAGAAACACTCAATATGCTTCAAAATGATCTCAAACAATCTCCTGCTATCTTCAGAACATCAATGGATTAAGTTGGGGAAAGGATTGAAGTAAAAATCAACATAATTCAAAAATGCTCAAATCTGGATTTTTTCGCCAGACCGGGTAGGCAAAAAATATTGCATTTCTGACAAAAATAAAAAAAACACTCAATATGCTTCAAAATGATCTCAAACAATCTCCTGGTAGCTTCAGAACATCAATGGATTAAGTTGGAGAAAGGATTGAAGTAAAAATGAACATAATTCCAAAATGCTAAAATCTGGATTTTTTTGCCAGACCGGGTAGGCAAAAATATTGCATTTCTGACAAAAATAAAAGAAACACTCAATATGCTTCAAAATGATCTCAAACAATCTCCTGGTAGCTTCAGAACATCAATGGATTAAGTTGGAGAAAGGATTGAAGTAAAAATGAACATAATTCCAAAATGGTCAAATCTGGATTTTTTTGCCAGACCGGGTAGGCAAAAATATTGCATTTCTGACAAAAATAAAAGAAACACTCAATATGCTTCAAAATGATCTCAAACAATCTCCTGCTATCTTCAGAACATCAATGGATCAAGTTGGAGAAAGGATTGAAGTAAAAATGAACATAATTCCAAAATGCTCAAATCTGGATTTTTTTGCCAGACCGGGTAGGCAAAAAATATTGCATTTCTGACAAATATAAAAAAAAACACTCAATATGCTTCAAAATGATCTCAAACAATCTCCTGCTATCTTCAGAACATCAATGGATTAAGTTGGAGAAAGGATTGAAGTAAAAATGAACATAATTCCAAAATGCTAAAATCTGGATTTTTTTGCCAGACCGGGTAGGCAAAAATATTGCATTTCTGACAAAAATAAAAGAAACACTCAATATGCTTCAAAATGATCTCAAACAATCTCCTGCTATCTTCAGAACATCAATGGATTAAGTTGGAGAAAGGATTGAAGTAAAAATGAACATAATTCCAAAATGCTAAAATCTGGATTTTTTTGCCAGACCGGGTAGGCAAAAATATTGCATTTCTGACAAAAATAAAAGAAACACTCAATATGCTTCAAAATGATCTCAAACAATCTCCTGCTATCTTCAGAACATCAATGGATTAAGTTGGGGAAAGGATTGAAGTAAAAATCAACATAATTCAAAAATGCTCAAATCTGGATTTTTTTCGCCAGACCGGGTAGGCAAAAAATATTGCATTTCTGACAAAAATAAAAAAAACACTCAATATGCTTCAAAATGATCTCAAACAATCTCCTGGTAGCTTCAGAACATCAATGGATTAAGTTGGAGAAAGGATTGAAGTAAAAATGAACATAATTCCAAAATGCTAAAATCTGGATTTTTTTGCCAGACCGGGTAGGCAAAAATATTGCATTTCTGACAAAAATAAAAGAAACACTCAATATGCTTCAAAATGATCTCAAACAATCTCCTGGTAGCTTCAGAACATCAATGGATTAAGTTGGAGAAAGGATTGAAGTAAAAATGAACATAATTCCAAAATGGTCAAATCTGGATTTTTTTGCCAGACCGGGTAGGCAAAAATATTGCATTTCTGACAAAAATAAAAGAAACACTCAATATGCTTCAAAATGATCTCAAACAATCTCCTGCTATCTTCAGAACATCAATGGATCAAGTTGGAGAAAGGATTGAAGGAAAAATGAACATAATTCCAAAATGGTCAAATCTGGATTTTTTTGCCAGACCGGGTAGGCAAAAAATATTGCATTTCTGACAAATATAAAAAAAAACACTCAATATGCTTCAAAATGATCTCAAACAATCTCCTGCTATCTTCAGAACATCAATGGATTAAGTTGGAGAAAGGATTGAAGTAAAAATGAACATAATTCCAAAATGCTAAAATCTGGATTTTTTTGCCAGACCGGGTAGGCAAAAATATTGCATTTCTGACAAAAATAAAAGAAACACTCAATATGCTTCAAAATGATCTCAAACAATCTCCTGCTATCTTCAGAACATCAATGGATTAAGTTGGAGAAAGGATTGAAGTAAAAATGAACATAATTCCAAAATGCTCAAATCTGGATTTTTTTGCCAGACCGGGTAGGCAAAAATATTGCATTTCTGACAAAAATAAAAGAAACACTCAATATGCTTCAAAATGATCTCAAACAATCTTCAGAACATCAATGGATTAAGTTGGGGAAAGGATTGAAGTAAAAATCAACATAATTCAAAAATGCTCAAATCTGGATTTTTTCGCCAGACCGGGTAGGCAAAAAATATTGCATTTCTGACAAAAATAAAAAAAACACTCAATATGCTTCAAAATGATCTCAAACAATCTCCTGGTAGCTTCAGAACATCAATGGATTAAGTTGGAGAAAGGATTGAAGTAAAAATGAACATAATTCCAAAATGCTAAAATCTGGATTTTTTTGCCAGACCGGGTAGGCAAAAATATTGCATTTCTGACAAAAATAAAAGAAACACTCAATATGCTTCAAAATGATCTCAAACAATCTCCTGGTAGCTTCAGAAGATGAATGGATTAAGTTGGAGAAAGGATTGAAGTAAAAATGAACATAATTCCAAAATGCTCAAATCTGGATTTTTTAGCCAGACCGGGTAGGCAAAAAATATTGAATTTCAGACAAAAATAAAAGAAACACTCAATATGCTTCAAAATGATCTCAAACAATCTCCTGGTAGCTTCAGAACATCAATGGATTAAGTTGGAGAAAGGATTGAAGTAAAAATGAACATAATTCCAAAATGGTCAAATCTGGATTTTTTTGCCAGACCGGGTAGGCAAAAATATTGCATTTCTGACAAAAATAAAAGAAACACTCAATATGCTTCAAAATGATCTCAAACAATCTCCTGCTATCTTCAGAACATCAATGGATTAAGTTGGAGAAAGGATTGAAGGAAAAATGAACATAATTCCAAAATGGTCAAATCTGGATTTTTTTGCCAGACCGGGTAGGCAAAAAATATTGCATTTCTGACAAATATAAAAAAAACACTCAATATGCTTCAAAATGATCTCAAACAATCTCCTGCTATCTTCAGAACATCAATGGATTAAGTTGGAGAAAGGATTGAAGTAAAAATGAACATAATTCCAAAATGCTAAAATCTGGATTTTTTTGCCAGACCGGGTAGGCAAAAATATTGCATTTCTGACAAAAATAAAAGAAACACTCAATATGCTTCAAAATGATCTCAAACAATCTCCTGCTATCTTCAGAACATCAATGGATTAAGTTGGGGAAAGGATTGAAGTAAAAATCAACATAATTCAAAAATGCTCAAATCTGGATTTTTTCGCCAGACCGGGTAGGCAAAAAATATTGCATTTCTGACAAAAATAAAAAAAACACTCAATATGCTTCAAAATGATCTCAAACAATCTCCTGGTAGCTTCAGAACATCAATGGATTAAGTTGGAGAAAGGATTGAAGTAAAAATGAACATAATTCCAAAATGCTAAAATCTGGATTTTTTTGCCAGACCGGGTAGGCAAAAATATTGCATTTCTGACAAAAATAAAAGAAACACTCAATATGCTTCAAAATGATCTCAAACAATCTCCTGGTAGCTTCAGAACATCAATGGATTAAGTTGGAGAAAGGATTGAAGTAAAAATGAACATAATTCCAAAATGGTCAAATCTGGATTTTTTTGCCAGACCGGGTAGGCAAAAATATTGCATTTCTGACAAAAATAAAAGAAACACTCAATATGCTTCAAAATGATCTCAAACAATCTCCTGGTAGCTTCAGAACATCAATGGATTAAGTTGGAGAAAGGATTGAAGTAAAAATGAACATAATTCCAAAATGGTCAAATCTGGATTTTTTTGCCAGACCGGGTAGGCAAAAATATTGCATTTCTGACAAAAATAAAAGAAACACTCAATATGCTTCAAAATGATCTCAAACAATCTCCTGGTAGCTTCAGAACATCAATGGATTAAGTTGGAGAAAGGATTGAAGTAAAAATGAACATAATTCCAAAATGGTCAAATCTGGATTTTTTTGCCAGACCGGGTAGGCAAAAATATTGCATTTCTGACAAAAATAAAAGAAACACTCAATATGCTTCAAAATGATCTCAAACAATCTCCTGCTATCTTCAGAACATCAATGGATTAAGTTGGAGAAAGGATTGAAGGAAAAATGAACATAATTCCAAAATGGTCAAATCTGGATTTTTTTGCCAGACCGGGTAGGCAAAAAATATTGCATTTCTGACAAATATAAAAAAAACACTCAATATGCTTCAAAATGATCTCAAACAATCTCCTGCTATCTTCAGAACATCAATGGATTAAGTTGGAGAAAGGATTGAAGGAAAAATGAACATAATTCCAAAATGGTCAAATCTGGATTTTTTTGCCAGACCGGGTAGGCAAAAAATATTGCATTTCTGACAAATATAAAAAAAACACTCAATATGCTTCAAAATGATCTCAAACAATCTCCTGCTATCTTCAGAACATCAATGGATTAAGTTGGAGAAAGGATTGAAGTAAAAATGAACATAATTCCAAAATGCTAAAATCTGGATTTTTTTGCCAGACCGGGTAGGCAAAAATATTGCATTTCTGACAAAAATAAAAGAAACACTCAATATGCTTCAAAATGATCTCAAACAATCTCCTGCTATCTTCAGAACATCAATGGATTAAGTTGGGGAAAGGATTGAAGTAAAAATCAACATAATTCAAAAATGCTCAAATCTGGATTTTTTCGCCAGACCGGGTAGGCAAAAAATATTGCATTTCTGACAAAAATAAAAAAAACACTCAATATGCTTCAAAATGATCTCAAACAATCTCCTGGTAGCTTCAGAACATCAATGGATTAAGTTGGAGAAAGGATTGAAGTAAAAATGAACATAATTCCAAAATGCTAAAATCTGGATTTTTTTGCCAGACCGGGTAGGCAAAAATATTGCATTTCTGACAAAAATAAAAGAAACACTCAATATGCTTCAAAATGATCTCAAACAATCTCCTGGTAGCTTCAGAACATCAATGGATTAAGTTGGAGAAAGGATTGAAGTAAAAATGAACATAATTCCAAAATGGTCAAATCTGGATTTTTTTGCCAGACCGGGTAGGCAAAAATATTGCATTTCTGACAAAAATAAAAGAAACACTCAATATGCTTCAAAATGATCTCAAACAATCTCCTGCTATCTTCAGAACATCAATGGATTAAGTTGGAGAAAGGATTGAAGGAAAAATGAACATAATTCCAAAATGGTCAAATCTGGATTTTTTTGCCAGACCGGGTAGGCAAAAAATATTGCATTTCTGACAAATATAAAAAAAACACTCAATATGCTTCAAAATGATCTCAAACAATCTCCTGCTATCTTCAGAACATCAATGGATTAAGTTGGAGAAAGGATTGAAGTAAAAATGAACATAATTCCAAAATGCTAAAATCTGGATTTTTTTGCCAGACCGGGTAGGCAAAAATATTGCATTTCTGACAAAAATAAAAGAAACACTCAATATGCTTCAAAATGATCTCAAACAATCTCCTGCTATCTTCAGAACATCAATGGATTAAGTTGGAGAAAGGATTGAAGTAAAAATGAACATAATTCCAAAATGCTCAAATCTGGATTTTTTTGCCAGACCGGGTAGGCAAAAATATTGCATTTCTGACAAAAATAAAAGAAACACTCAATATGCTTCAAAATGATCTCAAACAATCTCCTGCTATCTTCAGAACATCAATGGATTAAGTTGGGGAAAGGATTGAAGTAAAAATCAACATAATTCAAAAATGCTCAAATCTGGATTTTTTCGCCAGACCGGGTAGGCAAAAAATATTGCATTTCTGACAAAAATAAAAAAAACACTCAATATGCTTCAAAATGATCTCAAACAATCTCCTGGTAGCTTCAGAACATCAATGGATTAAGTTGGAGAAAGGATTGAAGTAAAAATGAACATAATTCCAAAATGCTAAAATCTGGATTTTTTTGCCAGACCGGGTAGGCAAAAATATTGCATTTCTGACAAAAATAAAAGAAACACTCAATATGCTTCAAAATGATCTCAAACAATCTCCTGGTAGCTTCAGAACATCAATGGATTAAGTTGGAGAAAGGATTGAAGTAAAAATGAACATAATTCCAAAATGGTCAAATCTGGATTTTTTTGCCAGACCGGGTAGGCAAAAATATTGCATTTCTGACAAAAATAAAAGAAACACTCAATATGCTTCAAAATGATCTCAAACAATCTCCTGCTATCTTCAGAACATCAATGGATTAAGTTGGAGAAAGGATTGAAGGAAAAATGAACATAATTCCAAAATGGTCAAATCTGGATTTTTTTGCCAGACCGGGTAGGCAAAAAATATTGCATTTCTGACAAATATAAAAAAAACACTCAATATGCTTCAAAATGATCTCAAACAATCTCCTGCTATCTTCAGAACATCAATGGATTAAGTTGGAGAAAGGATTGAAGTAAAAATGAACATAATTCCAAAATGCTAAAATCTGGATTTTTTTGCCAGACCGGGTAGGCAAAAATATTGCATTTCTGACAAAAATAAAAGAAACACTCAATATGCTTCAAAATGATCTCAAACAATCTCCTGCTATCTTCAGAACATCAATGGATTAAGTTGGGGAAAGGATTGAAGTAAAAATCAACATAATTCAAAAATGCTAAAATCTGGATTTTTTTGCCAGATCGGGTAGGCAAAAAATATTGCATTTCTGACAAATATAAAAAAAACACTCAATATGCTTCAAAATGATCTCAAACAATCTCCTGCTATCTTCAGAACATCAATGGATTAAGTTGGAGAAAGGATTGAAGTAAAAATGAACATAATTCCAAAATGCTAAAATCTGGATTTTTTTGCCAGACCGGGTAGGCAAAAATATTGCATTTCTGACAAAAATAAAAGAAACACTCAATATGCTTCAAAATGATCTCAAACAATCTCCTGGTAGCTTCAGAACATCAATGGATTAAGTTGGAGAAAGGATTGAAGTAAAAATGAACATAATTCCAAAATGGTCAAATCTGGATTTTTTTGCCAGACCGGGTAGGCAAAAATATTGCATTTCTGACAAAAATAAAAGAAACACTCAATATGCTTCAAAATGATCTCAAACAATCTCCTGGTAGCTTCAGAACATCAATGGATTAAGTTGGAGAAAGGATTGAAGTAAAAATGAACATAATTCCAAAATGGTCAAATCTGGATTTTTTTGCCAGACCGGGTAGGCAAAAATATTGCATTTCTGACAAAAATAAAAGAAACACTCAATATGCTTCAAAATGATCTCAAACAATCTCCTGCTATCTTCAGAACATCAATGGATTAAGTTGGAGAAAGGATTGAAGGAAAAATGAACATAATTCCAAAATGGTCAAATCTGGATTTTTTTGCCAGACCGGGTAGGCAAAAAATATTGCATTTCTGACAAATATAAAAAAAACACTCAATATGCTTCAAAATGATCTCAAACAATCTCCTGCTATCTTCAGAACATCAATGGATTAAGTTGGAGAAAGGATTGAAGTAAAAATGAACATAATTCCAAAATGCTAAAATCTGGATTTTTTTGCCAGACCGGGTAGGCAAAAATATTGCATTTCTGACAAAAATAAAAGAAACACTCAATATGCTTCAAAATGATCTCAAACAATCTCCTGCTATCTTCAGAACATCAATGGATTAAGTTGGAGAAAGGATTGAAGTAAAAATGAACATAATTCCAAAATGCTCAAATCTGGATTTTTTTGCCAGACCGGGTAGGCAAAAATATTGCATTTCTGACAAAAATAAAAGAAACACTCAATATGCTTCAAAATGATCTCAAACAATCTCCTGCTATCTTCAGAACATCAATGGATTAAGTTGGAGAAAGGATTGAAGGAAAAATGAACATAATTCCAAAATGGTCAAATCTGGATTTTTTTGCCAGACCGGGTAGGCAAAAAATATTGCATTTCTGACAAATATAAAAAAAACACTCAATATGCTTCAAAATGATCTCAAACAATCTCCTGCTATCTTCAGAACATCAATGGATTAAGTTGGAGAAAGGATTGAAGTAAAAATGAACATAATTCCAAAATGCTAAAATCTGGATTTTTTTGCCAGACCGGGTAGGCAAAAATATTGCATTTCTGACAAAAATAAAAGAAACACTCAATATGCTTCAAAATGATCTCAAACAATCTCCTGCTATCTTCAGAACATCAATGGATTAAGTTGGAGAAAGGATTGAAGTAAAAATGAACATAATTCCAAAATGCTCAAATCTGGATTTTTTTGCCAGACCGGGTAGGCAAAAATATTGCATTTCTGACAAAAATAAAAGAAACACTCAATATGCTTCAAAATGATCTCAAACAATCTCCTGCTATCTTCAGAACATCAATGGATTAAGTTGGAGAAAGGATTGAAGGAAAAATGAACATAATTCCAAAATGGTCAAATCTGGATTTTTTTGCCAGACCGGGTAGGCAAAAAATATTGCATTTCTGACAAATATAAAAAAAACACTCAATATGCTTCAAAATGATCTCAAACAATCTCCTGCTATCTTCAGAACATCAATGGATTAAGTTGGAGAAAGGATTGAAGTAAAAATGAACATAATTCCAAAATGCTAAAATCTGGATTTTTTTGCCAGACCGGGTAGGCAAAAATATTGCATTTCTGACAAAAATAAAAGAAACACTCAATATGCTTCAAAATGATCTCAAACAATCTCCTGCTATCTTCAGAACATCAATGGATTAAGTTGGGGAAAGGATTGAAGTAAAAATCAACATAATTCAAAAATGCTCAAATCTGGATTTTTTCGCCAGACCGGGTAGGCAAAAAATATTGCATTTCTGACAAAAATAAAAAAAACACTCAATATGCTTCAAAATGATCTCAAACAATCTCCTGGTAGCTTCAGAACATCAATGGATTAAGTTGGAGAAAGGATTGAAGTAAAAATGAACATAATTCCAAAATGCTAAAATCTGGATTTTTTTGCCAGACCGGGTAGGCAAAAATATTGCATTTCTGACAAAAATAAAAGAAACACTCAATATGCTTCAAAATGATCTCAAACAATCTCCTGGTAGCTTCAGAACATCAATGGATTAAGTTGGAGAAAGGATTGAAGTAAAAATGAACATAATTCCAAAATGGTCAAATCTGGATTTTTTTGCCAGACCGGGTAGGCAAAAATATTGCATTTCTGACAAAAATAAAAGAAACACTCAATATGCTTCAAAATGATCTCAAACAATCTCCTGGTAGCTTCAGAACATCAATGGATTAAGTTGGAGAAAGGATTGAAGTAAAAATGAACATAATTCCAAAATGGTCAAATCTGGATTTTTTTGCCAGACCGGGTAGGCAAAAATATTGCATTTCTGACAAAAATAAAAGAAACACTCAATATGCTTCAAAATGATCTCAAACAATCTCCTGCTATCTTCAGAACATCAATGGATTAAGTTGGAGAAAGGATTGAAGGAAAAATGAACATAATTCCAAAATGGTCAAATCTGGATTTTTTTGCCAGACCGGGTAGGCAAAAAATATTGCATTTCTGACAAATATAAAAAAAACACTCAATATGCTTCAAAATGATCTCAAACAATCTCCTGCTATCTTCAGAACATCAATGGATTAAGTTGGAGAAAGGATTGAAGTAAAAATGAACATAATTCCAAAATGCTAAAATCTGGATTTTTTTGCCAGACCGGGTAGGCAAAAATATTGCATTTCTGACAAAAATAAAAGAAACACTCAATATGCTTCAAAATGATCTCAAACAATCTCCTGCTATCTTCAGAACATCAATGGATTAAGTTGGAGAAAGGATTGAAGTAAAAATGAACATAATTCCAAAATGCTCAAATCTGGATTTTTTTGCCAGACCGGGTAGGCAAAAATATTGCATTTCTGACAAAAATAAAAGAAACACTCAATATGCTTCAAAATGATCTCAAACAATCTCCTGCTATCTTCAGAACATCAATGGATTAAGTTGGGGAAAGGATTGAAGTAAAAATCAACATAATTCAAAAATGCTCAAATCTGGATTTTTTCGCCAGACCGGGTAGGCAAAAAATATTGCATTTCTGACAAAAATAAAAAAAACACTCAATATGCTTCAAAATGATCTCAAACAATCTCCTGGTAGCTTCAGAACATCAATGGATTAAGTTGGAGAAAGGATTGAAGTAAAAATGAACATAATTCCAAAATGCTAAAATCTGGATTTTTTTGCCAGACCGGGTAGGCAAAAATATTGCATTTCTGACAAAAATAAAAGAAACACTCAATATGCTTCAAAATGATCTCAAACAATCTCCTGGTAGCTTCAGAACATCAATGGATTAAGTTGGAGAAAGGATTGAAGTAAAAATGAACATAATTCCAAAATGGTCAAATCTGGATTTTTTTGCCAGACCGGGTAGGCAAAAATATTGCATTTCTGACAAAAATAAAAGAAACACTCAATATGCTTCAAAATGATCTCAAACAATCTCCTGCTATCTTCAGAACATCAATGGATTAAGTTGGAGAAAGGATTGAAGGAAAAATGAACATAATTCCAAAATGGTCAAATCTGGATTTTTTTGCCAGACCGGGTAGGCAAAAAATATTGCATTTCTGACAAATATAAAAAAAACACTCAATATGCTTCAAAATGATCTCAAACAATCTCCTGCTATCTTCAGAACATCAATGGATTAAGTTGGAGAAAGGATTGAAGTAAAAATGAACATAATTCCAAAATGCTAAAATCTGGATTTTTTTGCCAGACCGGGTAGGCAAAAATATTGCATTTCTGACAAAAATAAAAGAAACACTCAATATGCTTCAAAATGATCTCAAACAATCTCCTGCTATCTTCAGAACATCAATGGATTAAGTTGGGGAAAGGATTGAAGTAAAAATCAACATAATTCAAAAATGCTAAAATCTGGATTTTTTTGCCAGACCGGGTAGGCAAAAAATATTGCATTTCTGACAAATATAAAAAAAACACTCAATATGCTTCAAAATGATCTCAAACAATCTCCTGCTATCTTCAGAACATCAATGGATTAAGTTGGAGAAAGGATTGAAGTAAAAATGAACATAATTCCAAAATGCTAAAATCTGGATTTTTTTGCCAGACCGGGTAGGCAAAAATATTGCATTTCTGACAAAAATAAAAGAAACACTCAATATGCTTCAAAATGATCTCAAACAATCTCCTGGTAGCTTCAGAACATCAATGGATTAAGTTGGAGAAAGGATTGAAGTAACAATGAACATAATTCCAAAATGCTCAAATCTGGATTTTTTTAGCCAGACCGGGTAGGCAAAAAATATTGAATTTCTGACAAAAAGAAAAAAAACACTCAATATGCTTCAAAATGATCTCAAACAATCTCCTGCTATCTTCAGAACATCAATGGATTAAGTTGGGGAAAGGATTGAAGTAAAAATCAACATAATTCAAAAATGCTCAAATCTGGATTTTTTTCGCCAGACCGGGTAGGCAAAAAATATTGTATTTCTGACAAAAATAAAAGAAACACTCAATATGCTTCAAAATGATCTCCAACAATCTCCTGGTAGCTTCAGAACATCAATGGATTAAGTTGGAGAAAGGATTGAAGTAAAAATGAACATAATTCCAAAATGGTCAAATCTGGATTTTTTTGCCAGACCGGGTAGGCAAAAATATTGCATTTCTGACAAATATAAAAAAACACTCAATATGCTTCAAAATGATCTCAAACAATCTCCTGCTATCTTCAGAACATCAATGGATTAAGTTGGGGAAAGGATTGAAGTAAAAATCAACATAATTCCAAAATGCTCAAATCTGGATTTTTTAGCCAGTGTTTATCCTTCATAACGCATACCTGAATATCCGCTTCCTTTCTCAACACCTTCATAACACGTACCTCAATATCTTCCTGTCTCCACACATCAGAAGCAGTGTCTATCTTGTTTAGATGAGTTATGTTGTCAGGTCCCAGGAACTCCATGGCCAGTAGGTACATATCCTGTCGAGATATCGATATCGTTTAGAAGTTTATTCTGCATTTAAGGTACCGACGATTATGATAATTAGTAGAGATCGGGTAGGGAAAAAAGCTTGGATTTCTGACAAAAAAATAAAAACCACACAATATGCTTCAAAATGATCTCAAACAATCTCCTGCTATCTTCAGAACATGAATGGATTAAGTTGGGGAAAGGATTGAAGTAAAAATCAACATAATTCAAATATGCTCAAATCTGGATTTTTTTGCCAGACCGGGTAGGCAAAAAATCTTGGATTTCTGACAAAAATAAAAGAAACACTCAATATGCTTCAAAATGATCTCAAACAATCTCCTGGTAGCTTCAGAACATCAATGGATTAAGTTGGAGAAAGGATTGAAGTAAAAATGAACATAATTCCAAAATGCTAAAATCTGGATTTTTTTGCCAGACCGGGTAGGCAAAAATATTGCATTTCTGACAAAAATAAAAAAACCACTCAATATGCTTCAAAATGATCTCAAACAATCTCCTGCTATCTTCAGAACATCAATGGATTAAGTTGGGGAACGGATTGAAGTAAAAATCAACATAATTCCAAAATGCTCAAATCTGGATTTTTTAGCCAGACCGGGTAGGCAAAAAATATTGCATTTCTGACAAAAATAAAAAGAAACACTCAATATGCTTCAAAATGATCTCAAACAATCTCCTGGTAGCTTCAGAAGATGAATGGATTAAGTTGGAGAAAGGATTGAAGTAAAAATGAACATAATTCCAAAATGCTCAAATCTGGATTTTTTAGCCAGACCGGGTAGGCAAAAAATATTGAATTTCAGACAAAAATAAAAGAAACACTCAATATGCTTCAAAATGATCTCAAACAATCTCCTGGTAGCTTCAGAACATCAATGGATTAAGTTGGAGAAAGGATTGAAGTAAAAATCAACATAATTCCAAAATGGTCAAATCTGGATTTTTTAGCCAGTGTTTATCCTTCATAACGCATACCTGAATATCCGCTTCCTTTCTCAACACCTTCATAACACGTACCTCAATATCTTCCTGTCTCCACACATCAGAAGCAGTGTCTATCTTGTTTAGATGAGTTATGTTGTCAGGTCCCAGGAACTCCATGGCCAGTAGGTACATATCCTGTCGAGATATCGATATCGTTTAGAAGTTTATTCTGCATTTAAGGTACCGACGATTATGATAATTAGTAGAGATCGGGAAGGGAAAAAAGCTTGGATTTCTGACAAAAAATTAAAACCACACAATATGCTTCAAAATGATCTCAAACAATCTCCTGCTATCTTCAGAACATCAATGGATTAAGTTGGGGAAAGGATTGAAGTAAAAATCAACATAATTCAAAAATGCTCAAATCTGGATTTTTTAGCCAGACCAGGTAGGCAAAAATCTTGCATTTCTGACAAAAATAAAAGAAACACTCAATATGCTTCAAAATGATCTCAAACAATCTACTGGTAGCTTCAGAACATCAATGGATTAAGTTTGAGAAAGGATTGAAGTAAAAATCAACATAATTCAAAAATGGTCAAATCTGGATTTTTTAGCCAGACCGGGTAGGCAAAAAATATTGGATTTCTGACAAAAATAAAAGAAACACTCAATATGCTTCAAAATGATCTCCAACAATCTCCTGGTAGCTTCAGAACATCAATGGATTAAGTTGGAGAAAGGATTGAAGTAAAAATCAACATAATTCAAAAATGGTCAAATCTGGATTTTTTAGCCAGACCGGGTAGGCAAAAAATATTGGATTTCTGACAAAAATAAAAGAAACACTCAATATGCTTCAAAATGATCTCAAACAATCTCCTGCTATCTTCAGAACATCAATGGATTAAGTTGGAGAAAGGATTGAAGTAACAATGAACATAATTCCAAAATGCTAACATTTGGATTTTTTAGCCAGACCGGGTAGGCAAAAATATTGCATTTCTGACAAATATAAAAAAACACTCAATATGCTTCAAAATGATCTCAAACAATCTCCTGCTATCTTCAGAACATCAATGGATTAAGTTGGGGAAAGGATTGAAGTAAAAATCAACATAATTCCAAAATGCTCAAATCTGGATTTTTTAGCCAGTGTTTATCCTTCATAACGCATACCTGAATATCCGCTTCCTTTCTCAACACCTTCATAACACGTACCTCAATATCTTCCTGTCTCCACACATCAGAAGCAGTGTCTATCTTGTTTAGATGAGTTATGTTGTCAGGTCCCAGGAACTCCATGGCCAGTAGGTACATATCCTGTCGAGATATCGATATCGTTTAGAAGTTTATTCTGCATTTAAGGTACCGACGATTATGATAATTAGTAGAGATCGGGTAGGGAAAAAAGCTTGGATTTCTGACAAAAAAATAAAAACCACACAATATGCTTCAAAATGATCTCAAACAATCTCCTGCTATCTTCAGAACATGAATGGATTAAGTTGGGGAAAGGATTGAAGTAAAAATCAACATAATTCAAATATGCTCAAATCTGGATTTTTTTGCCAGACCGGGTAGGCAAAAAATCTTGGATTTCTGACAAAAATAAAAGAAACACTCAATATGCTTCAAAATGATCTCAAACAATCTCCTGGTAGCTTCAGAACATCAATGGATTAAGTTGGAGAAAGGATTGAAGTAAAAATGAACATAATTCCAAAATGCTAAAATCTGGAATTTTTAGCCAGACCGGGTAGGCAAAAATATTGCATTTCTGACAAAAATAAAAAAACCCACTCAATATGCTTCAAAATGATCTCAAACAATCTCCTGCTATCTTCAGAACATCAATGGATTAAGTTGGGGAAAGGATTGAAGTAAAAATCAACATAATTCAAAAATGCTCAAATCTGGATTTTTTAGCCAGACCAGGTAGGCAAAAATATTGCATTTCTGACAAAAATAAAAGAAACACTCAATATGCTTCAAAATGATCTCAAACAATCTACTGGTAGCTTCAGAACATCAATGGATTAAGTTTGAGAAAGGATTGAAGTAAAAATCAACATAATTCAAAAATGGTCAAATCTGGATTTTTTAGCCAGACCGGGTAGGCAAAAAATATTGGATTTCTGACAAAAATAAAAGAAACACTCAATATGCTTCAAAATGATCTCCAACAATCTCCTGGTAGCTTCAGAACATCAATGGATTAAGTTGGAGAAAGGATTGAAGTAAAAATGAACATAATTCCAAAATGGTCAAATCTGGATTTTTTTTGCCAGACCGGGTAGGCAAAAAATATTGCATTTCTGACAAAAATAAAAAAAACACTCAATATGCTTCAAAATGATCTCAAACAATCTCCTGCTATCTTCAGAACATCAATGGATTAAGTTGGGGAAAGGATTGAAGTAAAAATCAACATAATTCAAAAATGCTCAAATTTGGATTTTTTAGCCAGACCGGGTAGGCAAAAATATTGAATTTCTGACAAATATAAAAAAACACTCAATATGCTTCAAAATGATCTCAAACAATCTCCTGCTATCTTCAGAACATCAATGGATTAAGTTGGAGAAAGGATTGAAGTAAAAATGAACATAATTCAAAAATGCTCAAATCTGGATTGTTTTGCCAGACCGGGTAGGCAAAAAATATTGCATTTCTGACAAAAATACAAAATACACTCAATATGCTTCAAAATGATCTCAAACAATCTCCTGCTATCTTCAGAACTTCAATGGATTAAGTTGGAGAAAGGATTGAAGTAACAATGAACATAATTCCAAAATGCTAAAATCTGGATTTTTTTGCCAGACCGGGTAGGCAAAAAATATTGCATTTCTGACAAATATAAAAAAAACACTCAATATGCTTCAAAATGATCTCAAACAATCTCCTGCTATCTTCAGATCATCAATGGATTAAGTTGGGGAACGGATTGAAGTAAAAATGAACATAATTCAAAAATGCTCAAATCTGGATATTTTTAGTCAGACCGGGTAGGCAAAAAATATTGCATTTCTGACAAAAATAAAAGAAACACTCAATATGCTTCAAAATGATCTCAAACAATCTCCTGGTAGCTTCAGAAGATGAATGGATTAAGTTGGAGAAAGGATTGAAGTAAAAATGAACATAATTCCAAAATGCTAAAATCTGGATTTTTTTGCCAGACCGGGTAGGCAAAAATATTGCATTTCTGACAAAAATAAAAGAAACACTCAATATGCTTCAAAATGATCTCAAACAATCTCCTGCTATCTTCAGAACATCAATGGATTAAGTTGGGGAAAGGATTGAAGTAAAAATCAACATAATTCCAAAATGGTCAAATCTGGATTTTTTAGCCAGTGTTTATCCTTCATAACGCATACCTGAATATCCGCTTCCTTTCTCAACACCTTCATAACACGTACCTCAATATCTTCCTGTCTCCACACATCAGAAGCAGTGTCTATCTTGTTTAGATGAGTTATGTTGTCAGGTCCCAGGAACTCCATGGCCAGTAGGTACATATCCTGTCGAGATATCGATACCGTTTAGAAGTTTATTCTGCATTTAAGGTACCGACGATTATGATAATTAGTAGAGATCGGGTAGGGAAAAAAGCTTGGATTTCTGACAAAAAATAAAAACCACACAATATGCTTCAAAATGATCTCAAACAATCTCCTGCTATCTTCAGAACATCAATGGATTAAGTTGGGGAAAGGATTGAAGTAAAAATCAACATAATTCAAAAATGCTCAAATCTGGATTTTTTAGCCAGACCGGGTAGGCAAAAATCTTGCATTTCTGACAAAAATAAAAGAAACACTCAATATGCTTCAAAATGATCTCAAACAATCTACTGGTAGCTTCAGAACATCAATGGATTAAGTTTGAGAAAGGATTGAAGTAAAAATCAACATAATTCAAAAATGGTCAAATCTGGATTTTTTAGCCAGACCGGGTAGGCAAAAAATATTGGATTTCTGACAAAAATAAAAGAAACACTCAATATGCTTCAAAATGATCTCCAACAATCTCCTGGTAGCTTCAGAACATCAATGGATTAAGTTGGAGAAAGGATTGAAGTAAAAATGAACATAATTCCAAAATGGTCAAATCTGGATTTTTTTGCCAGACCGGGTAGGCAAAAATATTGCATTTCTGACAAAAATAAAAAAAACACTCAATATGCTTCAAAATGATCTCCAACAATCTCCTGGTAGCTTCAGAACATCAATGGATTAAGTTGGAGAAAGGATTGAAGTAAAAATGAACATAATTCCAAAATGGTCAAATCTGGATTTTTTTTGCCAGACCGGGTAGGCAAAAAATATTGCATTTCTGACAAAAATAAAAAAAACACTCAATATGCTTCAAAATGATCTCAAACAATCTCCTGCTATCTTCAGAACATCAATGGATTAAGTTGGGGAAAGGATTGAAGTAAAAATCAACATAATTCAAAAATGCTCAAATTTGGATTTTTTAGCCAGACCGGGTAGGCAAAAATATTGAATTTCTGACAAATATAAAAAAACACTCAATATGCTTCAAAATGATCTCAAACAATCTCCTGCTATCTTCAGAACATCAATGGATTAAGTTGGAGAAAGGATTGAAGTAACAATGAACATAATTCCAAAATGCTAAAATTTGGATTTTTTAGCCAGACCGGGTAGGCAAAAATATTGCATTTCTGACAAATATAAAAAAACACTCAATATGCTTCAAAATGATCTCAAACAATCTCCTGCTATCTTCAGAACATCAATGGATTAAGTTGGGGAAAGGATTGAAGTAAAAATCAACATAATTCCAAAATGCTCAAATCTGGATTTTTTAGCCAGTGTTTATCCTTCATAACGCATACCTGAATATCCGCTTCCTTTCTCAACACCTTCATAACACGTACCTCAATATCTTCCTGTCTCCACACATCAGAAGCAGTGTCTATCTTGTTTAGATGAGTTATGTTGTCAGGTCCCAGGAACTCCATGGCCAGTAGGTACATATCCTGTCGAGATATCGATATCGTTTAGAAGTTTATTCTGCATTTAAGGTACCGACGATTATGATAATTAGTAGAGATCGGGTAGGGAAAAAAGCTTGGATTTCTGACAAAAAAATAAAAACCACACAATATGCTTCAAAATGATCTCAAACAATCTCCTGCTATCTTCAGAACATCAATGGATTAAGTTGGGGAAAGGATTGAAGTAAAAATCAACATAATTCAAATATGCTCAAATCTGGATTTTTTTGCCAGACCGGGTAGGCAAAAAATCTTGGATTTCTGACAAAAATAAAAGAAACACTCAATATGCTTCAAAATGATCTCAAACAATCTCCTGGTAGCTTCAGAACATCAATGGATTAAGTTGGAGAAAGGATTGAAGTAAAAATGAACATAATTCCAAAATGCTAAAATCTGGAATTTTTAGCCAGACCGGGTAGGCAAAAATATTGCATTTCTGACAAAAATAAAAAAACCCACTCAATATGCTTCAAAATGATCTCAAACAATCTCCTGCTATCTTCAGAACATCAATGGATTAAGTTGGGGAAAGGATTGAAGTAAAAATCAACATAATTCAAAAATGCTCAAATCTGGATTTTTTAGCCAGACCAGGTAGGCAAAAATATTGCATTTCTGACAAAAATAAAAGAAACACTCAATATGCTTCAAAATGATCTCAAACAATCTACTGGTAGCTTCAGAACATCAATGGATTAAGTTTGAGAAAGGATTGAAGTAAAAATCAACATAATTCAAAAATGGTCAAATCTGGATTTTTTAGCCAGACCGGGTAGGCAAAAAATATTGGATTTCTGACAAAAATAAAAGAAACACTCAATATGCTTCAAAATGATCTCCAACAATCTCCTGGTAGCTTCAGAACATCAATGGATTAAGTTGGAGAAAGGATTGAAGTAAAAATGAACATAATTCCAAAATGGTCAAATCTGGATTTTTTTTGCCAGACCGGGTAGGCAAAAAATATTGCATTTCTGACAAAAATAAAAAAAACACTCAATATGCTTCAAAATGATCTCAAACAATCTCCTGCTATCTTCAGAACATCAATGGATTAAGTTGGGGAAAGGATTGAAGTAAAAATCAACATAATTCAAAAATGCTCAAATTTGGATTTTTTAGCCAGACCGGGTAGGCAAAAATATTGAATTTCTGACAAATATAAAAAAACACTCAATATGCTTCAAAATGATCTCAAACAATCTCCTGCTATCTTCAGAACATCAATGGATTAAGTTGGAGAAAGGATTGAAGTAAAAATGAACATAATTCAAAAATGCTCAAATCTGGATTGTTTTGCCAGACCGGGTAGGCAAAAAATATTGCATTTCTGACAAAAATACAAAATACACTCAATATGCTTCAAAATGATCTCAAACAATCTCCTGCTATCTTCAGAACTTCAATGGATTAAGTTGGAGAAAGGATTGAAGTAACAATGAACATAATTCCAAAATGCTAAAATCTGGATTTTTTTGCCAGACCGGGTAGGCAAAAAATATTGCATTTCTGACAAATATAAAAAAAACACTCAATATGCTTCAAAATGATCTCAAACAATCTCCTGCTATCTTCAGATCATCAATGGATTAAGTTGGGGAACGGATTGAAGTAAAAATGAACATAATTCAAAAATGCTCAAATCTGGATATTTTTAGTCAGACCGGGTAGGCAAAAAATATTGCATTTCTGACAAAAATAAAAGAAACACTCAATATGCTTCAAAATGATCTCAAACAATCTCCTGGTAGCTTCAGAAGATGAATGGATTAAGTTGGAGAAAGGATTGAAGTAAAAATGAACATAATTCCAAAATGCTAAAATCTGGATTTTTTTGCCAGACCGGGTAGGCAAAAATATTGCATTTCTGACAAAAATAAAAGAAACACTCAATATGCTTCAAAATGATCTCAAACAATCTCCTGCTATCTTCAGAACATCAATGGATTAAGTTGGGGAAAGGATTGAAGTAAAAATCAACATAATTCCAAAATGGTCAAATCTGGATTTTTTAGCCAGTGTTTATCCTTCATAACGCATACCTGAATATCCGCTTCCTTTCTCAACACCTTCATAACACGTACCTCAATATCTTCCTGTCTCCACACATCAGAAGCAGTGTCTATCTTGTTTAGATGAGTTATGTTGTCAGGTCCCAGGAACTCCATGGCCAGTAGGTACATATCCTGTCGAGATATCGATACCGTTTAGAAGTTTATTCTGCATTTAAGGTACCGACGATTATGATAATTAGTAGAGATCGGGTAGGGAAAAAAGCTTGGATTTCTGACAAAAAATAAAAACCACACAATATGCTTCAAAATGATCTCAAACAATCTCCTGCTATCTTCAGAACATCAATGGATTAAGTTGGGGAAAGGATTGAAGTAAAAATCAACATAATTCAAAAATGCTCAAATCTGGATTTTTTAGCCAGACCGGGTAGGCAAAAATCTTGCATTTCTGACAAAAATAAAAGAAACACTCAATATGCTTCAAAATGATCTCAAACAATCTCCTGGTAGCTTCAGAACATCAATGGATTAAGTTTGAGAAAGGATTGAAGTAAAAATCAACATAATTCAAAAATGGTCAAATCTGGATTTTTTAGCCAGACCGGGTAGGCAAAAAATATTGGATTTCTGACAAAAATAAAAGAAACACTCAATATGCTTCAAAATGATCTCCAACAATCTCCTGGTAGCTTCAGAACATCAATGGATTAAGTTGGAGAAAGGATTGAAGTAAAAATGAACATAATTCCAAAATGGTCAAATCTGGATTTTTTTGCCAGACCGGGTAGGCAAAAATCTTGCATTTCTGACAAAAATAAAAAAAACACTCAATATGCTTCAAAATGATCTCAAACAATCTCCTGCTATCTTCAGAACATCAATGGATTAAGTTGGGGAAAGGATTGAAGTAAAAATCAACATAATTCAAAAATGCTCAAATTTGGATTTTTTAGCCAGACCGGGTAGGCAAAAATATTGAATTTCTGACAAATATAAAAAAACACTCAATATGCTTCAAAATGATCTCAAACAATCTCCTGCTATCTTCAGATCATCAATGGATTAAGTTGGGGAACGGATTTAAGTAGAAATCAACATAATTCAAAAATGCTCAAATCTGGATTTTTTTAGCCAGACCGGGTAGGCAAAAAATATTGCATTTCTGACAAAAATAAAAGAAACACTCAATATGCTTCAAAATGATCTCCAACAATCTACTGGTAGCTTCAGAACATCAATGGATTAAGTTGGAGAAAGGATTGAAGTAAAAATGAACATAATTCAAAAATGGTCAAATCTGGATTTTTTAGCCAGACCAGGTAGGCAAAAATATTGCATTTCTGACAAAAATAAAAGAAACACTCAATATGCTTCAAAATGATCTCAAACAATCTCCTGGTAGCTTCAGAACATCAATGGATTAAGTTGGAGAAAGGATTGAAGTAAAAATGAACATAATTCCAAAATGGTCAAATCTGGATTTTTTAGCCAGACCGGGTAGGCAAAAAATATTGCATTTCTGACAAAAATAAAAAAAACACTCAATATGCTTCAAAATGATCTCAAACAATCTCCTGCTATCTTCAGAACTTCAATGGATTAAGTTGGGGAAAGGATTGAAGTAAAAATAGACATAATTCAAAAATGGTCAAATCTGGATTTTTTAGCCAGTGTTTATCCTTCATAACGCATACCTGAATATCCGCTTCCTTTCTCAACACCTTCATAACACGTACCTCAATATCTTCCTGTCTCCACACATCAGAAGCAGTGTCTATCTTGTTTAGATGAGTTATGTTGTCAGGTCCCAGGAACTCCATGGCCAGTAGGTACATATCCTGTCGAGATATCGATATCGTTTAGAAGTTTATTCTGCATTTAAGGTACTGACGATTATGATAATTAGTAGAGATCGGGTAGGGAAAAAAGCTTGGATTTCTGACAAAAAAATAAAAACCACACAATATGCTTCAAAATGATCTCAAACAATCTCCTGCTATCTTCAGAACATCAATGGATTAAGTTGGGGAAAGGATTGAAGTAAAAATCAACATAATTCCAAAATGCTCAAATCTGGATTTTTTAGCCAGACCGGGTAGGCAAAAAATATTGGATTTCTGACAAAAATAAAAAAAACACTCAATATGCTTCAAAATGATCTCAAACGATCTCCTGCTATCTTCAGAACTTCAATGGATTAAGTTGGGGAAAGGATTGAAGTAAAAATAGACATAATTCAAAAATGGTCAAATCTGGATTTTTTAGCCAGTGTTTATCCTTCATAACGCATACCTGAATATCCGCTTCCTTTCTCAACACCTTCATAACACGTACCTCAATATCTTCCTGTCTCCACACATCAGAAGCAGTGTCTATCTTGTTTAGATGAGTTATGTTGTCAGGTCCCAGGAACTCCATGGCCAGTAGGTACATATCCTGTCGAGATATCGATATCGTTTAGAAGTTTATTCTGCATTTAAGGTACCGACGATTATGATAATTAGTAGAGATCGGGTAGGGAAAAAAGCTTGGATTTCTGACAAAAAAATAAAAACCACACAATATGCTTCAAAATGATCTCAAACAATCTCCTGCTATCTTCAGAACATGAATGGATTAAGTTGGGGAACGGATTTAAGTAGAAATCAACATAATTCAAAAATGCTCAAATCTGGATTTTTTTAGCCAGACCGAGTAGGCAAAAAATATTGCATTTCTGACAAAAATAAAAGAAACACTCAATATGCTTCAAAATGATCTCAAACAATCTACTGGTAGCTTCAGAACATCAATGGATTAAGTTGGAGAAAGGATTGAAGTAAAAATCAACATAATTCAAAAATGGTCAAATCTGGATTTTTTAGCCAGATCGGGTAGGCAAAAATATTGCATTTCTGACAAATATAAAAAAAACACTCAATATGCTTCAAAATGATCTCAAACAATCTCCTGCTATCTTCAGAACATCAATGGATTAAGTTGGAGAAAGGATTGAAGTAAAAATCAACATAATTCAAATATGCTCAAATCTGGATTTTTTTGCCAGACCGGGTAGGCAAAAAATCTTGGATTTCTGACAAAAATAAAAGAAACACTCAATATGCTTCAAAATGATCTCAAACAATCTCCTGCTATCTTCAGATCATCAATGGATTAAGTTGGGGAACGGATTTAAGTAGAAATCAACATAATTCAAAAATGCTCAAATCTGGATTTTTTTTAGCCAGACCGGGTAGGCAAAAAATATTGCATTTCTGACAAAAATAAAAGAAACACTCAATATGCTTCAAAATGATCTCCAACAATCTACTGGTAGCTTCAGAACATCAATGGATTAAGTTGGAGAAAGGATTGAAGTAAAAATGAACATAATTCAAAAATGGTCAAATCTGGATTTTTTAGCCAGACCGGGTAGGCAAAAATATTGCATTTCTGACAAAAATAAAAGAAACACTCAATATGCTTCAAAATGATCTCAAACAATCTCCTGGTAGCTTCAGAACATCAATGGATTAAGTTGGAGAAAGGATTGAAGTAAAAATGAACATAATTCCAAAATGGTCAAATCTGGATTTTTTAGCCAGACCGGGTAGGCAAAAAATATTGGATTTCTGACAAAAATAAAAGAAACACTCAATATGCTTCAAAATGATCTCAAACAATCTCCTGCTATCTTCAGAACTTCAATGGATTAAGTTGGGGAAAGGATTGAAGTAAAAATAGACATAATTCAAAAATGGTCAAATCTGGATTTTTTAGCCAGTGTTTATCCTTCATAACGCATACCTGAATATCCGCTTCCTTTCTCAACACCTTCATAACACGTACCTCAATATCTTCCTGTCTCCACACATCAGAAGCAGTGTCTATCTTGTTTAGATGAGTTATGTTGTCAGGTCCCAGGAACTCCATGGCCAGTAGGTACATATCCTGTCGAGATATCGATATCGTTTAGAAGTTTATTCTGCATTTAAGGTACTGACGATTATGATAATTAGTAGAGATCGGGTAGGGAAAAAAGCTTGGATTTCTGACAAAAAAATAAAAACCACACAATATGCTTCAAAATGATCTCAAACAATCTCCTGCTATCTTCAGAACATCAATGGATTAAGTTGGGGAAAGGATTGAAGTAAAAATCAACATAATTCCAAAATGGTCAAATCTGGATTTTTTTGCCAGACCGGGTAGGCAAAAATATTGAATTTCTGACAAAAATAAAAAAAACACTCAATATGCTTCAAAATGATCTCAAACAATCTCCTGCTATCTTCAGAACATCAATGGATTAAGTTGGGGAAAGGATTGAAGTAAAAATCAACATAATTCAAAAATGCTCAAATTTGGATTTTTTAGCCAGACCGGGTAGGCAAAAATATTGAATTTCTGACAAATATAAAAAAACACTCAATATGCTTCAAAATGATCTCAAACAATCTCCTGCTATCTTCAGATCATCAATGGATTAAGTTGGGGAACGGATTTAAGTAGAAATCAACATAATTCAAAAATGCTCAAATCTGGATTTTTTTAGCCAGACCGGGTAGGCAAAAAATATTGCATTTCTGACAAAAATAAAAGAAACACTCAATATGCTTCAAAATGATCTCCAACAATCTACTGGTAGCTTCAGAACATCAATGGATTAAGTTGGAGAAAGGATTGAAGTAAAAATGAACATAATTCAAAAATGGTCAAATCTGGATTTTTTAGCCAGACCGGGTAGGCAAAAATATTGCATTTCTGACAAAAATAAAAGAAACACTCAATATGCTTCAAAATGATCTCAAACAATCTCCTGGTAGCTTCAGAACATCAATGGATTAAGTTGGAGAAAGGATTGAAGTAAAAATGAACATAATTCCAAAATGGTCAAATCTGGATTTTTTAGCCAGACCGGGTAGGCAAAAAATATTGCATTTCTGACAAAAATAAAAAAACCACTCAATATGCTTCAAAATGATCTCAAACAATCTCCTGCTATCTTCAGAACTTCAATGGATTAAGTTGGGGAAAGGATTGAAGTAAAAATAGACATAATTCAAAAATGGTCAAATCTGGATTTTTTAGCCAGTGTTTATCCTTCATAACGCATACCTGAATATCCGCTTCCTTTCTCAACACCTTCATAACACGTACCTCAATATCTTCCTGTCTCCACACATCAGAAGCAGTGTCTATCTTGTTTAGATGAGTTATGTTGTCAGGTCCCAGGAACTCCATGGCCAGTAGGTACATATCCTGTCGAGATATCGATATCGTTTAGAAGTTTATTCTGCATTTAAGGTACCGACGATTATGATAATTAGTAGAGATCGGGTAGGGAAAAAAGCTTGGATTTCTGACAAAAAAATAAAAACCACACAATATGCTTCAAAATGATCTCAAACAATCTCCTGCTATCTTCAGAACATGAATGGATTAAGTTGGGGAAAGGATTGAAGTAAAAATCAACATAATTCAAATATGCTCAAATCTGGATTTTTTTGCCAGACCGGGTAGGCAAAAAATCTTGGATTTCTGACAAAAATAAAAGAAACACTCAATATGCTTCAAAATGATCTCAAACAATCTCCTGGTAGCTTCAGAACATCAATGGATTAAGTTGGAGAAAGGATTGAAGTAAAAATGAACATAATTCCAAAATGGTCAAATCTGGAATTTTTAGCCAGACCGGGTAGGCAAAAATATTGCATTTCTGACAAAATTAAAAAAAACACTCAATATGCTTCAAAATGATCTCAAACAATCTCCTGCTATCTTCAGATCATCAATGGATTAAGTTGGGGAACGGATTTAAGTAGAAATCAACATAATTCAAAAATGCTCAAATCTGGATTTTTTTAGCCAGACCGGGTAGGCAAAAAATATTGCATTTCTGACAAAAATAAAAGAAACACTCAATATGCTTCAAAATGATCTCAAACAATCTACTGGTAGCTTCAGAACATCAATGGATTAAGTTGGAGAAAGGATTGAAGTAAAAATCAACATAATTCAAAAATGGTCAAATCTGGATTTTTTAGCCAGACCGGGTAGGCAAAAATATTGCATTTCTGACAAATATAAAAAAAACACTCAATATGCTTCAAAATGATCTCAAACAATCTCCTGCTATCTTCAGAACATCAATGGATTAAGTTGGAGAAAGGATTGAAGTAAAAATCAACATAATTCAAATATGCTCAAATCTGGATTTTTTTGCCAGACCGGGTAGGCAAAAAATCTTGGATTTCTGACAAAAATAAAAGAAACACTCAATATGCTTCAAAATGATCTCAAACAATCTCCTGGTAGCTTCAGAACATCAATGGATTAAGTTGGAGAAAGGATTGAAGTAAAAATGAACATAATTCCAAAATGCTCAAATTTGGATTTTTTAGCCAGACCGGGTAGGCAAAAATATTGAATTTCTGACAAATATAAAAAAACACTCAATATGCTTCAAAATGATCTCAAACAATCTCCTGCTATCTTCAGATCATCAATGGATTAAGTTGGGGAACGGATTTAAGTAGAAATCAACATAATTCAAAAATGCTCAAATCTGGATTTTTTTTAGCCAGACCGGGTAGGCAAAAAATATTGCATTTCTGACAAAAATAAAAGAAACACTCAATATGCTTCAAAATGATCTCCAACAATCTCCTGGTAGCTTCAGAACATCAATGGATTAAGTTGGAGAAAGGATTGAAGTAAAAATGAACATAATTCCAAAATGGTCAAATCTGGATTTTTTAGCCAGACCGGGTAGGCAAAAAATATTGCATTTCTGACAAAAATAAAAGAAACACTCAATATGCTTCAAAATGATCTCAAACAATCTCCTGCTATCTTCAGAACTTCAATGGATTAAGTTGGGGAAAGGATTGAAGTAAAAATAGACATAATTCAAAAATGGTCAAATCTGGATTTTTTAGCCAGTGTTTATCCTTCATAACGCATACCTGAATATCCGCTTCCTTTCTCAACACCTTCATAACACGTACCTCAATATCTTCCTGTCTCCACACATCAGAAGCAGTGTCTATCTTGTTTAGATGAGTTATGTTGTCAGGTCCCAGGAACTCCATGGCCAGTAGGTACATATCCTGTCGAGATATCGATATCGTTTAGAAGTTTATTCTGCATTTAAGGTACTGACGATTATGATAATTAGTAGAGATCGGGTAGGGAAAAAAGCTTGGATTTCTGACAAAAAAATAAAAACCACACAATATGCTTCAAAATGATCTCAAACAATCTCCTGCTATCTTCAGAACATCAATGGATTAAGTTGGGGAAAGGATTGAAGTAAAAATCAACATAATTCCAAAATGCTCAAATCTGGATTTTTTAGCCAGACCGGGTAGGCAAAAAATATTGGATTTCTGACAAAAATAAAAAAAACACTCAATATGCTTCAAAATGATCTCAAACGATCTCCTGCTATCTTCAGAACTTCAATGGATTAAGTTGGGGAAAGGATTGAAGTAAAAATAGACATAATTCAAAAATGGTCAAATCTGGATTTTTTAGCCAGTGTTTATCCTTCATAACGCATACCTGAATATCCGCTTCCTTTCTCAACACCTTCATAACACGTACCTCAATATCTTCCTGTCTCCACACATCAGAAGCAGTGTCTATCTTGTTTAGATGAGTTATGTTGTCAGGTCCCAGGAACTCCATGGCCAGTAGGTACATATCCTGTCGAGATATCGATATCGTTTAGAAGTTTATTCTGCATTTAAGGTACCGACGATTATGATAATTAGTAGAGATCGGGTAGGGAAAAAAGCTTGGATTTCTGACAAAAAAATAAAAACCACACAATATGCTTCAAAATGATCTCAAACAATCTCCTGCTATCTTCAGAACATGAATGGATTAAGTTGGGGAAAGGATTGAAGTAAAAATCAACATAATTCAAATATGCTCAAATCTGGATTTTTTTGCCAGACCGGGTAGGCAAAAAATCTTGGATTTCTGACAAAAATAAAAGAAACACTCAATATGCTTCAAAATGATCTCAAACAATCTCCTGGTAGCTTCAGAACATCAATGGATTAAGTTGGAGAAAGGATTGAAGTAAAAATGAACATAATTCCAAAATGGTCAAATCTGGAATTTTTAGCCAGACCGGGTAGGCAAAAATATTGCATTTCTGACAAAAATAAAAAAAACCACTCAATATGCTTCAAAATGATCTCAAACAATCTCCTGCTATCTTCAGAACATCAATGGATTAAGTTGGGGAAAGGATTGAAGTAAAAATCAACATAATTCCAAAATGCTCAAATCTGGATTTTTTAGCCAGACCGGGTAGGCAAAAAATATTGCATTTCTGACAAAAATAAAAAAAACACTCAATATGCTTCAAAATGATCTCAAACAATCTCCTGCTATCTTCAGATCATCAATGGATTAAGTTGGGGAACGGATTTAAGTAGAAATCAACATAATTCAAAAATGCTCAAATCTGGATTTTTTTAGCCAGACCGGGTAGGCAAAAAATATTGCATTTCTGACAAAAATAAAAGAAACACTCAATATGCTTCAAAATGATCTCAAACAATCTACTGGTAGCTTCAGAACATCAATGGATTAAGTTGGAGAAAGGATTGAAGTAAAAATCAACATAATTCAAAAATGGTCAAATCTGGATTTTTTTGCCAGACCGGGTAGGCAAAAATATTGCATTTCTGACAAATATAAAAAAAACACTCAATATGCTTCAAAATGATCTCAAACAATCTCCTGCTATCTTCAGAACATCAATGGATTAAGTTGGAGAAAGGATTGAAGTAAAAATGAACATAATTCCAAAATGCTCAAATCTGGATTTTTTAGCCAGACCGGGTAGGCAAAAAATATTGGATTTCTGACAAAAATAAAACAAACACTCAATATGCTTCAAAATGATCTCAAACAATCTCCTGCTATCTTCAGAACATCAATGGATTAAGTTGGAGAAAGGATTGAAGTAAAAATCAACATAATTCAAAAATGGTCAAATCTGGATTTTTTAGCCAGACCGGGTAGGCAAAAATATTGCATTTCTGACAAAAAAAAAAAAAAAATCAATATGCTTCAAAATGATCTCAAACAATCTCCTGCTATCTTCAGAACATGAATGGATTAAGTTGGGGAAAGGATTGAAGTAAAAATGAACATAATTCCAAAATGCTCAAATCTGGATTTTTTAGCCAGTGTTTATCCTTCATAACGCATACCTGAATATCCGCTTCCTTTCTCAACACCTTCATAACACGTACCTCAATATCTTCCTGTCTCCACACATCAGAAGCAGTGTCTATCTTGTTTAGATGAGTTATGTTGTCAGGTCCCAGGAACTCCATGGCCAGTAGGTACATATCCTGTCGAGATATCGATATCGTTTAGAAGTTTATTCTGCATTTAAGGTACCGACGATTATGATAATTAGTAGAGATCGGGTAGGGAAAAAAGCTTGGATTTCTGACAAAAAAAATAAAACCACACAATATGCTTCAAAATGATCTCAAACAATCTCCTGCTATCTTCAGAACATCAATGGATTAAGTTGGGGAAAGGATTGAAGTAAAAATCAACATAATTCCAAAATGCTCAAATCTGGATTTTTTAGCCAGACCGGGTAGGCAAAAAATATTGGATTTCTGACAAAAATAAAAAAAACACTCAATATGCTTCAAAATGATCTCAAACAATCTCCTGCTATCTTCAGAACATCAATGGATTAAGTTGGAGAAAGGATTGAAGTAAAAATCAACATAATTCAAAAATGGTCAAATCTGGATTTTTTAGCCAGACCGGGTAGGCAAAAATATTGCATTTCTGACAAAAAAATAAAAACCACACAATATGCTTCAAAATGATCTCAAACAATCTCCTGCTATCTTCAGAACATCAATGGATTAAGTTGGGGAAAGGATTGAAGTAAAAATCAACATAATTCCAAAATGCTCAAATCTGGATTTTTTAGCCAGTGTTTATCCTTCATAACGCATACCTGAATATCCGCTTCCTTTCTCAACACCTTCATAACACGTACCTCAATATCTTCCTGTCTCCACACATCAGAAGCAGTGTCTATCTTGTTTAGATGAGTTATGTTGTCAGGTCCCAGGAACTCCATGGCCAGTAGGTACATATCCTGTCGAGATATCGATATCGTTTAGAAGTTTATTCTGCATTTAAGGTACCGACGATTATGATAATTAGTAGAGATCGGGTAGGGAAAAAAGCTTGGATTTCTGACAAAAAAATAAAAACCACACAATATGCTTCAAAATGATCTCAAACAATCTCCTGCTATCTTCAGAACATGAATGGATTAAGTTGGGGAAAGGATTGAAGTAAAAATCAACATAATTCAAATATGCTCAAATCTGGATTTTTTTGCCAGACCGGGTAGGCAAAAAATCTTGGATTTCTGACAAAAATAAAAGAAACACTCAATATGCTTCAAAATGATCTCAAACAATCTCCTGGTAGCTTCAGAACATCAATGGATTAAGTTGGAGAAAGGATTGAAGTAAAAATGAACATAATTCCAAAATGCTCAAATTTGGATTTTTTAGCCAGACCGGGTAGGCAAAAATATTGAATTTCTGACAAATATAAAAAAACACTCAATATGCTTCAAAATGATCTCAAACAATCTCCTGCTATCTTCAGATCATCAATGGATTAAGTTGGGGAACGGATTTAAGTAGAAATCAACATAATTCAAAAATGCTCAATTCTGGATTTTTTTTAGCCAGACCGGGTAGGCAAAAAATATTGCATTTCTGACAAAAATAAAAGAAACACTCAATATGCTTCAAAATGATCTCCAACAATCTACTGGTAGCTTCAGAACATCAATGGATTAAGTTGGAGAAAGGATTGAAGTAAAAATGAACATAATTCAAAAATGGTCAAATCTGGATTTTTTAGCCAGACCGGGTAGGCAAAAATATTGCATTTCTGACAAAAATAAAAGAAACACTCAATATGCTTCAAAATGATCTCAAACAATCTCCTGGTAGCTTCAGAACATCAATGGATTAAGTTGGAGAAAGGATTGAAGTAAAAATGAACATAATTCCAAAATGGTCAAATCTGGATTTTTTAGCCAGACCGGGTAGGCAAAAAATATTGCATTTCTGACAAAAATAAAAGAAACACTCAATATGCTTCAAAATGATCTCAAACAATCTCCTGCTATCTTCAGAACTTCAATGGATTAAGTTGGGGAAAGGATTGAAGTAAAAATAGACATAATTAAAAAATGGTCAAATCTGGATTTTTTAGCCAGTGTTTATCCTTCATAACGCATACCTGAATATCCGCTTCCTTTCTCAACACCTTCATAACACGTACCTCAATATCTTCCTGTCTCCACACATCAGAAGCAGTGTCTATCTTGTTTAGATGAGTTATGTTGTCAGGTCCCAGGAACTCCATGGCCAGTAGGTACATATCCTGTCGAGATATCGATATCGTTTAGAAGTTTATTCTGCATTTAAGGTACCGACGATTATGATAATTAGTAGAGATCGGGTAGGGAAAAAAGCTTGGATTTCTGACAAAAAAATAAAAACCACACAATATGCTTCAAAATGATCTCAAACAATCTCCTGCTATCTTCAGAACATGAATGGATTAAGTTGGGGAAAGGATTGAAGTAAAAATCAACATAATTCAAATATGCTCAAATCTGGATTTTTTTGCCAGACCGGGTAGGCAAAAAATCTTGGATTTCTGACAAAAATAAAAGAAACACTCAATATGCTTCAAAATGATCTCAAACAATCTCCTGGTAGCTTCAGAACATCAATGGATTAAGTTGGAGAAAGGATTGAAGTAAAAATGAACATAATTCCAAAATGCTCAAATTTGGATTTTTTAGCCAGACCGGGTAGGCAAAAATATTGAATTTCTGACAAATATAAAAAAACACTCAATATGCTTCAAAATGATCTCAAACAATCTCCTGCTATCTTCAGATCATCAATGGATTAAGTTGGGGAACGGATTTAAGTAGAAATCAACATAATTCAAAAATGCTCAATTCTGGATTTTTTTTAGCCAGACCGGGTAGGCAAAAAATATTGCATTTCTGACAAAAATAAAAGAAACACTCAATATGCTTCAAAATGATCTCCAACAATCTACTGGTAGCTTCAGAACATCAATGGATTAAGTTGGAGAAAGGATTGAAGTAAAAATGAACATAATTCAAAAATGGTCAAATCTGGATTTTTTAGCCAGACCGGGTAGGCAAAAATATTGCATTTCTGACAAAAATAAAAGAAACACTCAATATGCTTCAAAATGATCTCAAACAATCTCCTGGTAGCTTCAGAACATCAATGGATTAAGTTGGAGAAAGGATTGAAGTAAAAATGAACATAATTCCAAAATGGTCAAATCTGGATTTTTTAGCCAGACCGGGTAGGCAAAAAATATTGCATTTCTGACAAAAATAAAAGAAACACTCAATATGCTTCAAAATGATCTCAAACAATCTCCTGCTATCTTCAGAACTTCAATGGATTAAGTTGGGGAAAGGATTGAAGTAAAAATAGACATAATTCAAAAATGGTCAAATCTGGATTTTTTAGCCAGTGTTTATCCTTCATAACGCATACCTGAATATCCGCTTCCTTTCTCAACACCTTCATAACACGTACCTCAATATCTTCCTGTCTCCACACATCAGAAGCAGTGTCTATCTTGTTTAGATGAGTTATGTTGTCAGGTCCCAGGAACTCCATGGCCAGTAGGTACATATCCTGTCGAGATATCGATATCGTTTAGAAGTTTATTCTGCATTTAAGGTACCGACGATTATGATAATTAGTAGAGATCGGGTAGGGAAAAAAGCTTGGATTTCTGACAAAAAAATAAAAACCACACAATATGCTTCAAAATGATCTCAAACAATCTCCTGCTATCTTCAGAACATGAATGGATTAAGTTGGGGAAAGGATTGAAGTAAAAATCAACATAATTCAAATATGCTCAAATCTGGATTTTTTTGCCAGACCGGGTAGGCAAAAAATCTTGGATTTCTGACAAAAATAAAAGAAACACTCAATATGCTTCAAAATGATCTCAAACAATCTCCTGGTAGCTTCAGAACATCAATGGATTAAGTTGGAGAAAGGATTGAAGTAAAAATGAACATAATTCCAAAATGCTCAAATTTGGATTTTTTAGCCAGACCGGGTAGGCAAAAATATTGAATTTCTGACAAATATAAAAAAACACTCAATATGCTTCAAAATGATCTCAAACAATCTCCTGCTATCTTCAGATCATCAATGGATTAAGTTGGGGAACGGATTTAAGTAGAAATCAACATAATTCAAAAATGCTCAATTCTGGATTTTTTTTAGCCAGACCGGGTAGGCAAAAAATATTGCATTTCTGACAAAAATAAAAGAAACACTCAATATGCTTCAAAATGATCTCCAACAATCTACTGGTAGCTTCAGAACATCAATGGATTAAGTTGGAGAAAGGATTGAAGTAAAAATGAACATAATTCAAAAATGGTCAAATCTGGATTTTTTAGCCAGACCGGGTAGGCAAAAATATTGCATTTCTGACAAAAATAAAAGAAACACTCAATATGCTTCAAAATGATCTCAAACAATCTCCTGGTAGCTTCAGAACATCAATGGATTAAGTTGGAGAAAGGATTGAAGTAAAAATGAACATAATTCCAAAATGGTCAAATCTGGATTTTTTAGCCAGACCGGGTAGGCAAAAAATATTGCATTTCTGACAAAAATAAAAGAAACACTCAATATGCTTCAAAATGATCTCAAACAATCTCCTGCTATCTTCAGAACTTCAATGGATTAAGTTGGGGAAAGGATTGAAGTAAAAATAGACATAATTCAAAAATGGTCAAATCTGGATTTTTTAGCCAGTGTTTATCCTTCATAACGCATACCTGAATATCCGCTTCCTTTCTCAACACCTTCATAACACGTACCTCAATATCTTCCTGTCTCCACACATCAGAAGCAGTGTCTATCTTGTTTAGATGAGTTATGTTGTCAGGTCCCAGGAACTCCATGGCCAGTAGGTACATATCCTGTCGAGATATCGATATCGTTTAGAAGTTTATTCTGCATTTAAGGTACTGACGATTATGATAATTAGTAGAGATCGGGTAGGGAAAAAAGCTTGGATTTCTGACAAAAAAATAAAAACCACACAATATGCTTCAAAATGATCTCAAACAATCTCCTGCTATCTTCAGAACATGAATGGATTAAGTTGGGGAAAGGATTGAAGTAAAAATCAACATAATTCAAATATGCTCAAATCTGGATTTTTTTGCCAGACCGGGTAGGCAAAAAATCTTGGATTTCTGACAAAAATAAAAGAAACACTCAATATGCTTCAAAATGATCTCAAACAATCTCCTGCTATCTTCAGAACATGAATGGATTAAGTTGGGGAAAGGATTGAAGTAAAAATCAACATAATTCAAATATGCTCAAATCTGGATTTTTTTGCCAGACCGGGTAGGCAAAAAATCTTGGATTTCTGACAAAAATAAAAGAAACACTCAATATGCTTCAAAATGATCTCAAACAATCTCCTGGTAGCTTCAGAACATCAATGGATTAAGTTGGAGAAAGGATTGAAGTAAAAATGAACATAATTCCAAAATGGTCAAATCTGGAATTTTTAGCCAGACCGGGTAGGCAAAAATATTGCATTTCTGACAAAAATAAAAAAAACCACTCAATATGCTTCAAAATGATCTCCAACAATCTCCTGGTAGCTTCAGAACATCAATGGATTAAGTTGGAGAAAGGATTGAAGTAAAAATGAACATAATTCCAAAATGGTCAAATCTGGATTTTTTAGCCAGACCGGGTAGGCAAAAAATATTGCATTTCTGACAAAAATAAAAAAACCACTCAATATGCTTCAAAATGATCTCAAACAATCTCCTGCTATCTTCAGAACTTCAATGGATTAAGTTGGGGAAAGGATTGAAGTAAAAATAGACATAATTCAAAAATGGTCAAATCTGGATTTTTTTAGCCAGTGTTTATCCTTCATAACGCATACCTGAATATCCGCTTCCTTTCTCAACACCTTCATAACACGTACCTCAATATCTTCCTGTCTCCACACATCAGAAGCAGTGTCTATCTTGTTTAGATGAGTTATGTTGTCAGGTCCCAGGAACTCCATGGCCAGTAGGTACATATCCTGTCGAGATATCGATATCGTTTAGAAGTTTATTCTGCATTTAAGGTACTGACGATTATGATAATTAGTAGAGATCGGGTAGGGAAAAAAGCTTGGATTTCTGACAAAAAAATAAAAACCACACAATATGCTTCAAAATGATCTCAAACAATCTCCTGCTATCTTCAGAACATCAATGGATTAAGTTGGGGAAAGGATTGAAGTAAAAATCAACATAATTCCAAAATGCTCAAATCTGGATTTTTTAGCCAGTGTTTATCCTTCATAACGCATACCTGAATATCCGCTTCCTTTCTCAACACCTTCATAACACGTACCTCAATATCTTCCTGTCTCCACACATCAGAAGCAGTGTCTATCTTGTTTAGATGAGTTATGTTGTCAGGTCCCAGGAACTCCATGGCCAGTAGGTACATATCCTGTCGAGATATCGATATCGTTTAGAAGTTTATTCTGCATTTAAGGTACCGACGATTATGATAATTAGTAGAGATCGGGTAGGGAAAAAAGCTTGGATTTCTGACAAAAAAATAAAAACCACACAATATGCTTCAAAATGATCTCAAACAATCTCCTGCTATCTTCAGAACATGAATGGATTAAGTTGGGGAAAGGATTGAAGTAAAAATCAACATAATTCAAATATGCTCAAATCTGGATTTTTTTGCCAGACCGGGTAGGCAAAAAATCTTGGATTTCTGACAAAAATAAAAGAAACACTCAATATGCTTCAAAATGATCTCAAACAATCTCCTGGTAGCTTCAGAACATCAATCGATTAAGTTGGAGAAAGGATTGAAGTAAAAATGAACATAATTCCAAAATGCTCAAATCTGGATTTTTTAGCCAGACCGGGTAGGCAAAAAATATTGCATTTCTGACAAAAATAAAAAAAACACTCAATATGCTTCAAAATGATCTCAAACAATCTCCTGCTATCTTCAGAACATCAATGGATTAAGTTGGGGAAAGGATTGAAGTAAAAATCAACATAATTCAAAAATGCTCAAATTTGGATTTTTTAGCCAGACCGGGTAGGCAAAAATATTGAATTTCTGACAAGTATAAAAAAACACTCAATATGCTTCAAAATGATCTCAAACAATCTCCTGCTATCTTCAGATCATCAATGGATTAAGTTGGGGAACGGATTTAAGTAGAAATCAACATAATTCAAAAATGCTCAAATCTGGATTTTTTTTATCCAGACCGGGTAGGCAAAAAATATTGCATTTCTGACAAAAATAAAAGAAACACTCAATATGCTTCAAAATGATCTCCAACAATCTACTGGTAGCTTCAGAACATCAATGGATTAAGTTGGAGAAAGGATTGAAGTAAAAATGAACATAATTCAAAAATGGTCAAATCTGGATTTTTTAGCCAGACCGGGTAGGCAAAAATATTGCATTTCTGACAAAAATAAAAGAAACACTCAATATGCTTCAAAATGATCTCAAACAATCTCCTGGTAGCTTCAGAACATCAATGGATTAAGTTGGAGAAAGGATTGAAGTAAAAATGAACATAATTCCAAAATGGTCAAATCTGGATTTTTTAGCCAGACCGGGTAGGCAAAAAATATTGGATTTCTGACAAAAATAAAAAAAACACTCAATATGCTTCAAAATGATCTCAAACAATCTCCTGCTATCTTCAGAACTTCAATGGATTAAGTTGGGGAAAGGATTGAAGTAAAAATAGACATAATTCAAAAATGGTCAAATCTGGATTTTTTAGCCAGTGTTTATCCTTCATAACGCATACCTGAATATCCGCTTCCTTTCTCAACACCTTCATAACACGTACCTCAATATCTTCCTGTCTCCACACATCAGAAGCAGTGTCTATCTTGTTTAGATGAGTTATGTTGTCAGGTCCCAGGAACTCCATGGCCAGTAGGTACATATCCTGTCGAGATATCGATATCGTTTAGAAGTTTATTCTGCATTTAAGGTACTGACGATTATGATAATTAGTAGAGATCGGGTAGGGAAAAAAGCTTGGATTTCTGACAAAAAAATAAAAACCACACAATATGCTTCAAAATGATCTCAAACAATCTCCTGCTATCTTCAGAACATCAATGGATTAAGTTGGGGAAAGGATTGAAGTAAAAATCAACATAATTCCAAAATGCTCAAATCTGGATTTTTTAGCCAGACCGGGTAGGCAAAAAATATTGGATTTCTGACAAAAATAAAAAAAACACTCAATATGCTTCAAAATGATCTCAAACGATCTCCTGCTATCTTCAGAACTTCAATGGATTAAGTTGGGGAAAGGATTGAAGTAAAAATAGACATAATTCAAAAATGGTCAAATCTGGATTTTTTAGCCAGTGTTTATCCTTCATAACGCATACCTGAATATCCGCTTCCTTTCTCAACACCTTCATAACACGTACCTCAATATCTTCCTGTCTCCACACATCAGAAGCAGTGTCTATCTTGTTTAGATGAGTTATGTTGTCAGGTCCCAGGAACTCCATGGCCAGTAGGTACATATCCTGTCGAGATATCGATATCGTTTAGAAGTTTATTCTGCATTTAAGGTACCGACGATTATGATAATTAGTAGAGATCGGGTAGGGAAAAAAGCTTGGATTTCTGACAAAAAAATAAAAACCACACAATATGCTTCAAAATGATCTCAAACAATCTCCTGCTATCTTCAGAACATCAATGGATTAAGTTGGGGAAAGGATTGAAGTAAAAATCAACATAATTCCAATATGCTCAAATCTGGATTTTTTTGCCAGACCGGGTAGGCAAAAAATCTTGGATTTCTGACAAAAATAAAAGAAACACTCAATATGCTTCAAAATGATCTCAAACAATCTCCTGGTAGCTTCAGAACATCAATGGATTAAGTTGGAGAAAGGATTGAAGTAAAAATGAACATAATTCCAAAATGGTCAAATCTGGAATTTTTAGCCAGACCGGGTAGGCAAAAATATTGCATTTCTGACAAAAATAAAAAAAACCACTCAATATGCTTCAAAATGATCTCAAACAATCTCCTGCTATCTTCAGAACATCAATGGATTAAGTTGGGGAAAGGATTGAAGTAAAAATCAACATAATTCCAAAATGCTCAAATCTGGATTTTTTAGCCAGACCGGGTAGGCAAAAAATATTGCATTTCTGACAAAAATAAAAAAAACACTCAATATGCTCCAAAATGATCTCAAACAATCTCCTGCTATCTTCAGATCATCAATGGATTAAGTTGGGGAACGGATTTAAGTAGAAATCAACATAATTCAAAAATGCTCAAATCTGGATTTTTTTAGCCAGACCGGGTAGGCAAAAAATATTGCATTTCTGACAAAAATAAAAGAAACACTCAATATGCTTCAAAATGATCTCAAACAATCTACTGGTAGCTTCAGAACATCAATGGATTAAGTTGGAGAAAGGATTGAAGTAAAAATCAACATAATTCAAAAATGGTCAAATCTGGATTTTTTAGCCAGACCGGGTAGGCAAAAATATTGCATTTCTGACAAATATAAAAAAAACACTCAATATGCTTCAAAATGATCTCAAACAATCTCCTGCTATCTTCAGAACATCAATGGATTAAGTTGGAGAAAGGATTGAAGTAAAAATGAACATAATTCCAAAATGCTCAAATCTGGATTTTTTAGCCAGACCGGGTAGGCAATAGCCTGAATTTCAGCCGTCTCCTCTGGTTCGTTCCTCCCGAGAGAGACGTCTGAATCCAATAGCCGCTAATGCCGTCCAGTGACGTCAAGGCGGATTAACTGATTTAACTTATGCAAATAAAACTGTCACGGCGGTAGTAAAAGTTCGTGAGAAATATTTATTTGAGATTATGCCGACCAAAATAAAAGCCTTACCTATATTATATATCTCCATCCCATTTGCTTCTCAAGTGCCTCTTATGTTGTGAAAGCCTTTCCGAAGCAACAAATCGTTATATTATATTTGGAGGCAAAGTACAGTTGATCTTTGTCTTTCCGTTGATCTTTGTACATGTCTCGCGATCTGCCGTTCGAATCGACACAGCTACGAGATATTACCTATGTAAATGATGCAACAGAAAAGTAGAAAAACATGAAAGGGTAATGGAGAATTTTCGAAGAAATACGAAGACTCATTTACGGGAAAGAACAGTTCCTTGAATAGAGTAGCGACATTCTTTACCACTGCGAGTGTGAACAAATAATCGATTGTCAACAACCCCGCAGATGCGACGCGATAAAATGTACATGTTTACAGTTAGTCGGCCGGTTATTGTGCAGGACACTTTCAATCCATTTCCAGATGTTTTCCTTACTAATTCAAGGTCTTTGCCAAAGACAATCACTCCACTGAAACTCAACGATCAACAATCGCGAGTCCAAAGTGAATCCTGCCGTCTCCTCGGCTGATAATTATGATAATTATGCGAAATTATAGAATATGAACCAATCAAAAATCACTACCAGGTTTTCTGGTAGTGACGTCACTGGACGGCATTAGCGGCTATTGAATTCAGACGTCTCTTTCGGGAGGAACGAACCCAGAGGAGACGGCTGAAATTCAGGCTAGGTAGGCAAAAAATATTGGATTTCTGACAAAAATAAAACAAACACTCAATATGCTTCAACATGATCTCAAACAATCTCCTGCTATCTTCAGAACATCAATGGATTAAGTTGGGGAAAGGATTGAAGTAAAAATCAACATAATTCCAAAATGGTCAAATCTGGATTTTTTAGCCAGACCGGGTAGGCAAAAAATATTGCATTTCTGACAAAAATAAAAAAAACACTCAATATGCTTCAAAATGATCTCAAACAATCTCCTGCTATCTTCAGAACATCAATGGATTAAGTTGGGGAAAGGATTGAAGTAAAAATCAACATAATTCAAAAATGCTCAAATTTGGATTTTTTAGCCAGACCGGGTAGGCAAAAATATTGAATTTCTGACAAATATAAAAAAACACTCAATATGCTTCAAAATGATCTCAAACAATCTCCTGCTATCTTCAGATCATCAATGGATTAAGTTGGGGAACGGATTTAAGTAGAAATCAACATAATTCAAAAATGCTCAAATCTGGATTTTTTTATCCAGACCGGGTAGGCAAAAAATATTGCATTTCTGACAAAAATAAAAGAAACACTCAATATGCTTCAAAATGATCTCCAACAATCTACTGGTAGCTTCAGAACATCAATGGATTAAGTTGGAGAAAGGATTGAAGTAAAAATGAACATAATTCAAAAATGGTCAAATCTGGATTTTTTAGCCAGACCGGGTAGGCAAAAATATTGCATTTCTGACAAAAATAAAAGAAACACTCAATATGCTTCAAAATGATCTCAAACAATCTCCTGGTAGCTTCAGAACATCAATGGATTAAGTTGGAGAAAGGATTGAAGTAAAAATGAACATAATTCCAAAATGGTCAAATCTGGATTTTTTAGCCAGACCGGGTAGGCAAAAAATATTGCATTTCTGACAAAAATAAAAAAAACACTCAATATGCTTCAAAATGATCTCAAACGATCTCCTGCTATCTTCAGAACTTCAATGGATTAAGTTGGGGAAAGGATTGAAGTAAAAATAGACATAATTCAAAAATGGTCAAATCTGGATTTTTTAGCCAGTGTTTATCCTTCATAACGCATACCTGAATATCCGCTTCCTTTCTCAACACCTTCATAACACGTACCTCAATATCTTCCTGTCTCCACACATCAGAAGCAGTGTCTATCTTGTTTAGATGAGTTATGTTGTCAGGTCCCAGGAACTCCATGGCCAGTAGGTACATATCCTGTCGAGATATCGATATCGTTTAGAAGTTTATTCTGCATTTAAGGTACCGACGATTATGATAATTAGTAGAGATCGGGTAGGGAAAAAAGCTTGGATTTCTGACAAAAAAATAAAAACCACACAATATGCTTCAAAATGATCTCAAACAATCTCCTGCTATCTTCAGAACATCAATGGATTAAGTTGGGGAAAGGATTGAAGTAAAAATCAACATAATTCCAATATGCTCAAATCTGGATTTTTTTGCCAGACCGGGTAGGCAAAAAATCTTGGATTTCTGACAAAAATAAAAGAAACACTCAATATGCTTCAAAATGATCTCAAACAATCTCCTGGTAGCTTCAGAACATCAATGGATTAAGTTGGAGAAAGGATTGAAGTAAAAATGAACATAATTCCAAAATGGTCAAATCTGGAATTTTTAGCCAGACCGGGTAGGCAAAAATATTGCATTTCTGACAAAAATAAAAAAAACCACTCAATATGCTTCAAAATGATCTCAAACAATCTCCTGCTATCTTCAGAACATCAATGGATTAAGTTGGGGAAAGGATTGAAGTAAAAATGAACATAATTCAAAAATGGTCAAATCTGGATTTTTTAGCCAGACCGGGTAGGCAAAAATATTGCATTTCTGACAAAAATAAAATAAACACTCAATATGCTTCAAAATGATCTCAAACAATCTCCTGGTAGCTTCAGAACATCAATGGATTAAGTTGGAGAAAGGATTGAAGTAAAAATGAACATAATTCCAAAATGGTCAAATCTGGATTTTTTAGCCAGACCGGGTAGGCAAAAAATATTGCATTTCTGACAAAAATAAAAAAACCACTCAATATGCTTCAAAATGATCTCAAACAATCTCCTGCTATCTTCAGAACATCAATGGATTAAGTTGGGGAAAGGATTGAAGTAAAAATCAACATAATTCCAAAATGGTCAAATCTGGATTTTTTAGCCAGACCGGGTAGGCAAAAAATATTGCATTTCTGACAAAAATAAAAAAAACACTCAATATGCTTCAAAATGATCTCAAACAATCTCCTGCTATCTTCAGAACATCAATGGATTAAGTTGGGGAAAGGATTGAAGTAAAAATCAACATAATTCAAAAATGCTCAAATTTGGATTTTTTAGCCAGACCGGGTAGGCAAAAATATTGAATTTCTGACAAATATAAAAAAACACTCAATATGCTTCAAAATGATCTCAAACAATCTCCTGCTATCTTCAGATCATCAATGGATTAAGTTGGGGAACGGATTTAAGTAGAAATCAACATAATTCAAAAATGCTCAAATCTGGATTTTTTTATCCAGACCGGGTAGGCAAAAAATATTGCATTTCTGACAAAAATAAAAGAAACACTCAATATGCTTCAAAATGATCTCCAACAATCTACTGGTAGCTTCAGAACATCAATGGATTAAGTTGGAGAAAGGATTGAAGTAAAAATGAACATAATTCAAAAATGGTCAAATCTGGATTTTTTAGCCAGACCGGGTAGGCAAAAATATTGCATTTCTGACAAAAATAAAAGAAACACTCAATATGCTTCAAAATGATCTCAAACAATCTCCTGGTAGCTTCAGAACATCAATGGATTAAGTTGGAGAAAGGATTGAAGTAAAAATGAACATAATTCCAAAATGGTCAAATCTGGATTTTTTAGCCAGACCGGGTAGGCAAAAAATATTGCATTTCTGACAAAAATAAAAAAAACACTCAATATGCTTCAAAATGATCTCAAACAATCTCCTGCTATCTTCAGAACTTCAATGGATTAAGTTGGGGAAAGGATTGAAGTAAAAATAGACATAATTCAAAAATGGTCAAATCTGGATTTTTTAGCCAGTGTTTATCCTTCATAACGCATACCTGAATATCCGCTTCCTTTCTCAACACCTTCATAACACGTACCTCAATATCTTCCTGTCTCCACACATCAGAAGCAGTGTCTATCTTGTTTAGATGAGTTATGTTGTCAGGTCCCAGGAACTCCATGGCCAGTAGGTACATATCCTGTCGAGATATCGATATCGTTTAGAAGTTTATTCTGCATTTAAGGTACTGACGATTATGATAATTAGTAGAGATCGGGTAGGGAAAAAAGCTTGGATTTCTGACAAAAAAATAAAAACCACACAATATGCTTCAAAATGATCTCAAACAATCTCCTGGTAGCTTCAGAACATCAATGGATTAAGTTGGAGAAAGGATTGAAGTAAAAATGAACATAATTCCAAAATGGTCAAATCTGGATTTTTTAGCCAGACCGGGTAGGCAAAAAATATTGCATTTCTGACAAAAATAAAAAAAACACTCAATATGCTTCAAAATGATCTCAAACGATCTCCTGCTATCTTCAGAACTTCAATGGATTAAGTTGGGGAAAGGATTGAAGTAAAAATAGACATAATTCAAAAATGGTCAAATCTGGATTTTTTAGCCAGTGTTTATCCTTCATAACGCATACCTGAATATCCGCTTCCTTTCTCAACACCTTCATAACACGTACCTCAATATCTTCCTGTCTCCACACATCAGAAGCAGTGTCTATCTTGTTTAGATGAGTTATGTTGTCAGGTCCCAGGAACTCCATGGCCAGTAGGTACATATCCTGTCGAGATATCGATATCGTTTAGAAGTTTATTCTGCATTTAAGGTACCGACGATTATGATAATTAGTAGAGATCGGGTAGGGAAAAAAGCTTGGATTTCTGACAAAAAAATAAAAACCACACAATATGCTTCAAAATGATCTCAAACAATCTCCTGCTATCTTCAGAACATCAATGGATTAAGTTGGGGAAAGGATTGAAGTAAAAATCAACATAATTCCAATATGCTCAAATCTGGATTTTTTTGCCAGACCGGGTAGGCAAAAAATCTTGGATTTCTGACAAAAATAAAAGAAACACTCAATATGCTTCAAAATGATCTCAAACAATCTCCTGGTAGCTTCAGAACATCAATGGATTAAGTTGGAGAAAGGATTGAAGTAAAAATGAACATAATTCCAAAATGGTCAAATCTGGAATTTTTAGCCAGACCGGGTAGGCAAAAATATTGCATTTCTGACAAAAATAAAAAAAACCACTCAATATGCTTCAAAATGATCTCAAACAATCTCCTGCTATCTTCAGAACATCAATGGATTAAGTTGGGGAAAGGATTGAAGTAAAAATCAACATAATTCCAAAATGCTCAAATCTGGATTTTTTAGCCAGACCGGGTAGGCAAAAAATATTGCATTTCTGACAAAAATAAAAAAAACACTCAATATGCTCCAAAATGATCTCAAACAATCTCCTGCTATCTTCAGATCATCAATGGATTAAGTCGGGGAACGGATTTAAGTAGAAATCAACATAATTCAAAAATGCTCAAATCTGGATTTTTTTAGCCAGACTGGGTAGGCAAAAAATATTGCATTTCTGACAAAAATAAAAGAAACACTCAATATGCTTCAAAATGATCTCAAACAATCTACTGGTAGCTTCAGAACATCAATGGATTAAGTTGGAGAAAGGATTGAAGTAAAAATCAACATAATTCAAAAATGGTCAAATCTGGATTTTTTAGCCAGACCGGGTAGGCAAAAATATTGCATTTCTGACAAATATAAAAAAAACACTCAATATGCTTCAAAATGATCTCAAACAATCTCCTGCTATCTTCAGAACATCAATGGATTAAGTTGGAGAAAGGATTGAAGTAAAAATGAACATAATTCCAAAATGCTCAAATCTGGATTTTTTAGCCAGACCGGGTAGGCAAAAAATATTGGATTTCTGACAAAAATAAAACAAACACTCAATATGCTTCAACATGATCTCAAACAATCTCCTGCTATCTTCAGAACATCAATGGATTAAGTTGGGGAAAGGATTGAAGTAAAAATCAACATAATTCCAAAATGCTCAAATGTGGATAAAAATGTTGGATTTCTGACAAAAGCAAAAATCAACTCAATATGCTTCAAAATGATCTCAAACAATCTCCTGCTATCTTCAGAACATCAATGGATTAAGTTGGGGAAAGGATTGAAGTAAAAATCAACATAATTCAAAAATGCTCAAATTTGGATTTTTTAGCCAGACCGGGTAGGCAAAAATATTGAATTTCTGACAAATATAAAAAAACACTCAATATGCTTCAAAATGATCTCCAACAATCTACTGGTAGCTTCAGAACATCAATGGATTAAGTTGGAGAAAGGATTGAAGTAAAAATGAACATAATTCAAAAATGGTCAAATCTGGATTTTTTAGCCAGACCGGGTAGGCAAAAATATTGCATTTCTGACAAAAATAAAATAAACACTCAATATGCTTCAAAATGATCTCAAACAATCTCCTGGTAGCTTCAGAACATCAATGGATTAAGTTGGAGAAAGGATTGAAGTAAAAATGAACATAATTCCAAAATGGTCAAATCTGGATTTTTTAGCCAGACCGGGTAGGCAAAAAATATTGCATTTCTGACAAAAATAAAAAAACCACTCAATATGCTTCAAAATGATCTCAAACAATCTCCTGCTATCTTCAGAACATCAATGGATTAAGTTGGGGAAAGGATTGAAGTAAAAATCAACATAATTCCAAAATGGTCAAATCTGGATTTTTTAGCCAGACCGGGTAGGCAAAAAATATTGCATTTCTGACAAAAATAAAAAAAACACTCAATATGCTTCAAAATGATCTCAAACAATCTCCTGCTATCTTCAGAACATCAATGGATTAAGTTGGGGAAAGGATTGAAGTAAAAATCAACATAATTCAAAAATGCTCAAATTTGGATTTTTTAGCCAGACCGGGTAGGCAAAAATATTGAATTTCTGACAAATATAAAAAAACACTCAATATGCTTCAAAATGATCTCAAACAATCTCCTGCTATCTTCAGATCATCAATGGATTAAGTTGGGGAACGGATTTAAGTAGAAATCAACATAATTCAAAAATGCTCAAATCTGGATTTTTTTATCCAGACCGGGTAGGCAAAAAATATTGCATTTCTGACAAAAATAAAAGAAACACTCAATATGCTTCAAAATGATCTCCAACAATCTACTGGTAGCTTCAGAACATCAATGGATTAAGTTGGAGAAAGGATTGAAGTAAAAATGAACATAATTCAAAAATGGTCAAATCTGGATTTTTTAGCCAGACCGGGTAGGCAAAAATATTGCATTTCTGACAAAAATAAAAGAAACACTCAATATGCTTCAAAATGATCTCAAACAATCTCCTGGTAGCTTCAGAACATCAATGGATTAAGTTGGAGAAAGGATTGAAGTAAAAATGAACATAATTCCAAAATGGTCAAATCTGGATTTTTTAGCCAGACCGGGTAGGCAAAAAATATTGCATTTCTGACAAAAATAAAAAAAACACTCAATATGCTTCAAAATGATCTCAAACAATCTCCTGCTATCTTCAGAACTTCAATGGATTAAGTTGGGGAAAGGATTGAAGTAAAAATAGACATAATTCAAAAATGGTCAAATCTGGATTTTTTAGCCAGTGTTTATCCTTCATAACGCATACCTGAATATCCGCTTCCTTTCTCAACACCTTCATAACACGTACCTCAATATCTTCCTGTCTCCACACATCAGAAGCAGTGTCTATCTTGTTTAGATGAGTTATGTTGTCAGGTCCCAGGAACTCCATGGCCAGTAGGTACATATCCTGTCGAGATATCGATATCGTTTAGAAGTTTATTCTGCATTTAAGGTACTGACGATTATGATAATTAGTAGAGATCGGGTAGGGAAAAAAGCTTGGATTTCTGACAAAAAAATAAAAACCACACAATATGCTTCAAAATGATCTCAAACAATCTCCTGCTATCTTCAGAACATCAATGGATTAAGTTGGGGAAAGGATTGAAGTAAAAATCAACATAATTCCAAAATGCTCAAATCTGGATTTTTTAGCCAGACCGGGTAGGCAAAAAATATTGGATTTCTGACAAAAATAAAAAAAACACTCAATATGCTTCAAAATGATCTCAAACGATCTCCTGCTATCTTCAGAACTTCAATGGATTAAGTTGGGGAAAGGATTGAAGTAAAAATAGACATAATTCAAAAATGGTCAAATCTGGATTTTTTAGCCAGTGTTTATCCTTCATAACGCATACCTGAATATCCGCTTCCTTTCTCAACACCTTCATAACACGTACCTCAATATCTTCCTGTCTCCACACATCAGAAGCAGTGTCTATCTTGTTTAGATGAGTTATGTTGTCAGGTCCCAGGAACTCCATGGCCAGTAGGTACATATCCTGTCGAGATATCGATATCGTTTAGAAGTTTATTCTGCATTTAAGGTACCGACGATTATGATAATTAGTAGAGATCGGGTAGGGAAAAAAGCTTGGATTTCTGACAAAAAAATAAAAACCACACAATATGCTTCAAAATGATCTCAAACAATCTCCTGCTATCTTCAGAACATCAATGGATTAAGTTGGGGAAAGGATTGAAGTAAAAATCAACATAATTCAAAAATGCTCAAATCTGGATTTTTTAGCCAGACCGGGTAGGCAAAAATCTTGCATTTCTGACAAAAATAAAAGAAACACTCAATATGCTTCAAAATGATCTCAAACAATCTCCTGCTATCTTCAGAACATCAATGGATTAAGTTGGGGAAAGGATTGAAGTAAAAATCAACATAATTCAAAAATGCTCAAATCTGGATTTTTTAGCCAGACCGGGTAGGCAAAAATATTGCATTTCTGACAAAAATAAAAGAAACACTCAATATGCTTCAAAATGATCTCCAACAATCTCCTGGTAGCTTCAGAACATCAATGGATTAAGTTGGAGAAAGGATTGAAGTAAAAATGAACATAATTCAAAAATGCTCAAATCTGGATTTTTTAGCCAGACCGGGTAGGCAAAAATATTGCATTTCTGACAAAAATAAAAGAAACACTCAATATGCTTCAAAATGATCTCAAACAATCTCCTGGTAGCTTCAGAACATCAATGGATTAAGTTGGAGAAAGGATTGAAGTAAAAATGAACATAATTCCAAAATGGTCAAATCTGGATTTTTTAGCCAGACCGGGTAGGCAAAAAATATTGCATTTCTGACAAAAATAAAAAAACCACTCAATATGCTTCAAAATGATCTCAAACAATCTCCTGCTATCTTCAGAACTTCAATGGATTAACTTGGGGAAAGGATTGAAGTAAAAATAGACATAATTCAAAAATGCTGAAATCTGGATTTTTTAGCCAGACCGGGTAGGCAAAAATATTGCATTTCTGACAAAAATAAAACAAACACTCAATATGCTTCAAAATGAAGTAACATATGAACTAAGAAAAGCCAAAGCAAACTATTATGCTGATCAATTTGAAAAGGTTCGAGACTGCAAGACCTTCTGGAAATTAATAAACAAAGCTGCACACCCTTGTAATGATCCTCCTCCTCCGGCAATAAGAAGAGACGACGGGACTTTGGCTACCAACGATACAGAAAAAGCTGAGCTCTTGAATCAGTATTTTGCTACAATTGGAGAAAAACAGGCTCTAAGCCTCCCGCCATCGACTATCCCTCTCCAATCACTACAAACAAGAGTTACACCAACCTTGGAATCCCTAACGATCACTCAGGAAACGGTGCGGAGACACATAGAAACACTAAACCCCCACAAGGCCACTGGACCAGATGGAATCTCACCAAGACTCCTACAACTAGCTGGAGCTTCGATTACACCCCCAATGACTGAGATTTATAACCATAGCTTGGTGGAGACCACGGTCACAGCGACTTGGAAATGTGCTCGCCTAAGGACAACCCACAAAAAAGGCGATATCACCGAGAGAGAGAATTACCGTCCCCTCTCCATACTCTCCATCCCAAGCAAAAGTATGGAACGTTGTGTCTCAGATAAGATTATAGCACACACAGTGCAAAACCATAATCTTCTCAGTCCACATCAATGGGCACTCAACTGAACTTCTGCTTGCACATATGACTGAAAAATGGCGTTCTGCTCTGGACAATCAAAATGTTGTGTGTGCGGTATTCATCGATTTTCGTAAAGCATTTGACTCAGTCTCCCACACCATTTTACCATATAAGTTGCAGAGTTTTGGAATTATGGGCGATCTATGGGAATGGCTGTCTGATTACATAACTGAAAGGGTCCAGTTTGCTACAGTTGGTGAAGGCACATCCCAATCCGCCAATGTCACATGTGGAGTACCACAAGAGTCTGTCCTAGACCCTATTCTCTTCAGTTTGTATACAAATGATCTACCAGACACTATTGCCCAAATTGAAAATGCATACATCGAGATGTATGCAGATGACACCACCCTATTCTGCATTGCCAATGATGTCGAATCTGCTGTTAAAGAAACCAACCGAGCATTAGGACTTATAGCAAAATGGTGCATCAACAATGCCATGACATTACACCCTAAAAAATGTGAAGCAATGCTTATATCAAGAAAGCGATTCGTAGGCCCCATTCCAGCATTAACAATTAACAACAATAACATCAAGATGGTCAACTCAATTAGATGCCTCGGAATTAACATAGATAATAAGCTGAACTGGACCATGCATCTTCAAGAGACAATAAAATCATTTGCCAAGAAACTTAATCTACTTAAATCACTACGGTTTCTTCCATTGAGTAGTCTTGAGATATTTTACTTTAAAGTGATCCTGCCTTCCATCACCTATGGACTGATTATCTGGGGCAGTTGCAACACGACCCTCTTTCAAGATCTTGAGAGGATGCATGTTCGAGCTGCCAAGATGATCCACAGAAGTAGTATACAAACTGCCGGTTCTGGCACAGCTTGAACGTTTTATTGTTGCAATCCTTGCTCGATAACTCCAGAACCGCAGCGAATTGTTCTACTTCAGCATTCGAACAATTCGCTGCGGTTCTGGAGTTATCGAGCAAGGATTGCAACAATAAAACGTTCAAGCTGTGCCAGAACCCGCTAGTTTATATACTACTATAGTACGTTTATCGTATTTCGATCACCCGTGGTACTAACATACATTCTCTACTTCACGATATTAACGTATGCTGTTATCTTAGTACGTATTAATACCACACAGATTAGACAAGTGCGTATGATTGAAGAACCTCAACGTAAACGTTACAACTAAGGTACCAATTAGACATATAACGTATATAGGTATATTGCACGATGGCTGAGACAAAAACTTGTGATTGGTTGATGCGAGGAAAGACCACGAAATGTATAAGTAAGCGTTCAAAGACGTCAGAGTATTGCTCTCAACATAACTTCCAGATAGGAAGAGGATGTGCTATATTCGTTCCATGTTTGACGTGTGGTCGAGGCTGTCGTACTAATCACGAACTTTGTGCAAAATGTGGTGCACCTCAACGCCGTACCATTCGCAATAAGAAGAACCTTGATAAGAAGCAAGCTAACGAGTCGGCGAATATCGCGTGCTCAAATGTAGTAGAATCGGAGAAAGATCTAAATGTAGTGGAATCAGAAAAGGATCGAAATGTGGTGGACATTCACGATCTCGATAATGCATTGGATGACCTCTCCATCGGTGAGAAAGATCTAAATGTGGTAGGATAAGTAGAAATCACGACACAAAAAAAGAAAAAATGAAGAGAAATCGTTATGCGACCTCTCTTCATTTTTTCTTTTTTTTTTTTAAAACAAACAAACAATTAGACAATTGACAGGCATATGGTATACAACTAGTATGGATGCTATTATCAGATTACTTAGTCCAGAAATTTGTGCAAGCCTACATATCAAACCATTGTCGTATATTGAACCATTGTCGCATATTAGCACCGGCGAAACATGTTCCGAATGTCTATGCCCGATGGAAATGCAAGGAACGGAATTCATATGTCCCACCTGTGGTCTTGTTTCCGAGACCGAATCATGTGAAGAAACGACTATCGATCTTACTACTAGGTTACGCATAGTAGGGTCGGATAGCTTTCGGTATCAACATGATCTAGACCACACAATCCCAAAACAAAGCGACAACAAAGAATTGCAACTACAAACGATTATGCGAGAACTACAGGCATACGACACTATTTATAAACAAAATTACGACCTCTCGTTTCCCATAAATGTATTAGTAATCGTAGCCGATGCATTCATTCAAGTTCAGAAAGCTTGTTTCAAACGTAGCTATGCAAAACGAACTATTTTAGCTGCTATACTTTATCAAGCATGTATACAATGTGGGTTCGTTAGATCTAAAGGAGAGGTCGCTCGTTTCATGCAACTAAAAGATAAAAGCATATATCGTGGAAATGTCTTTATACGTTATCTACACGATGACGATAAGATCGATATGGATTTGAATACCGATAGAATAGCTCCTCACATTACAACTACTTTTGATAAACTCAACCCCCAAGGAGCACCTAAGAATGCCCAACAAATAGTCTACGAGATTGTTCATAAGGCAATAGAAAACAATATAGGTACCAGCTCCATACTTAGAACTAAAGTCGTTGGAGCGAGTTACGAGGTACTACGCCGTTCGGGATCCCATATGTCTCTTATTGACGTTGTTAAACGGTGTGGTATATATAAGGGTTCGGTCGTACGTTTTATCGATGAGTTGATTGCTTACAATTCCCACTTTGAGCCCATCTATACTAGACACGGTCTAACTAGCGATAGTGAAATATGCAAGAAGAAAAAATCCCGATAGAGGAAGGACCGGGGAAAAAACAACTTCAACGTGCTATGTACACAAATAGTTTTTATTGTATGTTAATTACGAAACCGGTCCTCGCCGGACCGCATTCCTGCATAATTATACTGAATTACAAAACCGGACCGGCGAGGACCGCATTCCTGCATAATTATACTGAATTACAAAACCGGACCGGCGAGGACCGCATTCCTGCATAATTATACTGAATTACAAAACCGGTCCGGCGAGGACCGCATTCCTGCATAATTATACTGAATTACAAAACCGTTTCTTACATGATTACTTTCAAGGCGCCTTGAATCGGCCGTTTACGATTTAAACATTGAAATTCACCTCTAGAAAATTTCGAAACACACTAGTACTAACGTAAGAAGGCCAAGGAACACTATAGAAACATTTTTAAAATGATTCGCCGACTGCGAAAGAAGATATTCGACTCCGCCGTACATCCTACATTGTGACACGATTTGAGCATCAAAATTCATCTCTAGAAAATTTCAAAGCACACTATTACTAACGTAAAGAGGACAAGGAACACTATAGAAACATTCTTAAAATGATTCACAGACTGTGAACGAAGATATTCTACTCCACCGTACATCCTACATTGCGACATCTCTTCGAGTGGCATTTTACTCTTCGTTGGTCGACCGATCGCGAGTTCTTGTCTGATTAGTTACAGGTAAGTCTCAACAATACTTAAAATGAATTATTCTCCGGTACATTTAGCTTTTTCCGTGTCTATTAACTCCCCAACTTGATCAAGGGCGCCATTTAAGTCTCTAACGAGCGCGAGAAACCTTCCTTGCTCCATGGGTAAACTATAATGACGAAAGGGATGGGCCGTGATCTCTATTATGCCAGCAATAACGCCCACGTGATAGATGTCATACTTCGTGCCGACCTCGTGGTCTATATGACGCCACCGATACGACCTGCGTGCTGACCTCGTGGTCTATATGACGCTACCGATACCACCTGCGTGCCGTCCTCGTGGCTTATATTACACCATCGATATCATAAGTATTGCGCCACCAACGGAAGTTTGCGTGCAAACCAGATGTCGTAATTAATTTATACTAAGATTGTAAAATCTACGCTGGGCAGAATCGACTGAAATTTGCATACGGACCAGACACCAGAATTAATTTATACTAAGATCATAAAGTCCACGTTGGTTATATTGATTCTTATCCCACTAGACTGCCAAGTTTTGCTCTCATCTCCTTTCGGATCTCGGATCGAAGTTGTTCTATGTTTTTCGATCCTCTTTCTTTCCTGTTTTTTTGCCGTATTTCGAGTTTAAGCGTCTCATATTTACTTTTCTCATCAATAACGCTTCCGAACTCGGCTTCTGAAATGTTACAATCGGATAGAGCTTTCGAGACTTTGACTTCCACGGAATTCGCCTTAGCTTTTGCTAACATAACAGTCTTTTCATGCTTCGAGACGTGAACGCCAAGTTTCTTACTAACAACAGCCATCGAAGCCGATATGGCGGCACACAGGAACCCCACTGATCCTAATGAAATACCCACAGGTATCCCAACCCCTGTAAATGATGAACCTAACGCAAAAGCCGATAAAACGCCACTCAGGCTACCTGTGGCCACAGCAATCCCATGAACGATACCACGCGCTCGAGCATATTTTTTACGAACGACTTCGTAGTGCTTTGCTTGTTGTTCTAGCTCAGCAAGTGTATCACAGACTTTTTGCATTCTAAAACTAGATCCATTTATATCGCTAAGTTCCTTTATAGCTCCCGATGGATAGATATCTGGTGCTGTTGGAAACGGTTGAATCGAATCGCCATCCATTGTATATACATATGATTTACTCAAGCTTCAATACGAAACGTAGAGGCTGCTTGTTGAAGTCTATGAGATTGCCTTGCTCATCGCAAACTGTAAGGCGAATGTAGTTCCGTATCGTTCCTAGAGCTCGAATTGGTATGAGGGTTGGTGGAAAGTAAGTCGTTTCACCAAAAACGTGTGATGTCGTTTTTAAAGTATATAGGATTTTAGATGGCTTCCCATCGAGAAGTGAGAAATCTGAATCCACCACATCACAGTAGATATATATGTGATTAATATCTTTTGGCACCAGGACGTATTTTCCTTTATTGATAGTCACATAATCTGTCACATCTTCATTTACTTCGATACTAAACAAATCGCAGACATTCTTAGTGAACTGGATTGGTTTCTTGACCTTCATAAGCCAATATTTCCTAAATGGGTAGTCTATGAACTCCAAGTAACCAGCCTCAACTGCGGGATCTAAGTAGGTTATCAAATTTTCTATCTTATAATGTCCCGCCTTAATTTCGTGTGGAAACGTCAAACTATTGGGGGTAATCCACTTAAAGCCCCCTTTCTCTGCTAGGTTCCACCAATTATGACTAAGAGTGACCTCAACTAGCGAAATATTATTGATAAGAATAGGGTTATCGAAGTAGACCGTATGGTCAGACGAGGTGGTGGTGACATTTAAGATAACCATTATATATTAAAGGTATAAACTGTATACGTATAGCTTCAACAGCCACGATGTCTTTTGTTGTGCGAGACGAAGATGATGGTCTATCTGCAGAGGACATAGCAGAGATTGTTTGGGGTGGACCAAGACTGTCGAAATCTGAGCAGACTGCTCTAATTGCCGATGAAAATAAGAGGATCTCAACACTGAATACCGATCTATTGGTGAAGTTTAAGAAACAATACCCACATGCGGATTTCCATCAGTTCTATGCATCCACGAGTATACATGATTCAGGTAAATATTCAACGAGTATTTGGTTTCGATATGGGAATCATAGTTATACGGTATATGGTGATGATATCTCCAAGCCACGTGCTGCCATTCAAAAACTCATCGATAATGCATTGCAGGGGATGGTTGGTGGTTTCCCATCTACGTTAACACTAGATAAAAGCGTGAAATATCCCATCGCAGCAGTTCCTTTTCACGAAAAAGCACAAGATATAGATCTCACCAAGTTATGGATATATGTCACCCCAACGAAGAAGTTCGAAGCTGGCGTTCCTAACGTATTCAAGGAGACCGTCGTAAAGCATGTTACAGCAAAGGAGTCCCATGCGTGGTTATCAGGTCCGGATTTCAAGTACTGGCCTCAACAACTTAATTTCGCAACGTGGTGCGCGACTTCCGGATGCGGTGTGTCGTTGTTTGACCCCACTTTCAAAACGTATCCACCAGTTGTCCAAGGGTTCCTACGATTCCATGTTTATTTCACAATACGAAGGATCCTACATGAACTTGGTTGCCCTCTACCTGGTGACAGTGCTTTCAAACAACTCGATAACCTCTACAGCAAGTCAGCTCTCGAGAGATTGTGCGTCGAATTTGGCATATCTCGAACACCAGACTTCCGATGGCACGGAGGTAGGAATCACGGATTAGGAGACGTATTCCTTTTGTATGGTGATGGCTACAAAAACGTCCACGTAATCCGAGGCTACGACAAAGAAGCAGATACGTGGCCCAACCACAATAACTTATTTGCAGACGAGGGAGGCAGGGTGGACAAGGGCGATCTAGTATCCTTCATTCGGAACGACGAACACGAAGGGAAGCAATATAATTGGTTTACGCCACCAAGCGGTAGAGGTTTGACGAACGCTGGGTTAGGTAGATTGAATCGATCTGTTGAGGCTTTTGGATACTGTATTCTAGGCGCTCAAAACGATCTTAACGAATCCATCGTAGATAGCTTCAACGTTAAAGAAAAGTTCAAGAGCTTAGTCGAAGGCGCTATTCTCGAAAACTATTTAGTGGTGAGCTACAAGAACTATCTTACCGCTATAATGACAACGCATAAGAGGCTCGATCTAGCAATAGCTATAGGTGTACGATTATTGCCAAGCAATCTAGTGTACTATCTTGGTAAGAAAGATGGCTATAGGAATCCAACCCCGAAAGCCACGAAAGATATGGCGCTAGGCACTAACGACATCAATGCAGAAGTCAAAGGACGTCCGCCTCCCATGGAAGGACCTACAGATAAGAAATTGGTGCCGCCTCTCGAGACGCACAAGAAACGAGTTCCTATACCAAAGTCTATCCCAAAACATGAGATTAATCTCGCAGTGACATCTATTGCCGCAGCTGGAATCGCATGGACGTTGTTTCGTTAACGTCGTTTGTATTGCTCCACTACGAAGACCACTGCCGCTACGATTAACAACCAAACGTTGTTCGCTAAGACTCCAACAACGTCGGCGGCCATACTGAATACGAAACTCGCAATTGGCCCAATCATCTTAGGTAGAATCTCCTCTAACTTCTTACCCATTGCTTTCAAGGTCTTGGCAGTTGTTTTAGCGACTGCTTTGGCAGCGTCCCCCAATCCTGGTACTATCGTGGAAACTGTCTTTGTCAGATTGGAAACTATTACGCCGATCACAGTACTTACCGCAGCTACCACGCTAATTATGCTGACTCCATACTTCTTGAAGATGGTCCTTATACGATCCCTAAGTGGTATACGTTCTGTCATGGCTTCTTCTATTTGGCCTAGGACTGCTTGTTTCTCCTGATCGGTCTCTATTTTATTAGTAGCGTTTTCTTTCTGAGTTTCGGTAGACGTAGGGTCTTTGAGTATTTCCTCATTTAGTTCGATCCTCTCACTCAATTGGTCTTTAGCTACTACGACTTCTTCTAGTGCTTTTTCTAACGTAGGCCCTAAAACTCTTTTGAGACCTTTCCCAATCCTCGTATATAACTCACCCTTCTTGGTGAACAAAGGGATAGGTTTATTCGTACTTCCATACTCGCGGATAGCGACTCTACCATCGGACATGGTTGCCATCTCGAGAATGCCTCGAATTCCTACATCTGGATATTGTTCCCAGACGATCTCGAACATCTCCTGTTTTGCCTTGTCTGATAATCCTTGTTTGAAGATCACATCTCTAGCGCCGAATTTAGGATTTTCCAGGATTCTTCCGTCCGAGTCTTTCGGGTCGGTGAGTTCGTCGATGTAATCGTCCATAGAAAACGAGGTTTCCTGATTCTTTGGTTTAGCGCCTTCCTTCCTGTAGTCGCGTAGGGTTTTCATTGCGACCCTTTCTCCTTGCTTTTCTGAAAATGTCGAATTCCACTCCTCCGCATCGATAGCATCGTCATCATCGTAATCTTTTCCTCTTTCAGATCCACCAGGTATTTCCTCTACAGCATCACCTTCCATGTTAAACATAACCATATATCTATATATATTCAACATGATATCGTCAAAGTTGATTCCTAAGAAGGCGCAAAGAGAGCCTCATGCACTCAAAGCTCAACGAACCTTGTATAGGAAAACTTTCACTCCATCATCTGCCAATCCAGGTGAGACTCTATATGTAGATGTTCCAACGCTAGGAGAAGGCATAGTACTAGTACCTGGTAGCTTAGCGCTATTGGGCGACCTCGTATTATCTGGTGGACATGTGAATAACAGAGTCGTTTCGAACGTTGGACGATGCTTGGTCATACATAGAGTCTGTAAGATGGGAGCTGAAATAGTAGAAGACCTCGCCAGGTCAGACCTCCTACAAACGTATTCCGATGTATACCTATCTACACAGGAGAGAGAATCGAGAGTGCAACAAGGTATCCAATCAGAGAACACGAATAAGCTACGATCTAAAGCGGGCGATGCAGGTACTTCGGATGCTGGAGAAAACGCGCTCCTAGCTGCGTATGGTTCCAAATATAGGATTCCGTTAGATGTCGACATTATGACGCAACAGGGAGTTCTATATACACATGCTCTAGAAGATACTATTTCGTTTGAGTTGACTCTAGCGCATGCCATTGATGTCGTAGTTGGATCGGATGCTACGAAAATAGGTACGTACAAACTTACCAACATCCAACTAGAATACGAAGCAATCAAGGATGAAACGCTGGCTAGTAGTGTACTTCACAAATACGAAATAGGTGGTACTGCATTCCTATACGACCACGCCATTCGCTTCAAGACAGTAAAGATCGCTAAAGCTTCCGATGCTTTGATATCTCAGAACGTCAACGTTCCACGACGATCATTCGCTGGACTACTTCTACTATTTGTAAATCCACACACTGCTGGTACGCGAGATAGCGAAGCGTTTTCGAATCCCGATATTTTGAAGGTAGAAGTAGATGTCAACGGAATTCCCAACAGATTCTTTCCAAGCGGTATGCTTCCCCCAGATTTCTGGGAGGCTGCGAAAGGGTGGTTTGGTACATCCGATACTTCCATGACTCCAAAGAAGTTTTACGAAAGTAGATTCGCTATCCTAGTCGATTGCCGCACAGCAAAAGATTCCACCGTTCATGGTGATGGCTTGGCACAAACTGGCGGTGGAAAAGATATCGACATTCGCATACATAGAACTGCAGGAGGAAGTGGAAACGTGAACATGCACATCTACGTTCTCGCAGATGCTCAGCTCATGATATTGAACAGATCTCTGTATAGTATAACATACTGATGGATTCTCTCGTAGAGCACGTGCCGTTCAACGCACTCATAGTCGGTCCAACTAATTGTGGGAAGACTGCGTTTCTCATAGAACAACTTCGTGGATCATTTCGTGGTAAGTTCGATTACATAGTACTGATTTGTCCTACGTATGCCCACAACAAGACCTATCGTGGATTCGCAAATCGAGATCCTCGTTTCTTCGTCATATCACCACCGCAGGATGCCATCGATGCTACGTTAAGTATTTGCGCGACCTTTTGGTCAGGTACCAATACTCTATTGATTCTAGATGATTGCGCCGCATCGAAGGACGTCAAGAAACGAACTGAAAAGCTAGTAGACTTAGCATTTTCTGCACGGCACATAGGGCTTTCTATTTGGGTGCTGTCCCAACAATTAACAAGTATATGCAAACCTTTCCGTGAGAACGTAGCTATCGTAGTTGCATTTCATACCGCATCGACCGTAGATAGCAAAAGGATATTTGATGACTACGGAGGCGGCTCGCAAGAATGCAAAGAGTTACGAACGATGCTTGGATCCTATAAGTTCGCTCGCATGTGTTTCTGTCTACGCCATCCTTTCGAGGTCATGTTAGAGCTCCCCGCACCTACAACATACTATGACTGACAAAGAGATACTTGAGATATTCGGCGAGGACGTAACAGGCCCGCCACCAACCGACCTAGACGTTACATCAGACAATCGCGAATCACTTTCGATCTTAGCCGCAACAGGCGTAACGAAAGAATACCTAGGTAAGAACTTCTCCCTAGGAGACATCTCTAGACTTCCTGAGAAAGAAGTAGATAAGTTGCATAGGAGGTACCAGGCCGTCCTAGCTCAGCAAGTAACGAAAGGCTTAATCGACGGCGTGACGCGTCTAGCTACCCGCCTAGTTGCCTACCTAGTACCAATAGATTCTCAAGAAGCACTGATCAAGGATCTACAAGAAGACCCCCTAGTCCGCAACGAGATCAGTGCTGCGGCTGGTCTACTATCGCTTAAAGCAGGTCGCTTCGTAGCTCTAGCTAGCGTCCTATTTCACGTATCTGGTCATATAGTCATTCCTGGTACAACTGTTGAACCTTCGCTAGTACTTACTATACCGAATCAAGATGGAAGAAACGGACCAGATAACTGCGAATCCTCCGACGACTGTACCAAATAAGAAAGGAAAAGATCCAAAGCGTGTTGCAGCAGGAAAAATAGCTTGGGAGAAGGTCACTGCCCGTGCAAAAGAAGCTCAAAGGATGGAGATAGAACGTGAAAATGAACCGTCCAAAGAAACTGATGTAGAGAAAGGTCGGTTCGAAAACCTGGCTATCCTCACAGTCATCGGTACGGGCGCTACGTTGGTTGGCACGTACTATGCATACAAAAAGTATGTAGATGGCAATAAGTGCGTTGCCGCCATTAGCACGACACGACCTGTAGCTCCGACAAAGCCAATGGTACAAGACATGGAGTAACACTTAAAGACTAGAGAGACTATACTATATATGTTAAGATGGATAAAGAATTGATGAAGACAGCAACCGACGCATCTATAATTGTAGGACTCGCCGCTGGTATTGGGTGGATCGTAAAGAAGACTACCAAGGAATCTATGCTTAGCGATCCTTCTTCTTCCCTAGTAAATTACGCAAAGTGGACTGCCGTGATAGTTGGTAGCTTGTACGCGAAGCAGTATCTCGAGAAACAAAAGATCATACCGTAATGGCGGCAGCAATCGCTATGACAGTTTTCGGCGCCGTTTTGAATACGACGGCATTTACTGGTGGTGGTATACTAGCTAGAATGATTGGAAAGGGTGATATAGATACAGAACGAGAGAGACACGATAGAGCCATTGAAAAACAAGAATCTGAAATGACGGCGTATAGAATCGAACGACAAAGATTATACGACTTTGCACAAAACCAGGAAGGTCTTGAACGCGACGCATACGACGTTCAAAGAGACACCAACAAAGCCTTCGTGCAATCCGATAAGTTACGTAAGGCGCTTAGGCGGCTCAAAGGAATGAAAGAACCCCGCTTATCTGACTACTACCGACCCTCAAACAATCAGAAGACTGGTGAGTTGCTCTACGTCGGTGGTGGAATGCTAGTCGCTGGATACGCCATTAGTAAATGGCTATAGAAACGTACTAGGTACTACTAAGCTACTACTAAGCTACTACTAAGCTACTACTAAGTTACTACTAGCTACTACTACTAAGCTACTACTAGCTACTACTAAGCTACTACTAAGCTACTACTAGCTACTACTAAGCTACTACTAAGTTACTACTAGCTACTACTACTAAGCTACTACTAGCTACTACTAAGCTACTACTAAGCTACTACTAGGTTACTACTAGGTTACTACTAAAAAAAAAAAAAAAAAAAAAAAAAAACGAAAAAAAGGAAGGAATGAGGCCCGGTTCTTATTCTTTTCTTTTTTTTTTTTTTTTTTTTTTCATCTGTTGAAGGTTAGAATGTATAGATGTATGATGGATTCTAAACTTGCGAATATCTTCTATGGTCCTATGGGCTATTGGAAAGGTCACTCTGCAATCGGTAAGCTATCGGTAGCAGCGAAAGCATCAGAAGACGTAGCTAGGAGTTGGTTGGAAAAGCAATCTATATGGCAAGTATATCTACCACCACCAAAACACATTCCACGACCGCATTGGACTGTATCGAAACCAAATGAAGTCCACCAAGCTGATTTGATATTCCTACCTCACGATCGACCTGGGCGGGGACGAAAGCTATACAAGTACGCATTGGTGGTAATCGATGTGGCTTCTAGATATAAAGAGGCTGAACCCTTAGCATCGAAAGATAGTGGTGAAGTGTCTGCAGCTTTCGAACGAATATACAAGCGTAGTCCACTAGAATGGCCAAAAACTCTGCAAGTCGATCCTGGTAGGGAATTCATGGGACGTATGTCTGAAACATTAGAACTACATGGTACGAAAGTCCAACGTGGTGAAGCTGGTAACCATAGATCGCAAAGCTTCGTTGAAAGAGCAAATAGAACACTGGCTGAAAGATTATTTGGATACCAATATGCACAAGAGATGGTACTTACTTCGGAAGGATCGGACGAGCGTAGTAGAGAATGGGTATTGCGGCTTCCTGATGTTATCAAAGCCATGAATAGCGAGGTGACTCGACTTACTGGTAAAGAGCCTTCGAATTCTGTAGAGGCGCATCAAGTCAACATCAAAACTCCTACGTATTCTCGAACTGTTGGATTGAGTGAAAAGCGACTACCATTCGACGTTTTAGTTCGATATCTCTATGCGCCTGGAGAATTGGAAGGTGGAGCTAAACGAGCAACTGATCCTGTGTGGAGTTTACAGACGTACGTTATTTCGCGTGGTGTGATATCTTCTGGACAGCCTGTGCTGTACTACCTTACTTTGCAAGAAGGGGAAGGCGCACCAAAGCGGGGGTTCGTGCGCGAAGAGCTACAAGTCGTTCCACCAAATACTGAACTACCCCCAAGGGGAATTCTGTTCGTACCCAACCGATCTAAGATAGCAACTCGTAAATAAACTCATCCATATCTAAGTCTTTGTGACCATAGGCTAATGTATCGATTCCATTACTATAGATCCAACGTTTAGAGTCGAATGGTGAGAGAGAGATCTTATTCATATGCATACCATACATCCTATGACCTTCACTTCGAAGCATATGCATTCCATGGCGAAATACTTTCTTATCTTGTAAACACTCTTTGTATTGTTCGTGGCGAATACGATGTTTAACGACTGCCTTCTTGGTACCTTTGGCTTTCCTAATCTCGTCACCACCTACTTTCAAGATCGAGTATAGCTTCGATCGTAGTCCAACGTATTCAGCAATGGGAATGCCTCCACATTCATCTTTCATTTTACCAAGTACTTTCTTGTTGGATATGTCATACAGAGGATGATCCTTGCTGTAGTTGCTAGTATCGTATAGATGCTTATTGGTGGTAATGTCTGTATAGATGTCTTCTGTTTCAATGTGAAGTAATAGACTATCAGTGTCAGTATATAGTAGATTACAACGTTGCCCATACTGCCGCTTGAGATCGTTGTAGTAGAAGTCGTACATCAGATGTTTAGAAAGATCTAGAATCGACATTCCAACGTATACTGGGCGGTTAAGTAGTAACTTACTTTTGTAATTGTGTACAGCAGCTAGATCGTTGTCGAAGATCGTGGATCGGGCATAACTAGGCTTATTCAAGAGACGTTGTAGTTTGATTCCTTCTGAAGATCGCACTAATTGGACATCTACACGTTTTCGTAGATTTTCCATTGTCTTACCAAATACGCTATTGTTCATTAGTTTGTAGAGATCTTGTTCGAAGGGGCTATTCGCTTGTTTTCGTAGTTCTGTATTCATTCTTATGTATGGCTCCATCCACGGTGATTGGTTGAATCGTAGTGCTCTGTGAATCTTCGTTAAACGCATTCCGAGAGATAGATACAGTTGTAGATTGCGGTAGTGGAGCACATATCGTTCTTTGTTGTATAGGTTAGGTACGAGCTTTTCCACTTTCAAAGATCCGTTGCCTTTGTATAGTTTCTCAAATAAATCGATTTGATAATTTGATAACCAACCTTTATTTACTTGCATTCTCTCGGGAGCTAGTGGGTAGCCGTTGTGTGAGTTGTGAAGTTCTTTAGGGTACTCAAGATCTACTTCGAGAATGTATCCCACGTCTGAATCGATTTCGTGTTGGGTAATTCGTTCTTCCGTTGGTGTACACCACTCAAATCCTCCCGTTGGTAGATATTGGCTCATGGCCCAACCATATAGATTGTTGGCGTCGAGGTATATTATATGGCTATTTGGCTTATCTGGATCGAAGTCGGGTACGTTTAGGTTGTTTGCTTTAGCATAACGATGCGATACCATAGATATCCCACCACGTAGACCTTTCTCGACGAATAGATGCATGTCATAGTCGGTTAATAATTCGAGTTCTACTCCGGTCTTCTTTAACAATGCATCCCACGAAAGTCCTGGACTCGTATAATAATGAGCTGGGTCCAATCCATAGTTTTGCATACATGTCGCGCGGAAGTTCTCGAACACGTCCGCTAGAAGAAGTACGTCAGTTCGTAGGTAAAGGTCGTGGTAGTCTCCTAACGTTTTACAACTGAATACCTCCCAAACTTTTAGTGCGTGTTCGTAGTCCTTGTCTGAGATGTCCTCTAGAGTTAGTTTACTATAGAATGCGTCTTTTGGTGGAAGAGAAGTCTCTGTAAATCTATCCCAAGAATCCATGTACTCATACGGATAAACTCCTTTGCGTAGCAGCAGCTTGGTTTTCTCTTGGTTCGATGTACATTTCATAGTTTGTAGGAACGTATCTTGTGACGAACTCGCTACCAATTTATCGAGGGATGAAAGTAGAAATTGCGCACTGTCGATGAACCGTAGGTTTCCAAGTGAGAATGAAATGTATTTCTCCATATTGTTTGGAATACAAGAGATCTTACCTGACGTCTTGGATATGGATTGCATCAATAGGTGAGAATCGTAGCCACGCAAATTGTGGAATACAACTGGGATAGTAGGAAAGATACGTAATTTGAGATTACATGCGTTGTGTGCGGCACCTCGAAACTCTCCTGTGATGTGGCAATGGTCGCGTACTCTATCTTTACCAAGAGGTTTCTGGCAGATATGACAAAGAATTGCTCTATTATAATCTCTCGTGCTTTTTGGTGACATACATAGTGGTTTGGCAACTTGAGCTTTTATCTTCGCTTCTTCTTCTTGTATACATCGTAGAAAGCACTCGATAGTATCCTTACCTCGATATAATACATGTGGTTCGCTATGGCCATCAGAACGTACGACTACGTAACAAAATCCACATGGAATATGTTCTTCTGTTTTGAGCGTATTGCTTTTTTCTGGGTCTTGGGCAGGTCCTTCGATCTTAGTAGTTAAGGCCTCAAGATCCGCATAGATGACGTAGGAAACTTTTAGCTGCTTGTGAACGTTCTGAAATGAGACTTTGTTATTCTCACCGGTGGGCATTTCGATTCGAATGGCTCGATCGTTAATTCCGTTACATTCTGGGATGTGCTTCGCAAGAAGAGCTTCATTGGAATATCCATGTAGGCATCTCTCGCAGAAGTGCTGCCTGTGGTCATGTTTTGTCTGATCGAATAGAAGGCGGTTGAAGTTCTTGATCAAGCAATAATGTTGTATACCGCTCTCTGGGCACTCTATAAGCAAGGCGTTAACGCGCTCCGAGAAAGTCTCCTTCGAGATGTGGTGCACAATCAAACACTTATCCTTAAAATCCCAACCATATACATTGATAGAGATTTCGTTCTGCTTCTCGAAGCGTGGTATTTGTGAGATTGGCGTTGACGATTCTTCCACCCCATCGAATCCAAAACCATCGTCTTCTGGGTATTTCGATGTCCTCTGTGGATTTTTCGCAACTGGAAACTTCGCGGCACGCATCGTCCAACGAAAACAGCGGTTGTCGGAGTTTTTCACATTGATTACGGCTTTCTTATTCGCGATTTCTTTAGGTAGTGGTAAGTATGAACCTCCGCGTAGTGGTTGATATTTAGCAATGTTCACCCATAGAATGTTGACTTTATCTATGACCCAGTTCGACCCTCTACTGATCCACTTCTCGATGTAGTTGTAAATCTGAGCGTGTTCTTCTACTATTACTCCGCGGGTATCGGAACTGTTGGTCAGAACATTTTGTGAACTACGAAATGTGGCTATCTCATATACCGGGCCCTCGGGTTTATCGAGACGGAGAGTTATATTCAAAGCTAATTGAGCCTTAATACTATTTAGGTCTCGTAGCTCTTCATCGATCTTTTCGGTAGTCTGCTTTCGCACGCCAGATAGGAAAGCGGCTGGGTCTGCTCCTAGAGGATTGCTATCTGGAATGTCCATCTTCCATCCTCGTAAATAGCCCTTAATGCCGGGCGCTTGGACGAATGTTAGTGTATGATCGGCCATTATATATTGTATTATCCTTCCTCTAATAGAGCTTCAAGTGCGTTGAGGTGGACTATGTACTATAGTAGTAAATAATGATTATGATAGTATATGTTATAATATCTAGTAGCAACACTCCTCTAATAGGGTGTTAGAATGTAATAAATTCGTTATAAACCAAATGTTCGAATAAATGTTAATGTATGCTTAGCCCTGATATAATACCTTATGATTACGTTCCTTTAATGTATAATTTATAGTAGTATATAAACTAGCGGGTTCTGGCGCAGCTTGAACGTTGTATTATTGCAATCCTTGTTCGATGACTCCTGAACCGCAGCGAATTGTTCGAATGCTGAAGTAGAACAATTCGCTGCGGTTCTGGAGTTATCGAGCAAGGATTGCAACAATAAAACGTTCAAGCTGTGCCAGAACCGGCAGTTTGTATACTACTACAGATGTGACTGGACCACTCCCAGTGCAGACGTCGTCAACAAGGCACACTGGAATCCGCTGTTCTGGAATTACAAATATAAGCTAGCAACGTTTGTTCACAAATCGCTCAACTCAGAAACTCCCAAATAAACTCTTCACACTAAGAAACAATACACACTCTCTGAGAGGCGTTCATAGGCTAGTCATCCCACATCCACGTACAGATACTATACGCAAGTCAATCACATACAGAGCATCCGTACTGTGGAACTACCTAGACGATCTCCTTAAAGATAAAAAACACTCGACCTTTAAAAAACTTGTCAAAAAGTATATTAACTCCATACCACTGCAACCAAATGTTAGGATCAACACTGATAAGTTCTCATACCACTAATATGTTTTATTTATGCATGCCTAACTTATTCATGTATGCCTAACTTATTCATGTTTACTCGTCTAAGTGTTTACTTATACATTAGCCATCCGCCTATCCATTTACACAACTACTCGCTTATTCATCTAATTAAGTTATTAGTCAATTAGTTAGTCTTTCAACTAGTTAGTCAGTATCATTCCAATATCTTATAATGCAATAGTCTTTCAATCAAAAACTTGTAATTTACATAATCAATGAGGTTAGCTAGATTTCTTTATCGTTCCTTTTGTATTATCACGGCCACATCAGCTCTGAATGCTGCAGTTATCGCCAATACCGTGTTTAAATAAATGCTATTATTATTATTATTAGTAGTAGTAGTAGTAGTAGCACCGGTAACCCAAGTAGCACTACTCGTGCTCCCGTGCTACCGAGGCTGCTCGTGTTGCTCGTGTTGCTCGTGCTACTCAACATACCCGTGCTACTTATTCTGCCAGTGCTATTCTCAATTCTCATTCTTCTTTGTTTGTAATGCTGTTGGAGGTGAAGCCAATATTATCCTTCTTAACCATTTCGTGACCCTATATCATGGAAACAGGACCCAATTTATTGAACATTGTAACAAGTTACAACTGCCTTGATAGACTGTCCTGAGTCAAGATCTACTGTTTCAAAATTATGACTGCTAGCTAACAATAGTAGCTAGACTACCTGGTTTTCAAAGAACATAACTCATGTCCACTTTTACCACTTTTAAATCTGTCGCTGAGTCACTTTTAAATGAACAATAAAGAAAGGTTACTCTATCTATGAATGAAACATGTGTTCTATTTTCTGAATCCTTGGTATGTATGAATAGCAGCTCTCGAAATTGCATCCTAGCTGGTCCCACAGGTAGAAGGCACTTCAACTTTGAACTTGTTCAGGGTCAATCCTTCTTTAATATCATACCAGTCCTTAACATTCCCACCGACATTGCCACAGGATTGTGCCATGGTTTGTATCTCCTCCTCCGTCAATGTTTTATCTCAGATATTCATATCTGAAATATCACCGGGAAAATTGTAGCCGGGGCCTCCAAAGTGTAGTGTACCTGCCTGCATATCAATGCCTGCGCCAATAAAACGCGCAAAGCTGTTGACATAGGGGTCAACACCATCTACGATCAGTTCAGCAGCACATGGGAATTCCAGCATGTGACGTCAAGCCCAGGCTATGCCCAATCCAACGGAATGGCTGAGAGTGCAGTAAAGACTGTGAAGTCCATTATGAGGAAATGCAAGAAAGCAGGTACTGACCCATTGTTAGCAGTCTTAGACCACAGGAACACCCCAACAGAAACGATGGGAACCAGTCCAGCACAAAGATTGTTCAGCAAAAGGACAAGAACTCTACTACCAACCAAGAAAGAGCTCCTGAAGCCAGTTGTAGTTGAAAACACCCTAGAGAAAAAGGCAGCAGCAAAAGCGAAACAAGCCTACTACTACAACAGGATGGCTAGAGACCTACCCAAGTTACAAGAAGGAGCTGTAGTAAGAGTAAAACCTCTTCAGAACAGAAATCTACCATGGAAGAAAGGAACAATCGAGCGACAAGTCAGTCAGAGATCATATGAAGTAGCCACAGAGGATGGAGGAAAGTATAGGCGAAACCAACGCCACCTCAAGGAAACTAAAGAACAACCCAGCGCACCAGAAATGGAAGAACTCACCATCAACAGAGAAACCCCTAATGAGCAACCAGCAAAGAAACCTACTGAACCCAGTAGCCCACCGAAGAGTAAAGAAACTCCCAGACCAACACAGCAAGCATCCGGAAGTGCTGAGACCGAAATGAGAACGCGCAGTGGCCGAGTTGTGAAACCTCCACCAAAACTAAAGGACTATGTGATGACCTAGGAACTTAAGGAACTCTGAATAAACATTTTGCAGTAACATAACCCTAATCTACTAACAGTTTGTCAGTGTAAGAGTTACATGACGATTTATTGTTTGCTTCAAAGTATAATACGTTAAGTTATAAATTGCTGTACCAAATTTCTTTTAATCTTGTTTGAAAAAGGGATGTAACGAGATCGAGGCATGATGACGTCACTCATCTAATTATATATGCCACGAGGCTTGTTGATTTGAGCCGCCCGATTCAATAAAGGTGAAGTGTACAGGTTTCAGGTTTCGAGTGGATTTATCCACATTTCTAACAGCCAAGGGCATATCAAAACACCCGCCACGCGCCAGGAACCCATTGTGCGGTAAACTAACGAGCAAATAGGAATCAAGCTAAAATCGGACTGAGGGAGCTTTCCATTTACGCGAACTGACTGGTTTGATCGGCCAGTTCTTAAATGGAACGCGTCAGTTCTAGGAACTGCCTGGACCAGTTCTCAGAACTGACACGTTCCATTTAAGAACTGGCCGATCAGACCATATAGGCTTCCCAGACTCCATATACATTTACCGCTTATTAGTCTGTTGGGTTACCTGTGGTATATCATGCGATTACATATACATATATTATAATTACAGTTTTATGTACTGCTCGTGTGACAAAGAAAGAAATTCCAGTTTAATAGTTCGAGTGCTTGAGATGCAGAAGAGCTTGAGGGGAAGTCGAGCAGCATTATTCTGAAGAACTTGAATAATAATAGTAATAATAACGGCGATGGTGGCGGTGATGATGTGATGATCATGTGGCTATGATGGTGATGACGGTGATGATGTGATGATCATGATGATGTGGTTATGATGGTGATGACGGTGATGATGTGATGATGATGATGATGTGGTTACGATGGTGATGACGGTGATGGTGGCGTTGATGATGATGATGATGTGGTTATGATGGTGATGACGGCGATGATGTGATGATCATGATGATGTGGTTATGATGGTGATGACGGTGATGGTGGCGTTGATGATGATGATGTGGTTATGATGGTGATGACGGTGATGACGGTGATGATGTGATGATCATGATGATGTGGTTATGATGGACTACAATGTTGGGACAGTCGACAAAAAATACTATTATAAAAATAGAAATACCTGACGCACAGTTAACACAGCTGAAGCTTCCCAAACCCGTTGATCGGAAATGTTACATAACTTAGTTTCGATAGTAAGAAATAAGCTAGAAATTGTTAAATCCGCTAAACAAGGCAAAAGAGCTCCCAAAACCTTGTATTTTCGATTGAGATAAGTGAGCTAATACCGGAAGTCAGGTCACCGGAGAACCATGTATAAGCTTTTGTCCGAAATGACGTTGATATTGTGATGCATGCTGATTTGCATGAACCGAGATCTGTAACATGAGAGTTATAAGTTAGTGAGTATGTGAGAGGGACGAGAGGACAAGCGACAACTGAAGCGACTAAGTATCCTTTTTCTCACGATTTTTCGTACATTAAAGTTTAGATAAATATACACAGTGAGTTATTAGTGTACCGAATCAAGTTCGGGACATCGTGAATACATTTCCAGATTGAACGTGCTCTTATAACAACATTGAAGGGGGAGGGGACGGAGTGGGGATTAATGTAAAGTACAGTCTATAAAAGCGACCAGTTTCATGGATGCACAGTAAGAAAGCTATTATACGGTTTCGACGTTGATTGTTAACACTTTTCTTGCTCTACTGATCTCATACTTGGCCAATGTCCATGGATAATCAATCTTCCATATTCCCGAAGTAGATAAGCAAGCGATTAATCTAATGATAAAAGTTTGGGAGACGTTTTGGTGGACTTATTAATACAATTCCCCTACTCGCAATCGATCGCTTTAAAATGCATCGGACAACATAAAGACACAGAGACTGATCAATACAATAAGTAAACTTTATTTTGAAGTTTCAAATTTGATGTATGGATTTCGATATTAGAAAATACATGGTCCAAAGAATCTTAAAGATCGGCCAAACTTACTTCAGCCATGCATGGGCCTCAGTATTAACTAATACATTATAAGTGGCGCGCCATGGTTACTTCCCTTTTCCTCTGGTTCTTAATAGCCTAGCCGGAGAATTCAGACGCGTTCTCATCGATTGGAAGCTGATACTAACCCATAGGTTTAATCACTGCTTACGTTTCAGGAAATTAAGCATGCATATGCTTCAAAACCGATTGCTGTTTGTCGAACTTCATGCTACATTTGCTTCAGTGTTGTACACCAAAGATACGTAGAAGCTAATGCTGGAAAAAACCTTTTTCGAGAGACAAGTCTTATTCAACAGCAAGCTGACTACGACTTTTTAAATGAACAACAATAATTCGTATACATGATTTTCGATCATCATTACCTCATAGTTCAAAGACTACATTGCAGGCCAGTCCTTACGGGTCAACGGTAGGCCGAAAGAAAAGGTGCAAAGAACCGTAGAGTTTTTATATTAGTAAACGTGGATACACAGTTGTCAGCTCATTGAGCATTGGATTGTAGAGCTATTTCTGAGTACGTCCTGGCGGCGGTGAATGGGTATATATTACCAACCAGAAGTCCATACGCTTATAATGGTGTGCGCCTGAACATACATTTGTCTCGTGTGTTCAAACACACAATGTAAAGGGGTGCCAGATAATATTGTTGTACTTTTATAATTTAAACTAGAAGTAATCATAGATTATCAAAGTGCGTAGATTCCAGACATGAATGGATTAAGTTGGAGAAAGAATTGAAGAATTTAGAATTGAAGAAAAATTGTATTCAATATTCTCGAACACTTGGTTGCTTATGATTTACATCAAACCATCTGACAGTAGAAATTCTGTCAATGCTTAAAAAATCTTCTTTTTGAATCAGTATGAAGAAATTTTGAGTTCATTGTACAGTCAGCAAGTACCTGTATTTGTTTTTGTAAACTCATTAATAATTCATAAGAGTGCTTACCAATCCAAGAGCAATTTTAAGTCACATGGGAAGCTCTGTAAAGCACCATACAGTATCAGTTACAGAATACTAAGCTAGTTAGTAAATTTGATACAACACTTATAAATACTGACAACATCAGTGTAGTTTTTCAAATATACAACACTGATTAAAAATATAGCATCATTGGTTGTATCACAGATACTCCTGTATCACTGATATAAATTAATACTGATGTTTTAATAATAAGCCTACTGAAGGAGGTGTTACATCTGCTCACTGACCTCTCCTACCCAAGTTTGAACTGTCATGGTAAAACTTCCATCTTGATGCATAATACAGACATATCTTATCAATGTGGGACCTTCTTTTGTGCTTTTATTATCTATAGCCAATCACCTGCTTAGACTTTGTACTGTACACAAAGTTGGAATATTATATGCTATTAATAATATAATAGGAACTTGCACTAAGTGGTTACATGACCTGTCATTAAAATGTTGGTGCTAGTAAAATGCCACAAATGGAAAGAGCAAATGAAAATTAGTAACCAAGGCAAGTTTCAGGTTCATACACTATATCATGCATCCTTAAAGCTAAAGCAAAGACAATTTTTCTGAACAAGTTCTTACAAATCCTAGCTGCCGGCTTCGAAAGATTATTGAAAACCCCTTGGAAACTGTGCAAAAATATCCATATAGCTAAGGTGTATTTTAAGACTCGTTCTATGAATGATTTGGGGTTGGAATGGTTAGGTTTTTTGAATTTCAGTGTTTTAACACTTAAACTTAAAAGTTTTTAGAAGGTTTGTATGAGAATTTGGGAAAATGCAAATTATTAATGAACCAAGTGGCAGGGTATTCAGCAGTTACTCCCAAACCCTTCTTGCATTTAATTATATTTGATTTAGCTAGCAATCACGTAAGTTTTGTATTTTTAAAGTTACCTTATTTCTGCCTTTGGTTGTCCTCTAACTTCTCCTTTTCAATGCCAAGGGACTATAAAATTCCACTCGCTCTGGCCTCGGCCTTCTTCGTCCTCAGCCGATACTTTTCAGACACCATATTGTATCTATCCTGAGCAGACTTTTAGTCATACAATCCTTGAACAGCAGATATTTCAATCCACTTCTAAGCTTCTCGGCAATGATCAGCCATACTTGTGCCCTGGAATTTGTTTATCTTTTGATTTTGAAAGGATTTTCAACTATCACGTCCTTCATCAAGGTGTTGTCATGTTTGGCTGTCCAGTTCCATGGGACCTCTATCATGTATAGAAAAGTACATTTGTTTAGAACTATATATAGGTACATTTTTTTTAAAGTTTTCATAGCTCAACTTTCTGACAGCCTAATATTAAATATCTGCCTTAATTCGCAATTCATTTGTGTATCCTTTCAGTTTAAGTTATATTATTATATATTGTAAACTGATTTAGTGTTTAAACCACAGGCTTACAATCCTCAAAATTGGTTTTGAGCTTCCTGTGGCTACATCAGTTTTCTAACATATTTTGCCTTTGTTTACCTCAAATTTGCAGGATGCATGCAGGTATAAGCGTTAATTCTAAATATGTACTTGACTATAACCTGTAGCATCTTTAAATGCATCAGACATCAGGAAGATCGACACACAGAAATGGTACATTTGTAAATATATAATAAGTAAAGTTTATTTTGACACAAGTTTAAACATTTCAACTATGCACCTATCAGCAGCCATCCCCTAGGCGGGACCCCGGGCAGAGGAGGGGACTGTCAAAATCCTTTGCAAACATTGTGATTTATTCTCCCACATACCTCTATATAGGGGAAGATTACCAGTAAAATATAGGAATTCCCCCTCCCCCTGGGACACAATATATTGAGGTTAATTTATAATTATTTTTTTGAGGAGGAGTCAAGAACACTGGCACAAAATGTTGCTAATTAATTTATGGAAGACTAATGTTTCTAGAACACTCAGCTATAATTATCTAAAGTGCCTAGGAAGCATGAAATAAGATGCAAATGGTCCAACTCACTCCAACCTACATGTTTATAATCAGCTATCACAATCATGAGATATCTTAGTCCTGATGTGGCCTCTCTTTCAGCCGCCCCGTAGACTGGAGATAGCTTTGCATACCTTTGACATCTCTCCCCATGCCACCGGGACTTCTAACTTATGCACTTGTCAATGTTTAGCCCCAGGGGAGGGGGGGCAGGCATACCCAGAGAGATTTGACATTTCACCTCATTTTCATGTCAAATTGCCTGCTCAGGGGACAATTAAGCATTGGTGTCAAATGCCCTTCCTCCCAGGGAAAAGATGCAGTGGTGACACTGTCAATATGAACTCAAGTTGTCAAACTGCCCCTCCCTCGGGATCCCAAATTATGTCAAATTCCTCACCCATGGAAGAGGGAATGGAATCAAATCCCCTGGGTATGCCCGTCCCCCCTGGGGCTAAACATTGACAAGTGCATTAATACACATACCGTAATATTTTCTCATTATATAATAATACAGAAACTCTAAGAATCCTGATCTGCAGTCGATTCTCTTCATTCTTAAATACCGCACATGGTCTCATCCCATACGGAGACTAAGCCCAAGTACTGCATGTATTCTTGTGGAAAAAAGGGTCCCGTACGTAGCCGTGTGCTTCTTCTCACGAAAACAAAAGAACACTCAGAGCTCAGAGTTAACAGTTGCTCAGCTCAGGTTGAAAGAAAACATTAGGTAACTGTGAAAGGAGGCTACTTTGTGACGTTTATACAAAGTCCCCTGTATTCTCCATGAGCGGCGGGTGTAAAGTACAGGTCAGGTCACAGGTCAGGTCATTTCTTTTTTATAACTGTGAACTCGTCCGATGGTTAGGGTTAGGTTTGTGGTTAGAATTAGAATTTTTATTCATTTGACTCATCAACACTTAGTATATTTACAAGTACTAATTTATGAATGGCAAAAAATAATAATTACAGTATAAACATATAAATACATATAACGAAAATGACATTTATAGATAATGGAAAAGTACATGTAGTAGTTAAGTTGTAATAAAAAAGTAGTTGTAACTTAAATCAGGATAATAATAATAAAACAAATAATTACAAAAATAATAATATAGATGTAATTAGCAGTATTTAATGATAACAGGAGAGATGAGTACAGGACATCCTAAGGGACGGACCATTAGAAAAGTGATGGGGGGGTGGGCAAAAAGCAAAAAAATAATTCATGCAAGCGAAAATGAGAAGAAAAAATTCGACCAGCTTCGGCACTAAAGAATTTTTTTTTGATCAAGAACCCAGTCTTCTACGAGGCAGGTAATAATCCATGGGTGAGCACATTATCCAGACAATGGGTCTTGGGGAAATCCCTCCAATCATTGGAAACAGTTATATTTTCATGAAACACAAAACCATTATAGTAACAATAATATATCCTTTTATTTTCTGGTATTCAAAATATCACATGAATTAACAACTACTGTATAATTATAAGATTAACTTGCAGAGAATCCCTGGCAGGATCGAGAAACTGGAAGGAGCAGTCCTCACCACAATACCATGAAGACTCAAGCAGCTTGCACGTCTGAGCAATGCAGTCATGGGATTTATCGTGAGACAAAGCAATGCACTTTGAAACATTATCTTTGAAATAGTGATTCAATGAGGGAGTGTTCATTATTTATGGCTTTGGGGGGGTTAAATCATGGGGGGGGGGCAACAAAAGTTTTAAGTGTTTTTTAGGGGGGTCATCAAAGATTTTACCTACTCCTTGGGGGGTCATCAAAGTTTTGACATACCTGTAAAATGAAATTGCTGTTGTAATGCTAAGCCAATGTTTAGTCTCCAGAACACTGGAAACCAGTGTTTCAGAGAGCAGTAAAATCTCAAAAATTTAGGCTCAGGCGTTCGGCCGTCGCAACATATAAAAAATGTATTCTGCTTTGTTTACTTTATACACAGGATGGTATTCTCTAAGTTTATGATCAAAGGCACATCCCCAGATAATGCATCGGTGTCCAGGAGATTAGTTTAATGCCAATGCTGAGCTCTTTTTCATTAACATATTTGAGACTACGGAACAATGCAATATGATGCACTAGAATGCAATATAATGCACAAACAGGAGCACATTACCAATTGATGGTACAATTTCAAGTACCCATCCGGGAAGGACGGTGAGGTAGAGATTTCAAGAAGAATACATGTATATATGTGTTTTCTACTAAACAAAGGTAATGTATCATGGAAATACCATAAATCTAGAAACATTAACAGTAAATTTAATAGATTACATGTATATGCAATTTGCATTCTTTCTTGCACATCCATCCTTTTTTTTGGGGGGGGGGGGGCAATAAAGGTTTGAGCAATTTTATAGGGAGTCATTTAAGTTTTAATTCATTCATAGGGGGTCATAAAAGTTTTAAGAGAAGCAGATGAAATGCTGCCCCCCCCCCCCCCCCCCCCCCAAAGCCATAAATAATGAACACTCCCTTAATTATGTCAATTATGTTATCGATGCATTTGGCTTTATGTTGCTATACAAAAATATTCGTGCAGGCCGATTACCCACAAAAAAATATTTGTGCACAAGTAATTCTTGTAGAAAAAAATTCGAGCAAGTCAGAAAAGTCCCCCCCCCCCCCCCCCCCCCCCCCCATCACTTTTCTAATGGTCCGTCCCTAATAGCACAAGACTAATCTAGAGGATGCCCCGTATTTGCTAGGTTGGTACAGTCTATAACTTCATTATAACAGTAGGTCAGCCACAATATTAAAACATGTAGTGGCAATATACGAAGGCAAAAAAGTTAGAATTTATTAAATAATACTAGGTTCAGATCAGCAGAGAATTGAGAAAAGGAAAGATAAAGAAAGCATAGGGTTAGGGTTAGGATTTCCTATTAACAGCCTGACCTGTGACCTAACCTGTGACCTGTACTTTAGTGATTGTCTTTACACCCGCCGCTACGCGAGGGGTTTCTGGAAAACCCGAGTAGCGAATAGCGAATACTTAATAGCGCGAATAGTAAATATAAGTTAAATATTAATACTTACAGAACATAGGTCTTCAACAAGTACGAACCTAGACGGACCTGACGAGAGAATCACTGACAACACTCGCCATTTTGTTTTCCTCGTGTAACTCAGTTCCATGGATGGGTTACCTGTGGCACTCGAAAGCGAGGCTGATTACAGGCGCATGAACCGAACATACTTGTGAAAGTCATTAATAATTCATAAGGGTACTAGCCAATCCCCTGTGCTGAATGACACCACATGATCGCCTCTGTATACCTCGGTACAAACCTGATTGATAAAACATCAGGTTATGCATCGAGATAGACCCCATGGTCGGCGATACAGACACCATGGTCCGTTATAGCTCTAGTAGTATTCTGTATCAGGTACAGAATACTAGCTAAGGGGTGGACCATTAGAAATTCTGGGAGGGGGGGTGGGTAGTCCAAAAAAAAAATCGTGCAAGGCTAAATGTCCCAAAAGAAAATTCCTGCAAAGACTAGGTACAAAAAAAAAATTCGTGCAAAGGAACCGATGCATTGTTCAATTTTTGTTTTGAAAAAATACTAGCAATTCAGTTTTACCAATTCAAAATATAGTTCTAAAGATTACCCACACAGTCTGTGTAAGGCCAGATAAAAACAAATACTTGGTTAGCGTCCCCGCCTGACCTGAGAAATGTCCCCGATCTCTAATTTTTGTTAATTTTTAATTTTTCATAAAAAAACTTTAGAAAGTGTAACTGCGCCCGCGAACACGAATTCTTGTACCCAGACCCCTACATGTACCACTTAAAATATGCGCCGGCGCATTAAATATTTTAACATCGACGCCATTTTGTTTCTACAACACGAGGTGAGTGAATAATATCTAGTCAAGACAAAATAAACTTCAAATAAAAAAAATAAAATTAAAAAAACCTCCCTCCCTGGAAAAATTGAAATGGGTGGACGCTAAACAAGTATTTTTTTATCTGGCCTAACTGATTTTCAGGTATTTCCAGATGAAAACAACCTCCCCAACCTTCATAACAATAGTTTAGTCACTGTTGTCATGGAAATATCAACTGGCCTTAATTCCCCCGATAACGGTAGCAAACCACACGGGCGGTGAATAAACACGCTCAAATGTTTGGCCAAGAGAGAAGTTTATTTGCGGTCTAAAACACTAGACAAGCTAAAAACAGCTATATTATTGGCAAATAAACCTTCTCTGCAATTACTGAAGCCTCAAATTATTCTCTGATGACAGCAGTTTTTGCAACCGAGTTTTCAAAGATTACAGAGTCTGTGCCAGCAATTTAGAGCACATAGAAATATTTTCATGTATTGTCTTGTGCAAAACATCATGGACAATGAAATCTTGGGGTATGCATTTTTGATTTGGCCTGCATTCTAAGGCGATCAAATTAAATTCCTCACATCACTGGGCTCGTTACAAAAAAACTGCGGCTCAAAGTAAATAAACAAGTCAAGGATGTAAAGCAAATTACTATAAAGATCTGATTAGCAAAACAAAGAAATTCAGGTGCTCTATGGAAAACTATAAATTATTGACTTGCCGAAATAAGATCTAATAATGGCTCTCAGCCGACCTTTATCCAATCTGAATCTGATGGAGTACAGTTAACAGAGCCAGCGTCGATAGATCAGACCTTTGTAACTAGCAGCAAAGTTTCAATCTCTGGTCGGCGCCATTGACATCATTACTCCAGCTAGGACAAATAACAGTAAAATTGTCTTTCGCTTTTCGAACATTTCCGAGAGCTTTGTTTTTAAACAATTAAGAGGTTTGAAAACAAACAAAGCTATTGGTTTAGACCGAATCAGCTCGAGGCTACTAAATGACTCGGCTGTGTGTATGACTCCTGACCAGTTTTAACCAAACTGTTTAATAGTTCTCTGGACCCAAGTATTTTTTCCCAGCCATCTGGAAACAAGGAAAAGTTTCCGCCCTGTTTAAATCCGGCGATCACTCTGATTTTAACAATTACAGGCCTATCACAATTATATTCTACCTGATGTAAGTAAGATTCTTGAAAGGGCTGTACATCAACAACTCTACGGCTATCTCTCGTAAGAGAAAATCCTCACACCTAATCAGTTTGGTTTCCGCCCGAGGTTATCTACTGAAATTGGCTTAGCGCACTTCACTGACAACATTCTACGACACATGGACAATGGCAAGGTGACTGGTGCAGTATTCTTAGACCTGTCCAAGGCTTTTGTGACTGTGGACCACAACCTTTTGCTGACAAAGCTCAAGGCCATTGGTGCTTGCAGTGAAGTTGTAAATTGGTTTACCTCCTACCTTGATAACCGACACCAGATAACTGCAATAGGCGACTCTCAGTCCTCTTCGTGCTCAGTGGGAGTTGGCGTGCCACAGAAGTATTCTCGGTCCTCTCTTGTTCTTGGTTTACGTCAATGCCGACATTCCTCTCACTGTAGATGATTGCCAAGTGACCATGTACGCTGATGACACCGTGATATACTGTAGCCGTCCTTCTATCAATGACATCGAACATTGCTTAAATCATGACTTGGCAAAATTGGCCTCTTGGTTTCGTATACATCGCCTGACTTTGAATACTTCTAAATCTAAGTTTATGTTAATAGGTAGTCCACATTAACTGAAATCTTGCTCTAGCATCGATGTCACTATAGACAACGTGCCCCTCGAACGCTCTGACAATATCAAGTACCTCGGTATTATAATTAATAAGTATATGACTTCGCATGACCTGGTAGAGGCCTTATCTATTAAAGTAAACCAAAGGATTGGTCTGGCCAAGCGTATCAGGCACTTATTGCCCCTCGAGACACGCCTTACTTTGTATAATAGTTTGGTATGTCTACTTTTTGACTACCGCTGATGCGATATGGGGTGACAAATACAACTCAACCCTCATAGACGATCTTCAGATTTTGCAAAATAAGCGGCCAAGATAATTCTTGAATTTACCTGGTTAAAGTTCTTCAGCACAAGCCTTGTCAAATCTCAATTGGCCTACTCGTTCCAAACGTCGTCTTGTACATCGTCATATTTTAATATATAAGTATGTTAATGGACTCATTGATTATGATTTTAATATCTTAAAGAACAGTGACATTCACATGTATAATACAAAAAGAAAGAACGATTTTAGACTTCCAATAATCAAGCTTAATTATGGCAAACAACGTTTATTGTACCAAGGCTTTAGTGAATGAAATACTTTAGATAATTCGTTGCGGAAATCGAACCCATAACTCTTTTTAAACAAAATGTCAAAAGATATGTTTTTGAATTGCCTAGTTTTTAACTCTAGATTATTAATGTATTTTTATTTTTGTTTCTTATTTATGTTATGCAGGGCTCTATTGAAAAAAACTCTTCGGAGACATATTCTCTGCTATAAATAACATTATTATTATTATATTATATTATATTATGGTTGTATTCACAGGCTATAAATCTATATAGGATGTACACTGAAAAATCTCTATAGAATGTGCACTGAAAACAAAAATCGTGCAGAGGTATACGAGCTCCTAAGGAGAGGAATCGCTCACTTAATTTATTCATGAAATGACAATATAATCTAACTAAAATCCTACCCTGAAGAATAAAAAAACCCTAACCGGTCAGTAAACAAGATCTTACCCATCTAGAGCTAGGGTTCTCAAGAAATACTTCTCAAGAAAATGGCGAGGTAAAAAAAAAATTGAGAGATTTTCTGGAACTCGAACCCCGCTGCCGACTACTCGTAAGGCAAACGTCGCACCCACTACACTAAACAACCATCGTCGCTCAAATGCTGTCAAAATTTTACATTTTAAAACCACTGCTAATTTATGTTAGTTTATATGGTCATTTCATGAATTAATTAAGTGAGCGATTCCTCTCCTTAGGAACTCTACAGAGGTATCGTGCACAAAAAGTTTTCCACCCCCCCTCCCACGATTTCTAATGGTCCACCCCTAAGCTAGTGAGGGAAGTCTCACGACCGATTACTGACTACCCCCTATCCCGGGACGGGTGAACTGCTATGTTATTATGTACTCACCATCTATTCCATGTGGGGCCTGTTTTTCTTCAAGCTAAGCTCTGCACTCTTATTGCAAACACATTGTCTCTTCGATGTGGGATATGTTTTTGTGAGAAACTAATTCATCCCACATCGATACCAAGGTGGGAGAAATCAAAGGTTAAAATTTTATGTCGTGCATATCAATGGCTTTTAGTTTAATCTATTCATTTCACAAGCAAGAAGCGGCTCGCCATTGTAAATGCCATACAGATCTCCCGCTCATATTTTATCCAGTACTTAGAAGGCAGCTTTGCCGAAATGTTGGAGAAAATAATAAAACGGCAAACGTTTTCTACATACGTCATCGTGCATCCGGCGGTTTAGGTCACCGATCACCAAATACCTCGTGGTGTACACATTTCTTTTAGTTCTTTATTCTTTCTTTCGCCGGTTTCTTTCGGATAGCGTGTTTTCAGTTTTCCATACATTTGGCTGTAAATGTATGGTAAACTGAAAACACGATTGTACGCTTTCCAGCGCAGCTACATCCATCAAATTTCGATCAGTTAATCTTTTACCTGGTATCTTAAGTTTGCAGATAGTGAACACTGTTTTCACGCCTTTAAAAATGTCGGAATTAACCGCGAACTCTCTGAATTTCTAACGGGACCTGAAACAACCATAGGGGCTAATCAAAGCCAGGACCCGGCTAATCCACAGATGAAATTGGAATTTAGCGTGTTGGTTTTTGTGGAGAGAGGAAAACCGGAGAACCCGGAGAAAAACCCTCGGAGCAGGGGCAAACTCTCATATGGTGCAGCGTCCGGGAATCGAACCCGGGCCACAGTGCAGAGGTGAGAGGCGAAGCGTTTAACCGGCACTGCGCCACTGCGGCTCCCCTCAACAGGGGGCCTTCACCTCTCAAAACCTTGCATTTTATTGGACCCCATTTGGACTGCACTGACAAAGAATTCCATTGTTTTAGGGTTAGGGTTTGTATTGTTTCAGGGTTATAGGCTTTGTTTGGATAGCCAGTACTATTCCAGGTCCCAAGGAGGTGAAGGCCGCCCGAGTTTCTCTCGTCAGGTTCGTCCAGGTTCGTATTCGTTGAAGGACTTATGTTCTGTAAGTATTAATATTTAATTTATATTTACTATTCGCCACTATTCGGGTTTTCCAGAAACTCCTCCGTGAGGTAAGGTTCGAAGCTAAGATACAAATCCCCCATATTTTCCCGTCCCACCGCTAAAGAGTCTTCAGAAAATCCCCCATAAAGTCCCCATGAATTATAATCAGTGTCAGCCCGGGGTCAGGGGATGGCCGCTGATTAGCGATGTTTAATTTCGTGTTGATAAACATTGCAATTGTTATGTCAATGTCCAAACATGATTTGTAAAGCCCGCTTTGTGTTAGGAACCAATGGATCTCTGGTTTAATAGCACATTAATGACAATAGATGACGACACACGAAACATCGCTTAATATTCATCCTGCAAATGTGAGGTAAACAAGGCAAAATACGTTTGAAAACTGACGTTGGTATTAAGGTTTGATTCAAGTACTCGGGACCGGAAGTCACTTGATAAAAGTACCGCTACAGTATTTATAGGTGAGAGCAGTTGTGTTAACCATGTGGGAGATCTGTGTCCTCGGACTGAAAGCCAAATATTTTCCCGTCCGGCCCGACCTAACTCAGTCAATAGGTTTTTTATCATGACCATATGTTTTTGTAGATCAAACCGCCAAACAGCAAGACATTTTTTTTCAGGGCCGGACGGCTTTTTCCGGCCCACTCACACCATACACGTCCGCCTTCATCACGTGACTTTTGTAAATGGTTTTGAAAGCGCGCTCGGGTCATATGATAAGTGCGCTGATAGTGACGTAAAATCTTTGTGCGTTTTCATGTCTATAAAACGAAAGTGCTGAATGTCGGCCAGTTTATAAGCACAGTTTTTGGGAGTCTCCCTGCATGAATTCGAAGTTCTGTATTCGGACTTCTCAAACTCATGAATAATTCATGATTTTAACATCCAATCAGGTCATCCCTTTTTGGTCAGGTGCATGTACCTTGATACACGATGCAACTCTATATGAAGATCCGAGGATGCATCTCGATCTCCAATGAAATGACAGATGAATATTGATCTCCAATGAAACGCCAGATCAAGGTTGCTACGATTAGTTCAAAAACTGATCAAAACACTTGTATTTTAATATGTAGTTATGATATTGAATCATGTTTGCCGCGTAGCACTAGTAAGTGTAAAGAATGTAATATAAAGTGGTAAGCTGTAGTGCTAAGTGTGCACGCCCTACGAGGGAAAGAGAAAAACTCTCTGACCCAAGTGGGACTTGTATTTTAATACGTTTGCATTTTAATAAGCATTACATCACAGTAATGGCGAGAAGTACAGGAAAAGAAGGAAATAAAAATCCACGTCTAGAGTGCGACTCAAACCTTGCTTGCAACCGTCTGCTAGTGTTCTGTCTTGTCCACTAGTACACTATCATTCAGTCTGTTTGTTCATAGTTAATAGAGTGGAATGGTTATGAAACCCAGCGACCTTCTTTGTTATATGTCTTTGTTAGCTTTTTTCAACCGTGACCCTGCACACAACACAATAGAAATTCCGATGTGTTAATCAATCAGCCAATAGAAACGTGTGAGTTCAGTCGTTCAGGGGACGCTAATGAACTATGACCCTGCACAATCTTTTGTCTTGCCCCCTTCCAACATAAATCGCAGCGCCTTTGTTTGCCCCTTTTGAAGTTTGCCGGGTTTCATAACCATTCCACTCCATTAACTATGGTACAAGTGAGCGGTGCCCCAAACAATAGTGTCTATTATGAGGTCAGAGAGGTGCCCGAACCCTAAAGACGTACTGCCTCCCTACAGACCATGCAGGTTATTTTTAGAATGTGTTTTCCGCGAGTTTGGTTCCGCTAGCCAATCACAAGCGCTTGCGTCATTTTAATTGAAATGATTAATGATGTGCACGTACGTGGCAGCCATGTTGGTTGACCAAACAAGAGAAGCTAACGAGGCATCTTTCGTTGACAACATTCCGCGATGGAAGCGAACAACGAGATGTGAAATCTAAAAATAACCCGGTCTGTAAAAACGCTGCATCACGAATATATGACAGATGGACGCTCAGGGTAATGGGCTCCTGGTATTACTTAATAATTTCGTCATAAAACTAAAAAAAAAAATTAACACATAATAATGCAAAGGGTGAGGTTTTCTAGCGCATGCGCAGTTTTAACTTATTAATATTCATTATCCTCCCTAGTAACTGATTAAGTTTTCATTGCGCACTATTTCCTCCCCCTCCTCAATCTCATTTCCCCATCTCATTCCAGGCATATACTACTACTAGATCGAATTTTTTTTACGTCTGTTTGACCAATCAGATCGTTCAACGGCGGTCCTTACTCGACCAATAGGATCGCTGGAACAAACCCACAAACAACAAATATGCTGACAGACAGAGACAATAAATTTAATAGAGCAGATTTTGTATGAGTGGGACACAAAACGGCATGTCCGCAGCGTTACTGTGACCGCACTATAACTTACTGTACCGTAACTCTATAATTTGATTGGATCAGCAGGACAAAAACAATAGAGAAACCATTTCAAATGCCATAGAGTAACCGTGCCGTCGTCAGTGCCGTAGTTTGTCCCAACTGTCTCTACTCCAATAAACTTTTAAAAAAACCGAGACGAACACGTGGCTTCCATCAGGCAATTTATGGTGGTTGTGTTTCCATGATATATGCTTACGAAATGGTTAAGGAGGATAGTATGGCTTTAGCTCCAGCAGTATCAAACAAAGAAGAACAATATTTGAGAGTAGCACTGGCAGAATAAGTAGCACGGGTAGCTTGAGTGTCCAGCCTGTTTATTTTTAACTCTACCATTCACTGATGTCAGTTTCAATCTTGGGGGACTTGATGTAAACACCACGGAACAACAGCGCTTTGAAAATACAACTAAGAAACAGTGCGATGAAAATGAGTTTTATTTACATGAATTTTCAAAGCATATATGGAGAGATCAGAACAACATCAACATAGCTCAACTCAATATCCGAAGCATTAAAAACAAAATAGAAGAAGTTCGCCTGATACTTAACGTTTGCAAATTTGACATCTTAGCCATTACGGAAACACACCTTGATGTGAGTATTTCGGACAAACAGCTACAGGTTGAGCAGTATCGTCTACTGAGAAGAGATCGTGGAAATGGAAAGAAAGGTGGTGGCTGCATTGTCTATATCGCGAGTCACCTAGCAGCTATTCACCTTCGGCATCTGGAAAATCCCGCTATAGAAGCCATTTGGACTAGGTTACATACAAAGACAACATCTTTTGTTTTAGGACTTGTCTATAGAGCTCCAAGTGAAACGTGTTTTTTTTATGAATTTACTCGACAGCTTGAAAAGACCTGGTCAAAATACAAAAATCTCGTTCTCGTTGGTGACTTTAATGTCAATTTTCTGGACCGCACTTCCCCCACAGAAAAGGAGACCTCGGTTAACGAAACTTCACTACAATCTGATAAACTGCAGTCTATCCTTCTACAGTTTGGATGTTTAGTTGTTAACAAAGAGCCAACCAGAGTGACTGATACGTCGGCTACATTAATTGATCTTGTGGTCACCAATATGCCGAGATAGGTTAAGAAGAACAGAGTACTAGATCTAGGGATTAGTGATCATAAACTTGTCTCGACCACACTAAACCTTAAAGCCACAAGACCGCCACCAAGAATTGTCAAAACTAGAAATTACAAAATACTAAATATAGACCATTTCCAGAAGGATCTGCAAAACGCTCCATGGTCTGTCTGTCAGGCGTTCGACAATGCAGACGATGCGTACTGGGCGTGGACAACGCTGTTCACCCAAATTTGCGATGATAACGTCCCTCCGCGTCAAATTAAAGTTAGAAGCCGGTCACTACCATGGATTACTGGAAAACTCAGGCATAAGATGAATCTGCGTTACAAATTACTAAATGAATCGAAAAGATCAAATGATGATAACATAAGACAGAGATACAAGACCATTAGAAACGAAGTAACATATGAACTAAGAAAAGCCAAAGCAAACTATTATGCTGATCAATTTGAAAAGGTTCGAGACTGCAAGACCTTCTGGAAATTAATAAACAAAGCTGCACACCCTTGTAATGATCCTCCTCCTCCGGCAATAAGAAGAGACGACGGGACTTTGGCTACCAACGATACAGAAAAAGCTGAGCTCTTGAATCAGTATTTTGCTACAATTGGAGAAAAACAGGCTCTAAGCCTCCCGCCATCGACTATCCCTCTCCAATCACTACAAACAAGAGTTACACCAACCTTGGAATCCCTAACGATCACTCAGGAAACGGTGCGGAGACACATAGAAACACTAAACCCCCACAAGGCCACTGGACCAGATGGAATCTCACCAAGACTCCTAAAACTAGCTGGAGCTTCGATTACACCCCCAATGACTGAGATTTATAACCATAGCTTGGTGGAGACCACGGTCCCAGCGACTTGGAAATGTGCTCGCCTAAGGACAACCCACAAAAAGGCGATATCACCGAGAGAGAGAATTACCGTCCCCTCTCCATACTCTCCATCCCAAGCAAAAGTATGGAACGTTGTGTCTCAGATAAGATTATAGAACACACAGTGCAAAACCATAATCTTCTCAGTCCACATCAATGGGCACTCAACTGAACTTCTGCTTGCACATATGACTGAAAAATGGCGTTCTGCTCTGGACAATCAAAATGTTGTGTGTGCGGTATTCATCGATTTTCGTAAAGCATTTGACTCAGTCTCCCACACCATTTTACCATATAAGTTGCAGAGTTTTGGAATTATGAGCGATCTATGGGAATGGCTGTCTGATTACATAACTGAAAGGGTCCAGTTTGCTACAGTTGGTGAAGGCACATCCCAATCCGCCAATGTCACATGTGTCACACGGTCTGTCCTAGGCCCTATTCTCTTCAGTTTGTATACAAATGATCTACCAGACACTATTGCCCAAATTGTAAATGCATACATCGAGATGTATGCAGATGACACCACCCTATTCTGCATTGCCAATGATGTCGAATCTGCTGTTAAAGAAACCAACCGAGCATTAGGACTTATAGCAAAATGGTGCATCAACAATGCCATGACACATACCCAACCAACTTAACAAAAATATGTACCAAACAAAATAAATGCATTCGAAGTATCTTTTTTGCCAACAACAGAGAATCTGCTTCTCCTTATTACCAAATTCTGAGCATTTTAAAATTTGAAAATATTGTTAAGTTGAACATCTGTACCTTAACACATAAACTATACAAAAATCCATCTGATATCCCCTCCGTGTTTCACGATTTCCTAATACCCGTAACAAATGTACATAATTACAATACCAGGTATGCAGCTAGGACAAATTTCTACCCCCCTAAAATTAGAACCAACTTAGGTAAATTTACTTTTAAATACACTGCTACGAAAATTTGGGAAACTATACCTACTAGCCTAAAGCACCTAACAAAAACAAACAATTTCAAAAAACAATATAAAGCTCACCTGCTTAATCATCAAATTTAAGAGCACCATTTTACTTTGTTATAAACCTTCTCACAATAACTATTTCTCCTCCTAATCCTCTCTTTCGTTTTCTTTTTTTCTCCTTATTTTTTTTTCTTTCGTTTTCTCATATTGTAGTTCCTCTCAAGCTCAATTTATTACTCTAATCAATACTTTATTTAATGTATTCTATGTATTACGCTCAGTTATTCAATTATTATCTGCATGTAAGCAGTGGCCAACTCGAAAGCTTTTAGCTACTTTGACCACTGTACACTTGAATCTTTTAATTTATTCCATGTACTTATTTTGTTTATACATTTTTATCTACTCTCCTTATTGTAAATATTATACATAGTGTGAAATAAACTTGAACTTGAACTTGAACTTGAACTTGACATTACACCCTAAAAAATGTGAAGCAATGCTTATATCAAGAAAGCGATTCGTAGGCCCCATTCCAGCATTAACAATTAACAACAATAACATCAAGATGGTCAACTCAACTAGATGCCTCGGAATTAACATAGATAATAAGCTGAACTGGACCATGCATCTTCAAGAGACAATAAAATCATTTGCCAAGAAACTTAATCTACTTAAATCACTACGGTTTCTTCCATTGAGTAGTCTTGAGATATTTTACTTTAAAGTGATCCTGCCTTCCATCACCTATGGACTGATTATCTGGGGCAGTTGCAACACGACCCTCTTTCAAGATCTTGAGAGGATGCATGTTCGAGCTGCCAAGATCATCCACAGATGTGACTGGACCACTCCCAGTGCAGACGTCGTCAACAAGGCACACTGGAATCCGCTGTTCTGGAATTACAAATATAAGCTAGCAACGTTTGTTCACAAATTGCTCAACTCAGAAACTCCCAAATAAACTCTTCACACTAAGAAACAATACACACTCTCTGAGAGGCGTTCATACATGTAGGCTAGTCATCCCACATCCACGTACAGATACTATACGCAAGTCAATCACATACAGAGCATCCGTACTGTGGAACTACCTAGACGATCTCCTTAAAGATAAAAAACACTCGACCTTTAAAAAACTTGTCAAAAAGTATATTAACTCCATACCACTGCAACCAAATGTTAGGATCAACACTGATAAGTTCTCATACCACTAATATGTTTTATTTATGCATGCCTAACTTATTCATGTATGTCTAACTTATTCATGTTTACTCGTCCAAGTGTTTACTTATACATTAGCCATCCGCCTATCCATTTACACAACTACTTGCTTATTCATCTAATTAAGTTATTAGTCAATTAGTTAGTCTTTCAACTAGTTAGTCAGTATCATTCCAATATCTTATAATGCAATAGTCTTTCAATCAAAAACTTGTAATTTACATAATCAATGAGGTTAGCTAGATTTCTTTATCGTTCCTTTTGTATTATCACGGCCACATCAGCTCTGAATGCTGCAGTATCGCCAATACCGTGTTTAAATAAATGCTATTATTATTATTAGTAGTAGTAGTAGTAGCACCGGTAACCCAAGTAGCACTACTCGTGCTCCCGTGCTACCGAGGCTGCTCGTGTTGCTCGTGTTGCTCGTGCTACTCAACATACCCGTGCTACTTATTCTGCCAGTGCTATTCTCAATTCTCATTCTTCTTTGTTTGTAATGCTGTTGGAGGTGAAGCCAATATTATCCTTCTTAACCATTTCGTGACCCTATCATGGAAACAGGACCCAATTTATTGAACATTGTAACAAGTTACAACTGCCTTGGTAGACTGTCCTGAGTCAAGATCTACTGTTTCAAAATTATGACTGCTAGCTAACAATAGTAGCTAGACTACCTGGTTTTCAAAGAACATAACTCATGTCCACTTTTACCACTTTTAAATCTGTCACTGAGTCACTTTTAAATGAACAATAAAGAAAGGTTACTCTATCTATGAATGAAACATGTGTTCTATTTTCTGAATCCTTGGTATGTATGAATAGCAGCTCTCGAAATTGCATCCTAGCTGGTCCCACAGGTAGAAGGCACTTCAACTTTGAACTTGTTCAGGGTCAATCCTTCTTTAATATCATACCAGTCCTTAACATTCCCACCGACATTGCCACAGGATTGTGCCATGGTTTGTATCTCCTCCTCCGTCAATGTTTTATCCCAGATATTCATATCTGAAATATCACCGGGAAAATTGTAGCCGGGGCCTCCAAAGTGTAGTGTACCTGCCTGCATAACAATGCCTGCGCCAATAAAACGCGCAAAGCTGTTGGCATAGGGGTCAACACCATCTACGAATAGGCTAATCTCCCCAGAGCTTCCTTCGCGGGTTATGCAGAATAAATGCCAGTTTTTATCGGCAAACGAGATAGGAGTTTTTCTGCCATGACTAAAACAGAAAGGAGAAGGAAAAATTATATCGCTCAAAATGATTCAAGAGTCTAAAGTTAAAGAATGCCAATCAGGATTAATGTTTTGCGAGCCTGTGTTTATATTTGAACAATAGAAAACCGTTACAATCGCCATTTTCGTACTGTACGAAAATGGCGACTGTAACGGTTTTCTTATTGTTCAAATGTAAACACGGGCTCGCAAAGCATTAGTCCTGATTGGCATTCTTTAAAAATCAGGCCTACGACAATAAAATAACACAACAGTTGTTGTCCGAGTTAGGAAAATCTACGGACCATATAGCCTTCTCCGCAGGCAAAATACCAAAGCATTTATACGAAAATATTAAATATATGATCAATTTGAAAGTCTTTCTGAAATTCCCGCTGTAACGAGATCGAGGCATGATGACGTCACTCATCTAATTATATATGCCACGAGGCTTGTTGATTTGAGCCGCCCGATTCAATAAAGGTGAAGTGTACAGGTTTCAGACTTCGAGTGGATTTATTCACATTTCTAACAGTCAAGGGCATATCAAAACATGGTGTCAGAAGTGGGATACCTAGTGCACTAAGGCAAACTATAACCGAGAGGATCCACAGTTCACATCTAGGAGTAGAAGGAAGCTTAAGAGCTCGAGAACGAGTGTATTGGCCCAGAATGAATGCAGAGGTAAAGGACTACATCCAGAAATGTGACACGTGCAGAACCTATGAGAAAGCACCACAGAAGGAAACACTCAAACACCACTCCACGCCAGACCAGCCTTGGTCCAAAGTTGGTGTCGACCTATTTGACTTCGATGACAAGAAATATCTGGTTACTGTGGACTATCACAGTAATTTCTGGGAAGTTGATCTCTTAGAGAATACCAAAGCCAAAACAGTCATCAACAAACTGCGACAACACTTTGCACGACATGGTATACCAGACCAAGTAATGTCAGATAATGGACCAGTTTTCTTCAGATCAGTTCAGCAGCACATGGGAATTCCAGCATGTGACGTCAAGCCCAGGCTATGCCCAATCCAACGGAATGGCTGAGAGTGCAGTAAAGACTGTGAAGTCCATTATGAGGAAATGCAAGAAAGCAGGTACTGACCCATTGCTAGCAGTCTTAGACCACAGGAACACCCCAACAGAAACGATGGGAACCAGTCCAGCACAAAGATTGTTCAGCAAAAGGACAAGAACTCTACTACCAACCAAGAAAGAGCTCCTGAAGCCAGTTGTAGTTGAAAACACCCTAGAGAAAAAGGCAGCAGCAAAAGCGAAACAAGCCTACTACTACAACAGGATGGCTAGAGACCTACCCAAGTTACAAGAAGGAGCTGTAGTAAGAGTAAAACCTCTTCAGAACAGAAATCTACCATGGAAGAAAGGAACAATCGAGCGACAAGTCAGTCAGAGATCATATGAAGTAGCCACAGAGGATGGAGGAAAGTATAGGCGAAACCGACGCCACCTCAAGGAAACTAAAGAACAACCCAGCGCACCAGAAATGGAAGAACTCACCATCAACAGAGAAACCCCTAATGAGCAACCAGCAAAGAAACCTACTGAACCCAGTAGCCCACCGAAGAGTAAAGAAACTCCCAGACCAACACAGCAAGCATCCGGAAGTGCTGAGACCGAAATGAGAACGCGCAGTAGCCGAGTTGTGAAACCTCCACCAAAACTAAAGGACTATGTGATGCCCTAGGAACTTAAGGAACTCTGTATAAACATTTTGCAGTAACATAACCCTAATCTACTAACAGTTTGTCAGTGTAAGAGTTACATGACGATTTATTGTTTGCTTCAAAGTATAATACGTTAAGTTATAAATTGCTGTAACAAATTTCTTTTAATCTTGTTTGAAAAAGGGATGTAACGAGATCGAGGCATGATGACGTCACTCATCTAATTATATATGCCACGAGGCTTGTTGATTTGAGCCGCCCGATTCAATAAAGGTGAAGTGTACAGGTTTCAGACTTCGAGTGGATTTATTCACATTTCTAACAGCCAAGGGCATATCAAAACACCCGCCACGCGCCAGGAACCCATTGTGCGGTAAACTAAAGAGCAAATAGGAATCAAGCTAAAATCGGACTGAGGGAGCTTTCCATTTACGCGAACTGACTGGTTTGATCGGCCAGTTCTTAAATGGAACGCGTCAGTTCTAGGAACTGCCTGGACCAGTTCTCAGAACTGACACGTTCCATTTAAGAACTGGCCGATCAGACCATATAGGCTTCCCAGACTCCATATACATTTACCGCTTATTAGTCTGTTGGGTTACCTGTGGTATATCATGCGATTACATATACATATATTATAATTACAGTTTTATGTACTGCTCGTGTGATAAAGAAAGAAATTCCAGTTTAATAGTTCGAGTGCTTGAGATGCAGAAGAGCTTGAGGGGAAGTCGAGCAGCATTATTCTGAAGAACTTGAATAATAATAATAATAACGGCGATGGTGGCGGTGATGATGTGATGATCATGTGGCTATGATGGTGATGACGGTGATGATGTGGTGATGATGATGATGATGTGGCTATGATGGTAATGACGGTGATGATGTGGTGATGATGATGATGATGTGGCTATGATGGTGACGATGATGATGATGATGATGTGGTTATGATGGTGATGACGGTGATGATGTGATGATCATGATGATGTGGTTATGATGGTGATGATGTGATGATCATGATGATGTGGTTATGATGGACTACAATGTTGGGACAGTCGACAAAAAATACTATTATAAAAATAGAAATACCTGACGCACAGTTAACACAGCTGAAGCTTCCCAAACCCGTTGATCGGAAATGTTACATAACTTAGTTTCGATAGTAAGAAATAAGCTAGAAATTGTTAAATCCGCTAAACAAGGCAAAAGAGCTCCCAAAACCTTGTATTTTCGATTGAGATAAGTGAGCTAATACCGGAAGTCAGGTCACAGGAGAACCATGTATAAGCTTTTGTCCGAAATGACGTTGATATTGTGATGCATGCTGACTTGCATGAACCGAGATCTGTAACATGAGAGTTATAAGTTAGTGAGTGAGAGGGACGAGAGGACAAGCGACAACTGAAGCGACTAAGTATCCTTTTTCTCACGATTTTTCGTACAATAAAGTTTAGATAAATATACACAGTGAGTTATTAGTGTACCTAATCAAGTTCGGGACACCGTGAATAAATTTCCAGATTGAACGTGCTCTTATAACAACATTGAAGGGGGAGGGGACGGAGTGGGGATTAATGTAAAGTACAGTCTATAAAAGCGACCAGTTTCATGGATGCACAGTAAGAAAGCTATTATACGGTTTCGACGTTGATTGTTAACACTTTTCTTGCTCTACTGATCTCATACTTGGCCAATGTCCATGGATAATCAATCTTCCATATTCCCGAAGGAGATAAGCAAGCGATTAATCTAATGATAAAAGTTTGGGAGACGTTTTGGTGGACTTATTAATACAATTCCCCTACTCGCAATCGATCGCTTTAAAATGCATCGGACAACATAAAGACACAGAGACTGATCAATACAATAAGTAAACTTTATTTTGAAGTTTCAAATTTGATGTATGGATTTCGATATTAGAAAATACATGGTCCAAAGAATCTTAAAGATCGGCCAAACTTACTTCAGCCATGCATGGGCCTCAGTATTAACTAATACATTATAAGTGGCGCGCCATGGTTACTTCCCTTTTCCTCTGGTTCTTAATGGCCTAGCCGGAGAATTCAGACGCGTTCTCATCGATTGGAAGCTGATACTAACCCATAGGTTTAATCACTGCTTACGTTTCAGGAAATTAAGCATGCATATGCTTCAAAACCGATTGCTGTTTGTCGAACTTCATGCTACATTTGCTTCAGTGTTGTACACCAAAGATACGTAGAAGCTAATGCTGGAAAAAACCTTTTTCGAGAGACAAGTCTTATTCAACAGCAAGCTGACTACGACTTTTTAAATGAACAACAATAATTCGTATACATGATTTTCGATCATCATTACCTCATAGTTCAAAGACTACATTGCAGGCCAGTCCTTACGGGCCAACGGTAGGCCGAAAGAAAAGGTGCAAAGAACCGTAGAGTTATTATATTAGTAAACGTGGATACACAGTTGTCAGCTCATTGAGCATTGGATTGTAGAGCTATTTCTGAGTACGTCCTGGCGGCGGTGAATGGGTATATATTACCAACCAGAAGTCCATACGCCCCCGGGGGGGTACTCCTGTTTGTGACGTATTATGTATGTGCCGCCCGGGTGGGTCAGGGTTTTGAGCTCAGTTTGGGCAGGTAGGGTCAGGGTTTTGACCTGATTTGGGCAGATCAGGGTAAGTATTTGAGTATAATTTGGGTGCAGTCAGGGTCGGGGTTCAGTATTTTTAGGCAGTTCATTTTTTTTAGCTACTATGTCAAAAAAGACATTCTGTTGCCGCATTTTGATCGCCTGCCCACATGCAAGCACTGAGGTTCCATACATCGTGACGCCGCTAATTCGTACTTCAGTACAAGTTATGTACTTCATCTGCTGATTTGTTTACCCAATGCCACGTCCCGACTTGAAATGTTCCGTATTTTGCATGAAATCCCGGTACGCGGTATACCGGCCAGGATATATATCCGACCGTGTTTTGAAAACAATTTAAAGAAGGGGCAATTAGGTTTTTTTTTCCCGAAAAGGGGGCAATCAGGGTTTTGGAGCTCGGATTGGGTCAAACAGGGTCAGGGTTTGAGCCTCTTGGCCTCACATACATACTAATTTTTCATGTAAGTACCCCCCCCGGGCCATACGCTTATAATGGTGTGTGCCTAAACATACATTTGTCTCGTGTTTTTTCAAACACACAATGTAAAGGGGTGCCAGATAATATTGTTGTACTTTTATAATTTAAACTAGAAGTAATCATAGATTATCAAAGTGCGTAGATTCCAGACATGAATGGATTAAGTTGGAGAAAGAATTGAAGAATTTAGAATTGAAGAAAAATTGTATTCAATATTCTCAATTTCCCTTCTAGAAGACTTCACGAACAACAACATACAAATAATAACAAGATGATTCCTTTTTGTTGGCAGAGAGAGAAGTTTATTCGAACCTTCCAAGGAATATTACAAGGTTCTGAACTACACAACTAGAATAAACTCCTCTGACCCGGGAAGGGTGGGCGGGCAAATAAAACTAGTGGCTAACTTAGATATGTTTCGAGTACACGCTCAGGATAACGAATGAACTGATGTAGATAACTCGATCCTAATAACCGCACCCGGATCATGATATCACACTAATTAAAGCTACGTCCTGTCAAGACGGTAATGATAAATATTTGAATTAAAGGTCAGGTAAATTAAATATTTTGAGAAGATCCCAAAATGAGCCAATTTCCCTTCTAGAAGACTTCACGAACAACAACATACAAATAATAACAAGATTCCTTTTTGTTGGCAGAGAGAGAAGTTTATTCGAACCTTCCAAGGAATATTACAAGGTTCTGAACTACACAACTAGAATAAACTCCTCTGACCCTCCAAAAACCCAAAAAGGAATCTGCTAACCTAATACGGCACGCATACGTTGAGCTAATTGAAGTTTAACTGACGTCGATAACTCTAGGTATGATTTATAGGCATCGGATGTCCAATCCCCATAGACCTGAATAACTTCACCCGGCACTCCCAGGTGAAATGCCCATGATGCAGCCCCGCGTCTAAAGGAGTGCCCTCGGTAACTCTGAGAATTCTGAACACCAGCCCGACGAAGTAGGTCACGAAAAAACGAGATGTATTGAACTTTTGTGATAGGGGTGACTTTTCCTGATTTAGCGGGCAATACGAATGCAGGAGATGTGTTTGAGGCTGGAATCATTGAACACATACGCACGTACATATGCACTGGACAGAGTGGAGATTTTGGTATGCTAAGTAGCGGCAATACTAAACGTCGTTTCCCGAACTGTATCGTTTTGGTATGCTTGAAGAGAACCTGAAGACCATCCTTTGTAGGGACGATATCTCCTCGACAGAGGTGTAATTTTCTGTCAAACGACGTAGTGGTCTTTGATACTATGTTTGACGCTCGAGCTAACAGAAAAAACGTACAAAGAAAGGCTGACATGAAAGTTACTTCGATAGGGTTTGCGAAATCTACTGTAGCTACCATCTGCATTAGGATCTCAGGTGTGACTGGAGGTGCTCTAATGGGTACGTGTTGTGCTAAACGATCTAAACCTCTCAAGGTCACTGTTAATTCGTAACTCTTAAAGTGAGACACGTCATATCCATTTAAAAGGTGTAACAGTTTAACACCGCTAAGATAGTTTCGTACCGATGCAGGGATAAGGCTACGACTAAGAAACTGACAATATAACGCTAATGTATCTAACGTCGCTGGCATAGGTGTCAGCTTGAAATAATTACAAAATAGAAAGAATGCACGCCATTGCGTTTGGTGATTACTATGAGTTCCTCCAGCATATGCAGCTCGCCGGGTGAATTGAAGCCCACGACGCAGTTCTCTAAGGTCTGTAACGAAACAAATTAGAGAAATTCACCAAATTGAAAATAATCAGCCGAGATTTGATCCTGCGTACGCTTATCGAGTGACCTATCTTCCGTAAGCCATACGCGATATTTTTCTGATATATGCCATCGAGATAATAAATCTGCCGTGCGGTTCGCTTGCGAGGATAAGTGCACCGCTCGCAGTTCAAACTGCCCTTGCGCTGATTTTAACCATATTTCTCGCATACACTGCGCTAGGACCTTATCTTGCGTACGCCCACTGTTGAGAACGGAAACAACCGCCTCGTTATCACAGAAGACCTGAATTCTAAGCCCAGTCCAATGCTGGCCCCACAAACGTACTGCAACCATAACAGTGAGAAGCTCGAGGTGATGAATAGCTGTGCAGACGTCATGTACGGCGCTTGGGAATTGAGGTTTGTTACTAATGGAATGCGCCTATGCCGATAATTTGACATACCCGTCATGGCTACCTGTTCGTGTAAGTTGACGGACGATTGGTTCTGCTCATCCTGTCAGCTTCCTTCCCCCTCAGACTCGTCCACTTCAAGCAGCATTGACTCGTCTGTGAATGTCTCTTCTGTTAGTGCATCTCAAGACACCAAGAATGAACTCTCCAACTTTAACTGTTTGCTTCTCAACGCCCGTAGTCTGAAATCTATCTCCTCCACATCGAACAAGCTGACTCAGTTTCAACATTTGGTATATTCTAAACTTCCAAGCTTAGTAGCAGTAACAGAAACCTGGCTCAACAACTATGTTTATAATTCTGAAATATTACCTACTGGCTATAATATCTTCAGACGTGATCGTGTCGGTCGACGAGGTGGTGGCGTTCTCCTTGCTTGTCGTGATCATTTGTCCTGTGTCTGTTCGCCACATCTTAGTCCTGATAACAGCGAAATTCTGGTCTGCGAACTGCAAGTTCCAGGATCCCCTAAAATCGCCGTGATTATTGCCTACAGACCTCCCTCCTGTACGAACACTTTCCTAATTCACCTGGAACAAACTCTGAAAAACATTGAAACCTCTGGAATACAACGCTACATCCTACTTGGTGACTTTAATTTCCCTTCAATTGACTGGCAACTTAATTCATCAACAAATGAGGTGGAGAATGGATTCTGTGCTATTCTCGACGATTTCTTCCTAACCCAGTTAGTTGGTTGTGCCACCCATAGACTTGGGAATTTATTAGACCTTGTTTTGACAAATTTCCCTGAATCTTTTACTGTGCCTGAATGCCATGAATTTGCCTTTGACTCTGACCACCACACTATAACCTTTGGAATCAATCTTATGGGATCAAGAAAACATAAGTTGCGCCGTACTGTCTACAACTTCAAGAAGGCTAACTTTGACGATCTTAGATCTTGTTTGGCCGATACCAACCTCGCTAAGTCTCTCCTGGATAGTGATATCAATACCAACTGGATCAATTGGCTGACGACTGTCACTCGTTGTGTGGATACCATCATCCCCAAAGTTACTGTCAAAAATTCTACTTCCCCTCCTTGGATTGACTCTGAAATAATTCACCTCTCCAACAAGAAAGAAACACTCTGGCGTAGAACCAAACGCTCTAGTTCCTTATACCTTAAAGTGAAACTACGTAAGTTAACTAATAATTTAAAGAATCTTGTAGAGTCTAAATATTATCAATTCATCAACAATGCTAGCTCCGATCTTTTTAATAACCCTAAGCGGTTCTGGTCTATTTTCCAGACTAAAACTAAATCACGTTCCTTACCTAAAGTAATTAAGGGATTAGGTCAGATCGCAGCAACCTCTATCGAGAAAGCCAACCTGTTTAATAAGTATTTTTTTTCTGTTTTCAATTTAAGTAACCTCTCTCCCAGTTCGTATGATTGCTTACCTTCTGTAAATCCTCAATTGAGTTCTTTTCATTTTACAACTTCAGAGGTTAGAAAGATTTTAGAGAGCCTTGATGTTAACAAAGCCATTGGTCCTGATGGGCTCTCACCTAGAATTCTTAGGGAATGTGCTTTGGAACTCTCTCCATCCCTTTGTTCTCTATTTAATAAATCACTCTCTTTGGGAGTTGTGCCATCAGCATGGAAGGAGGCCAATGTCACTCCAGTTCACAAAAAAGATGACAAGGACTTGGTGGACAACTATCGTCCTATCTCCCTACTATCTTGTGTCAGTAAGGTGATGGAGAGATGCTTATTAAATCGCATGCTCCCTTTCTTGGAGGATTCTTTGTATCACCTCCAACATGGCTTCCTTAAAGGGAAATCCTGCACAACACAGATGGTAGATGTCCTAAATTATTTTTCTAAAATTCTTGATAATGCTGGTCAAGTTGATGTTCTCTACCTAGATTATTCTAAAGCCTTTGATTCTGTCCCTCACTCTCTCCTTATCCACAAACTTAAGAATTTTGGGATAAATGGCAACCTACTTAATTGGATTCATAGCTACTTGACTGACCGCCGTCAAAGAGTTGTAATCGAAGGTAGTTCATCTGACTGGTTACCAGTAGCCTCTGGCGTCCCCCAAGGCTCAATTCTAGGTCCATTTCTGTTTCTTCTTTATATTAATGACATTCCCAGCTGTCTCTCACCTAATTCCACTCTAGCTCTATTTGCAGACGACTCCAAATGTTATAGAGAAATCACCACTCCTGATGACTGTCTGGCACTCCAACAAGACATTGATTCCCTATTGCACTGGAGTGAGACCTGGGGCATGTCTTTTAATACATCTAAATGTAAAATCCTTAGAGTGACAAGGTCTTCTAATCCATGCATCTACCCCTACAGTATGGGTTCCAGAATCATTACACCTACACAGGTCTATTGTGACCTCGGCTTTGACGTTACGTCAAACCTTACTTGGAATGCCCACATAGATAAAATTTCCAAAAAAGCCAACCGCTCTCTGGGTTTTGTCAAACGTACCTGTGGTCATAGAACCAATAGCTCCGCTAAGCGCCTTTTGTATCTTTCCCTAGTTCGAAGCCGACTGGAAACAGGAGTTCCTGTATGGTCAGTAGCAACCAAACGTAATTTGTTGAAGCTCGAAAGAGTCCAAAGGCGAGCTACTAAATTCATAACTTGTTCCGATTCTGACTACAAATCCAGACTCAAGTCCTGTAACCTTTTACCTTTATCTTTTCGTAGAGAATTACTCGACCTTTCTTTCTTATTTAAATGTAAAATAGGTTTAATTTGCATTGATATTCTTAAGTATTTATCACCGTACATTCCAATTAGAAATACTAGAAATGCTGCCAAAGGTCCATTATTTAGCACTAAATTTTGCAACACTGAGACCTGTGCTTATTCCTTTTTTAACCGTGTCATTCCACTCTGGAATGCTCTACCACTTGAGGCCAGATTATCTTATAAGTACAGTTCATTTAAAAATATTATTTCTCTTCATTATTTTGAACTTTTTATCAATAATTTTGACATTAACAATACATGTACCTGGGTATCCAGGTGCCGCTGCACCTCGTGCAGACTTATCAATGCCTCTCATTTGTAATTTCAATATTAATCCTGCTGTCTTTATTCATAATATTTTACAGTGTATATAGTTTTAAAACCATAGTTATATATTTAGTAAGTATTATTTTGTTATGTTCCAATTTATATTGATTTTACCTGGAGGACTTAATCCATAGGTGTTATCCACCTGTCTAGTCCATCCTCAACAGTATACTCATTGTTTAAATTAATGTATTATATTAATACTGTTGGAAGCTTAATAAATAAATAAAAAATAAATAATAATTACTGCTGTCCAATATGTCAGTAAGTGCTTCCGGAGATTCACTGGCGATGCCATTACTTGTATCATTATCTTTGGTCACGGCGTTTGAATCATGAATCGCCGTATTATTTTCAATGTTATCTGTTACGAGGAGGTCACGATTCGTTTCCTGAAGGACGACACCATGTCTGTCCATTAACATTTGTTGAATTTCAGAGTCACGATCTGAAATATCACGATCAACCTGAACTACAGAGTCACGATCCGTAGTGTTATAAGCTGGGTAAACCATAGAGTCACCATCCATAGTGTTACGAACTGGAAAAATCATAGAGTCAAGATCCATGGTATTCCTAACTGAATAAACCACGGAGTCACGATCCGTAGTGTTACAAACTTGATAAACTACCGCAGAGTCACGATCTATAGCGGTATGAACTGGGTAAACTAAGGCATAATCATCGATATCGTTATGAACTGGATAAACCATAAATTCACGACCCGTATCGCTACTAACAGAATGATCCATAGAAGTGTCCCCCTTGACGGGAGTTCTCAGTCATTTGTCCGAGGGCCTGAAGACTAACTTAACTTAACTAGTGGCTAACTTAGATATGTTTCGAGTACACGCTCAGGATAACGAATGAACTGATGTAGATAACTCGATCCTAATAACCGCACCCGGATCATGATATCACACTAATTAAAGCTACGTCCTGTCAAGACGGTAATGATAAATATTTGAATTAAAGGTCAGGTAAATTAAATATTTTGAGAAGATCCCAAAATGAGCCGAACACTTGGTTGCTTATGATCGATTTACATCAAACCATCTGACAGTAGAAATTCTGTCAATGCTTAAAAAATCTTCTTTTTGAATCAGTATGAAGAAATTTTGAGTTCATTGTACAGTCAGCAAGTACCTGTATTTGTCTTTGTAAACTCATTAATAATTCATAAGAGTGCTTACCAATCCAAAAGCAATTTTAAGTCACATGGGAAGCTCTGTAAAGCACCATACAGTATCAGTTACAGAATACTAAGCTAGTTAGTAAATTTGATACAACACTGATAAATACTGACAACATCAGTGTAGTTTTTCAAATATACAACACTGATTAAAAATATAACATCATTGGCTGTATCACAGATACTCCTGTATCACTGATATAAATTAATACTGATGTTTTAATAATAAGCCTACTGAAGGAGGTGTTACATCTGCTCACTGACCACTCCTACCCAAGTTTGAACTGTCATGGTAAAACTTCCATCTTGATGCATAATACAGACATATCTTATCAATGTGGGACCTTCTTTTGTGCTATTATTAGCCAATCACCTGCTTAGACTTTGTACTGTACTACACAAAGTTGGAATATTATATGCTATTAATAATATAATAGGAACTTGCACTAAGTGGTTACATGACCTGTCATTAAAATGTTGGTGCTAGTAAAATGCCACAAATGGAAAGAGCAAATGAAAATTAGTAACCAAGGCAAGTTTCAGGTTCATACACTATATCATACATCCTTAAAGCTAAAGCAAAGACAATTTTTCTGAACAAGTTCTTACAAATCCTAGCTGCCGGCTTCGAAAGATTATTGAAAACCCCTTGGAAACTGTGCAAAAATATCCATATAGCTAAGGTGTATTTTAAGACTCGTTCTATGAATGATTTGGGGTTGGAATGGTTAGGTTTTTTGAATTTCAGTGTTTTAACACTTAAACTTAAAAGTTTTTAGAAGGTTTGTATGAGAATTTGGGAAAATGCAAATTATTAATGAACCAAGTGGCAGGGTATTCAGCAGTTACTCCCAAACCCTTCTTGCATTTAATTATATTTGATTTAGCTAGCAATCACGTAAGTTTTGTATTTTTAAAGTTACCTTCTTTCTGCCTTTGGTTGTCCTCTAACTTCTCCTTTTCAATGCCAAGGGACTATAAAATTCCACTCGCTCTGGCCTCGGCCTTCTTCGTTCTCAGCCGATACTTTTCAGACACCATATTGTATCTATCCTGAGCAGACTTTTAGTCATACAATCCTTGAACAGCAGATATTTCAATCCACTTCTAAGCTTCTCGGCAATGATCAGCCATACTTGTGCCCTGGAATTTGTTTATCTTTTGATTTTGAAAGGATTTTCAACTATCACGTCCTTCATCAAGGTGTTGTCATGTTTGGCTGTCCAGTTCCATGGGACCTCTATCATGTATAGAAAAGTACATTTGTTTAGAACTATAGGTACATTTTTTTTAAAGTTTTCATAGCTCAACTTTCTGACAGCCTAATATTAAATATCTGCCTTAATTCGCAATTCATTTGTGTATCCTTTCAGTTTAAGTTATATTATTATATATTGTAAACTGATTTAGTGTTTAAACCACAGGCTTACAATCCTCAAAATTGGTTTTGAGCTTCCTGTGGCTACATCAGTTTTCTAACATATTTTGCCTTTGTTTACCTCAAATTTGCAGGATGCATGCAGGTATAAGCGTTAATTCTGAATATGTACTTGACTATAACCTGTAGCATCTTTAAATGCATCAGACATCAGGAAGACACACAGAAATGGTACATTTGTAAATATAATAAGTAAAGTTTATTTTGACACAAGTTTAAACATTTCAACTATGCACCTATCAGCAGCCATCCCCTAGGCGGGACCCCGGGCAGAGGAGGGGACTGTCAAAATCCTGTGCAAACATTGTGATTTATTCTCCCACATACCTCTATATAGGGGAAGATTACCAGTAAAAGATAGGAATTCCCCCTCCCCCTGGGACACAATATATTCAGGTTAATTTATAATTATTTTTTTGAGGAGGAGTCAAGAACACTGGCACAAAATCTTGCTAATTAATATATGGAAGACTAATGTTTCTAGAACACTCAGCTATAATTATCTAAAGTGCCTAGGAAGCATGAAATAAGATGCAAATGGTGCAACTCACTCCGACCTCCATGTTTATAATCAGCTATCACAATCATGAGATATCTTAGTCCTGATGTGGCCTCTCTTTCAGCCGCCCCGTAGACTGGAGATAGCTTTGCATACCTTTGACATCTCTCCCCATGCCACAGGGACTTCTAACTTATGCACTTGTCAATGTTTAGCCCCAGGGGAGGGGGGACAGGCATACCCAGAGAGATTTGACGTTTCACCTCATTTTTCATGTCAAATTGCCTGCCTCAGGGGGACAATTAAGCATTGGTGTCAAATGCCCTTCCTCCCAGGGAAAAGATGCAGTGGTTGATACTGTCAATATGAACTCAAGTTGTCAAACTGCCCCTCCCTCGGGATCCCAAATTATGTCAAATTCCTCACCCATGGAAGAGGGAATGGAATCAAATCCCCTGGGTATGCCCGTCCCCCCTGGGGCTAAACATTGACAAGTGCATTAATACACATACCGTAATATTTTCTCATTATATAATAATACAGAAACTCTAAGAATCCTGATCTGCAGTCAATTTTCTTCATTCTTAAATGCAGCACATGGTCTCATCCCATACGGAGACTAAGCCCAAGTACTGCATGTATTCTTGTGGACAAAAAGGGTCCCGTACGTAGCCGTGTGCTTCTTCTCACGAAAACAAAAAAACACTCAGAGCTCAGAGTTAACAGTTGCTCAGCTCAGGTTGAAAGAAAACATTAGGCAACTGTGAAAGGAGGCTACTTTGTGACGTTTATACAAAGTCCCCCTGTATTCTCCATGAGGCGGCGGGTGTAAAAGTACAGGTCAGGTCACAGGTCAGGTCATTTCTTTTTTATAACTGTGAAACTCGTCCGATGGTTAGGGTTAGGTTTGTGGTTAGAATTAGAATTTTTATTCATTTGACTCATCAACACTTAGTATATTTTACAAGTACTAATTTATGAATGGAAAAAAAAAAAATTACAGTATAAACATATAAATACATATAACGAAAATGACATTTATAGATGTGACATAATGGCAAAGTGTAACATGTAGTAGTTAAGTTGTAATAAAAAAGTAGTTGTAACTTAAATCAGGATAATAATAATAAAACAAATAATTACAAAAATAATAATAGATGTAATTAGTAGTATTTAATGATAACAGGAGAGATGAGTACAGGACATCCTAAGGGGACGGACCATTACAAAAGTGATGGGGGGGGTGGGCAAAAAGCAAAAAAAAAATGATCATGGCAAGCGAAAATGAGAAGAAAAAGAATTCGACCAGCTGAGGCACTAAAGAAAAAAAATTTGATCAAGAACCCAGTCTTCTACGAGGTAGGTAATAATCCATGGTTGAGCACATTATCCAGACAATGGGTCTTGGGGAAATCCCTCCAATCATTGGAAACAGTCATATTTTCATGAAACACAAAACCATTATAGTAACAATAATATATCCTTTTATGTTCTGGTATTCAAAATATCACATAAATTAACAACTACTGTATAATTATAAGATTAACTTGCAGAGAATCCCTGGCAGGATCGAGAAACTGGAAGGAGCAGTCCTCGCCACCATACCATGAAGACTCAAGCAGCTTGCACGTCTGAGCAATGCAGTCATGGGATTTATCGTGAGACAAAGCAATGCACTTTGAAACAGTATCTTTGAAATAGTGACTCAATGAGGGAGTGTTCATTATTTATGGCTTTGGGGGGGGGGGGGGTTCGGTTAAATCATGGGGGGGGGCAACAAAAGTTTTAAGTGTTTTTTAGGGGGGGTCATCAAAGATTTTACCTACTCCTTGGGGAATCATCAAAGTTTTGACATACCTGTAAAATGAAATTGCTGTTGTAATGCTAAGCCAATGTTTAGTCTCCAGAACACTGGAAACCAGTGTTTCAGAGAGCAGTAAAATCTCAAAAATTTAGGCTCAGGCCTTCGGCCGTCGCAAAATAAAAAATGTATTCTTCTTTGTTTACTTTATACACAGGATGGTATTCTCTAAGTTTATGATCAAAGGCACATCCCCAGATAATGCATCGGTGTCCAGGAGATTAGTTTAATGCCAATGCTGAGCTCTTTTTCATTAACATATTTGAGACTACGGAACAATGCAATATGATGCACTAGAATGCAATATAATGCACAAACAGGAGCACATTACCAATTGATGGTACAATTTCAAGTACCTCATCCGGGAAGGACGGTGAGGTAGAGATTTCAGAAGAATACATTGTATATATGTGTTTTCTACTAAACAAAGGTAATGTATCATGGAAATGCCATAAATCTAGGAACATTAATAGTAAATTTAATAGATTACATGTATATGCAATTTGCATTCTTTCTTGCACATCCATCTTTTTTTTGGGGGGAGGGGGGGGGGGCAATAAAGGTTTGAGCAATTTTATAGAGTCATTTAAGTTTTAATTCATTCATAGGGGGTCATAAAAGTTTTAACAAGAGAAGCAGATGAAATGCCGACCCCCCCCCCCCCCACCCCCCAAAGCCATAAATAATGAACACTCCTTAATTATGTCAATTATGTTATCGATGCATTTGGCTTTATGCTGCTATATAAAAATATTCGTGCAGGCCGATTACCCACAAAAAAAGTTTCGTGCACAACTAATTCTTGGAGAAAAAATTCGAGGAAGTCAGAAAAGTCCCCCCCCCCCCCTCCCATCACTTTTCTAATGGTCCATCCCTAATAGCACAAGGCTGAATCTAGAGGATGCCCCTATTTGCTAGGTTGGTACAGTCTATAACTTCATTATATTAAACAGTAGGTCAGCCACAATATTAAAACATGTAGTGGCAATATACGAAGGCAAAAAAGTTAGAATTTATTAAATAATACTAGGTTCAGATCAGCAGAGAATGAGAAAGGAAAGATAAAGAAAGCATAGGGTTAGGGTTAGGATTTCCTATTAACAAGCCTGACCTCGGTGACCTAACCTGTGACCTGTACTTTAGTGATTGTCTTTACACCCGCCGCTACGCGAGGGGTTTCTGGAAAACCGAGTAGCGAATAGCGAATACTTAATAGCGCGAATAGTAAATATAAGTTTAAATATTAATACTTACAGAACATAGGTCTTCAACAAGTACGAACCTAGACGGACCCTGACGAGAGAATCACTGACAACACTCGCCATTTTGTTTTCCTCGTGTAACTCAGTTCCATGGATGGGTTACCCTGTGGCACTCGAAAGCGAGGCTGATTACAGCCGCATGAACCGAACATACTTGTGAAATTCATTAATAATTCATTAAGGGTACCTAGCCAATCCCCTGTGCTGAATGACACCACATGATCGCCTCTGTATACCTCGGTACAAACCTGATTGATAAAACATCAGGCCTCGGTACAAACCTGATTGATAAAACATCAGGTTCTGCATCGAGATAGACCCCATGGTCGGCGATACAGACACCATGGTCCGTTATAGCTCTAGTAGTATTCTGTATCAGGTACATAATACTAGCTAAGGGGTGGACCATTAGAAATTCTGGGAGGGGGGGTGGGTAGTCCCAAAAAAATAAATCGTGCAAGGCTAAATGTCCCAAAAGAAAATTCCTGCAAAGCACTAAGGTACAAAAAAAAATTCGTTCAAAGGATCCGATGCATTGTTCAATTTTTGTTTTGAAAAAATACTAGCAATTCAGTTTTACCAATTCAAAATATAGTTCTAAAGATTACCCACACAGTCTGTGTAAGGCCAGATAAAAACAAATACTTGGTTAGCGTCCCCGCCTGACCTGAGAAATGTCCCCCGATCTCTAATTTTTGTTAATTTTTAATTTTTCATAAAAAAACTTTAGAAAGTGTAACTGCGCCCGCGAACACGAATTCTTGTACCCAGACCCCTACATGTACCACTTAAAATATGCGCCGGCGCATTAAATATTTTAACATCGACGCCATTTTGTTTCTACAACACGAGGTGAGTGAATAATATCTAGTCAAGACAAAATAAACTTCAAATAAAAAAATAAATAAAAAATAAAACCTCCCTCCCTGGAAAAATTGAAATGGGTGGACGCTAAACAAGTATTTTTTTATCTGGCCTAACTGATTTTCAGGTATTTCCAGATGAAAACAACCTCCCCAACCTTCATAACAATAGTTTAGTCACTGTTGTCATGGAAATATCAACTGGCCTTAATTCCCCCGATAACGGTAGCAAACCACACGGGCGGTGAATAAACACGCTCAAATGTTTGGCCAAGAGAGAAGTTTATTTGCGGTCTAAAACACTAGACAAGCTAAAAACAGCTATATTATTGGCAAATAAACCTTCTCTGCAATTACTGAAGCCTCAAATTATTCTCTGATGACAGCAGTTTTTGCAACCGAGTTTTCAAAGATTTACAGAGTCTGTGCCAGCAATTTAGAGCACATAGAAATATTTGCATGTATTGTCTTGTGCAAAACATCATGGACAATGAAATCTTGGGTATGCATTTTTGATTTGGCCTGCATTCTAAGGCGATCAAATTAAATTCCTTACATCACTGGGCTCGTTACAAAAAAACTGCGGCTCAAAGTAAATAAACAAGTCAAGGATGTAAAGCAAATTACTATAAAGATCTGATTAGCAAAACAAAGAAATTCAGGTGCTCTATGGAAAACTATAAATTATTGACTTGCCGTAATAAGATCTAATAATGGCTCTCAGCCGACCTTTATTCAATCTGAATCTGATGGAGTACAGTTAACAGAGCCAGCGTCGATAGATCAGACCTTTGTAACTAGCAGCAAAGTTTCAATCTCTGGTCGGCGCCATTGACATCATTACTCCAGCTAGGACAAATCACAGTAAAATTGTCTTTCGCTTTTCGAACATTTCCGAGAGCTTTGTTTTTAAACAATTAAGAGGTTTGAAAACAAACAAAGCTATTGGTTTAGACCGAATCAGCTCGAGGCTACTAAATGACTCGCTGTGTGTATGACTCCTGACCAGTTTTAACCAAACTGTTTAATAGTTCTCTGGACGTATTTTTCCCAGCCATCTGGAAACAAGGAAAAGTTTCCGCCCTGTTTAAATCCGGCGATCACTCTGATTTTAACAATTACAGGCCTATCACAATTATATTCTACCTGATGTAAGTAAGATTATTGAAAGGGCTGAACATCAACAACTCTACGGCTATCTCTCGTAAGAGAAAATCCTCACACCTAATCAGTTTGGTTTCCGCCCGAGGTTATCTACTGAAATTGGCTTAGCGCACTTCACTGACAACATTCTACGACACATGGACAATGGCAAGGTGACTGGTGCAGTATTCTTAGACCTGTCCAAGGCTCTTGTGACTGTGGACCACAACCTTTTTGCTGACAAAGCTCAAGGCCATTGGTGCTTGCAGTGAAGTTGTAAATTGGTTTACCTCCTACCTTGATAACCGACACCAGATAACTGCAATAGGCGACTCTCAGTCCTCTTCGTGCTCAGTGGGAGTTGGCGTGCCACAGGAGTATTCTCGGTCCTCTCTTGTTCTTGGTTTACGTCAATGCCGACATTCCTCTCACTGTAGATCATTGCCAAGTGACCATGTACGCTGATGACACCGTGATATACTGTAGCCGTCCTATCAATGACATCGAACATTGCTGAAATCATGACTTGGCAAAATTGGCCTCTTGGTTTCGTATACATCGCCTGACTTTGAATACTTCTAAATCTAAGTTTATGTTAATAGGTAGGTCCACATTAACTGAAATCTTGCTCTAGCATCGATGTCATTATAGACAACGTGCCCTCGAACGCTCTGACAATATCAAGTACCTCGGTATTATAATTAATAAGTATATGACTTCGCATGACCTGGTAGAGGCCTTATCTATTAAAGTAAACCAAAGGATTGGTCTGGCCAAGCGTATCAGGCACTTATTGCCCCTCGAGACACGCCTTACTTTGTATAATAGTTTGGTATGTCTACTTTTTGACTACCGCTGATGCGATATGGGGTGACAAATACAACTCAACCCTCATAGACGATCTTCAGATTTTGCAAAATAAGCGGCCAAGATAATTCTTGAATTACCTGGTTAAAGTTCTTCAGCACAAGCCTTGTCAAATCTCAATTGGCCTACTCGTTCCAAACGTCGTCTTGTACATCGTCATATTTTAATATAAAGTATGTTAATGGACTCATTGATTATGATTTTAATATCTTAAAGAACAGTGACATTCACATGTATAATACAAAAAGAAAGAAACGATTTTAGACTTCCAATAATCAAGCTTAATTATGGCAAACAACGTTTATTGTACCAAGGCTTTAGTGAATGAAATACTTTAGATAATTCGTTGCGGGAAATCGAACCCATAACTCTTTTTAAACAAAATGTCAAAATACATGTTTTTGAGTTGCCTCCTAAATTTTAGCTCTAGTCACTCTATAAATGTATTTTTAGCCTAGTTTTTAACTCTAGATTATTAATGTATTTTTATTTTTGTTTCTTATTTATGTTATGCAGGGCTCTATTGAAAAAACTCTTCGGAGACATATTCTCTGCTATAAATAACATTATTATTATTATATTATATTATATTATGGTTGTATTCACAGGCTATAAATCTATATAGGATGTACACTGAAAAATCTCTATAGAATGTGCACTGAAAAAAAAAATCGTGCAGAGGTATCGTGAACAAAAAGTTTTCCACCCCCCCCTCCCAGGATTTTCTAATGGTCCACCCCTAAGCTAGTGAGAGAAGTCTCACGACCGATTACTGACTACCCCCTATCCCGGGACGGGTGAACTGCTATGTTATTATGTACTCACCATCTATTCCATGTGGGGCCTGTTTTTCCTCAAGCTAAGCTCTGCACTCTTATAGCAAACACATTGTCTCTTCGATGTGGGATATGTTTTTGTGAGAAACTAATTCATCCCACATCGATACCAAGGTGGGAGAAATCAAAGGTTAAAATTTTATGTCGTGCATATCAATGGCTTTTAGTTTAATCTATTCATTTCACAAGCAAGAAGCGGCTCGCCATTGTAAATGCCCATACAGATCTCCCGCTCATATTTTATCCAGTACTTAGAAGGCAGCTTTGCCGAAATGTTGGAGAAAATAATAAAACGGCAAACGTTTTCTACATACGTCATCGTGCATCCGGCGGTTAGGTCACCGATCACCAAATACCTCGTGGTGTAGACATTTCTTTTAGTTCTTTATTCTTTCTTTCGCCGGTTTCTTTCGGATAGCGTGTTTTCAGTTTTCCATTCATTTGTCTGTAAATGTATGGTAAACTGAAAACACGATTGTACGCTTTCCAGCGCAGCTACATCCATCAAATTTCGATCAGTTAATCTTTTACCTGGTATCTTAAGTTTGCAGATAGTGAACACTGTTTTCACGCCTTTAAAATGTCGGAATTAACCGCGAACTCTCTGAATTTCTAACGGGACCTGAAACAACCATAGGGGCTAATCAAAGCCAGGACCCGCTAATCCACAGATGAAATTGGAATTTAGCGTGTTGGTTTTTGTGGAGAGAGGAAAACCGGAGAACCCGGAGAAAAACCCTCGGAGCAGGGGCAAACTCTCATATGGTGCAGCGTCCGGGAATCGAACCCGGGCCACAGTGCAGAGGTGAGAGGCGAAGCGTTTAAACCGGCACTGCGCCACTGCGGCTCCCCTCAACAGGGGGCCTTCACCTCTCAAAACCTTGCATTTTATTGGACCCCATTTGGACTGCACTGACAAAGAATTCCATTGTTTTAGGGTTAGAGTTTATATTGTTTCAGGGTTATAGGCTTTGTTTGGATAGCCAGTACTATTCCAGGTCCCAAGGAGGTGAAGGCCGCCCGAGTTTCTCTCGTCAGGTTCGTCCAGGTTCGTATTCGTTGAAGGACTTATGTTCTGTAAGTATTAATATTTAACTTATATTTACTATTCGCCACTATTCGGGTTTTCCAGAAACCCCTCCGTGAGGTAAGGTTCGAAGCTAAGATACAAATCCTCCATATTTTCCCGTCCCACCGCGAAAGAGTCTTCAGTAAATCCCCCATAAAGTCCCCATGAATTATAATCAGTGTCAGCCCGGGTCAGGGGATGGCCGCTGATTAGCGATGTTTAATTTCGTGTTGATAAACATTGCAATTGTTATGTCAATGTCCAAACATGATTTGTAAAGCCCGCTTTGTGTTAGGAACCAATGGATCTCTGGTTAGACAATAGATGACGACACACGAAATATCGCTTAATATTCATCCTGCAAATGTGAGGTAAACAAGGCAAAATACGTTTGAAAACTGACGTTGGTATTAAGGTTTGATTCAAGTACTCGGGACCGGAAGTCACTTGCTAAAAGTACCGCTACAGTATTTATAGGTGAGAGCAGTTGTGTTAACCATGTGGGAGATCTGTGTCCTCGGACTGAAAGCCAAATATTTTCCCGTCCGGCCCGACCTAACTTAGTCAATAGGTTTTTTATCATATGACCATATTTTTTTGTAGATCAAACCGCCAAACAGCGAGAAATCTATTTTCAGGGCCGGACGGCTTTTTCCGGCCCACTCACGCCATACACGTCCGCCTTCATCACGTGACTTTTGTAAATGGTTTTGAAAGCGCGCTCGGGTCATATGATAAGTGCGCTGATAGTGACGTAAAATCTTTGTGCGTTTTATGTCTATAAAACGCAAGTGCTGAATGTCGGCCAGTTTATAAGCACAGTTTTTGGGAGTCTCCCTGCATGAATTCGAAGTTCTGTATTCGGACTTCTCAAACTCATGAATAATTCATGATTTTAACAGCCAATCAGGTCATCCCTTTTTGGTCAGGTGCATGTACCTTGATACACGATGCAACTCTATATGAAGATCCGATGATGCATCTCGATATCCAATGAAATGACAGATGAATATTGATCTCCAATGAAACGCCAGATCAAGGTTGCTACGATTAGTTCAAAAACTGGTCAAAACACTTGTATTTTAATACGTTTGCATTTTAATAAGCATTACATCACAGTAATGGCGAGAAGTACAGGAAAAGAAGGAAATAAAAATCCACGTCTAGAGTGCGACTCAAACCTTGCTTGCAACCGTCTGCTAGTGTTCTGTCTTGTCCACTAGTACACTATCATTCAGTCTGTTTGTTCATAGAGTGGAATGGTTATGAAACCCAGCGACCTTCTTTGTTATGTCTTTGTTAGCTTTTTTCAACCGTGACCCTGCACAAAACACAATAGAAATTCCGATGTGTTAATCAACCAGCCAATAGAAACGTGAGTTCAGTCGTTCAGGGGACGCTAATGAACTATGACCCTGCACAATCTTTTCAGTGTCTTGCCCCCTTCCCACATAAATCGCAGCGCCTTTGTTTGCCCCTTTTGAAGTTTGCCGGGTTTCATAACCATTCCACTCCATTAACTATGGTACAAGTGAGCGGTGCCCCAAACAATAGTGTCTATTATGAGGTCAGAGAGGTGCCCGAACCCTAAAGACGTACTGCCTCCCTACAGACCATGCAGGTTATTTTTAGAATGTGTTTTCCGCGAGTTTGGTTCCGCTAGCCAATCACAAGCGCTTGCGTCATTTTAATTGAAATGATTAATGATGTGCACGTACGTGGCAGCCATGTTGGTTGACCAAACAAGAGAAGCTAACGAGGCATCTTTTGTTGACAACATTCCGCGATGGAAGCGAACAACGAGATGTGAAATCTAAAAATAACCCGGTCTGTAAAAACGCTGCATCACGAATATATGACAGATGGACGCTCAGGGTAATGGGCTCCTGGTATTACTTAATAATTTCGTCATAAAACTAAAAAAACAAATTAACACATAATAATGCAAAGGGTGAGGTTTTCTAGCGCATGCGCAGTTTTAACTTATTAATATTCATTATCCTCCCTAGTAACTGATTAAGTTTTCATTGCGCACTATTTCCTCCCCCTCCTCAATCTCATTTCCCCATCTCATTCCAGGCATATACTACTACTAGATCGAATTTTTTTTACGTCTGTTTGACCAATCAGATCGTTCAACGGCGGTCCTTACTCGACCAATACGATCGCTGGAACAAACCCACAAACAACAAATATGCTGACAGACAGAGACAATAAATTTAATAGAGCAGATTTTGTATGAGTGGGACACAAAACTGCATGTCCGCAGCGTTACTGTGACCGCACTATAACTTACTGTACCGTAACTCTATAATTTGATTGGATCAGCAGGACAAAAACAATAGAGAAACCATTTCAAATGCCATAGAGTAACCGTGCCGTCGTCAGTGCCGTAGTTTGTCCCAACTGTCTCTACTCCAATAAACTTTTAAAAAAACCGAGACGAACACGTGGCTTCCATCAGGCAATTTATGGTGGTTGTGTTTCCATGATATATGGTCACGAAATGGTTAAGGAGGATAGTATGGCTTTAGCTCCAGCAGTATCAAACAAAGAAGAACAATAATTGAGAGTAGCACTGGCAGAATAAGTAGCACGGGTAGCTTGAGTGTCCAGCCTGTTTATTTTTAACTCTACCACAGTGCGATGAAAATGAGTTTTATTTACATGAATTTTCAAAGCATATATGGAGAGATCAGAACAACATCAACATAGCTCAACTCAATATCCGAAGCATTAAAAACAAAATAGTAGAAGTTCGCCTGATACTTAACGTTTGCAAATTTGACATCTTAGCCATTACGGAAACACACCTTGATGTGAGTATTTCGGACAAACAGCTACAGGTTGAGCAGTATCGTCTACTGAGAAGAGATCGTGGAAATGGAAAGAAAGGTGGTGGCTGCATTGTCTATATCGCGAGTCACCTAGCAGCTATTCACCTTCGGCATCTGGAAAATCCCGCTATAGAAGCTATTTGGACTAGGTTACATACAAAGACAACATCTTTTGTTTTAGGACTTGTCTATAGAGCTCCGAAACGTTTTTTTTTATGAATTTACTCGACAGCTTGAAAAGACCTGGTCAAAATACAAAAATCTCGTTCTCTCTGGACCGCACTTCCCCCACAGAAAAGGAGACCTCGGTTAACGAAACGTCACTACAAACTGATAAACTGCAGTCTATCCTTCTACAGTTTGGATGTTTAGTTGGTAACAAAGAGCCAACCAGAGTGACTGATACGTCGGCTACATTAATTGATCTTGTGGTCACCAATATGCCGAGATGGGTTAAGAAGAACAGAGTACTAGATCTAGGGATTAGTGATCATAAACTTGTCTCGACCACTCTAAACCTTAAAGCCACAAGACCGCCACCAAGAATTGTCAAAACTAGAAATTACAAAATACTAAATATAGACCATTTCCAGAAGGATCTGCAAAACGCTCCATGGTCTGTCTGTCAGGCGTTCGACAATGCAGACGATGCGTACTGGGCGTGGACAACGCTGTTCACCCAAATTTGCGATGATAACGTCCCTCCGCGTCAAATTAAAGTTAGAAGCCAGTCACTACCATGGATTACTGGAAAACTCAGGCATAAGATGAATCTGCGTTACAAATTACTAAATGAATCGAAAAGATCAAATGATGATAACATAAGACAGAGATACAAGACCATTAGAAACGAAGTAACATATGAACTAAGACAAGCCAAAGCAAACTATTATGCTGATCAATTTGAAAAGGTTCGAGACTGTAAGACCTTCTGGAAATTAATAAACAAAGCTGCACACCCTTGTAATGATCCTCCTCCTCCGGCAATAAGAAGAGACGACGGGACTTTGGCTACCAACGATACAGAAAAAGCTGAGCTCTTGAATCAGTATTTTGCTACAATTGGAGAAAAACAGGCTCTAAGCCTCCCGCCATCGACTATCCCTCTCCAATCACTACAAACAAGAGTTACACCAACCTTGGAATCCCTAACGATCACTCAGGAAACGGTGCGGAAACACATAGAAACACTAAACCCCCACAAGGCCACTGGACCAGATGGAATCTCACCAAGACTCCTAAAACTAGCTGGAGCTTCGATTACACCCCCAATGACTGAGATTTATAACCATAGCTTGGTGGAGACCAAGGTCCCAGCGACTTGGAAATGTGCTCGCCTAAGGACAACCCACAAAAAAGGCGATATCACCGAGAGAGAGAATTACCGTCCCCTCTCCATACTCTCCTTCCCAAGCAAAATTATGGAACGTTGTGTCTCAGATAAGATTATAGAACACACAGTGCAGAACCATAATCTTCTCAGTCCACATCAATGGGCACTCAACTGAACTTCTGCTTGCACATATGACTGAAAAATGGCGTTCTGCTCTGGACAATCAAAATGTTGTGTGTGCGGTATTCATCGATTTTCGTAAAGCATTTGACTCAGTCTCCCACACCATTTTACCATATAAGTTGCAGAGTTTTGGAATTATGGGCGATCTATGGGAATGGCTGTCTGATTACATAACTGAAAGGGTCCAGTTTGCTACAGTTGGTGAAGGCACATCCCAATCCGCCAATGTCACATGTGGAGTACCACAAGAGTCTGTCCTAGACCCTATTCTCTTCAGTTTGTATACAAATGATCTACCAGACACTATTGCCCAAATTGAAAATGCATACATCGAGATGTATGCAGATGACACCACCCTATTCTGCATTGCCAATGATGTCGAATCTGCTGTTAAAGAAACCAACCGAGCATTAGGACTTATAGCAAAATGGTGCATCAACAATGCCATGACATTACACCTGATCGGAAATGACGTTGATATTGTGATGCATACTAATTTGCATGCTAATTTGCATGAATTGTAACATGAGAGTTATAAGCAGTGAGTATGTGAGAGGGACGAGAGGACAAGACTGAAGCAAGCGACTTAGTATCCTTTTTCTCACGATTTTTCGTACAATAAAGTTTAGTTAAATATACAGCAGTGAGTCATTAGTGTACCGACACAAGTTCGGGACATTAGTGGTGCCGTGACCAGGATTCTACCGGGTGAAAACAGCGAAATTCCATTCTAGCGAGACAGTGAGCAGCGTGACCTTTCGCAAACAACATGGGAGACTCAGAAACCGAAGATTCTAACCCCGTAGAGATAACAGAAGAAGAACAAGAACTTGAGAAAAAGATCAAGAAAGAAATAAAGAAGCTTCAGTTTTACTTAGGAGAATGTGATGATCTCTTAGACAGTGAGGATTTCAACGAAATCCAGTTGACGTGCAAACGCACAGATGAAATTCAAGACCGACTAAATAATCTCGTTTCGAGCTTACAAGAGCTTAAAATAGAATTAGGTAAAACGACAGAACGGGCCGTAAGACAGTGGAAAAAGGAGCTAAAATCCACATATGCACCCCTATTAGGAGAGAAGGCGAAGCTATGCAAAGCTCTGGAGGAAAGAGAGCGAAGTAAAACCCGAAATGCCGAGAAAGAAAAGATGGCGATGAAATTTGAGAACGAGGAACAGTTTAGACAAGAAGTGCAGCGACAAGAGAGAGAGCTATGGGAAGAGAAGATGAGAGCCGAGCTGAGAACCACAGAGAAAAAGTTAGAATTGGAAAGAGCCGCAAAGGGCGCACGAACCAAATTGCCTGAACTTAAGATCACCCCATTTTCAGGCACTTCGGCTGACTGGATTAGGTTCGAGAATATGTTTGTATCTCAGATACATAAAAAGCCGATTAGCGACGAAGAAAAGTTCGGTTACTTACTGGAATTAGTCACGCCAAAGGTTAGGGATCGGTTGGCTAACTTAAAACCTAGCGCGCTGGGGTATAAAACCGCTTGGGATAGATTGAAGACAGAATACGGCCAAAGTAAAACTGTCATTGCAGCTCACATGGAAGAAATAATTAACTTGCCTTTAGTGAGGGGCTCGAATTACGACAAGATAAGAGATTTCTATGAGAAGTTGAGCAAGAATTTTGATGCCCTGCAAACTCTTGAGGAGGGAGAAATGCTGAAGGGGTTTGTGATGTGCACCCTAACTAAACTTCCCCAAGTCAAACCGGACATAACCAGAACGGACGACAATTGGGAGGATTGGGGTATGCAAGATTTGCTCGTGGCCATCCAAAAGTGGCTAAAGAGAAATAAAATCGAAGACGCCCATAGAGATCAGGGAGAAGAAAGGGGGAGAAAAAGAGAAAGGCACTTTTTCAGCAAAAGGGGAGCGGATTCACCAAACCCAAGGGAGAGGCCTAGGGGTCCATTTTGCATTTTCTGTGAGAAAGATCACTGGGGCGATGAATGCAAGACCATCGATTCGCTAGAAAAGCGAAAGAGGTTCTTTGTAGAAAAGAAGCTATGCTTCAACTGCGGTCGCGCGGGTCACAGAGAAAATAAGTGCCGCAGCCGTGGTTGCTATAAATGCAAAGCGAAACACCACACAAGCCTGTGCGACAAACTACGAACGAACGAACAAAATCACAACGCAGTGTTAACAGGGTATACCCCAGTAGTGGAGGAGAGGACGCTACCCGCCATCATACCGCTCAAGATTCAAGGGGTAACCCTATGGGCATATCTGGACACGGGTTCAGGAAGGAACTTTATATCGAGCGACGCAATAGAGAAGTTGAATCTCGCACCGGAGCGTCATGAATCGCGCCACATTGTAACAGTTAATGAAATGAAGAAGCAGTCCATGCCCATATTTAATGTGACTTTAGAAGCTCTAGACGGCCGAACAACTGAGAAAGTTGAAGTAACGGGGAGCAGAATGGCGGATTTTACAACGGTTAAGAGACCGAGCTTAAGCGAGTTAAAGGCGAAATTTAGACACGCAGAGGATAAGACGTTTTACAAGACCGCTAATGAAGAATACACTATTCATGTTATACTGGGGGACAGCACGTATTGCAAGATACGAACGGAAGAAGTGTTTAAGGGACGTCCTGAGGATCCAATAGTCGAGGGCACGACATTTGGATGGGTAATTCACGGGGGAGTAGATTATGGCCATAACAAATGTATGTACGTGAAAGAGACGAGCGATTACGAGAAGTTGTACTCCCTGGACGTTCTTGGAGTAGAAGACAGGGGCGAGAATGATCAGCTCGATGTGTACAAGGAGTTCAAAGAGAACGTGACAACAGACGAAACTGGCAGATACCAGGTGAAGGTGCCGTGGATCCCGGGAAGCGTGTTGACCAACACGAATGAGCAGCCGAGCCGACGGCGGTTAATCAGTGTGGAGAGGAAGCTAAAGCAAAACCCGAAACTTGAACAGGAGTATAGGCGTATAGTTGAAGACCAGCTGGAAGCAGGTATCATAGAGAAAATACCGGAGACCCCAACGGGAGACCGCGTGTACTACATGCCGCACAAACCAGTAGTGCGAGAAGATGCGACGACCACGAAAGTGAGAATGGTATTTGATGCTAGTGCGAAAGCGCACCCGCTAGCCAGCAGCGTGAATGACTGTATGCACACAGGCCCCCCACTACAGCCGCTTCTGTGGGACATCATGATTAGAGTACGCATGTCCACGCATCTGATACTGGCGGATATTCAGAAAGCATTTTTGCAAATTAGCGTAAACAAAGAGGACAGAGACGCGTTCCGCTTCCTGTTCAACATTAATGGCAGAGAAGAACACCTGAGATTTACAAGAGTACCATTCGGAGTTGAGTCAAGTCCGTTCCTGTTAGGCGCTACGCTGCAGCAGCACTACGACAAGCAGCCAGAAGAATATGAGACAACCGTTACAGCCCTGAGAGAAAACACTTATGTGGACAACTTAATGAAGACTGCAAGCGATAACGAGGAACTGAAGACGTTCAAGCGAGAAGCCACGTGTATTCTAGAGAGTGCGAAATTCCCCGTTCACAAATGGGAGTCCAATGTGCAAACACTTGATGACAAAGATACGACAAATCCAAGCAAGATACTGGGACATGTGTGGAACAAGAGGGAAGACACGCTGGAGGTACTAGTACCACATACTTCCGACAACAAACTAGTAACAAAGAAAACCATACTCAGCCAACTGGCAAGTATTTACGACCCACTCGGCATACTTTCCCCTACAGTCGTGGAGGGAAAGCGTATCTACAGAGAAGCATGCGATGAGAGAGATGGATGGAACACAGAAGTATCATGTCACTTAGTAAAGGTTTGGCTGAAGTGGACTAACCAACTGCGAAACGTGAAAGTACCAAGATGCATAGCAAATAATACAGACAGGATAAAGAATATACATCTACATGTATTCGCAGATGCCAGCAACGTTGCCTGTTCAGCCGTAGTCATCGCGGTAGTAGAACAAGAGACCGGATTGGTCAAAGGACTGTTGACGTCAAAATCAAGAATCTCCAAACGGAACACATCTATAGCTAGACTAGAGTTAGTCAGCGGACATATGGCAGCCAACATGGTAAAGAACTTATCCAGTGCTCTACAGCGATGGCCCATTGCTTCTACAACGGTGTGGATGGACAGCATGGTTGCACTGTATTGGATCTCGAGCCCGGGCAAACCGTGGAAGGTATTTGTCGCCAACAGAGTGAGGAAAATAGCACAGATCACAAGTGAGACGAGCATTAACTGGATGTACTGCCCAACGTCACAGAACCTGGCAGATCTGGGAAGCAGAGGAGCCACTTTAGATAAATTGGAGAGCGGGGAGTGGTTCACTGGTCCCTCCTGGCTTCTAGATGAAAGGCAGTGGCCCGCGCAACCAAACCTGAAATGGTGCAAGGACGTAGAGCAAGAGCACCGGCCAGTCAAAGAGGACACCTTTTACACCAGAGAACGTAGACAAGACCAGTGGGAAGAGCTGCTAGCGAGGAGCAGTTACTGGAAGACCCTCAGAGTCACAGCATGGGCGCTGAGGTTTCTACACAACGCTTTAGCGCGCCGTCACAAGAAACAGCGGACAACCGGGCCGTTGACCACGGAAGAGATCGCAAAGGCGAGAGACCGTTGGGTACTAAGAGTGCAGAGTGCCGTCTCAAAAGACTAGAGAGAAAATAAGAGTGATTGCAACAGAGGAAAATGATTGAACACTGAACGATGAACTGTAGTTATAGTTTACGGAACTTTCTATCGTTTCAGCGTGTAAAATTAAAGACGCTTTAATTTTAGGGGAGCGTGATCGGAAATGACGTTGATATTGTGATGCATACTAATTTGCATGCTAATTTGCATGAATTGTAACATGAGAGTTATAAGCAGTGAGTATGTGAGAGGGACGAGAGGACAAGACCGAAGCAAGCGACTTAGTATCCTTTTTCTCACGATTTTTCGTACAATAAAGTTTAGTTAAATATACAGCAGTGAGTCATTAGTGTACCGACACAAGTTCGGGACACACCCTAAAAAATGTGAAGCAATGCTTATATCAAGAAAGCGATTCGTAGGCCCCATTCCAGCATTAACAATTAACAACAATAACATCAAGATGGTCAACTCAACTAGATGCCTCGGAATTAACATAGATAATAAGCTGAACTGGACCATGCATCTTCAAGAGACAATAAAATCATTTGCCAAGAAACTTAATCTACTTAAATCACTACGGTTTCTTCCATTGAGTAGTCTTGAGATATTTTACTTTAAAGTGATCCTGCCTTCCATCACCTATGGACTGATTATCTGGGGCAGTTGCAACGCGACCCTCTTTCAAGATCTTGAGAGGATGCATGTTCGAGCTGCCAAGATCATCCACAGATGTGACTGGACCACTCCCAGTGCAGACGTCGTCGACAAGGCACACTGGAATCCGCTGTTCTGGAATTACAAATACAAGCTATCAACGTTTGTTCACAAATCGCTCAACTCAGAGAAACTCCCAAATAAACTCTTCACACTAAGAAACAATACACACTCTCTAAGAGGCCTTCATAGGCTAGTCATCCCACATCCACGTACAGATGCTATACGCAAGTCAATCACATACAGAGCATCCGTACTGTGGAACTACCTAGACGATCTCCTTAAAGATAAAAAACACTCGACCTTTAAAACACTTGTCAAAAAGTACATTAACTCCATACCACTGCAACCAAATGTTAGGATCAACACTGATAAGTTCTCATACCACTAATATGTTTTATTTATGCATGCCTAACTTATTCATGTATGCCTAACTTATTCATGTTTAATCGTCCAAGTGTTTACTTATACATTAGCCATCCGCCTATCCATTTACACAACTACTCGCTTATTCATCTAATTAAGTTATTAGTCAATTAGTTAGTCTTTCAACTAGTTAGTCAGTATCATTCCAATATCTTATAATGCAATAGTATTTCAATCAAAAACTTGTAATTTACATAATCAATGAGGTTAGCTAGATTTCTTTATCGTTCCTTTTGTATTATCACAGCCACATCAGCTCTGAATGCTGCAGTATCGCCAATACCGTGTTTAAATAAATGCTATTATTATTATTAGTAGTAGTAGTAGCACCGGTAACCCAAGTAGCACTACTCGTGCTCCCGTGCTACCGAGGCTGCTCGTGTTGCTCGTGTTGCTCGTGTTGCTCGTGTTGCTCGTGCTACTCAACATACCCGTGCTACTTATTCTGCCAGTGCTATTCTCAATTCTCATTCTTCTTTGTTTGTAATGCTGTTGGAGGTGAAGCCAATATTATCCTTCTTAACCATTTCGTGACCCTATATCATGGAAACAGGACCCAATTTATTGAACATTGTAACAAGTTACAACTGCCTTGATAGACTGTCCTGAGTCAAGATCTACTGTTTAAAAATTATGACTGCTAGCTAACAATAGTAGCTAGACTACCTGGTTTTCAAAGAAGCGCGCAGCCTCTAAGGTGCCGATTCCGTCATTTGAACATAACTCATGTCCACTTTTACCACTTTTAAATCTGTCACTGAGTCACTTTTAAATGAACAATAAAGAAAGGTTACTCTATCTATGAATGAAGCATGTGTTCTATTTTCTGAATCCTTGGTATGTATGAATAGCAGCTCTCGAAATTGCATCCTAGCTGGTCCCACAGGTAGAAGGCACTTCAACTTTGAACTTGTTCAGGGTCAATCCTTCTTTAATATCATACCAGTCCTTAACATTCCCACCGACATTGCCACAGGATTGTGCCATGGTTTGTATCTCCTCCTCCGTCAATTTTTTATCCCAGATATTCATATCTGAAATATCACCGGGAAAATTGTAGCCGGGGCCTCCAAAGTGTAGTGTACCTGCCTGCATAACATAGCATTATTCTGAAGAACTTGAATAATAATAATAATAACGGCGATGGTGGCGGTGATGATGTGATGATCATGATGATGTGGTTATGATGGTGGTGATGGTGATGGTGGTGGAGATGATGATATGTTTCGTGTAAAAGAATTTCGGATTGTTGCTGCTGTTAGAATTCGAAGTGCTGATTTCATACTTACAATCCACGTGTTGAGACTGCGACAGAGAACAACATCTGAGGCTGCCTTCGTGGAATAGTAAATCACAATAAAACGCTTCTTTACTTTCTCCCTTGTTCTTGTATTGAAAGAGATGGAATCTTGAATCGCTGGGTACCAGATCACCTTTGACGCGTAACCAGGTGCAGATCGTGAAATCTGACATCATTGGTACATCGTGCACATTAGAGTCGGTCAGCTTCGTATCCGGCTTGAATGATATCTGGAATCTGGCTTTTGATTTAAAGAAAAAAGGCTACTTCACTGATACGAATTACGTTACTATTGTATGATTTATGAAGCGACCAATAAGCTTTGTCGTAGTAGCCTGAAAACTGACACGAAATATGTCATACTTTTTATGAAAGCAACATTCATTCACGATTACAATGACGGCAGGTTCTTGTGTACCCTGCGAGCAGAGCCTTCCTTTCTTTGGTTTTCTTATTAAATCTCCTTTCACTACTGAGAGCGAAGAAAAGAATACTCTGCCGTATTCGTGCTTGAAACACATTGAGCATGCGTTGTCGGTTGCTTGGAAATAATCTCCTTCTCAGTTTTAATCGGTCGTAAACTCGTGACCCGAAGCCGGGCAGCGAAACAAAAGCATCCATTCCTACAACATAAAATGATTTGATACCTTCAAATGTTTAACACTTGCTTTCCAGGATATATACATCGTAAAATACCCATTACACAGGACTTAAAATGCTTCATACGTTCTCGCCGACACATTCGCCATTTTGGTTTTATGGTGAACCCACATTAATCATCGGATTTTCGTCAGAATGAAGCCGCAGAAAAAAAAAAAAAAAAAGTTATATTAATTTAAACCGGTTTTTTCGTCCCCGATACTGGGCAATGCCAAACACGAATACGGCAGAGTATTCTATTCTTCGCTCTCAGTGAAAGGGGATTATAAAACCAAAGAAAAGAAGGGTCTTCTAGCACTGGTAGTTATCGTGAGGCAGAGCTGAGGTTGATCTGATTTTGAGAAGGAAGACCGACTTGACTCTTGAGTTAAGGTTACAACTGCTTCTTTGTTGGAGTAGTTGCTAACACTGGCCCTATCCTTCCAAAATGTGCATGCATACAGCATGCATGTACAAGAAAATACATGCTTGTAATGCATACAATAGACTTTTGTAATGCATACAGTAGACTTTTATGCATACAAAGCATGCTAATTTGTACGCATGTATACTGAATATGCAACTGCATACAACCAAGAGTGCGTGCATGCATGAAAACGTAAGTGCATGCATATGTAGACTGAAAATACATGCATGCATGGATACCGAAAGACATATATAAAATACATATTTGTTGCCTATTTTACACTTGCCAGATATCTTAATTAGACTAAATAAATAATTAACAAATATCTACATTGATAGCTATTTTAAAATTCTGCCACTCTATGCAGTTACACAATTAGATAACAAATAGGTCTTTTGGATAACTATTTGCATTACAGTAGAGCTTCGGTAGTATTAATGATATACGCCATGTGTTCACTATTTGTCTATCGTTATCTCGAAAAATATTTCAAAACAGGTTTTATTTCCTTTCTAGTAATCTCACTAATACCTGGAGTTTGGGTTTCCTGTGTCTGCGCCGGCAAAGAGAGAGAACTGGGGCCGACAGTAGGAGGATCTGAGATAAACTAATTACCGAGTTGGGATCCCTAGTTGGGATCCCGAGTTGGGATCCCGAGTTGGGATCCCGAGTTGGGATCCCGAGTTGGGATCCCGAGTTGGGATCCCGAGTTGGGATCCCGAGTTGGGATCCCGAGTTGGGATCCCGAGTTAGGATCCCCCCTCCTCCCCCCCCAAAAAAATAATAATAAATAAATAAAATAAATAAAAAGTAAAAGTAATATTAAAAATTATAGTAATAATAATATCAAAAATGTCAATAGGGCGTGTTCTCCAGTCTCATATCCATACATGCACTGTTACATTCGGGGAGAGCTGGTTAATTATTTTGGCTTGCTCTTTCCATTTCTTGCGCAAAAGATGTGCTAGCTCTCAGATTTTTGATTGACAATGTTGCGTGGCTCCCAGTGAAAGTGCAATGAATTAAATAAAATAAAAAGGAAATTGGAAAGTCTATATTCCAAAGTAAATATATTTTCCGGAGAAATTTTTTTTTTTAATGCGAAAATTAATGTTTCACAATTTACATTGCAATGCAATGTAATACAGAGAATACGTAAAACTGTTAAACTGAGATACTCTTTATTTCAATGCTCACACTAATTGAAAATAATGACATTGCTCGATCAATAAAGCGATAGAATAGCAGTTGAATTTGGCAAACGCGAGCATGACTTCAACATGGAATCGAGGCTGGAGACATTTTATTGAATAGGTAATTAATTTGCCCGAATTCTACAAAAGAAATACTGGTTATCACTAATCTTAGCGTTCTCAGTAAAATGTCAACCACGTGACCAACCACGTGGTTAAAAATACAGAAAAACGGGTGAGTCCTAGACATTTAGTTTAAAAAAAGTAATAATTTCTTGTTTATCTGATTGCACTTCTGGTTGTTTACACCTATTTCAGAAAGGTTCAGTTATGGACCCATTCGAAAAATGGCGTCCAATTTAATTAACTATTGTTTAGTACTGACTAGCCTCGCTTACACGTTCAAAAGCTTTTGTGTGGACTGACTTGCCTCGTGTTCACGTTACCAGGACAATAGCTTTTTAAATTGGACGCCATTTTTCGAATGGGTCTATGGACTAGCGACTGACGACAACGAACATGCCCAGACCGAATAAGGGTGGATTGTGGTTGTAGTTGAAAGTCTGGTTTTATTAATATTTTTTTTCGGAATCAAAAGCTTGAAGACGATAAATTTATTTTCGAATTACATGCAATGCAGTAGTTTATCCGTTCCACATACATAACCACATTAGACCTCTTTAGCTTCGAGGTCAGGTGGTATGAAGTGGGTAAACATGGTATCAGATTCCCATATTCAATATTCATATATTCAATGCCAAATGATTTCTGTCAAATTGAATCTCTGAAATATTCACAGCCTGCAAGCGTAAGGTACTAGGAATAAGACTAACTGATCAAAATTTAGTCATACTGCACCTGATAGAATTACAATGCATCAAATTTGAGTGACTCGATATCGTGCAGACTACATGTACTCAAATAACCATTGCACTTCAATCAACAATACCCATACCAAGTTTTTTTAATAATTCTAACGACCCTCAAGGAACAATAATATTGAAAAGAAAGTAATATTAAACTACAGAATTGAAGGAAATTGTGGCTGAAATGTACATGCACAGCATGTATGTATGTGTGTGTATTACATATATGCTCTATCATTTCCAACCACCCCCCCCCCCCCCCCCTCCCCCCCAGCATACCATAACCCTAAACCCTAACCTAACCCCCCGGCATACGTGGGCCATTTGCACATTGACGGCATTTGACAGACAAGAGCATCAGTAGAGAATCAATTCTCTGGCTACTCTAGCACAAACCATGTTGACACAAAATTATGCAGTACATGCTATAGATGGCCCGAGTTAAGGCCACTCAGGGCCTCTTGTTTATAAACTGAATTACCGAATTTTTATTTATAAACTGAATTTTTAAACTGAATTACCGATAGAAACAGCCGAACAACTTGAAGAGAGAATTACAGATACCCATATTTGCATTCAACATTTAAAAGTTGTGAAGTGACTTCTGCTTTTTCCAAACTCAGTCCAGATTTTCTGAATCCAGTTAGGGTTTTTCTCAGTCCAAAGAGAGTCAGTTTTCTCATGCATATTTTGTTATCGAGATGCTTTGATGCTTCTGTCTTTAACCCTAAAAAAAAGTATTCGACAGAATAAGATTTCAGAAATATTATTATTAATAATATTTATTTATTCTATTTTATTAGTATTTTTTAAGTAAAAAAAAAATTGGGGGGAGGGAGGGGGGGGATCCTAGGAAGGATCGGGGGGGGGGGGGGGTCCTAACTGGGGATCCTAACTGGGCATCCTAACTGGGCATCCTAACTGGGGAGCCCCACTCGATAAATAGCGAGACTCGGAGGATCTTTCTTTTATTTTGCTTTCGTCGATTCACTTGTGCTCACAAAAGAAGCGATGCATCACTGGTTAGCTCAGTTGGTAGAGTGCGGAAATCCCGGCCGCGCCCTTGGGCAGGGTCTCCTTCTACGTCTAATCAGTATTTTAAGGGGACGTGAAAGAACCGTTATTGTTATTATTATTTGTCAGCGTGAGCCTGGGCAATCTTTGTTTCACTCGAATCACCGCCAATTTTTACCTTTTTTGAAAGGCTTTCAATAGGCCATTTTGACAATGTTGCGCGCGCAGCTGGAACAATAGCTATCTGTTTTAAATAACAAAAGGCTGGTGAACCAGAACGAGTCTTAGCAGCTCACGTCTATTGTTCTACTGATGCGTGCGCAACATCGTCAAAATGGTCTATACAATATTTTCAATTTTAAGCTAGGTTCGTTTACGTAAGAATCACGTCAAAAACTTTGGAATTAGCCGGTCCGGATGAGAAAACAACGGACCATGCGGCAGCCAGTCAGAGTGCCTGATTTCAGTGATTCCGGAGTGGAGAAAATAAATATAATTACTTCCCAGCCTTGTCCAAGGCACTCTGGCTTGTACATTTTCTGATTGGGTTAATGGGATCCCTGTGATTTGTACTGGTTTATGATGTCACTCCTCATCAATTTCCAGAATGCCTAGCAGAATTCGCCACGCTGGGATCAAACATTGCAAAAAGAGGCATCACCAGAAATTTCAGACGTGCGTGTTGTACTAGAAATGTATGGGCTTCCGTCAGAAATCGTGTTTTGTTCCCTTACACAAGGATTACGTCAAAATGCTTAGGCAGAGTTTGAATTGTTAAAGCCCCATAGTCACCCTAGACGTTTTGCAGGCGCACACCCGTTCAGTCGCCATTTTGTTGCAGTCGATAATTGGTACACGTGGAGCAAGCTTGATAACCAACCAATCAGAGCATATATCAAACAACAGCGCAATTTTCAAAACAAAGCAAACGGTCGCAGTGCGTCTAGGGTGATTGTGGGCCTTTAAAGCTTTCGGAATACAACAGTGTAAATATTAAGAAATTAATTAGTGATTGTTTAGTTTGACGTGTCGAAATTCACGATTAACACGTCGAACTGTGCAAATTTTACTTGTATGGGATTTTACTGCAAAAATTACACTCCTAATAGTTTATAAATTGACATTAAGATGGAAATCCGTGTGAAGAGAAAAATGTTTCCCCCTTACCGTATCGGCGAGATGATGAACTGCAACACAAATGATAGTCAGATCCTCCAGGAGTAAGTTCGATGTGTCCAATTTTCTTTAGGGGACATGTTTGATGAGGTACAAACTGAGCTGATAAACTTCTGACCGTATATTTTGCTTAATTTGGTTATAAGAATGGAGAACCAAGCTGTCTTTTGCTGCCATTTTCATGCGATTTGGAGATTCGTAGACTAAGATATTTAATTTTGAATTCAGCCTATTTCTCAATATTTACTGTGTAAAGATGGCTGTTTCACAAGGGTTGGTCCCTCTCAAGCGTTGGTCCCGCATGGGCCTTAGGACTAGTGTATGTATATTTCCCTTTGCGTGTTCAAACTGTTTTCCAACGAAGCTGTTCACGGCTAGCTGAAGATAATATATCCTTTTCTGATACTTTGATTTGCTAGACTCTCTTTCTTGGATTTGGTCAAGTTATTTTGTGCTCTAACCCATAGGATGAATTTTGAATAAAGCATCTTTCAAAAAAAATCCCGGTACCCGTGACCAGTCGGCCCGTTAGCCGTGACCCGTAAAAAATACCTGGCGCCAATAGCGTTACTTTGTGTTGATAAACATTACACTTGTTATGCTAATGTCCCACCATGATTTCAACAGGCCGCTTTGTGTAAGGAACCAATGGATCTCTGGTTGGCACATTAATAACAATGGATGACGTGCAGTAAGTATCGCTATATGGCAGTGTCGCTTGATGCTAAGGCGGACAATATATGTACGAGCAAGAACGCCTGGGACTAGGCTGATTACTTCCCGAAGTGACTACAAAGCTAGTACATCCAGTTAACGTGATTTTTAGGACCCCTCATTTTCATAACTATAGTGGGAACACTGTAAGTTTAAGTTGTTTATATTTTGCGTCTTACCTCAATTTGGTTTAATTTTGATTCCCACATGTTGGTATTCATTCAATAGGGCCAAGATAAATTTTGATCATACATGAAACACAGTTGGTCAAAGATAGTGAAATCATATTCTATTGTTAAATTTGCTTTAAAATGTTTGGACTTGTGATGGAAATTGGTTGCAAGTTTGAAGTTAGATTATAATATCAGACTTTGATTATTCAATTTACTTTATATGTCTGGTACATTGTACATTGTTTACAATGATGATATAATTTGGAATAAATAGACGATAAATTTTATTGAGAATGTGTACATGTAGCTGGAAATATGATAATCAAAAGTGACATTAAAACACCCTGAACACGTAGGTTATTTTTAGATTTCACTATCATCGCGGCATGTTGTGAACAAACGATTCCTCGTTAGCTTCTCCTGTTGTGTCAACCAGCATCGCTGCAACATTATTAATCATTTGAATTAAAATTACGCAAACGCTTGTGATTGGCTAGCGTAACCAAACTCGCGGGAAACACATTCTAAAAATAACCCGGTCTGTAAAAACGCTGCATCATAGACGTAGTATAGGAGATGGATGCTCCGGGTAATGGGCTCTTGCATCAGAACACTAATTGTTCCAACATTGATTTGGTGTATGCAAACTGCATGCATTTTTCTATTATTGCATGCATACAATACGCATATATGAATGTATGCATTGCATGAGACTTGCATACGGTTGCATACATGCACATTGTCCCAACATTCCTACATTGTATGCATGCAACATACATGAGCTTTCTGGAAGGGTTATTATAACATGCAGTACCTGCAAGGTGCCAATGTTGCATGCCTGTTGCAGGATACAGCATGCATGCCTACATTCACATTGCGTGCTTGCACGTATGCTGCATGCCTGCATGGCCTGCATGTTGCATACCAAATTACTGTTTGCATGCATACAATATGCCAATGTTGCATGCCTGCATGCAGTGTTGGCATACTGCATGCATGCAGCATTTTAGAAGGATCGCCAATACTGGTCGGTACTTTACCTGACGTTACATATTAGGTTCGATATTAACAATGAAAACTCAAAGTAGTGTTTGTATGCTTAAAATCTAAAATTAACTTCATAACTACAGCATAGTCATTAAGGATACCTTATTAAGAGAAACGGACTGTAAAGAAAGTTTGTTTAGACGAATGCCAATTTGAATAATGAATGTCGTAGGTGAAAACTATGTGTTGAGCGTCAAATTTACTATATTTCTTAATATTTCACACGTGCTCATCCGTTTTTATTACAAATTTAATTTAAACTGAAAAAATGAATCTGATTGTGTTTACACGATAAACGTGTATTGTCAATTCAGTAAAACTTAATGAAAAGCAATATTCGGGCCAGGGAGAGAAATTCTGAATATATACGTACTTACAGCACGATAAATATACATGGTCTGTAATCTTATTGGCTTGTTGTTCTTATCAGTGGATATCAGTAAATTCAAAAGGTGTAAAACCTTGACCAAACTATCGAACGATGTTCCATTGCACAATCCTACTTTGAAGTTTACTTTGATTACGCGGCTTCTTTTGATCTAATTTAGTTCGGTGGATGAAAAATTCGACATTTGATCAGAAACGGAGCTAATAAATGACAGTTTCCCAAGTTTCCCAAGTTTCCCTACTGTAGGTTACGATATCTGCAAATATATCAGCCATCATAACGATCATATGGAAACCGGACTATCATAGACCATTAACCCTGTCCTAGCTATCGTGATTCTCCGTAAGATTGCTACATTTTTCAGCGATCGTAACCATATGGAAATCGGGTTTAAATAACGAGGAACGAGGAACGATGATATTCTTATTCAATCTTTTGTCATAATAGGTTTTCCTTTAAGTAGATAAGAAGCGTACCTATATGATTGGTTTAAGCTCACAAATCCAAAACTAATTGAACAAAATGAACAAAGTTATTAAAAGTACACATTTAAAAGTGAACGTATAAGTTCCATAGCAAACAAGACCGCGATCTTTAATCTCAATCATTAAAAAATGACATCGGTCGATAAGTAATCAATGTCAAGCATTTCTTCTGTGTGTCATTTCACCTCATCCCATATTTATTAATCCTTATAGTCGTGAAACACTGTACGGTGTGTCATGGCGTCAGACCCGTTATACTATTACAAATATAGTTTGCAAAATTATTGTCTAAGGTACTTACATACGCAGATTCTTTTCTTGTTGGGTTTCATCCCCCTTGGACAGACTTTAAGGCATATTTTAGCGGTCGGATCATAAGCGAATCGACATGCGTTGCACTCAGACGCCAAAGGTACTCCTGCTTGTTTCCGTTTGCACCCTGTCAGGCATAAGCGGGACATCAGGGATGTGGATGGTTAACAAGTATAAAATTACTTAATGTCAGCTTGAATATTTGACTAGCAGACCAAACTAACCATAATTAGCAATGTACTTTAATCTATGTCACTGTATTACCCTCGCACTGATATACTATTTAAACATATTATACATATTTGTGTCCGCAATGTCGTATTTTCAAAGTTATCCAATTTTTTTGTTATTTTCCCTGCCTCGATTAGCATTCGTTAACTGTAATTTAAGACAGCAACAAAGTTGTTGTTGTTCGAGGGAGAAGAGAGCTAAAGGTTTTTGCATTACAAATATTCTTCAATTCCTGATGAAGAATGTTCCTTGACTATTTCCACTTCATAACATTATACAAAATATTGAATTAGTTCCAGTTAATATTTTCTTCATCGGAGGACGCTTTATTTGCATTGATAACATTTACTTAGCCTACCCTGTTCAATATGCCTACTAACATTTGAATGTTACGCAGTAATCAAAAGAGTAAACTGGGATCATAAAGTTTCTATTTTGTTCTACCTCTAGAAAAGTGGAAAGGACTATTCAGACATGCAGAAGTATGAGTAGAAGATGCTGCCTTTGTGAAACAAGCTGCAAATGGTCTGCATGGTTAGACCTACACATCTTCTCGAATAAGGACGATGAATCGTATGCACTCGGTGACCTCCATAATAATATTCATTGTTACATAGTCATAAATTTTCCAGACACAACGAACGCTCTCATTGGCCGATTCAGGGTCACGTGAAAATCATAAAAATCCAATGTTTCCCGCGCGGGCAACAATTCATCAGTTGTTGCCCGCCACGTGATCACATCGTGACAGAAGATGGCGTGATGTGTCGCGCGTGCCACTGGCTAGCTAAAGGTGGGAAATATTTGTTTACCAAAATGTCTAGATCTTCATCAAAAGCGGACCATTTTTCGTGGAAAGAAAGCATTCAAATTGGAACCAGCTCCAAAGGAACAGTTTACATCTTTATCAAGCACAAGAGAGAGAAATTGGTAGCTAAAAAGGGATGCAAGAAAGACAAAAAAACGATGCAGCGTTTTGAGTTGAAAAGCAGCTTCCCGAAGAGAAGACGACAAACCTCGCCCGTATCAGGTTGTGAAACGTATGTCTATATAACAAATCACTTATAATTATTAATGACTGTCCCTTCGGGAATCAGTGAGTTTTGTTTCCCCGAGATCCTCGATGTTTATTATAACCCATCAAAATCTACATACGTCATCGTGCATCCGGCGGTTTAGGTCACCGATCACCAAATACCTCGTTGAAAACCAACATAAGTCAAAAATGTGTTCCTGTGTCCTTGGAAGGGAAATCATCCTCCCTTGCCCACTATATAACCATGCCTGGAGTCTGCGGCGACTCAATTCTTTGTTGCGGAAGTTGCGAAAAACTGACATGCTAGCGGGGTGTAGTGGAAAAGGCACCTGCAGAAGTGAAAGGGAAAGAGTTCTATCTGCCGCATCGGGCGGTTGTGAAGGAGAAGGCAGAATCTACGAAGTTAAGAGTTGTTTATGATGCGTCAGCGCGTGCACACGACAACGCGTCATCACTCAACGAGTGTCTACATACGGGACCTCCCCTACAAAACCAGCTATGGAGTGTCATCACTCGCAATCGTTTTAACGCTGTAGCGGTTGCTGGAGATCTAAGGAAGGCATTTCTATAAGTGCGGATCCGCGAAGCTGACAGGGACGCCCTACGCTTTCACTGGATAGTTGACATACAGTCAAAAGAGGTGGAAACTCTACGCTTTACTCGAGTGTTATTCGGTTTGGCACCTTCGCCATTTCTCTTGAATGGAGTGATCCAGCAGCACCTGGAGAGTTTACAGTCTCGTTATCCCAAGAGCGTCGAGGAAATACGCAAGAGTCTATACGTAGACGACCTAATATCTGGAGGGTGTACTAAGGAGGAAGTTAAACAGTTGAAACGTGATGCTGTTGACATCTTTAAAGAGGCTAAGTTCGAGCTACATAAGTGGCATTCGAATGTGGCGGAACTTCAGACCGACTGTGATGACGACGAGCCTTCGTTTGCCAAGCAGCAACTTGGCGAAAATTATACCAGTGGGGAGTGTAAACTCCTTGGGCTCAAATGGGACAAGATTGACGACACTTTACATATGGGCCGCGTCAGGCAAAAGGGCCCGGACGACATAATATGTAAATGTTTTTTATACTTGTGGTGCAATTGCAATATGCATCGCGAGCGCCACATTGTGCTACTAACAAGTAGTGTTGATTTCATGAAATTGACAAGTGAAATCGAAGACGAAATTTACGATATTTTTACAGAAGGGTGTGATCACAATTTTAGCAGACGCAAATTATTCCCTATCATCAGACGATTGTTTCAAGGTGTAACTTGTACTATTGCTAAAATCATATTATGAGCTACGGGGAGCAGAACTACTGCAGAAAAGACATTTTTTTTGCCAAAAAGTGATCATCTGGTTCATCTTATTTATTTGTTATTCTTTAATGCCAGCAGGTATAAATGAATGTCATGCATCAAAATCATCCCCTATGGCAGGATTCCTAATGTTTGTGGTCATATTTGTAATCGGGCCCTTGCATCAAAATCACGTAAATTTCACCCCTGATTTTTGTCGTCAATTTCATGAAACTGACATGACTGAAACTGACTTCAACCTGTTATTAGGAACACCGTTGTAGGAATTATTTAACTTGAATGTCGTCCAGGCCCTTTTTGCCTGACGCGGCCCATATATCTTTTCCGACTCAACCTGCAGAGTTGACAAGACGCGGGATTCTTGCAAACTTAGCGAAGATCTACGATCCACTGGGCTTTGTATCGCCAGTGACATTGGAAGGGAAATTAATCTAACGCGAGGCATGCAATTCTAAAACTGCATGGGATGCTCCATTGCCAGAACCGGTCGCTAGGCAATGGTTAAAGTGGGAACGCGGTTAAACTGCACGCGTTCGGTGATGCGAGCGGACGCGGAGTGAGTGCCGCAGTTTACGCTGTTGTAACACAAGCATCGGGTGTTACTCAATGTTTGGTGGCTGCCAAATCTCGCCTTGCAAAGCAAGGATTAACTATCCCTCGCTTGGAGCTTGTGGCGGGACATATGGCGGTCAATCTGGCTGTGAACGTGCGCAAGGCATTGGAGGGTTTTAACATGGCCAACGATATTCAGTGCTGGCTAGATAGTTCTGTAGCATTGCACTGGTTAAACGACCAAGGCAATTCGTGGCGAATCGTGTACTGAAGATACAAAGTCACCCGAATGCACTATGACGCCACGTGCCTACAACCAACAACCCGGCTGACCTTGGCAGTCGGGGAGGCGGTGTGACGGGTGTAGAACTGTGGTGGAACGGACCATCGTGGCTGGCTGATCCGACTAAGTAGCCAGCGGAAATCGTGACGCGACCGAGTAATGACAGCAACGCGGAGAGGAGGGTTCAACGAGAACTTTTCGCGGTCGGAGTCGAAGGAAGCGATGACTTCGACAAAGTCCTTGATAAGTTCGGCTTACGTAAAGCCACGAGAGTTTGTGCGTGGATCTCGCGGTTCATACACAACTCTCGACACCCTTCCGACAAGATCCGGGGAACTTTGACCACACAAGAGATATCTGCTCAGGAGCTCTTCTGGGTCAAGAGAGCACAACGTCAGGGAACAAGCGCAATCACCTTTGCTGATGATAAAGAACTGAACCTTCAGTTGAATTCCGAAGGAGTGTGGGAATGCCGAGGTCGCATTCAGGGTGAGTATCCAATCTACTTACCTGATTCTTCTCTTTTTACAGCTAAGCTTGTACATCCCTAATACATCCCTAGGCTCAGCGATAGAACGTGCTGCACTCTTTACTCGTCAGGGTGAATATAAGTTTAAAGTTCAGTTGAACGACGAGGAGATGTTAACTAACATCGATATCGCAGATATCGCCCCTGCTCACTGGGGAATGATAGCCAAGATTTTGGAAAGTGAAGGAAGTAAACTTAAAGGGGCCGTCTCACCCACAGTGCTTAGCGCGCTCACATGGCATAGCGGCCATTTTCGATGCCATCGAAATCCAGAGTTTTATGGCAGTGGTTTTAATCTTTTCTACATCTCTGCCATCCTTCCAGCTATCGTCAAAAAAATCATACTAGGTTGAACCTTTTTTATTGGTCTTCCTATTGAGCCTCTTATTTAAAAATTATTTGGTCATGCAAATTTTAGTTATTTCAGGTGGCCGTAGTTCTCTGATGGTGCCAGTCTCATTCGTCCTCAACGAAAGGAAACAATTGTCCGTTTGTGTCCACGATTTCCACCTACAACATGGAGAAGCTATTCTGACCATTAATCTTTATATGTAAAGATATATTAGCGCTTAGTTCGAGTATCTACTATCTTTGAGCCGATTTGGGTTTTTGAACACCGTGGCTGGCTTATGTGACCACAATTTGCAACAACACTCCACTTGAAGAACAGTTTCCTAAAATCATTTTCAGGGCTTTGGCGTTTAACTTGTGGAAACAGGTCCTCTCTCTGGTTTCGAAGGGCGGGATTTGGGCTTTTAGACAGTGATTTTGCCGAGATTTTCGGATTCACCGGGTTGATCATTTGAAGTTTATACTCGCACGAAATTTGACAAACAAAGCCGCCGAGACTGCATGATAATAATTTCCTATTCAAGTGAGCTATTATTCGTTCACCGTTCTCTCTTGAACTGGTTCTCTGGCACCAGCAACGAGATTGCCTGCTAGCAGATGATATCTCTCTCTCTCTCTGCAAGGAAAATAAAACCGAGGGGAGAAACCTCTCTTTTCATAATTATTAGTATTCTCTGTTTATAGTACTGATGACAGGGTTCGCGCGGAAGCGACGGGTGCGGTAAAGTCAACAAAATATTATAGGCAACGAAACTCCGCTTGGTCAACCCGAAAAGAATTGAGCAATTTCCTAAAATCATTTTGAGGGCTTCGGCGTTCAATTTGTGGAAACAGGTCTCTCTTTTCGGATTCATCGGATCGATGAAAGTTTATACTCGCACGAAATTTGACAACAGAGCCGCCGTGATAATAATTTCCCATTGAAACAAGCTGTAATTCGTTCACTGTTCTCTCTTAAACTGGTTCTCTGCTACTGCCAGCAATGAGATTGCCTGCTAGCAGTTCTCTCTAGCTCCATCTCTGTCTGCAAGTAAAAAAGAACCGAGGAGAGAAACCCTAGAGAAACCTCTCGCTTTCATAACTATTAGTGTTTATACCCGGAGAGTGTGTTCTCTGTTTATAGCAGCGACGCGTGAGCGGTAAATGTTATAGTATAGCCAAGTACTGCTGTATAACACTTTGTTGACTTCACATTCAACTTGTAAGGTACTATTTAAGTTTCATCAAGGTCATCCATGTTCAAATCAAAATTATCATGTCACCAACTTAAAGAATACGCTTAGTTCGTGAGGTTCCCGCCGTGAACAAGGGGTCAAAGTCCCGGATATAAACAATAACAAAAGCACGCTAAGCACTGTGGGTGAGACGGCCCCTTTAAGCTAAACAAAGCCATACAATAGCCAATCAAAAGCCAAATATGAATGGAAAGCTTAGTAATATACATAATAACAATAATGTGATCAGTTCGAGAAATGATACGATAAATATCACTGAAATGTCAAATAGTTTGAATTTGATGGTCGAACGCGAACAGCTGAGCACTGTATTGTTATCTAGTAAAGGCTTGAATACTGATCAATCTAGGAGTAGGAGGCACAACTCAAGATTGTCTGCAGTTAGAAATCGTGATAGAGAACCTTCAAGAATACCAGTGAGAAAAATAATAAGCCTGTTTAAAAAGAAAACATGTGTTTTCTTTGATCTTCCAGCCAGTTGACCTCCGGGTCGTGCACTGTTTATATTTGATAAAACGTTTGCAAGTTACATTTGGCTAGCGTTAGATCCCCAAAAACTCAATTCTGCACCGATGTGGAACAGATAAAAACTCGCTTTTACCACTTCGATATGTGATTTCAAAGTTCAGCGGGGCATTTTAATTTAAAGATCAAATTGATTTAGCTACACTAAATAATAACTTTGTCACACAATCCTTGTTCAGACTGGAAGTTCCAGAACTACTTAGACTGCATGCGTCAACACAATTAGCCATTATCAAGCAAAGGTTCTAGACGTGTGGAATAAACGACCTATTCATAGCTTGATTACACAATAGCAATCTCGTTCCCAGAGCCCGCGCGTTTTTCGGCCAGCGGTGACCATAATCCATAACCGGATGCAGGATTTTATGCTTCCGGTTTGAGAGCGCATGCGTGAAAGGTCGTTTACTGAGCATGCGTGGTGTATCTAATGTACTTTGAATATGCGCAGAGAAAGCAACCGCTGTGGTAATAGAGCGCTGGCTTACTAAATTGATAAAATGGCCGACGGCTGAGAAAAATGTATTGTTCGTCCGTCTCGTGGGGAAAAAAAGAGAAAAAGATCCTAACGACAGTGGAACTGCTAAAGGTACCTTTTTGCCAATCGATACTAGGTTCCCTCAGAGACAAGAAAGGTATGATTTAAACTGCCGTGCTCCAAAATTCACGAGGAGGTGTTAGGTCTCAGGTCAGGATGCAGTAAGTGGAGTTTGCTGAGAAACTTTTAAAAATGTACACAGTGTTGGTTCGAACAAGAAGTTTAATTGCTCCACGGGCAGTCCTTTTCGTGTCCTGGTCCTGGACGTGTAATTTTCTTGATTCGGTTGAATAAATGTTGTTTTAGTTGATGTGGTATAGTTATCGTTGAATATTTCGCGGTGTAACATACATGTATCGCCGGGATATCGATAGCGGATATAATTGAAACGTTGCTTTGCCTTTGGTTGATTGTTTTATATAATATTCAAATATAAGTTACATGTTATTCCGTTTACATAAATTTACAATAAGCCTTGATTTTTTTTGGGTGAGTTTTAATAAGCTTAATGACTTTGTGCTAGAATTAACTTTTAATACTCTTCTTTAATTAGGAAACTTTGCATTCCTTCACCTTAGTATAAGCTTATGTTGTATCAAATATATTTTATTCATTTAAATCTTAAAGAATGTAATGTACCTATCAATGGGGAAATTTCAGTCAAATTCTCAAGGGTGGTGAAACATTGCTTGTTCAGTTTTTAATCAAAATGTACCACCCAGAACCTAGTTGTTCGAAGTAAGGGTAAGCACTACCCCGGGGTTAAATTGCTAACCAGATGGTAAACTGTACAGTTTTAGCACTATCCTAGGGATAAAGTTACCCTTGCTTCAAACAACTGGGCCCTGGTCCAGAAAGACTACAAGCTTATGCAGAAATCCAAAAGAGCGAGCTCAACCACAGGAATAATAATATTGTAAAATGTATATTCCTTTAGTCATGGCTTCAATTTGTTTAACCGAAATCTGAATGAGAAAACAAACTTACCAAGCTTAAAGCCTTATATTTTGGGAAATATAACACCGAGGCCTTGTTTTAAGATGTTCTGTTTGTCTTATATTACTGGGAACTTACTCAGAACTATGAAGTGCAACAAAAATATGACGCTCGGTAACCATTATTGAAGGTTGGACCCATACTTTTACTTTTACCAGTCAAAGTCTTCTACAGTTTGTAATGCCTTGACCCTGGGCCACAATTCAGGATCAAATGCCTGACTCTGGGGATTCAGGGGTGGATTGAAATGGGGTGCACCATATGAGCACCATAGACACAGGGGGGGTTGGCCCCCAATATTTTTTGAAAATCAGGTCTCTGAAGTAGTATTTTCTGAATTTTGATACCACTTGAATCTCAAAAGGGGGTGCATCCTCCAAATCACCTTGCCCTCCCATAGATGGCGAGGTCTAGAAAGTATAAGTGGGTCAGATGTTCTTTCCTAGTTCTTTTACAATCCAGGGTGGAACTTATATATAGTTGGTACAATGCATGTGCAGCCATGGCCATGGGGTCCTAAACTGGACCCAGTTTTACACAAGTTTGCTCCAAACCCTGGATTTCCAAGTTGTTGTGAAAATGAACCCATTTTCAACCTGATGGATTATTTTGAGCTGTCTATATAAACTCAGAATTCCACAGTTTTACACAAAAGCTAGACCCTAAACTCTAAAGTAGGTTCAAATCTGACACACAATATATATCATAAGTAAGTGTGCCCCTGGAAACAGACTGCTGGACCACACCATGTATGTTCACAAGCTGCCCTGTTAGTGTGAAGTCTGAATGTACACATATATATATTTGTTTCTGCTACACAAATGTTTGAATATTTCCTACTAGACATGCTGGAATTCTTAAATGCAAATATTATTGCAATGGCAGATAACATTGATTGATAGGCCCTTTGCAGGGCCTGGTCGTGTGACCTTTTCAGCCTGTCAATCAAAAAAAGTTGGTGCTAGAACAACATGAATGCCAGAAATGGAATTAAGAGCAAGCCAAAATTAGTAAAAAGCCCAAGTTTTAGGTTCATATCTTTAAAACTGAAGGAATGGTAAATTTTTGAAAACTCTATAATTTAGCTATAGTTTGTGAGGCTTTTTTTTGCTGACTGGCATGGCTTGTCATGGCACAAACTCTGTTAAATTAAGCTAAATTATTTTTAGTTTTTGATTGACAGGCTAAAAAGGTCACATGACCAGGTCCTGCAAAGGGCCTATTGACTCCAATCTTCGTAAAAACACACTTTCAATTTTACCAAGTTCAATATGCTAAAATAGGTTTAAAAACTCTTCCAGTTTGCAATTAAAATCTATTAAAAGCACTGAAACACAATTTAATCTATCCAACTACCATGTTTGTTTACAGAAAACACATCAAGTGACTGTGAACCCATGTGGCATTCTGACACATTTCTCTTTACAATTTTGCAGCACCAATCCCAAAATGCATTGTGGGTAATGGACAAAAATCCCATTGTCTACTGTGCCAATTTGGGTTAAATACATAGTACTAACTCAACTAACCCCCCCCCCCCCCCCCCCTCCCCTCAGTCCAAGTTTGGCTAGCCCTGTTCAGTTACAAACTGCCAAACCATAAAGTTAATGGCTCAAGCTTTCCCCAGAATGCCATTTGGGAAGATTCTGCGGCTTTGCCGATGGCCTGCAGCAATTTCTCTTGTAGGATTTTGAATGGAAACTGCTCTAATTTTGGTCAAATAGGCCACTGGTAGAAAGCCAAAGGACATCCTGAGGTCTGAGGTGGCTGAAAAATACTTGGCTTGCTTTTAGTAGGCTTTGTGAGGAGTTTTCATTGGGGTTTTCTCTTGCATTTCTGCATTTGACACACCAATTGGTGATATTTTTACTTGTGAGATTGTAGGAAGAATAACCCTAAAGGTGATGTAATATATCCATGTGGTATTTAGGACCCCGACTTACAAACAACAACATTTATTGTCTCCAATAGTAATGGCGGACTTACATGTGTTCTCCTACATCCGGGACCTTTCTATCCCATGATGCAGTGCGTACACCACATCTCCCCTCTACTTAGTATTAATGTTCTTCTAAATCAATGTTTGTATAGAAGTTCTCTTATATGACCATAATGTCAGGTCAATGTAATAAAAGTCAAGTAAACTATCCTTAATAATATAGAGTTAACACATATCTCTAAAACCTAAGCTTGTGTACCTATAACCCCACTAAGAATGCACGTAATCTTGCATCCAGGTCGGTGCTCGCCTCACGCGCGCAGGTCGCATAGAATCTGAGACGCTTGGTACAGGATCAAGCACAGGTGTTGGATCCTTTACCGTTGTATCTGAAATAGTCTCAGGATTGTGTGGTATTTCTTCCTCGCTCTCTACACTCTTGGGTTGCACATCTTCTTGCTCTTCAGTGGCCTTTCCAACCTCAGGCTCAATGAATCTCTTCATGTGCGCCACGTTCCTCATTTGCTCCTTCCATCAGTGTCTTCTATGACAACAGCATTACCATCCTTTTTAACGACTCTGTACGGTCCAGGCTCATAATTTGGTGACAATTTGTTCTCTCGATGTTGCTTCAAGAGCACTTGATCACCTTCGTTGATGGTGCTGTGTTGCGCTGAATTTCTCTCATCAGCATACTCCTTTTGGCGTAGTTTTGCACGGGCGTCTCTCTCCCTCAAGAGTTGTTGCCATTCTGCCTCCATGGCCCGGTCGCTCCGCACTCTAAGTTTCGGAAGCTTATCGCGGAACTTCCTTCCCATCAGCAACTCCGCTGGTGACATTCCGGTCACGGTGTGAGGTGTTGTCCTGTATTGGAATAGGAAGTCCTCCACAGCTCTCTTCCAATCCTTTCCTTCCAGCTTGGCAATTCTCACAGCCTTCAGGAGAGTCTCGTTGCACCGTTCAACTTCCCCGTTACTCTGAGGCCAGTATGGAACACCTTTCTTGTGTACTATTCCAAGATAGTCCAAGAACCCTTCAAATTCTTTGGATGCAAAGGGTGGTCCATTGTCGCTACGGACGGTTTCCGGTAGACCGTGTGTCCTGAACATTGCCTCCATACACTTTATCACATGTTGCGCGTCTGTTTTCTTCACTAGAACTACCTCCGGCCAACGCGAGTAGTGGTCTACTACTACTAGGAGATGATCGCCTCCTGATACTTCAAGAAGGTCTACTGCAATGTCGGTCCATGGACCCTCGGGTAGTTTTGTTGAACGGATGAGCTCTGGCTTGGCTCTTTGTCCTACAAGCTGGCATGGGTGGCATGCTCGTATCACTTGTTGGACTTGCTTGTGCATCTGTGGCCACCAGACTTTTTCTCGCAACCTGGCCTTGGTACGAACTATGCCTTGATGTCCTTCATGAGCTAACCTGATAGTACGTTTCCACAGATTCTCAGGCATGACAATGCGATTTCCTCTCATCACCAGCTGCCCCAGGACCCATAACTCATCTTTGAGAGCCTTGTACATGGTACCTTGTAGACGAAACCAGTTTCCTGTGGTCACTGCTTCACGCACCAACTGCAGTGTAGGGTCTTCTTTTGAGGTTTCTTCTACCTGCCTAGGCACTAAAGCTGCAGGCACTGCCTCACTTGCGATGCTACAAGCATATTCTTCCGTCTTATCGACATCTTCATCTTCAGTTTGACCCACCGGAAGTCGGCTTAGAACATCCGCGGCGTTTAGTTTGCCTGGTATGTATCTCACGGTGTATCTGAACTGCTGGAGATACAGTAACCATCGCTCTATCCTGGCAGAGGGTGGTTTTGCGCTTGGCCGCCCAAGTACAATGACTAGAGGCTTGTGGTCTGTGCAGACCTCGAAGTTGATTCCGTACAAGTAAACGTAAAACTTCTGACATGCCCACCTGACGGCCAAGGCCTCTCTTTCGAACTGTGAGTATCTTGTCTCGACTAGCGTAAGCTTTCGGCTAGCGTAATAGATAGGCCTATACGATCCATCTTCTTGCTTCTGTTCAAGTATTGCCCCTAGGCCAATGGGTGATGCATCTGTTATGATCCGGGTTACCGCACCTTGCTTGTGGTAAGCCATCACCGGTGCTTGGGTGAGCTGAACCTTAATCTCTTGGAACGCTTTTTCCTCTTTGTCGCCCCACTTCCACTGGGTACCTTTGCACGTTAAATCCCACAATGGTCCCGACATTGTGGCAAAATTGGGGATGAACTTTGCGCAGAACTGGACTGAACCAAGGAAGCTTCTCATCTCTGACTGGTTATGGGGTCTTGGAGCCTCGACGATTGCCTTCACCCGCTCGCTTGACACTTTCAGTCCTTCTCCACAGAGTATGTCTCCCATGTAGGTCATGCTTGTGACGCCAATCTCACACTTTTGATAGTTGAGTGTCAATCCGTTTTCTTCCAGCTTACGCATGACTCTTTCAAGGTTCTCGTCGTGTTCCTTGTCATTTGCACCAACAACTCGCACGTCGTCATGGAGGTTGTGTGCACCTGGGCAATCTTTGATGATTTGCCACACTATCTGCTGGAATTTCTCAGTCGCCATATTCACACCAAACAGCAAGCGTTTGTATCTGTACAGACCATTTGGTCCAGCAAATGTTGTAATGTCCCTAGACTCGAGGTGGAGCTCGACTTGGTGAAATGCCATGTTTAGATCTAATTTGGAGAACACCTTAGCATTCGAGACCTCCTGTAAGGTTTCCTCGACTGTAGGAACTGGATGCTTCTCCCTCACTATCGCGCGATTTGCTTGCCTCATATCTAGGCAAATTCTGACATCACCGTCTTGTTTCTCAACGACCACTAGGGGGTTGACCCAGCTGGTAGGCCCATTCACTTTTTCAATAACGTCAAGCGCTTCAAGTTGCTCCAGCTTCTCTACGACCTTACGCCTCCTACTGAAGGGAATTCTGCGCAGGGGTTGGGCTATGGGGTGCACAGTCTTGTCAATATGCAGTTTTAACTGATAACCCTTAAGTTTACCCAGGCCCTCAAACACCTTGGGGTACTTTGCTTTAAGAGCTGCTTTCCTGTTTACTTGCTCTACACCTCCTATTGAGCTAGTTGGCTTTACATTACAATTATTGATTTGCACACCAACCCTCAGAATATCTAGCAACTCAGAGGTTTCGCGACCCAATAAAGTTGCTGCTTTGCCAGGCATGATAAAAAACTGAGTGCACTGTGACAATTTTGTTTGCGGTACGCACACATTTAAGCTACACTTTCCTTTTAGTTGAAGAGGCTCAACAGATGCATAAGTATAGACTTTTTTATCACACTTTGATAAGGTAACCCTCCCTTCTGTTATAGCCTCAAATACTTCTTCTGACATTAAGTTACAACTAGCCCCTGAATCTATCATAACGTTTATGAGCTTGTCTTCCACATCCAGCTTCAATGTGTTGTAATTTTCAGTGCTAGTAGTAGTAAACGCGTAGAAATCATCATTTGTCACTGAATCTTGATCACCAGCTTGGCCTTCGTGAACATTGTGTACACCCTCGCGTGAGCTTTGTGAATCTCTTCGCCCTCTTCCTCGACTCCTCTCTCGACCACGTCCACGACCACGACTTGAACTGCGGTCCTGTGTTTGCTTGGAGTGGCAGCAGACCTCGAAGTGACCCATATTTCCACACTTCACACACTTGTGTTCACGGGAAATACGACAATCTTTGCTTAAGTGTCCCACTTTGTCACACTTCCAACATTTTCCTTTGAATTTTGTCGAACTGTCATATTTGTGACTGGTTTTAACACTGTTTACTTGACTCTCAGGCATGAGAGTGAGTGCCTCTTTGTCATGGTACTGACTAACAATTTCTAGTAGTTTACTTAGAGTCAATGAATCTTCGCGATACAATTTTGATTTTAGGGGTTTGTCTTTAATGTACGAGATTACATGATCTCTCACCTGGTTGTCTTTTTCCTACCCGTAATCACAGTGCTCTACCACTACCAGGGTTTTCAGGCGTGTCACGAAGTTGTTTATTGTTTCACCAGGGTTTGGTTTCGTTGCTAGAAACGTCTGTCTCGCCATGGGGATATTTTTCTTCAGTTTGAAGTGTTCTGACAGACAGTCCATGGCCTTCGTATAATCTTTTGCTTCTCCTGTAACGGCACTCGGGTATGTTTTGAAAACATCTCGCACTCCTGGTCCAGCAATATGCAAAAGAAGGGCTCGCTTTTGTGTCACGTCAGCAACTCCCGAAGCGGCTACGTACAGCTCGAATTCCGCTTTCCATATTCGCCATCTTTGGGCCAATGTCGCCGGTTCGCCCACAGCATCGAACGGTTTCAAACCCGGTAAACCGCTTAAACATACCGCCATTTCCTGTCTCTTTTATCTTCTTTAACTCTTGGATGGCTCTCGGTAGTATTACGGGCGTTTTCTTTTTTATCCTCGTCGCCAAATGTGGTATTTAGGACCCCGACTTAAACTCTGAATTTCTAACGAGACCTGAAACAACCATGGGGGCTGATCAAAGCCAGGTCCCGGCTAATCCACAGATCGAATTGGAATTTAGCGTGTTGATTTTTGAGGAGGGAGGAAAACCGGAGAACCCGGAGAAAAACCCTCGGAGCAAGGGCGAGATACCAACGAACTCAACTCACATATGGCGCCGCGTCCGGGATTCGAACCTGCGCCACAGAGGTGAGAGGCGAAGCGCTTAACCACTGCGCCACCCGAGCTCCCCTTACAAACAACAACATTTATTGTCTCCAATAGTAATGGCGGACTTACATGTGTTCTCCTACATCCGGGACCTTTCTATCCCATGATGCAGTGCGTACACCACAATCCACTTCTACCACAGTGCAAGTGCAAAGGAGCAGAAACATAAATTGTGCAGGCTGACTGGTAGGGATCGAGCGAAGCAGCCTATACATCTGTTGAAGTGATCAAAACGTCCTTGTTTGACGATCAAATACTTGCATTGGTTTCCAATAATGTCAGAGATTTTTCTCTTTCCCTCGTAGGGCGTGCACACACTTAGCACTACAGCTTACCACTTTACATCACATTCTTTCCAATAATTATGATTGGCATCTAAAGGTATAAAGAAAATAATTTATCACTGGTAATGGCTCTATCGATTCCAAATCTTCCCAGGCATACATTTTTGTATGTGGGGTATTGACTGAGTTTCTGTCCCAGGGATGGGGCATTTGCCAGCAAAGAAAAGTTGGGAGGTGGGGAATTGGTCAAAGAGAGTCAAAATAGTAAGTGTTTATAACATGGTTGCCACCCATCCTGACTTTTCCCCGACCAGAAAACAATTTTCACTGACCATAATAAGACTGTTCAACATTCCCTCATCCAAAACAAACGTCATTAAATATCAAAACCTGTAGCCTCCCCTTGCAGACACTTTGAGGCATGAGAGGCCATCATGGAAACCTAAATATAAAATTCCCCGACTTCTTCGTGACTTTGACAAGAAATTTAGAATTTCTCTGACCAGATGCAAAATTCCCTGACCTTGAAAAACTTTTTTTTTCCTGACTTTTCCCTGACCTGTGGCAACCTAACCTGAGTATCAGGCCTTCCCCTCCCCCTGATACTCAGGTTAGTGGCAACCCTGTATAAGAGATTTATACTTGTTCCAAAGCCCACAGAGGGGCATTTGCATAGCTTCACTTGCAATGCTCTGAATTCAAAAATATCAAGTGCCCCACAAATGCCGGGATGGGGGAGTTATATGTGTAATAATAATAATAATAATAACTTTATTAACGTGTCTAAAGGTATTTAGCAAAAAAAGGGAATTGGGGACACAAATTAAAGAGTAAATTAAAACAATCTATGTATCTATATATCTATGATTAAAAAGGTAAAACTGATGGATATACACATTCTTCTGTGACCTAATTCTAACTAAGTTGTAAATACATATATCTGTATGTCTATCTGTGACTTAAAAACATTGATAAAATAGAATAAAATAGAACAGTATAAAATAGAAATAATATAAAATAGAAATAATATAAAATAGAACCGTACCAGTATATTACATGTTGCTGTTATCATTGTGCTGAAGTGGACTTTCTCAGTTTTCTTCTGCTCAAGGCTGAATGATAGTTATTATTCATCTATTACATGTAGGCCCGGGATGTAGGCCTAATAGTAAATACTTATGTCTCTATCAATTCCAAGCCCGCCCATGCCCCCCCCCCCCCCCCCCGGGCAAGATGGGGCATTTGACAACCTATCTGTCCCTGGGGTGGGGCATTTGTTTTGAATCAGCTCGGTCCCCGGGCATTTGTCAAAAAATATCCCACCCCTCCCCTGTGTTTGATTTTGTTTTGCTCAACTGATCAACACGTGCTTGCTTCATCGATCAATATGGCGGCGGAAAAGTCATCCGTGAACATGACGTTAGGAATTTCCTAGTTTTGGGGTGAAGTGTGCGGTTTGTTGGGAACTGGCTAGTGAATGTGGGATTTGGGGGCACTTACGAAAGTGTTTGAAGGTGAGTACTGCATTACTTTAATAAAAAAAAGCGGTGAAATGTGGCTTTGAAACGGCTAAGAAATTTGGCGCGTTCGCTATACTTGCCCCGGGGTGGGGCATTTGCATAACTTAGCTGGCCCCACGGTGGGGCATTTGCAACGTTCTGATTCCAAAATGACAAAATCCTCACAAATGCCCGGGGGGGGGGGGGGGGGGGTCATGGGCGGGCTTGGAATTGATATAGACATTATGCAAAGATAAAACACGTTTTATTCTTGTTTTCACTTCACAAAAAAGATGCACACACGTTTTATTATAGTTTTCACTCATTCAGTCATTGTTTTTATTTCCGCATCTGCCCAGAGTATAAAGTCAGGTATTCGAAACTAATTTCAATCACTAAATCAGCAATTTACCTAGTGGCAATTTTTCCCTCGCAGTTCTAATTAATCTGGTAAATATTTCAGCAGTTGAATTTCGTCAAAGATTCTCCCGAACATCTGACCTGACATATCGTTCTTAAAAGCCTTCAGAATGTGTCTCTTCTTGATTTTTTATCCAGACAGTTCAACACGATGATTACTTACTTGACTGGAGCAACGGCAAGAATGACAAACTTGATTTTTAGCGATTTTTTCACCACTTTTTAGGCCGGTCTTTATATGGCCGATCGAACGAAGCAACTCCATGGCGTCGTTGTTAATTTACTTCCGGTGAGATATGCTAGCCAATCAAATTTGACCTCGATATAGATTATCCCAGAGCTCTGTATCTTGGCGCTGGCCAGAAGATCGCGGGCTCTGGGAACGAGATTGACACAATAGCAATTTAACTCGTGGATGCACGCATGTGCAGAACAAATTATTGGATTAAGGTGGATACCAGATAATTTATTCGTCGTTTTTTATGTGACTCGACGACTCGCCGTTGACTTTCCGAATGACCTTCCAAGGTTTCGAAAAGATTTGGTCATGCTGGAGAAGATGTATTGACAGTCTCATCTAATGCCAGACACTTCAAACCTGGACAGACATGGTAGTGGGTCCCTATCGATCACTGACTTAGTGGTGATGACGTAACGATGACGTCATCGGTCACGTGATTTTAAGTACATGCCCATATCTCCCTCATTACTAATGCCAGACACTTCAAACCTGGACAGACATGGTAGTGAATCCCTATCAATCACTTAGTGGCGATGACGTATCGATGACGTAATCGGTCACATGATTTTAAGTACATGCTAATATCTCCCTCATTTCTAATGCCAGACACTCAGTTCAACCTTGGACAGGCATGGTATTGGGTTCCCACAAATCACTTAGTGGTGATGACGTAATGATGACGTCATCGTTCATGTGATTTCAAGTACATGCCCATATCTCCCTCATATCTAATGCCGAACAGTTCAAACTTGAACATACATGGTAGTGGGTTCCCACAAATCACTAAGTGTTGAATCACTTAGTGGTGATGACGTAACGTTGACGTCATAGGTCATATTTCTAATGCCAGACAGTTCAAACAAGGGCAGGCATGGTATTGGTTTCCTTTGGGTTCCAACAAATTACTTAGTGGCGATGACGTAACGATGACGTCATCGGTCACGTGATTTTAAGTACATGCCAATATCTCCCTCATTTATAATACAAGCTGGCTCAAACCTAGACAGACATGGCAGTGGGTTGCTATCAATCAGTTAGTGGCGATGACGTCATCGACAAACTTCGCCCATCCCAAGAACTCGTTTCTGCGCATGCTCCACGAGTTGAAAAGAGGAGACCAACAGACTAGATTGGACCCGCAATGAATTTATTTCCATCATGGTTCTTTTGTTATCAATCGTAAATGACCATCAACTACCCTTAGTAATGACAACTTTCTACTACTCTAGTATACTCCCCTCATAACTAGCAGCTGAATAGAGAATTGAACCTCCCATGCATTCATCAGAGACCTTTACTACGAGTACGACTTTTAGACTCAAAATATATCACTCGCAAGGAAAGTTGAGATCTTCCAATTCTGGCAAAACATGCTAGAGACATGAGAACAAGCTAATGAGAGTATATGTTTGTTCATAGCTCTTTTAAAGTATTCCTCGATTCTGGAAAGTTCTATACGGACTCGGATCTAAAGATCTAAAGGTCTCTATTACATCATTAGGTTACGACAAAGTATCCAAGATAATAACTCACGAACCTCGGTCCATTCCTCGTCGTGGACGCCGTGTTCGCTTCGCCATAGAGCAGATTTTGAATGAATGGGAAGAAGTACTGCGATCCGACAATAGCTGCACCGTAACCGTACTGTAACTATGCATTGTGCTTGGACCTGAAAGGAAGAAAAATCATGGGGAAACCAAGTAATCCCAATGTCACGGTACAGTAACCATGCCGTAAGTCATTGCCACAACGTTACTACTCATATGAAATCCACTCTATTACCCTCAGTAGAGCCTGACTGGTTGAAAGCCACTGCAGTGTGCAATTGTTTACCCTAGTGCATAATTATGGGTTCTGTAATTACGAGTGTAAACTATTGGACATAATTAACCATAACATCAAAGCGATCAATAGAGGTTGCACACTAGTATTTTAATGTAGTATAAAACAGGTATAAAATTAAAATTCAAAAGCAAAATGAAAAATGCGATAGATAATTTTAATATAGAAACTAGACACACGCCGACGGTCCTGATACAAACACAGAGACTATATATATACTAGCCAGAGGACCTGAGGATAGGAAAGATTTGTATTCTCACGAACGAGCTGGGAATTCTCTAAAAGTTATTTATCATCAGTAAAGATGCTCCCCATTTAGCCTCCGATTAAGGGCTCGTGAGAATACGAAACTTGCCTAGTTGCATTTGGCCCTCTTTACTTATGTTTATACATTGTATGTAATACATATTGTCCCTCAATACTTGTTAATTAGAAAATATGCTCCCGATTTCTCCTCCATTCAGTGCTCATTCCAGCTCATCCGTGACAATACCAAACTTCCCCATAACATTTGGCCCTCTTTACGTATGTTTATACATTCTAAGTAATACATATTGTCCCTTACTACTTGTTAATTAGAAAAGATACACCCGTTTTAGAAAATACGATACTGCCCATTACATTTGGCCCTCTTTACGTATGTTTATACATTCTATGTAATACATATTGTCCCTCACCCGTTTTACACAATACGACACTGCCCATTATATTTGGTCCTCTTGCCGTAACATTTATCTAATATATACGTTGAATGAACTGGGAGAATAGCACAAAGACGAACCCGTTTCGATACAGTATACGTGGGCGGCACGACACGTAGCAAATGACCACAACATGATCAACTGAGCTTAAATGAGCGTGCAATCTAATGGGCGTTATATTGAAACACGTGTTTGCCTTAAAAATGAACAATTTCCCGGAATTGGGTGTCCTTACTTAAAGACGATAGCGTTAATCTAAATTTCCTAGATTTTTTAAATTATGTTGCATAGAGAATACTGGCTTTATTTGCCATTTTGACCGCGCGTCACATGTAGCCCAATTCGAAAAAAAACATGACTGAGAGTATTACATAAGAGCAGGCTAGGTTTTATCGGTTTTTATCTTCTGTCGGATTCGATGGCTGGCTCGCGTTCGCTGCCCGGGGGGGGGGGGGGGGGACTCCCTTATGTGAGGGGTACATGGATGCTCGTCGTACCTTTTAGGGGTCAAAATCAGGAGTTTGGTACCACTTAGGGTATCCACCATCAAACACAGACATTTCTATGTAAAGCGGTACCTTTTAGGGGTCGGATGTCAATTGAACAAAAAAGCTGTTATCAATTTACATTTTTATTACGCCCATTTTAGTACCTCTTAGGGGTCAAATCGAAAATGTCCGACGAGCATCCCTACCCCTTTTATATGGGAGTCCCCCCCCCCCCGGGGTTCGCTGTCACCTTATGGAAAGGCTATCCAATGCACTGCATTTTATATCATGCAAAGAGATGTCTATTTAGGAGTGTGAGTTTGGCCTCAGTTTCATTTCACTGAATTTCATTGAAAGATCTATTGACTTCCAATAGTACCAGGTGATTCCTAACCCGCTTTTTCTATTTCCAAGATACTGACCATTGAGATTTGAATAATGACAGCTGTTAAACCACCAGGCTCCTGTATTGACAACAGCACATTTAGTACTTCTGAGATCGTTATCTCTGTCTTTAGTACTGAACGCCATGTTGTTATGATAACCTAGCGAGTCCCCAGCAGAACCTGAATACGAACTCACACTCAGTCTGTACTTGGACCCTTCATCACCGACACTAAAACTACCATATTTGGCATACACTCTAACTTCTCTCCAGTCCTCTATCTCTACCCGTAGAGTCTTGGCTGTCTTGGCTGTCAGTCGGTGAATGTAGTCATTACCCAACCAGAACTCCCCAGTCAGGTTTCCAAAACCTATTTTGTACTGGTTCCAGGTGCGGTAGAAGTCGACAGATCCATCTTGTCTTCTCTGGAAGACCGTCCACCCCCCTCCATCTATTATCATGTCACAGTAGACTTGGAAGGCACCTCGACCGTCAGGGTCCACTGTGTACACGCCGTTTCTTCGTATTCCTGTCTTATACAAGTCCGAACAATCTCTAGCTGTGTGTAAGAAAAGATAATATACTATGGTATTATTGTATGTAACTCCTTATTGTAGTGGTACAAGATGAGGACAGCCGATAGTACCATACCAATCCCTTTCTCTTCACGAATAACACAAAACAGGTTATTTAACGTCGCCTTTGATAAAGTGTTCGGGGACAACTTTACGGGCTTTTACATAGAATCCCATAGCACGACTCAAAATCGCGCGCTGATTGGCTAACGAAGCGTTTAATATTTTGTGGAATTCAACGGTTTGAAAAGCTGTATTCAACGATGTACAGGAAGCCCGCGCGTAAATATTTTGTTTATTTTTATTATCGCGAACAGAGACACAAATCATGTTAAAATTACAAACCAGGATATTCACAAAGTTAACAGTAGTCAGTAGTCAAAGAACGTGAAAATTAGATATCGTTTATTCCGTTTTTCACGAGAAATGTTATGTTTTGGCGCTCGACTGAACAAGAAACCGACTCGAATCATCCGAGGAATCGACAAAAACAACTGCAGCAAAAATGTGTGATTTTGAACGAAAAAGCTGGGGCTTCCTGGATTTGCTGATTTAATTGATGTAATATTCACACAGAGAAGCTAAATGACTGAAAACAGTAAAAGCAGGACGAAAAGTACGGCTACAGAACGGTACTAAAATCGTGGTACAAGGAAAATTTTGGAAACGAGTGGACTGAACACAAGTAACATTCAACAGTTTAAAAACAGGCCGTTTATTTATTGTGAGAATTGAGCATTAACATTTGGTAATTTGCTTAAAAAGTAAGGAACACTTAATACTTACAAGTTTGTGCGTATATATTTATTTTATTTTATTTACTTACTTCGGCCATAATAGAAGATACAAAATAGAATAAAGTAAAATATACAACAAACAAAACATAGAGGCCAGGAGAACCAACACAGCGTTAGCCAATTACGTTGGTTTCCTATGAAAAATAAAATTACAATAAATGATCTAATTACAATACCTATTTCAACCTAAAAGCAGCATTTGAGAGGTGCGGTTAACTGTCTTGCCTGGTGACATTTCAGACATACAGACTTCCAAGACCTAGGGTTCTCGATGTCAAATACAGAAGTGATGGCAGACACGTAATATTTAAATAGTAATGATCTAAACTTAGGTAAAGAGATGTCTGATTTACGCAGTTCGTGTGGAAGTGTATTCCAAGTTCGGGAAGCTCTTATAAAATAACTATTTTGGTAACACAGGGTCTTGACATTAGGAATCTGATAAGTAATAAGATTAAGTGAGTTATCCATCGAACGTAGAGAGATGCTTAAATTCACCCTGTTTACAAGCTTTGGCAAAACATCTGGAGCTAAGGTTACTAAACCGTGTTTTGCCTTATACAAGAAGATGAGGTCAAGGTATTCATACCAGTAACATAAAGGTAAAAGCTTTAGAGTTAAGAGTCTAGATTTGTAGGAGATGTCTGTTTGGAAGGGCAATAGGAGAATAAACTTAGTAGCCCTCCTTTGTGTTCTTTCTATGTCCTGCATCAGATCGACAGTTTGTGGGCTCCATACTTGTGAGGCATAGGCAAGGTTCGACCTTACCAGGGACAAGTACAGACATCGACGGGCGCTAGTACTTCGGACTTTGACGGCAGAGCGTCTGAGTAGGCCAAGCAACTGGTTCGCCTTGGTGATCTGTTGACGAATGTGAATGGACCATGTAAGGTCGGTACCAACGGTCACGCCTAGGTCTTTTTCGCTAGGAACGTGGTCCAAAACTTGACCATCAATGGTATAGTTAGCCAATAGGGGACTGCGTTTCCTGGTAATGGTTAAAACTTTACATTTCTTCGCATTGAACTTCAGCCGCCAAGAGCGTGCCCAGGTCGCCAAATTAAATACCTCACCCTGAAGAATGGAGACGTCTGCTGCAGATTTCACTACCGAGAAGCATTTGGTGTCGTCAGCAAACATTGTCACCTCGACGGAGGACGAGATGATCGATAATGGGAGGTCGTTGACATAGATCAAGAACAGAAGGGGTCCCAGAATAGACCCTTCGGGAACACCGGAAGTGACTGGAAGCGTGTTCGACATGGCGCCATGAACTGTTACACGCTGCTGGCGACCAAAGAGGTAGTTCTTGAACCAGTCTAGCACTCCACCCGTGATACCAAATCGGCTAAGTTTGCGCAAGAGTAGTTTGTGGTCAACTGTGTCAAAGGCTTTAGAGATGTCGAAGTAAAGGACGTCGGTTTGTTTGCCCAAGTCCAGGTTTTGACCAATGCGATGGAGGACTGTCAGTAGCTGAGCGGTGCAGCAGCTCTTCGGTTTGTCAGGTTTTAGATTTTCACTTAGCGACAACTGGTTTCAACAGGCCGCCGGTTTTCTCAATCTTTCACAAACATTCACAATTTTGTCTCCAGTTAATGCACTTTCGCTTTCTTGGTAAAGATTAGATCGAAATTAAGTGTACCTAAATAAAATACAGGTGTTTTCGTGCATAAAAATCCAGTTTTGATGTCGGAAAACCAAATTTTGTGAGCAACGACTGCACTTTTAGTTGAACATCGTGTGAGTCTCAGTCTAATTTTAGCTTGATTCCTATTCGCTCGTTAGTTTACCGCGCAATGGGTTCCTGGCGCGCGGCGGGAATTTCAGCAACATTCAGTATATTCTTTATTTATTTTCGTAAATCACTAGATGCAATGGGATTCAAAGAAAATTCATTGCCTGACTCGGGAATTCCACGTTAAATTTTGGAATTCCCTCGTCAGGCAATGAATTTACCTATAGAATCCCATAGCACGACTCAAACTCGCGCGCTGATTGGCTAACGAAGCGTTGAATATTTTGTGGAATTCAACGGTTTGAAAAGCTGTATTCAACGATGTACAGGAAGCCCGCGCGTAAATATTTTGTTTATTTTTATTATCGCGAACAGAGACACAAATCATGTTAAAATTACAAACCAGGATATTCAAAAAGTTAACAGTAGTCAAAGAACGTGAAAATTATATCTTTTATTTCGTTTTTCACGAGAAATGATATGTTTTAGCCCTCGACTGAACAAGAGTGACTCTAGTAGCTAATCCGAGGAATCCAAAACCAACTGTAGCAAAAAGGTGCGATTTTCAACGGAAAAGCTGGACAGGGGCTTCGTGGATTTGCTGATTTAATTCATGTAATATTCACACAGAGAAGCTAAATTACTGAAAACAGTAAAAACAGGACGAAAAGCACGGCTACAGAACGGTACTAAAATCGTGGTACAAGGAAAATTTTGGAAACGAGTGGACTGAACACAAGTATTAAACATTCAACAGTTTAAAAACAGGCTTATTTATTGTGAGACAGAAATTGAGCTTATAAAGTAAGGAACACTGGCTTAATACTTACAAGTTTATGCGTATACTTGTGCAGCAGCTCTTCGGTTTGTCAGTAACTTATCGACAACTGGTTTCAATAGGCCGCCGGTTTTCTAAATCTTTCACAAACATTCACAATTTTGTCTCCAGTTAATGCACTTTCGCTTTCTTGGTAAAGATTAGATCGAAATTAAGTGTACCTAAATAAAATACAGGTGTTTTCGTGCATAAAAATCCAGTTTTGATGTCGGAAAACTAAATTTTGTGAGCAACGACTGCACTTTTAGTTGAACATCGTGTGAGTTTCAGTCTAATTTTAGCTTGATTCCTATTCGCTCGTTAGTTTACCGCGCAATGGGTTCCTGGCGCGTGGCGGGAATTTCAGCAACTATTCTTTATTTATTTTCGTAAATCACTAGATACAATGGGATTCAAAGAAAATTCATTGCCCGACTCGGGAATTCCACGTTAAATTTCACTTGAAAAACCGATATCGCACTCATCGCTTCGCGATTCGTGCGATATCGGTTTTTCGCGTGAAATTTAACATGGAATTACCTCGTCAGGCAATGAATTTACCTATAGTATCTCAGTGGCCAAGGACGCGGTCGGGATTCCAACAAAAATGTTGGCCCTTTCAACTATATCACAATATCGATATGACGGGTGCATTAGTTTTTCTGCGCCCAAGCACTAGCTGTGGAATACTCTTCAAGCTGACATTATTAACACCAATCTTTTATGTTTATTTATGCCACGACCCGAACGGTCCTTCGAGATTAACATACTAAACGTGATCGTGCTGTAAGTGCCAGCGGCAAGCTCTGTTAGGTGAATGAAGACACACGCGACAACCCTGATTGGGATTAATTTGCTAGGACTGTGGCTTTTATTTAAATGTCTCAAAAATCACTAATCCATTTACACTCAAGCATGTTAAGGCATAGTTTTTGAGCAGTTCTGATAAAACATTCAAAATTCGCTATCTTTGTCATTTATATATGAAATACCCTGTAACTTTGGAATAAGACGGTAATCGTGTGTCTTAACATTTAAGGATTGGTATTTTGAAATCAAAATGGGGTGGCGGAAGTTATTACATACTTATAAAATAACACAGAGGAAACTCGCGCGCTGATTGGCTGAAAGCCGTGTTTATACGAGTCTATAAACATGGAAATTCGCTGTCATTTCGCTGTGGTGATGGCACACGATTGTGAATGAAATCAAAATGACAAACGACAATATCTTCACCAAACGTCGACTTTCAATATGGTTTTAAGCAGCAAAACCGACAGGTATATTAACAAAAATACAACCAACCGACATGAAGTTATCAAATTTGCTAACCATCCCGGCCGAGGTATTTTTATTCGCGGATTCAAGAAACAAAAGTCAAAACTACTTCTCTTTTAATTTATTTTGTATGGTAAAACTAACATAATTAAACAATCCTCCTGATAGACGAATAGAGTGAGGAATCAAGCTAGGGACCAGACTAGAAGAGAGCCTGAGAGGGAAAAGCAACACTCTTTCGATTTTTTCCATGTCTTTTTTTATCTCGAACTAAAGTAATTCTCTAAAGTTCAAGTCCGACATTTTGTCGGCGACGACTGGGTCACGACATAATAAGCCTCATATAAGGCCAATTGTTATCATTCACCCTGCTTGGTCTTAGATAATTCAGATAAGGTTTTTAGCTTTCTCCTTGCCATTTGTAGCCATTTTATGTACAACTACATGAATTTTGCAAACTCACGACATACACGAGTCACGTGCGACAGTACTAGTTGTGAAGTTGGGCAACCAAATCAAAAGTTGTTGATTTTTCACAGAACAAAATGAGCTTTTCCCTCTTACCTTGCACTCTTAAGCTTTGTCTCATTGGAAGGAAAGTCCCAACAGTTAGATCTTTCCATTGACTTTGGCGAAAATAAAAGTTCATTCAACCAAAATCAACAGGGACGGTAATCACGTACATTCAGCGACAAAAACACCCAGTTCAAGTCCTCTACTTCTTGAATGCCCTTAATTTCCAGTAAATAATGTCTTGAATTCCGAGTTATTCTTTTCGGGGAATGCTGAAGCAGATATTTTCAAAATAGAGCCACGTACACACTGACACAGAGCCTGCCTTCGTTTCTCGCAGTTTCCCGCGCTGTGCAAACTTCTGAAGACTGTTACTGTTAGGAGAATTGATCTTCTGATCGTGCGTGCGTAAGATTTATCTCGTATTTTTTTCCTGTTCGTTATTTTATAAAAGCAATATAACACGCTTTCCATGTCTTTGTTCTCTTATATAAACACTTGGGATATGTTGGGAGAACGGAGAAAAACTTGAAAATCACTCGCCTAGCGGCTCCTGATTTTCAAGTTTTTCTTTGTTCTCCCAACATATCCCAAGTGTTTATATAAGAGAACAAAGACATGGAAAGCGTGTTATATTGCTTAAATACATACCTACCTCTTTATTTAAGAACGCTAGCCACTAACAACTTAAAGGAAGCTGGTTTCCATGTGGGGCGTTACAATACAAATATCCAAAAATGTAACCAGTTAACAGACGCATTTAAGATAAAAATTACAAATTATTTGTCGCACATAAAACCAAAATCATTATAAACTTAAAATTTCACATTTCATTTGCCATGTGTACAGGTAAAATAGTCATCGCAGCCCTGCATCAGAACACAAGCTGTCTCTCTACGGAATTTGTTAAGAAACTCGGCGAGCTTGGCGTCCCTTGGGAGGTTGTTCCAGAGCATAGCACCACTATATTGAAGACTGCATTTAAGATAATTTGTGTTCGGCCTTGGTAGTGCTAGATCTGTATTGGTGTTCCTAAGGTCATATTTTTTCTCGCAATCACTGACCTTAACGAACAAATCTCTAAGGTGAGGCGCACATTGACTGTTTAAGATTTTGTACATTAGAACCAATTATTTTGTTCTTTGTCGCCTTTATTGGAGGATTGGCCATCGTAATTGATTTAGAATATCTGCCGATTGTATTCAGTCATATTTCTCACCAGTTATAACTCGGGCTGAAAGAGACTGGAGTTTTTGTAGCTTGTCCTTCTGGACCTTACCACAAGTGTTCCACAGAGGGGAACAGTAATCGAAATAGGGCTGGACTAGTGCCTTGTATGTTGTTTCGAGTGAAGAAATCAGGACAAATGGTTTCAAACGCCGAATAGCGCCAATTCCCGTACTGGCTTTCTTACATATTTTGTCAGTGTGAGTTTTTGATCAATTTCTACCCCTAAGCATTTTTGCGAACTTACATGGGCTATTTCCGTATTGGGCAATTTGATAGGCGTTGGCGTTTCATCTATTTTGTTATTTAAATTGTATGCGGATCCAATAAACATGAACTTTGATTTGACAGGATGGTATTGTAGCTTGTTAACTTACAGCCATTGACAAATATTATCAAGATCTACATTTAACTTATTAACAAGTTCAATTGAGTCATATGATGATGTAAATATCTGAGTGTCATCTGCATAAATACAGGGTGTCATACATTTTAGACTGTTTGGAAGGTCATTTATATACAGTAAGAACAGTAAAGGACCAACGATGGAGCTGTGAGGGACTCCGCAGATTATTTCTTTGACCGTGGACAGGTGATTGTTAACAAGACATTGTTGTTGTCTGTTAGTAATGTAAGAGGTGGACCACTTTAATTCTAAGCCACAAATACCAAATAATTTCATTTTATCGAGAAGGATAAAATGGTTAATTGGGTCAAACGCTTTGCGTATGTCGAGAAAAACGACGCCGGTTAGTTTCCCGTTATCCATATTTTGGAGCCATTCTTCACACATTTGAATTAATGCTAATGTAGTTGAATGGAGGGCCGAAGGCCTGATTGAAATTTTGTTAGCAGAGATTTATCGTTCAAATAACCGTATAGTTGGCGGAAGACTTCTTTTTCAAATATTTTACTAATAATTGGCAGGACTGAGATCGGTCGGTGATTTTCGTCGATCATCAGACTTAAAAATTGGGGTTACGCGGGCATGTTTCCATTCGTCGACAAAAACACCTGACATAAGTGAGAGATTAAAAATTTATGTCAGTGACGGCGCTATAACAGCGGCTGCAATGTTTAGAAGTTTAGCCGGGATTTTATCCAGCCCCGTAGCTTTACTTGACTTTAGACTTTTAAAGGTTTCAGCAACATTCTCTACAGGAATGTCTTTGAATGTGAATTTAGAGCTCACATTTTGATAACCAGCAGCTGTTTGTTTTGCCGATTCCGCCGCTAAGTTTGGCCCGATATTTATGAAATATTCATTAAAAGTTTCAGAGATATTTTTAAAAACTGTAACGGCGCTATCATTTACAGAGAGTTCATTAACATGAGTCGATTTGTTCTTTTTCACGAGAAGGGTATTTATTAACTTCCATGTTTTTTCAGGGTTAGTAAACGAACATTGCTCAATTTTCTCGCGGAAATATTTTGACTTTGCTTTGCGTAATTCAATATTAGCTTTATTACGAGCAGATTGGTATAGTTCCCAATGCCGCTGTGAACCAGATTTAATGGCCCGCTTTTTGTGGCAATCTCTGTTCCTCATAACTTGCAATTGTTTAATGTTTGAGAAGATCCAGGGAGCGGAGAAGCCCTTTACTCGCCTACTCTGGACCGGCGTGTGTCGGTCAAGGATATCATTGAAGGCTGTTTTCCAAAGACGCCATGCTTCTCTGGGGTGATTGAATTCATCAGATTTTCGCTTCGAAAAGTTAAGTTTGTTATGGGAAATGAGAATCTGTCCGGAATGGTTGACTTTTTATCACTGAAGAGAATATAAATGGCGAAAAATGGTTCCAAGAATAGGTCACGACTCCTGTCGATTACGGTCAACCATTTTCCCAAAATTTTATATTGGGATGACTAAAAACGTTGAGATTCGTTATAACCACCATTGTTCTAGGATTTGAACAAATTCAAGTGATTCTGTTTAACAAACCTGCTGTAGTCTCGTTTTCATGTTCAAACTATGCCTTAACATGCTTGAATAGAGATAAGTATTTTTCATTCATCAAAGGTGGGACGAATAACGCCGCCATCCCCCTGTGAGATTTTTGAACGCTAAGGTCACTCTTAGACGGAGGTGAAGGGGTCGGAGGAGGGATTTTAACTTTAGTACAGACGACTGAAGTTTACTCTATGACGGCTTCGAGTTAGGAGAGGACCTCCCTATTTATGCTCAAGTTGGCAATCCGATATACTGAAACCGTGACGTATCCCACTATTGTACTCAACCCCCAACCGGGCCTTTCAAGAGTGACCTTATCGTGTCCCGATATAAATGCTAATCATTCGTACCTCATAATTGAGTGGTTTTAAATGTAAACTTAAGACTCGTCTGTTCACTCCTGCTTTTTCTTCTTTTAAAAAACTTATTGTAGTGTGATATTGGAGTTTTTACAGCATAGTCAGTTCTTATTATTTTATATTGATTGGACCATTATACTGTAGCTCCATTGTTTCAGTACTGCTCGTTCATTGGGTTAGAGAGTTTTGTATTGTCGATTAAGCCAATACTGTGGCACCATGGTTGTAATTTCATTTTAATGAACTTACCAATAATGCACCCGATATAATTTCAAAGCAATCAAAGTTTTTTTTCCACTTTCCTGTTTTAAGCTATGTGCAAGGAAAGAAACATTTTAGAAAAAAGAATTTGATAAAGAACATGAAGAGTATAGGATACCTTGTATGACTTCCAGCTTTGTAGCCGCCTCTACTCTCGACACTCCAGCACCAGTAGCCGTACACACATATATTCCAGCGTCTGACACTTGTATATTGTGGATCGTCAGAGTTCCATCTCTCACTTCAGATCTACCATCAGGCAAATCTCCTAGCATGCGTCTCCATGTTATGAATGTTATATATTCGGCTTTAACTCGACAAGTCATGGAGACAGCCCTCCCTTTTTGTGTTAATGTCTTATTAGACGGCTTTATGGTAAATGTGGGGATTTGTAAGACAAGAAGGAATGTTTTACCAGTGGATAATCCAATGAAATTTTCTGCTTTGCACATATACGTGTCTGTATCTTGAAGCTGAGTTTGGATAATACTTAGTTGTCCATCTTTGACGATGATAGAGCGAGCCCGCGGTAACTGACCAGTTTCTTTCGACCACGTGACTTTAGGGGCGGGGAATCCGGACACGTGACATGTTGGTAAAGTGACGTTGTCACCGTTGTTGACGTAGATTGGTCCGTTGTCAAGGGACAGACGAGGAGCAACTAAAAATAAATGAAAAAAATACTGTTATACTTTGATTTACATAGTTTAGTTTGTACAAGAATCTTGCTGTTAGTTTCAATCCCTGATTTTCCACTACCCACAAGAAATGCAACATCTAACATTATGATATTCTGGAAAAGAATCTACCTCACAAAGTTAATATAGTCTTGCATAATATTTGTGTGTGTAAACATTTAAGATTTATATCATGAATTTCCAGATTTTCCAAACATATCACACGGAAATATACCATGGAAATATACCATGGAAATATACCATGGAAATATACCATGGAAATATACCGTGTCTTATAGAATCATGCAGTTGATGGTAATAGAAATATTTACAATAGGCATTACTTACGTCAGTTGAATAGAACTACCAAAATACTTTGCGCTGATTCTTTTGTTCTTCTAATTTGGACCATTATCTTGATATTCTAAGATGAGTTTAAAAATCTGAATAAGAAAATGATTTGGAAAGGGTTCTGGTAGTTTATTCAACTGAACTAATAGTGCACACCGGGAATTGACATACGATATTTCCTCGATTAAGCGCCCTCTATAAGCGAAAGTTTAATCCCTCACCCCCAAACACACATACAAAATAGACTTTTTCCGATTGGCTCAATGTCGTCCCATTTCATATCACGTGACCATCCCCTTGTGTATTGTTTCTTTTATTTCTGGTTAACGCAGAGGAGATAAATTGATATGGAAATACATCGGACAAAGAATATTATTCCCGAAAGATTTGAAATGGGACAACATTGAACCAAGCTTAAAAGGTATATTGAACGTAGTAATTAAAAGTATGATCACCTCTGTTTTCTTTGTTTGTACATGGACATTTAATCTCTAAATTCCGTTACCGACGTTTTCTAATTTTCACTCATCGGAACGCAAGAGGGAAAATTAGAATTGCATGCACGCTGATAAGGGAACATTGGACTGTCCCTTGGCACAACGAGTTATGGCGTAATGCATGCCTGTTAACCCTACACCATACCTATTTTATGGCTCAAGAAAGTTGTTCTCTTCATTTCTCAAACCCGCTTCTTCCATGTGGGATACATAAAACCATAAACGTGACGTAATTAAACTCCATGCATGCGCTTCGAATATTTAGTCAACCACATAATTACATTGTATTTTAGTGTTATTCTTCTATAAAACAACACGCCTGTCCCCATAGAAAGCCAGAGTCATTCAATCAATATTTAGCCTTGGTGTTTTTTTAATTTTATGTCTGTATGTATATATGTATTGTATGGAAAATAAATGAATTGAAAAAGAATTCAAACAATGGCGTTCAATCAAGCATAATAACAAAACATTTTCGAAAGCAACTCAACTGCGACGTCTTTAGTTTGGCAGAGAAAACTAAACTTCTCAGAGATTTGTTCCGCCTTGGTGATAATAGTATTACAAAGTGTAGCATGACTCGTATTGAAACCTTTGTACGTGACAAGTAAAGCATATCGCGGAATTGGGCTATTGTATCAACGTTTATTCTTGAAAGTGTGCAATTATAAATTTATGGTCGAATAGACTTGAAAAGACTGAAACTTCGAAACTCTAAATGTTGTTCATCCTTCATCCCCAGATCTTCCCTGCTGATTTCAACCCTCCCTGACTCCTCAGTTTGCACAAAACAAACAACAAATACCAACAACAAAGAAACAAGCATGTAATAAGTATAAGCCATGCAGTGATACAGAGACACCAAACATCAAGAAATTCGGAATATAAGGCATCACGAGAAGAATAACAGGGAAATCACGTAGGAAAAACCAATATGGCGTCCACTCACAATGTGTCCCACGGTAGAATTTCGAATAATTTGGCCAAGACAAAGGCATTTGAGACTGGGACCGAGTCGTGAAATAAAATATAGAACAAAAAACAGTTTTTAGGGGTGGTTTTTGGCGGAAAACCTCGATAAGCGAATCAGATTTGAGGATTTTAATTAAATAATCCCATTAAAAGTTAATTGATTCTGCCGCTAGCCTCCCTAGTTCTTACGCGGACCATTACTTAATATTCCACCAGTATAATATGTTATGACCATGTTATTGATAGCTACTCCTCCATATTGCACACATGTCTTCGCTTAGATAATGCGCCCTTAATTACCATCATTTTTAGAATCAATTTTAAACCATCTCCATCATGCATCTGTGGATCTAATTTTGAAAATGTCAATCACTTTTTTCTTCATTGTCCCCGTTTTGCTGCCCTTAGATTAATCTTACTTTGCTCTGCTGCACGGAATCATGGTGACAGATGGTCTCACTTGTCCGAGTCTCAGAAGATTGACATATTTTTGTATGGTTCAATTTATTTAACGACTACTCAAAATATTGACATCTTTCATAATGTCAGGAATGTTTTATTAAAAATTCAAACGTTTTCAGTGAAAAATACTGACAACACAGCCTTCTGTCAGCCTCCATTATCTACATATCTATTATTCTTATTCTTATTCTTATTGTCACTGCTATTGCTATAATTGTTATTTTTTACTATTTTTTCTACTTGTATTTGTATGCTCTTGTGGCAAACGCCGAGAATATTTACATTTAAATTAAGACATAAAAAAACATAATTTTGTGCCTACAAAAATAAGCAACCCTTTTGAAGTAAGCGCCCAGGGCGCCTAATCGAGGAGATATGGTATGTGTCCGATGTTTAACGGAAAAATATCGTCATACTTACAGTTGACGACCAGTCTTGCTGTTTCCTGTGCCACACCCAGGATATTAGAAGCCCTGCACTGATACAGTCCTGAGTCGTTCATGGTGGTGTTCATTATCTCCAGCTTACCGTTACCATCCATCACACTCCTGTTCTTGTCCATAGAGCCACCCACTTTACTCCAGCCAATCACAGGCCTAGGATAACCACTAGATGAACAATGCAAAACAGCAGAATTGCTTTCATTGACTGTCAACAGTGGAGGAGATACTACCACATCAGGGGCTGATAGTAAATGGCCAGGTTCTCCTTTCAGTCCTGGCATTCCTCGTGGACCTACAACACCCTTATCACCTTTCTCACCTTTTAAACCAAGTGGTCCCATGATACCTTGCTTTCCGCTTCTGCCTGGTCTTCCCATAGATCCTTGCGGTCCTGCTAGCCCTCTCTTACCTCTGTGTCCTCTCCTTCCTCGGGATCCTTTTTGGCCTTTGTAACCAGGTCGTCCTGGTGGACCATTGTAACCTGGTCGTCCGGGTGGGCCGGAAGGTCCTGGGATATAGACGTTTTGTTTTGTCTTAGAGAGTGATGAGAGAACCTTGTTTATTTTCACGAGTTCGTCTTGAACAGACTTGATTGTGGCGGTAGTGTTTACAGGCAAGTTTCGTCGCTCTCGTCTTGAATCTTCAGTTGTCTCTGGTTTAATTACATGATTTGATTGAACTGTTGAATAAGGAATAGGTTACATTGTTACAAAAGCCATAGGTTTTCCAGATACAACCCACGCTCTCATTGGTTGATCGGAGGACACGTGACAGCGGTCAAAATCCAATCTATCCCGCGCTGGATACAATCAAATGTATCGCGTCACGTGATCACATCGTGACAAAAGATGGTGTATGTGTCGCGCGCGCCATTGGCTAACTAAAGGCGGTAAAAAAAAATTGTTTACCAAATCTCGGGCTAAAGGGTTTTGTTGCTATATACCAAACCACTTCATAACAGGCTCCTCGGGATTCCGCGAGTTTTATTTTCCCTCGATCGATCGTCGATGCTCCCCTCAACTCCGACTCGTTCAATATCGAGGATAAATTAAACAAAAACTCATATTTGTTGCTTTTGTTGTAGGCAATAGGCCCTTTGCAGCTAAGAATCACGTGCTGATGTGATACTTCATTGAATTCGTGATCCCCATGGGAAAGGCGTTGCCATGGATGCCTTTACATAAATGAAGTCAGACATTTTTCCCATCCTGTACAACCACGTGATTTGTCAGCTGCAAAGTGAAGAAATGTTTTGTATTTTCAATCAGTAAGTATGGGACCGCTAGGCCTTTGTACAATATGCTAGCATTATTTGAAGCACTTTTGCAAGGTAAAAGCATTGAGAAAAATGCTAGTATATGGATATGAAATTTTCTTAATTTGATAAGTTGATTAAGTTGTCTATATAACCATAGTTAATAGTTAATGGTTATGAAACCCAGGGATCTTCTTTGTTATATGTCTTCGTTAGCTTTTTCAACCACTACCATGCACAAAACACAATAGAAATCCCAACATGTTAATCAATCAGTCAATAGAATCAAACGTGTGAGTTCAGTCGTTCAGGGAACGCTAATGAACTATGACCGTGCACAATCTTTTGTCTTACCCCTTTCCAACATAAATCGCAGCGCCTTTGTTAGCCCTTTTGAAGTTTGCCGGGTTTCCTAACCATTCCAATATGGTATAAACAACATATTTTTGAACCATCTAATTTGAATAAGAAAACTGAGATTTTAATATGACATTGATCCGGCGCCCGCAAGTTTATGAATCTGGCATTTTATCAATTAAGTTCACATCTTGTGATCATATCACGTGACCTGCCAGTTTGGAGACTGGGAAATGGCGGAGGATCTATCGACCAAATTAGATTTAATAATTAAGAATTTGGCGATTCTGGATGGAAAAGTGGACGCCATGGAAGGAAAGATAACTTTAATTGAGAGCAAGGTATCGACGGTAGAAACTAAAGTGAACGAATTACAGTCCAACTTCTCCTCGCTTCAAGTGGCTCTCAGGAAAATAGACAGCAAGGTCATAGAAATGGAACGGGGTTTGGAAATGCTACCGATCAATTCGAAACATCACCCCCCCCCCTCCCCCCCTCCCCCCCCCCGGGCAAAACCCGGGCATTTGACGTTTTGAAGTTTGGATTGTTCTACGTGTTGAATTCCAACAATCTTTAGAAAGATTAACCAGAGGGTTGGAGGACATAAACAAAAATCTAACCAAAGAAGTTAAGGCACTTAAAAAGGAGTTGAAGTGTCTAAGAGAGAAGGCGGTATCAACAACATCCTCTCCTACACAAACAGATGATCATCGATCCATGTTTGGGGATGAAGAATCAGTTGAAATCGTAGTCAGCACGCAAAACCGCTTCAGTCCTCTCCAGGCTGACCCCATTACGGGAAAGCCAACTGCCACACAACAAGAAATAACAACGCAAGAAACAGAACGAAGAGCAACATATGCAGACAGCTTCAGTCCTCTCCAGGCTGACTACATTACGGGGAATTCAACTGCTACACAACAAGAAATAACAACGCAAGAAACAGAACGAAGAGCAACATATGCAGACCGCTTTAGTCCTATTCAGGCTAATTATATTACGGGAAATCCAACTGCCACACAACAAGAAATAACAATACAAGAAACAGAACGGAGAGCAACATATGCAGACGCTGTAGCCAGGCCAAGGCAGCCTAATTTTGCACCATCGCGTGAAGAGGCGGGTGACTCAGCAAAGTCTAGTATACTGATTTTATCGGACTCAATCTTGACAGGGGTTGTTCCAGAAAAATTCGCTCCAGGTCAGTACGTTAATAAACAGCATATCCGAGGAGGCACGAAAGAAATGTTAGAGCACATTGAAAGGATGCCGCACGAGGAGCGTAATTATGGGTATATAATTATCCACACAGGGACAAATGACATCTCACGTCGCAAAGACAACATAGTTACAAATATGGAAAGGCTTGTCACAAAGGTACATAACAAATGGCACAACGCGAATATTTATGTATCAGGCATAACATACCACCGTGACGATTTACAAATGAATGATGTGATCGACGAAGTAAATGATCGATTTCGCGTCCTTTGTGAACAACAGGCTTACGCCTCTTTTGTGGATAATTCATCAGTGACTACTGACAGGTTTGGACAAATCGATGTAAGAGCATTCTATGATGAGTTACACTTAAATAATGGTATCGGCACGCGGAAACTCGTGGCTAATCTGAAAGATCATATGGGTCTGCGGAAGCGTTCAACACGTAGTAACTACACTAACACTAGAAGAAACCGTCCCAGGAGACAAGTCACTCGCAGAGGCAATGAAGATAATTACCATTATCAGCGCTCGGATCAGCCTGAATGGCATAAATTTAGTAGACCAAGCCAGCGAGGAGACGCATACCGACATAATGAAGGTAGTAGCAGAGAGCAGGAGGAGTGCTGGTACCGGGAGGCAGCACCTACATATGACTACTATCATGGTAATCAACAAGACCAGCCTTTGTTTACACTGTCTGAGGCACTGCGTTACCTAGGTGATCGAATAAGACAGAATTAATAGTAACCGAAACCCATATTAGTAATAATTTAGTTTAGATATCGCGATCAGTCATATTTCAATTCTGTTGGCAGACAGTCATTTCTGAGTGTCGTTTCTTAGTTACCATCTTTGACTTGCATAGTTCGCACATTTGGTGTGAAGCTTGATCGAACGTGTTTTCCTTTTTGTGTGTGCTACTTAAAATCTTATTGTTAATCACGGTAATCATTTAGTATACTTTCGGTAGACTTAAGCAAAGGTATAGATGGCAAAATTATTACACATTGGCGTTTGGAACATAAACGGCTTAATGAGTAGGGAACTAGGTAATAAACTCGAGTTACCCGAAGTAAAGGACATAATGGGAAAACATGACATTTTTGGAATTATAGAAACACATGCAAATGAGAATTCGAACCTATCGGTTGATTCATTTAAACATTATGCAAAATATAGAAGTGCTTCCGGTAAAAGGTATTTTGGAGGTATTGCGATATATATAAGTAAACGCGTCACCGGAGGTGTAAGTTATATTCCTACATCAAATAATAATGCTATATGGTGTAAAATTGACAAATCGTACTTCAATATGCAGGATGACATATTTCTTGGAACAGTTTATCTAAGTCCTAACAACTGCAAAAAATCTAAAGATGAAGACCTCATGAATGAATTAGAGGAAGACATTTTACATTTCTCAAGTAAAGGTAGAGTTGTTCTGCAGGGCGACCTAAATGCGCGAACTGGCGACCTGCAAGAATTCGTTCTTCTGGATGAAAACAGGTATATAGATCTTCCGGAAGACTATCAGCTAGATATCAACGATAAGCGATATTCAGAAGACGAGGATAAAACCGACCTTAGAGGGAGGTTATTAATAGAAACCTGCACGGGAAACAACCTTAGAATTCTGAATGGTAGAGTTGCAGGTGACAACAGAGGCAAAAAGACCTGTCACAAGTACAACGGCTCTAGTTTGGTAGACTATGTAATAGCTAGTGCGGATATGATACCTCTTGCTTGTTATTTAAAGGTAAATAATAATAATAATAATAAATGAGTTTATATAGCGCCTATACATTGCTGTTCTAGGCGCTTTACATGAATTTCTACAGAAAATGTCTGTATATATATATTAAAAATTAAAAATGTGACTAACATAACTGATGAAAAGAAATAAGCAAATCATTACATTTCTCAAGACTATTCGCAAGAATACTAAAAATAAGCAATAAAAATGATGAATTAGCAATAGGCCTTCTTAAAAAGAAACGTTTTTAATTTTAACTTGAACGTTTCAACGTTGGAAGAAGCACGGATGTCTAAAGGTAGCTTGTTCCAGAGCCTGGGAGCCGCGGTAGAGAAGGCGTGTTGACCATACGTTTTCATGTTAAAGGCGGGCTCAACCAGACGAAGGTGGTCTTTAGATGACCTCAAGAGTCTTTTCTGTCGGTAAAATGTTAAAAGGTTTTTAAGATAGCGTGGACCGAGACTATTTAATGATTTAAAAGTTATAAGATTTATTTTAAAAATGATTCTGTACTCGATTGGAAGCCAGTGAAGTTCTTTTAGAGTCTCCGTGATGTGGTCGTTTTTTCGAAGACATGTCACAACTCGAGCAGCTGCATTTTGAGCAGACTGCAATTTCGCTATATCACGTCCTTGGGCCCCATGAAGAAGAGAGTTACAAAAATCTAGTTTTGAGCTTACAAAACTGTGGATCAGAACTTCTGTAGTTTTCTTGTCAATATATTTTCTTATTTTAGCAATATTACGAATGTGGTAGAAGGCACCCTTGACAACAGCATTTACATGTGGTGAAAAAGACATAGTTTCGTCAAAAAGTACCCCGAGATTACGTGCTTTATTTATCGGTCTAATAATTTTCTCGCCAACAGTCAATGATGGAAGTGTGGGAGTTGGGCGAAATTGTGAGTGCAAGAGAAGAAGTTCCGATTTGCCATTGTTTAATTTAAGCTTATTGGCAGTCATCCATAGTGTAATGTCAGATATGCAGCTCTCAAGGCGTTGTTTAGCAACTTGAAAATCATGGGTGTTTTTACAAGAGAACGACGTATATAGTTGTGTGTCATCAGCGTAGAGATGAAATGATAGATCGTGCCTACGAATGATATCACCCAGGGGAGAGGTGTATAGCAAGTACAATATTGGCCCCAGTACAGAGCCCTGTGGCACACCGAAATGAAGGGGGCGCACAGATGATGAAGCATCGTCGATTTGGACAAACTGTGAACGATTTGCAAGATATGACTCAAGCCAAGAAAGTGCTTTTCCTCTCACAGCAAATCTTGAATTTAGTCTTTTTAAAAGAATGGTGTGGTCCACTGTGTCAAACGCTGCGGAGAGGTCCAGCAGCAATAGGAAGACACAGTTATGTTTATCAATGGCCTCAAGAACATCGTTCTGGACACGCAACAACGCAGTTTCACAGCTGTGGTACTGCGTATATGCAGATTGAAACTCCTCACTCAGTCCATTTGAGTTCACATAGTCCCATAGTTGCGTAGCTGCCACTTTCTCATTCGCCTTGGATATGAACCTCAGGTTTGAGACAGGTCTGAAATTTGGGTAGAGCTCCGTGTCGAGTGACTGCTTTTTCAGCCTTGGAGATATGCTTGCCAATTTCATAGGGATAGGAACTTTAGCACTCTCGAAGGAAAGATTTATGATGTTTGCAATGACCGGTAACAGATCCGAAAAGCAAGACTTTAGGAGAGTAGAAGGAATTGGGTCCAGGGAGCATGATTTACGAGCCATTTTTTTAATTAGGTTATTAAGCTCCTCAGCTGTAGTTGGTTCAAAATTAGCAAATTCACATGTTAAGGTGGGATTATCAAGATGATTGAATTTAGAAAGGGCGGTGTCAGACAGCTGTATTGAGTCAAGATCATTTCTAATAGTCGCTATTTTTTCTGAGAAAAAATCCACAAAATTGTTACAGAGCTGAGTTGAAGAATCACAGGTGGGATAGCTTTTTTCAGGTTTAAGGTTTAGCATACGGTCTATTGCGGAAAAAAGAACTTTATGATCAGATTTATTCTCAGTGATAAGGTTAGCATAGAATTCCATTTTGGAGGATTTTATGAGTGATCGTACAATTTTACATTGATCTTTATATAGTTCCTGGTGAATAGTTAACCCTGACTTCCGCCACCGTCTTTCATACTTCCGCCACCGTCTTTCCTCTCAGGCCGCATATTTCTGATCACTGTCACATCTCTTTCATGTTTAAGATTTCCAAACCTACACTACATCAGACCGGCCACTCCCATAAAGTAACTCAGCATAAAAAAATGCTGTGGAGGGAAGATGTAAAAGACAAAATAATAGAGTTACTCAACTCTAACGAGTATAAAGAACAGCTAGCAAATGTAACAGATAGCTTCAGCAAAAACAAAGACATAAATATAGTCACTGGAAACTTTACCAAGGTACTTACAGGATTGTGCGAGAACGCTGGATTAAAATATAGCTCAAGTAGAGAAAAACGCCCTTTTAAAAAGCCAAACTCAAATTGGTTTGATCACGATTGTAACACAGAAAAAAGGCGTCTGGAGCTTCTAGGAAAGCGTTTATGCAGAAACCCGACTGATCGTTCAATCAGGAGTAATTTACATGAAAATAAACAAAAATTCAAAAGACTTTGCAGGAAGAAAAAAAATAACTTTATTAATAACAGCTTAAGGTGGCCCGCGGCTATTTATTTTGGCAACGGGGGTCTTTTTAAATTGCGTTTTTGAACAGCTAAACATTATCCGATTTCCGAGATGTTTTGAACTTTTAATAAAGAATACTCGAATGTTATAAAAAGTACAATTAGAAAGTGATTAACAGAGAATTGCTGAAGATATAAGCGATTTTCGAAAACGTTGTTTTTTAGGAAAGAGCGTATATTTCAAAACCCAAAAGATGGATTTGTTCCATTTTACTTTCAACGAGTGCCCAACCTCCAAGGTCTGTGACAGGCAAGTTTCAGTTTAATCGGCACCATACAAGTTTCTCAGCAAACTGCTGATAAATTTTAACCTTAACATGTTATGCTCAGGCATCTGGTTCAACTGCCGGAGAAATATTACAGTAATAATTAAATCGTACATACCATATGGAAGTTCAATACCACTTGAAACTTCTGTGCCAAAGTCAAGAAGATCGGAAAACTGCAACTAACGTTATGCGGCGAAGGAAGTAAGATAGGTTATTGCTGAATATTTGCGAAAGTCGAGAAATTTGTATTCTTTCGGCATAAAAAAAATCACTAGTTTGTTTTTCTTAAGTTTCTAATATGACTTACAGTAGCATATTTTAAAGTACTTTACCGAGTTTCAGCGCGCTTTGACCATACGCTTTTGAGAAATAAAGGCTGTAAACTTCAGCTTGTGCGAGACTTCTAAAATCTAAATGCTTGGAAAACCCCTCATGTTAGCTAATTTATTCAATGGGTTTGTTTTGAATTTCCGCACGGGTTCTGCCACTTGGGAATCGCGAGGGAAGGAATAATTAAAATTATTGTTGAAATTAAAATTAGGATTACATTGTAATTCATGCGACTGTGTGCAGTAACCCATGAAAGTGTGACAACTAACACGCAAATCCTGGCTAAAATAGTGTTCGTTTTAAATAAGGGACAGTTATTCAAAATAAAAGTAAAAAAAGATCCGTACCGTCGAGAATTTTTTTTAATAAAAAGCAGTATTATGCTTTTGATACCGGCTCTGATACTCCTTGGCACCAAAACATTACTCAGCCTGGACTATTATTACAAACTTGCAAAATTAATCCTCATTTTAATTTCAACATTAATTTTAATTATTCCTTGCCTCGCAATTCCCAAGTGGCAGAACCCGTGCGGAAATTCAAAACAAACCCATTGAATAAATTAGCTAACATGAGGGGTTTTCCAAGCATTTAGATTTTAGAAGTCTCACACAAGCTGAAGTTTACAGCCTTTATTTCTCAAAAGCGTATGGTCAAAGCGCGCTGAAACTCGGTAAGGTACTTTAAAATATGCTACTGTAAGTCATATTAGAAACTTAAGAAAAACAAACTAGTGATTTTTTTTATGCCGAAAGAATACAAATTTCTCGACTTTCGCAAATATTCAGCAATAACCTATCTTACTTCCTTCGCCGCATAACGTTAGTTGCAGTTTTCCGATCTTCTTGACTTTGGCACAGAAGTTTCAAGTGGTATTGAACTTCCATATGGTATGTACGATTTAATTATTACTGTAATATTTCTCCGGCAGTTAAACCAGATGCCTGAGCATAACATTTTAAGGTTAAAATGTATCAGCCGTTTGCTGAGAAACTTGTATGGTGCCGATTAAACTGAAACTTGCCTGTCACAGACCTTGGAGGTTGGGCACTCGTTGAAAGTAAAATGGAACAAATCCATCTTTTGGGTTTTGAAATATACGCTCTTTCCTAAAAAACAACGTTTTCGAAAATCGCTTATATCTTCAGCAATTCTCTGTTAATCACTTTCTAATTGTACTTTTTATAGCATTCGAGGATTCTTTATTAAAAGTTCAAAAAATCTCGGAAATCGGATAATGTTTAGCTGTTCAAAAACGCAATTTAAAAAGACCCCCGTTGCCAAAATAAATAGCCGCGGGCCACCTTAAAGGGTATAGATTTAAAAGATACAAAAGGAACGTGGAAAGTGCTGAAAAAGTTATTCAACCTTAACAAGAAAACGAATACAAAGAAACATCCAGTAGAGAATAAGGATTTTTATCATCACTTTAGGAAGCTGAATGAAAAACAAGATAGTCACACTGAAGTTGATCGTTCTAGTCTAGAAGATATGGAAAACTTCGGTCCCCTAGATTTTGAAATCAGTGATGCTATAGGTCGTCTTAAAAGTAATAAATCACCAGGTAGAGATAACATACTTAATGAATTACTGAAATGCGCCAAAGAGCAACTAAAAGCTCCGATTGTTCATCTTTTTGATCTGGTTCTTGAATCAGGCAACTTCCCAAATGAGTGGTGCTATGGCCATATAATCCCTTTACACAAGAAGGGATCTCAAGACGATGTAGAAAACTACAGAGGCATAACCTTACTTTCGTCGTTAGGTAAACTCTTCACCTCTGTGCTTAACAAGAGACTTTATGATTATCTTGTCTCCAATGGGGTTTTAAAACCCGAGCAAGGGGGATTTAGAAAAAAGCATGGAACAGTCAATAGCATATTTATTCTCAAGACACTTATAGATAAATATGTTAAAAGCAAGCCAAAGCGGAAAAGGAATTTGCTTTTTGCATGTTTTGTAGACTTTAAAAAAGCCTTCGATAGTATACCACGAAATAAACTCTTTGAAAAAATGAGGAAAGTAGGGATAACTGGAAAATTGTATTCGTTGATCACCTCCATGTATTCAAATGACATATCTGTGGTCAAAACTGGGGACCAGATATCACCAAGCTTTAAATGCTTCGCCGGCGTGAAGCAGGGATGTATGTTGTCACCGACGCTGTTTAATCTTTTCCTTCACGACTTACCAGAAACATTTAATAAGAATACGTCAGACTTAGTTGAAGCACAAGACAAAAAAATTAACTGTCTGTTGTATGCGGATGATCTTGTTTTAATGTCTAAGTCTTACACCGGTTTACAAAATCAGTTACAATATCTTCATAACTATTGTTCAATATCGAAAATTAATGTTAACTTAGAAAAAACTAAAATTATGATATTTAACAATAATGGAAAGACCTTAAATAAAAGTATCGATTCTATTACGATAACAAATTATTAGACAATGTTAAAACATATAAATACCTTGGGCTTACTTTTACATCTGTTGGAACTCTAGCTTTTGCAAGACAAGAACTAAAAAAAGTGGCCCTAAAAGCATTATTTAGACTCAGAAAAGAGATGGGAAAGCATTTTAGAACAGACATTTCAATAACTGTAAGACTTTTTGATTGCTTAATCAGACCAATATTACTCTATGGGAGCGAAGTCTGGGGAGTAGATATGAAAACAAATCTAGACAAAGATCCAGCTGAACAGGTACACGTGAAGTTTTGCAAAATGCTCTTGGGCGAAGGAAGTAAGATAGGTTATTGCTGAATATTTGCGAAAGTCGAGAAATTTGTATTCTTTCGGCATAAAAAAAATCACTAGTTTGTTTTTCTTAAGTTTCTAATATGACTTACAGTAGCATATTTTAAAGTACCTTACCGAGTTTCAGCGCGCTTTGACCATACGCTTTTGAGAAATAAAGGCTGTAAACTTCAGCTTGTGTGAGACTTCTAAAATCTAAATGCTTGGAAAACCCCTCATGTTAGCTAATTTATTCAATGGGTTTGTTTTGAATTTCCGCACGGGTTCTGCCACTTGGGAATCGCGAGGGAAGGAATAATTAAAATTATTGTTGAAATTAAAATTAGGATTACATTGTAATTCATGCGACTGTGTGCAGTAACCCATGAAAGTGTGACAACTAACACGCAAATCCTGGCTAAAATAGTGTTCGTTTTAAATAAGGGACAGTTATTCAAAATAAAAGTAAAAAAAGATCCGTACCGTCGAGAATTTTTTTTAATAAAAAGCAGTATTATGCTTTTGATACCGGCTCTGATACTCCTTGGCACCAAAACATTACTCAGCCTGGACTATTATTACAAACTTGCAAAATTAATCCTCATTTTAATTTCAACATTAATTTTAATTATTCCTTGCCTCGCAATTCCCAAGTGGCAGAACCCGTGCGGAAATTCAAAACAAACCCATTGAATAAATTAGCTAACATGAGGGGTTTTCCAAGCATTTAGATTTTAGAAGTCTCACACAAGCTGAAGTTTACAGCCTTTATTTCTCAAAAGCGTATGGTCAAAGCGCGCTGAAACTCGGTAAGGTACTTTAAAATATGCTACTGTAAGTCATATTAGAAACTTAAGAAAAACAAACTAGTGATTTTTTTTATGCCGAAAGAATACAAATTTCTCGACTTTCGCAAATATTCAGCAATAACCTATCTTACTTCCTTCGCCGCATAACGTTAGTTGCAGTTTTCCGATCTTCTTGACTTTGGCACAGAAGTTTCAAGTGGTATTGAACTTCCATATGGTATGTACGATTTAATTATTACTGTAATATTTCTCCGGCAGTTAAACCAGATGCCTGAGCATAACATTTTAAGGTTAAAATGTATCAGCCGTTTGCTGAGAAACTTGTATGGTGCCGATTAAACTGAAACTTGCCTGTCACAGACCTTGGAGGTTGGGCACTCGTTGAAAGTAAAATGGAACAAATCCATCTTTTGGGTTTTGAAATATACGCTCTTTCCTAAAAAACAACGTTTTCGAAAATCGCTTATATCTTCAGCAATTCTCTGTTAATCACTTTCTAATTGTACTTTTTATAGCATTCGAGGATTCTTTATTAAAAGTTCAAAAAATCTCGGAAATCGGATAATGTTTAGCTGTTCAAAAACGCAATTTAAAAAGACCCCCGTTGCCAAAATAAATAGCCGCGGGCCACCTTAAAGGGTATAGATTTAAAAGATACAAAAGGAACGTGGAAAGTGCTGAAAAAGTTATTCAACCTTAACAAGAAAACGAATACAAAGAAACATCCAGTAGAGAATAAGGATTTTTATCATCACTTTAGGAAGCTGAATGAAAAACAAGATAGTCACACTGAAGTTGATCGTTCTAGTCTAGAAGATATGGAAAACTTCGGTCCCCTAGATTTTGAAATCAGTGATGCTATAGGTCGTCTTAAAAGTAATAAATCACCAGGTAGAGATAACATACTTAATGAATTACTGAAATGCGCCAAAGAGCAACTAAAAGCTCCGATTGTTCATCTTTTTAATCTGGTTCTTGAATCAGGCAACTTCCCAAATGAGTGGTGCTATGGCCATATAATCCCTTTACACAAGAAGGGATCTCAAGACGATGTAGAAAACTACAGAGGCATAACCTTACTTTCGTCGTTAGGTAAACTCTTCACCTCTGTGCTTAACAAGAGACTTTATGATTATCTTGTCTCCAATGGGGTTTTAAAACCCGAGCAAGGGGGATTTAGAAAAAAGCATGGAACAGTCAATAGCATATTTATTCTCAAGACACTTATAGATAAATATGTTAAAAGCAAGCCAAAGCGGAAAAGGAATTTGCTTTTTGCATGTTTTGTAGACTTTAAAAAAGCCTTCGATAGTATACCACGAAATAAACTCTTTGAAAAAATGAGGAAAGTAGGGATAACTGGAAAATTGTATTCGTTGATCACCTCCATGTATTCAAATGACATATCTGTGGTCAAAACTGGGGACCAGATATCACCAAGCTTTAAATGCTTCGCCGGCGTGAAGCAGGGATGTATGTTGTCACCGACGCTGTTTAATCTTTTCCTTCACGACTTACCAGAAACATTTAATAAGAATACGTCAGACTTAGTTGAAGCACAAGACAAAAAAATTAACTGTCTGTTGTATGCGGATGATCTTGTTTTAATGTCTAAGTCTTACACCGGTTTACAAAATCAGTTACAATATCTTCATAACTATTGTTCAATATCGAAAATTAATGTTAACTTAGAAAAAACTAAAATTATGATATTTAACAATAATGGAAAGACCTTAAATAAAAGTATCGATTCTATTACGATAACAAATTATTAGACAATGTTAAAACATATAAATACCTTGGGCTTACTTTTACATCTGTTGGAACTCTAGCTTTTGCAAGACAAGAACTAAAAAAAGTGGCCCTAAAAGCATTATTTAGACTCAGAAAAGAGATGGGAAAGCATTTTAGAACAGACATTTCAATAACTGTAAGACTTTTTGATTGCTTAATCAGACCAATATTACTCTATGGGAGCGAAGTCTGGGGAGTAGATATGAAAACAAATCTAGACAAAGATCCAGCTGAACAGGTACACGTGAAGTTTTGCAAAATGCTCTTGGGGGTCAACAAGACCGCAGTAAATAACGCGTGTCGGGCTGAGTTGGGAAGGCTGCCCCTGAAGCATCAAGCAATCAATAGAAGCTTTTCATTATGGACATCGTATTTATCATCAGATAAGTCAAAATTATCAGACAAGGCAATGTTTGATTGCATTAATAGGGCCCACCCGTACAGCTGGACAGAGAAACTAAAAAACCTAATTGACCTACTTGGTTTCAGCTTCATTTGGCAATTAAATTTTGGTGAAGACCCTTCAACGTTTCTCGTAAAGAGAATACTCAAAAATCTAGGTCAAAGTTCCAAAGATATCGAAATCCAAAACTGGCATGGAGAAATTCATAACGACGAAAGAAAAAATCCATCTCATTCCAATAAGCTAAGAACATATAGATTATTTAAATATAATTGCACCCAAGAGGAATATCTCAAAAACGTAAGTGTAGTTAAGCACAGGATATCTCTAACCAAACTCCGAATCAGCAACCACTGCCTTCAAATTGAAGTAGGAAGGCATTTAAGGCCATATCAAAAGTTAGAAGAAAGAATTTGTACAAAATGCAATACAGAAGTTGAAGACGAGAGGCATTTTCTCGTCAAATGCAAATTTTATCATATGAAACGTATGGAGCTTTTTAAAAAATTAGAAAGGCAGTTAAATAAGAAAATAAACCATCTAACGGAAAATGAGATATTCCTCCTCCTCATCAATCCGCCACATGAAATTCAAAACACTGTCGCTAAGTACGTCTATGAGTGTTTTAAGGAAAGAACGCCGTAAAGTAGTAAGAAGTCATTGTACACTTAAATAGACTTGTTGCAGTTCTGTCATTGCTGTTATATTATATTATTATTAGCGTAACCGATGTCCTGTACAGGATAAGGGCTGGTAATAAACTTATGTCTATGTCTATGTCTTGTTCAAAGTTCCCGTCCCCCGGGCCAAAAATGTTGTTCAAATGCCCTAACCCATCGTCGTATTAGGCGATCAAATGCCCCTACCCCCGGGACTTCAAATACAGCTTTTAGAGTCCCTTTGTTTTTAAGCCAGTCGCTTACAAAATCAGAATTTTGTCCTTTTTTGAAGTCGTCTAAAGTGATCTACGGAGCCCTGTAAGGGCCATCCACAAATATCGCGCGATACTGCTTTACTATCGCGCGATAAAGTGTTACTATCGATTTATCGCGCGATACTGTTTTATTATTACGCGATAGTGTTTAATATCGCGCGATAATATATTATTTTAAAATACGTACATTACTTAGCATGGTGGCGAACACGCTACTTGATCATGATAATGCTTTTCTCGTTTATATGTTTCTTTTACTTCCGACAACGAATTTGGCTTTACCCGAACACTTACCGCCGATTCGAAATGATATTGAAAATAACAGGGATGCATTAGTCGAGAAATACTAGCCATCTAAATGCCATATGAAGTTAGGCCCTGGTGCAAAATAATGCCCGCGCTTTAATCTGTGTCTCGCTACCGTCTTTCAACTCCTTCATCAAAGCGTATCTAACAGTTTCCTTGCTAATTTAATACCAGCGAATATTTGTTCCTTAACAAGTGGTGCATTTTTTGCCTGTAGCCAAGACAGCTCCCACTTCCCTGAAGTTCCATTTCTATGGCATCAATTATTTCATCTGGACTACTGTAGTCTTTTCCCCTTCGTAAATTCTTCCTTCTCAGAACACGTTTAAGCTGGCGAAGACTCATCTTGATGGCGTTATAAGTTTCCATATAATTCAAGCCTAGATTAAAGTACTCAGTCGACTAATGCATCCCTGATATTTTCAATAGCATTTTCGGAATCGCCGGTAAGTATTCAGGTAAAGCAAAATTCGTTGTCGGACGTAAGTGAAACATATAAAGGAGAAGAGAATTACCACGTAGCGTGTTCGCCGCCATGGTGTCTTGCTAAGTAATGTACGTATTTTAAAATAACACATTATCGCGCGATATTAAAACACAATGCGCGATTATAAAACAGTATCGCCCGATAGTAAAATGGTATCGCGCGATAGTAACACTTTATCGTGCGATAACTGAAACAGCATCGCGCGATAATAAAGCAGTATCACGCGATAGTCTTTCATAAAATGTGTTTGTTGCTACCGGGGGGGGGGGGGGATGTTGATGTTTCGAATTGATCGGTACATAAATTCAGAAGTAGAAGTTTTGCAGAAGGCACTTAAATCAGTCGAAGGGAATGCGAAGGATGATCTGGTACGCCTCCAGCAGGAGTATCTGTATTTAGAGGTATACTCAAGACGTGAAAATCCTCGGTTTCATGGGATCCTAGAGACACCGGACGGTAAAGAGAATACAGAGGAGGTATTGCGAGATTTTCTCGTTACTAAGCTTGGAATTGATGATGCGAGTGGGTTTGAATTCCAAAGGTGCACCGTGTTGGAAGATTTAGCGGAGAAAGTGAGAAGCCTCGCCAAATCATTGCAAGATTTCTTCGTTATCCAGATAGAGAAAAAATCTTCGCGCGAGTCGGGCCCTTAAAAGGTACAGGTATGGGGGTGTCGCCTGATTATCCTAAGCTTATAGTCGAACGAAACTGATGCTGAAATTTAAGGAGGCCAAGAAAGTAGGAAAAAAAGCTTTCTTCAGTAGGTCGGAGCCGGATAAATTATATATTGAAAATTATATATTGAAAATTGTCTTGTAAACCTTTGACCAATTGCCATTTTTTTAAACCATTTTCTTATTATCAATAAGCAAATTATATTGCTGGTTTTCACTCAATCCCCAGAGATTCAAATGACAAAGGGCATGGTGGACATGTTGGTGTACCTAACAAAAGAAGCTAACGAAGAATCTATTGTTGAAGGTACACCAACATGGCCGCCGTGACGTCACGTGCAAACAAGCAATCTATTGTTAGTTAAAAAAATATGGAGCATCCCAAAGGACACTGCTTAATTAGTAAAGGACACATCGTAGATAGCTAGAGTCATTCTTTGCAGCTAAATTAGACGAGCTACATGCAAAGTATACTTTAATCAGTTGGAACTGACCCTTTTGAAATGTTTCTTATTATCAACAAGTAAATTCCATCTATTGTTCGTTAAAAAAATGGAGCATCCCAGAGGACGCATCGGTTGACATCGGTAGCTAAATACACCAGTCTTATTTTAGACGAGATAACTGTTAATATATACACTAATCAGTTGTAACTGTGTTTCCTTCCTGCAGGCATTGTTTTGTGTTAATTGTTTTCGAATGCTAAAATTAGCTTTTTTGGTTATTTAATTACGCCACTTTTGATGTTTATGGTTTGTTGTTATCTTATTGGCGGACACTCCATGAAGGTATGTAAATTTTCAACATTTTTCATTTTAGAGGTGATATTGAACCCATTCATCTATATTGTCTCAAGATGCAACAAAATAACATTCAGTTTAAAATCCTTTCTCCAGATGTTAGAGGTATTCGGAATCACGAAAAGAGGAAAGGTGTATTTAATTGGCTTAATAAACAAAAGGCAGACATTTACTTTTTACAAGATGGAGAAGGCAGTGGAGGGAGACTTGTTTTTGGCTCACGGGTCAAATCACAGCCGAGGAGTTCTAGTTCTGATACATGATTCTTTAGATCTTGATGTAAAGTCAGTGCTTCTTGATGAGGCCGGGAGGTTTATTATTCTTGAGGCGTTGTTGCAAGATTCCTCGTTTCTATTAGTAAAGGTACACGCGCCAACCAACACGAGCGGTCAATGCCTTTTTTTCAAAACAATAGCTGATCATCTCGATTCAAAAGAAAGCCAATCCGACCATAATATAATAATCGGTGGCGATTTTAATGCCACGTTTGAACCACACCTCGACTGTTCGGGGGGTACGCCATCTGTAAAAGAATCCGTTAAATTTATTAATAATATCATATAAAATGGCCTGGTAGACATTTGGAGGATTAAAAATCCAGATAACAAGCGTTTTTCGTGGAGACAAAAGAACCCACTTATCCAAAGAAAGCTTGATTACTGGCTCATCAGTGATTCCTTACAGGATGAGGTGGAAGAAGTTTCTATTAAAACGGCAATTAAAACAGACCATTAAGCAATAATCCTTGATTTAAACAGCATTGAAGATAGCAAGCGTGGAGCCTATTTTTGGAAATTTAATAATACCTTAGTGGATGATAAGTGTTACGTAGATCTCATCACAGAAGAATATCCGACTTCGCTTGGAGAAATTGCATGTGAAACTGATATTAGGGTTAAATGGGATTGGCTGAAATATAAGATTAGAATGGAAACTATCAAGTACCGTAAAAAAAGGCAAAAATAGAAAAGATAAGTTACGTAATATTGAGGAAAAAAATTAAAGTGTCTGAAGAGTTATGTTCAGAACGTCCCTCAGAGGAGGCGTTAGAAAATCTAGATCTTTTAAAATACGAATACGATTAAATCATAAAGGGAGCGATTATACGATCTCGAGCAACATGGTACGAGAAGGGTGGAAAAGTATCTTCTTAACCTTGAAAACTCAAGGACAAAAAAGAGAGTCGTTAGAAAACTTATAAAAGAAGATGGAAAGAATACGGTAAATCCTAAAACCATAATGGATGAAATACACTCTTTTTATGCCGAACATTACCGCGAAAACAACAAGGAAGACCTAGACGAACTTACATGTCCATTTTTAAACGCGCCACAAATAGCCAAACTCTCAGAATCTATGCAGCAGTCTTGCGAAGGGGACCTAACAACACCCGAATGTTTTAATGAACCTTTAACTATGAAAAAAAAAACGGTAACGATGGCTTAACCGTAGAATTTTATCAAACATTTTGGCCACTTTTAGGCAATCCGTTAGTGAATTGTTTGAATTCTTGTTATAAAAAAGGAGAGCTAACAACGTCACAGAAGCAAGCCATTATTCTTCTTTTGGAAAAACAAGGCAAAGATCGGAGTCAAATACGAAATTGGAGGCCAATTTCACTAATTAATGTGGATGTCAAAATTGGTTCTAAATCCATAGCAAAGAGGCTCGAAAACGTTCTACATAGAATAAGGACTATATTTGATGCCATTAGAACAATTGATGATTTAATACATATTACAAAAAAAGCGGAATATTGATTCCCTCCTAGCAACAATTTATTTTGAGAAAGCTTTTGATTCGGTAAATCGATCGTTTCTTATGAAGGCCTTAAATAAATTCAATTTTGGAGAGTCCTTCATCTACTGGGTATAGATATGTTTTATACTAATATCTCAAGTTGTGTGATAAATAATGGTTATGCCACGCCCTATTTCGATATCATTCGCGGTGTTCGTCAGGGAGATCCTCTCTCGCCCTTACTTTTTATAATTGTGCTTGAGTTATTGACAATACATATTCGGTATGACCAAAACATAAAAGGAATTAAAGTTGATAATAAGGAAATCAAATTAGTTACTTTTGCTGATGACATGACAGTTTTTCTGAGGGATAAAAATTGTTTTGTGTGCCTAATATATACCCTTAATGTATTCAGTCAATATTCTGGTCTAAAAATGAACACAGAAAAAACAGAAGTGCTATGTTTGGGATCTATGAAGATTACAGCTGAAGAATTAAATGTAAAGGAAATCAAAATGGTAGTCAAAATTATTGGTATTTACTTTACCAAGGACGAAACTCAATCAACAACTTTTAAAAGCTGGAAAGGGAGAGGCCTTACTTTAATATAATAGGAAAAATACAAATAATAAAAACATTCGCAATTCCAAAAATCTTATATTGCCTTTCTTTCATTAACGCCGATAAAAACGTCATAAAAGAATTAAATCAAATATTATATAGTTTTCTTTGGAATGGAAAAGATAAGGTCAAACGGTTAGCGCTCATACATAAATATAATAGAGGACGGAGGCCTAAAAATGTTTCATATTACCTCAATAATTCAAACTCAAAGAGTCGTCTGTATCAAAAAAATTATTGAACAATCGCCATCATCTTGGAAAACCATCTTAAATTATTATTTAAAGAATGTAGGCGGTAAACTGTTATTTTATTGTAATTTTGAATACTCTAGATATAGACTGCCTTTGGATCTACCTAAATACTATAAAGAATGTCTAGCAGCTTGGTCAGTACACTAGATGACATTGTTAACCAACTTATTTGGAACAATAAATTTATATGTATAGCGGATAAGAAATCTGTATTTGACAAATTCAAACATTTTTTTTAAAGGGGTTTGTAAAATTGGGGATTTATATGACAATAAGGACTTGCAACTTAAAGGAAATATTCCAATCTTCAACGCATTAGAAATGTTTTATTTACGAAGTATTTATGACGCTCTGCCTAATAAATGGAAATCAGAGCTTAAGAACATTCAACTTTGATATTTAGTTTGTTAGAACCTTTGATATCCAAAGTATATCTCTAAATGCGGGCGATAGTCTAATCTTGCTCAGTTAAACTACTTCTAAAAATATTTATCATTGTTTTATTTCCAAAATTGCTGTAATGGCAACTGCAAAAGGATATTTTGATAATTATTTTGCTTCGCAGAAACAATCCATCGATTGGAAACTAATTTATTCTATCCCTTTCAAATGCACATTAGAAACAAAAAAAACGAATTTCAATTCAAAATCCTTCAACGTATTTTATACGCAAATCATTTGCTCTATGAAATTGGCAAGATACAGTCTCCTCTCTACTCTTTTCGTCATACTGAAGACGAAACTTTACAGCACCTCCTATTTCATTGTCCCTTAGTTCAACCATTCTGGCTCGCAGTACGACAAGTTCTAGTTAAACACGATTTATTTTGGAAAAATATAAATGAACTCGATGTTATTTTGGGGTTGGCAGAGCCAATTGAAGATTTCATCTTAATAAATCACATTATTCTGCTAGCTAAATATTTTATTTACACCTCTAAGCTAATAAAGACCAACTTCCAAGAATCAGTATATTCATCAACAAACTAAGAACAGTCTACACTATAGAACTAGTTATTGCTAGAGAAAAGGATAAACTTTCTTTTCATTATGAAAAATGGAGCAAGCTACTAACTTGGCTTACTTAAATGAAATATATTTCACCTCTGTTTTTTTCTGTGTGTTTTTGTTTTGTTTTTCTGTGTGGCCTCAGGTAGTGTCTTAAGTAAGCATGTTTTTTTGTTCTCCCTTTTTATTGTTTCCCTTTTTCCCCCTGTATTTGTTTGTTCCTGTCGTAGTAATTTTTACGTAATTTGTAATCAAAAAAATATATAAAATATATATATATATATATATCACGTGAAATGCACTCAAGTACAAGGTCCAACTGAGCATTTATTTTAATGAGAAAAGAATAAAAGAAAAATGTAAAAATCACATTGGATCTGCACGTGAATAGCCCACTTTCTATGCTTCACTTGTCACGCACAAAGGTTTCAATATGAGGCTGGGAGACAAATTTTAAAAACAGAATAAAATAGAATAGAATAAATTTAATTTGTCTCTCACCTTTGTGCGCGTGAAGCATTATATCGAAAGCGGGATATTAACAAACGTACATGTATGAAACGTGAAGGCATGTCAGTAATACTACCCCACGAACCTTGTTTTCTCTGAAAAGCTTCTTCTGTGTGTTTGGGCAGCCTCCAGATGTTGTCCAACTGGTTTATTTTGGTTGCGTGCTTGTTAAGAATGAGCTCAATTCTCACAAACGCACCACAAACCAACAACACGGCCACTAGTGATATGACAACAGTGGTCGGTGAAGAAGAATGAAGAGTCTTCTCAGTCATATCTTAGACGATGGATCTTAGCGGCAATGAGAACTCTCTGGCCAGGGTATCACCTCGAAATACAATGATATTTTGCTTATGAAGAAAACTAAGCCACCGTACAGCAGGGAAGTTGACATTCAGGTATTTTCAACTGGCGAAGGTCAGAAGATATAACGGAAGTGGTATAGATAGGATTTCAGGTGAGGCAGAAAATAGTACGACACATCGGTTACCATGTCAACGTCGCAGTTCGTATCGGATTGGCCCGTTTGAGAAACGAGCTTTCGCTACTATTTATAAGGCAGGACTTGGGAGATATTATGATCATTTATTTACACACATATACCTATTTCAAGGAGAAAAAAAGAAAAGGGAAAAGATGTGACTGATGATTTAAAATAATAATAAGCGAGAGAATAATTAAAACAAAAGGGAAAATCCCAATCACTCAGATAACAATGAGTTCATTAGCAAGACGTTCATCCTATTCAAGTGAATACAATGGAGCCAGACATAATAGACGCCCATGATTCAACTTGGTCTCAGCTTTCCTATTTGCCATTTCCCTCCGACAAAGTTTATTGACATATACATGTATAGTATATTCACACTGCGAGAGCCTGCATGGGTATTGTTAAAATATAGAAAATTAAAGGGCGAGCCCAAGGTGTAGGGAGTAGGAAGCCCTAGAGGGTGCGTATGGTAGGTGTCTCATCGATGCAGGGAGGTGGGTGGGGTGCTAGCTCGACCTGGAACCGGCAGGTCTACTACATAAAGAGGGATAACGTGGTTCCAGCGAGACAATTTATACACAGATGTGCTTGTCTTTTCTAAGGTTTGTCCGTTGCAGTGTTGCATGTTAAATTGGGCAATTGTGCGTTGTGGCTCGTAGTGAGAATATGTTTATCACATGGTACTGAGTTTGTGTATTGTGACATTGCCAAGATTTTAGGGCGGAAGAGGTCAGGCATCGCAAATAATTATAAAAAAATATTCCTATTTAATTTTCAAGCGAGAATATATCACCACACGCCTCTGCTCAACATGTACGCTCAACTTTCAAACAAATTTGAAATTCCCAATTTTAAACAAATATGGGGAGATGGGGAGAGAGATATATATCAACAAACCGAAAATCAATAGGAGCCCAACCTGAAATATAATATTTTACGTACAACTCAAAAGCGTGCATGTACGATTGTATGTGTGTATGTATATGTACGTGTATTACTTTTCCAGTGTATATTACATTGGCTTTCAAAACACAAAAACTGAAACCTGCCGTAATATACGCTGGGACGCCAAACAACTTTTATTTTTCGTAAGAATAATAATTAATTGAGCATGACTATTCTAAATTGAACTTTGGTGTTCACAGGTGCACGTGATAAAGCACGTGACATTTTACTTTTTTCAATTTGCGGTGAAGAGGAAAACAAGGTAGAGGATAATTTGGAATCATTTCGACTGTACTCGCTATGTGCAAATTATGATCATGGCGATTTAGCACACCGCCTATGTTGATTGGATAAGGAGATAATAGGCGATAATAAGTCACGTGACATATTTGGCATGTTTTCGCCTTAAAGCTTACTAGTTAGTCATTTCATAACCCTCAATACAATTTTAATTGTATTGTTTAAAAACAGAAATCGGTTTATAATTTCACATATCTTTGATTAGCCTGCGTTGCGGCTCTGGAGTATCGGAGCGCAGCGAGCGGAGATTAGGGAGATTGGGGCGAGAAAAAAGAGGGGGAGGGGGTTGGGAGGAGAGGAAGAGAGCCTGCTGGCAAGCCATGGTTATTTTGGTATCCACCCACTAATTAAAATGCATAAAATCAGTAAGTCATTCCACCGATTCTCTCGCCCCAATCCCCCTAATCTCCGCTCGCTGCGCTCCGATACTCCAGAGCCGCAACGCAGGCTAATCTTTGATTAGCACCATCTCATATTGCATTGAAATCGGCAATCTAATATGATCACGTGATCAAACACATAACCCCGGTATATACAGTCCCGGCAACCTCGCTAGTTCTGTCAGAGCGAGGTTACATGTGATGAATGTGATCGAAAGTTATTTTAGTAAACGAATTCGTATCCAGAGATAACTAGGTTTCGAATTCTTATAGTTGTCAGTTTTCATAGTTCATCGATTTGATTGTCATTAGTTGCGGTACTAAAATCTTGATTGAGGTTTAAAAATATATTTCAAGATTTTAAACGCAGTTGATGGAGACAGACGTTTTTTACACAATTTGTGTTGTAAAACATGTCTATAAATAAAATTGAAATATCGCAATCTCGAAAGCAAATTGAAATAACATGACAACTCTACTTTTTAATTGAAATGATATTGTACTTTATAGTTTTAATGGCAATTCAAATTCAATCCAAGTTAGGAGGCTGATTAACCTGGTCCCAGAGGTTTTCTAGAGAGAGAACAGCCGTGGAGAAAGAGCCGCGAAGCAGCGAGAAGAGAAAACCTCTGGTATCGGTGGGTGCTAATCTCACTTTCATGAGGGTCAAGATCTGACTGTCTTTTCTGATTGGAGGAATATTTGATGAGCTCAACAAGAACTGTGATTGGTTAGATATATTGTTCTCAGGGACGGGAGGATAAGTAATCATTGTGATATCGTATGGTCAACAAGAGGGGACGGGAATTATTTAGGTTTGCTGGCTCAGCTTCGATCCAAGTCCGCTCGATCTCGTAGTCATTCGTACGGCGATTCCTCAAAGCATCTATGAAGACATCGTATCAACTGTACTAAAAGATCGCTTTCCCACTGACTGATATAAAGCAAGACAAAGCGTTATTTGGCGTTATATATCGGAAATCCTATACCGACTGGTCATGGCAAGTCGATACTTTTTCAGTTGCTACCAGATATAAGCAAATAATTACCATCGAGAGGGTTTAGTTATCCACGGAACGCAATAGTTATTGTTATCTGGCCTCTAAAATCATTGGTGGGCTCTCACATTCATCTAAGGTCTTCTCGAACTTTAGAATAGTTCTGTGGCATAATTTTCTTGACACCGGATCACTTGTGAAACGCCATTTAGGTCGGTATGCGTTGTAGATCGGCTACGTGCTTTAAATATGTTTATCCTGCAGACTCTGCAATGGTCGTTTGTTCGAGATTTTACGGCTTCGATGAGTGGTGTTTTAATTTTACGGGGAGTTCTCTGCTGTGAACTGAATCGCACGCGTTTGACATGTAAACAAATTAATCTTCTGGCACAGCATTCTTTTACTCTAGCTAAATTATAATGTGACGCGCACGTGGTTCTCATTCCTGATTGGTCGATTTATTAATTACTCAGTTGATATGTTTGACAGTTTTGAAAACATGAAAGTGAGATTAGCGCCCACCGATACCGGAGGTTTTCTCTTCTCGCTACTTCGCAGCTCGCCGATCGCCGCTTCGCGGCACTTTCACCACAGCTGGTCTCTAGAAAACCTCTGGAACCAGGGTAGAGGCTGATCATCTTTCACGAGAAACAAAGTTTAATTACATTCTCATTACATATCAAAACTGATTAAAATGTACTCCTAATTACCAAACAATCCTTAAAAATTCATTCGGACATATATACACGTATATTTCATTTCGTGTTTTTATAAATCTGAGTTTAAATAAAGTTGGTATATTATTATAAGATAACCCAGGTAGTACGAGTACTCTGATTGGCTAACAGACTAAAAAAAAAAGGTCTATTGTGCCGGTAAACACCGAAATCGGCACGCCTATATCATAAAAGCAATAGACCACACATTTCAATATGTTTACTGGCGAAATAAAGTACTTGGGATGTTGGGAAAACACAAGAAATACTTGAAAATCACGCGCCTCGGGCTTGATATTTTGAAGCATTTCTTGTGTTCTCCCAACATCCCGCGTGCTTTATTTTGCCAGTAAACACATTGACATGTGTGGCCTATTGCTTAATTATATAATCGATACTTACTAACGCGCCCACTGAGAGTATAGACACATATAAAGTGTGAACAAACCAACCAGAGCTCGCGTTACTTGGGACATGACGTCATTTCATCCGGATATACAAAATTGAAATCAAAATGGCGGAGTGACACATTTGCAACTAAACTTTGGCGGTTTATTTAGAAGCTAAAATTGAAAGAGAACTAAAACACTTCCGAAAAGGATAACCTGGAGGTCAAGAAATTTTTGCCGCAAATTTAAGCCAAAGGATAAGGCATTCAAGGAACAATGGCTTAAAGTGGATGTTTTTCGTCTTCGGTGGGTATAATTAAGGCACACATGATTTGGCGACCCCCAGGATGAAGATTTTGTTAGCTTTCAGTAAAGGAACTCTAATTTTCACCTTCCTTCCAGTGAAATGAGTTTTTTTGTGTGTTTTCTCTCTCTTTCTCTCTCTCTCTCTCTCTCTCTCTCTCTCTCACATACATATACTTATGTCCGGGCCTTCTTAACAACAAAATAATTAAATTTGTTCTTAGCACAAAATAACAGTCTTTGTTTTAATTTAAGTGAAGTGAGAATCGAACTGAAACTGACCTTGATTTTATTCAGAATATAGAAAGAAACTAAATAAAAAAAAACATTTTTGGAAATGGCAACCCAATCGGTCCAACATCAAAATATTCCTCAAAAATCTTCACGAAAACGCTATCGTTCTAACAAACCCAGCTGAAACGTAGCAGGAATTCCTTGAGGATTATTTTAAAACAGATTATAGAAAGAGGAAGAGAAACGGAAATGTTTTCCGCTCCGCATACTTTAAAAATATCGCAAAAATTGAAAGTCGGTATCGTTCCTCTCCAGCACTTTAAAGTGCATATGAACAATATTTTTTTCATTTTAGATATCAATTCTAAATCAAGTGAATAGTAGAATGGTAAAATATATTTTGCTTTGAATGCTGTGCCGCTGAGTTAAGGTTTTAATATCCAAAATGCCAATTACATGACGTCAGGGGAGGCATCAATTTTTATGCAAGCATTTTTTTACAATTAAACAAATTACAATTGTACACAGACAAGCCATTTGGGAGCAGCAACAACGTAGAAGTGCCAGAAATACAGAGAAACCAGCAGCGGATTGGTTAAAATACTACAACGCAGTATTTTCTACAAGTGAACAAGGTGAGCTGATTACACTGTCAACATTTGTGACGCTCTTAGTAAACTTATTATTTGACAAGTTTTTCGTCAAGTTTAAAGAACGAAAACAGAGTAGGCAACTTAAAGCCTCAACGAAAAATGTTAGTCCTCAGTCTGGGACAGCGAACTGTCCGACGGCGCCCGTTTTGTGACAACACACTTCTTTATTTAGACGAATGCATATATATTAAGCTATGCACAGTAATGCCACAAATTGGTGAAATAATGTGATTCATTAGCGGCGATATTAAGTTTTTAGTTGAGAGAAAGTGCTGCTCGAGTGTTATTTTTGGTTTTAGAATTTAATAACAGCCATTCTCCAAATTTCGGCTTTCCCTGTTAGCAGAGGTTCCTGTTCCTCTCTTTCATTTGTAATCACTTCGCGAACTGGCAGGGAAAAGAAACCTCTGCCCCCAGTCGCAACATTGTTTGATCTAACCGCCGCCCACGACTCCCACCGCGGCAAAACGTTATGCTTCGCTGGCCGAAATAATGAAGGCTTTTGGAGTTGAAAGTTGTCTTAAACCGCTGTTTTAGTGAATAATTTTATAACTTAGTAAACTCAGTGAATTGCTTATGAAGAAAACTTCAACCTGTTAAAGTCTAAGGCTTAGCTTTTACGTAGTTTTCTTGTTTTTCGCGAGATTTCACGTAAATAAGCGTACGTACTAAAATTAGGTACGAGACAGGTTGATTGCCTCGTGTTTTCTTTTATCTTCGGAGGGAAACTGGGGAGACGCGCATGTGCCGCTCATCAAAAGCGCATGCGCGTGACCTTTTGCTGCGGTTGCCCAAGGCCACGCATGCTTGTGTAAAGATTTGATTTAAATTTGAGCCCGCTGATACCGCACTCACGCAGACAAGTCACTAGTTTGCATACTAATTACCATGGGACACTTTCTTCTCATTGGTCAACCCGTCCAAGCGTGGCAAGTGTTTTCGTGTCGCTTAGTAAGGTAACGCATGCGCAACAAAAAATGTGGCAACTGGGGACATATGTTACTTTTTCCGGCCAGTTCGCCAAACGATTACAAACGAAAATGAGGAAAAGAAACCTCTGCTAGCAGGGAATCGTCGGTTAAGAACCTGGCGATATTTCGCGCGATCTTGCAAGATAATAGTTTAAACTAGAGGTTTCTAATAGAAAGTGCAGTGGTATACGAACGGCTATAAAGCAATTGCAGATGCATAGGATTGCAAATAACACAAGCGGCTTTTAGATCATTTGCACTCCATGAATGAATCGTGAATATTTGGAAATACAAGCAAACATTGTAGCAATATTAATTGAAACTAGCGGTTCACAATGTGAAGTGATTGTTGCCATGTAGGAGTGTAAACAATAATTATTGTGGATTGTATTTCCTTCCCTTAATTTCACTAATTATTTGTTTCTCCCTGTTAAAAATGGAAGTTGCAAGTTGAAACTAGCGTGCCAAAAACTGCTGTGAAAAATATAAATGGAAGTAGTATTGTTTTAGGGAACTTTTCCCACTTGTATAAATATCCTGTGTAGAGATATTAAGAAATGAAATGTTTGTTTTACTTTATAGTATGTTTGGTCTATAAAGAATAATATACATTAAAAAAAACAATTTTAATTGTTTAACAATTATGAACTACAGATAACTTGTATAACTTGCGCATAATGAACTGTACAAATGATGAACGTCAATTGTACTTTGTGCCTCGTTGGGCTCCACCACAATGGGTGAATCAATATTTGTCGCCACAACGTGTGATTTAGCATTGGTTTGTGCCTCGTTGGGCAATTTGTTTGGTTTGTTTGCCTCGTTGGGCGATTGGTTTGATTTGGTTGCCTCGTTGGGCGATTTGTTTGTGTTTATAGTCTCCATAGTCTTAGATCTAGAAGCCATTGCGGGCAGATAGTTCAAGGATATCGTCTCTGTATCTGGAAGAGCTCCATTTGTAAGAGCATCGAGGTAAAGTGTCTCCCTCGGTTAAGATCTCATCGATTCGCTCGGTAGGCCACTGCTCGATTGGAATCATCGCGGAGAATGGCCTATGTTCGAGGGACACTTTGAGATTTTGGACTACATTAAGGTCAACTAATTATAATATTAATGAGTTAGAGGTTGCCCTACGATTGGCTTAAATAAATGAGCTTTGGGAGTTGCTTGTCCCTTGCCGATCTCAAATGGTACGAGCTTTGGGAACTGCTAGTCCCAAGCCGATCTCTCAAGTGTGAAAGTCAATTCAATAGAAGTTCGTAAAACCAGGTAATGGAATGAAAGAGCCAAACAATAGTTTATCCACAAAACGACAAAGCCCTTCGGCTTAAACCTCATGCTCTCAATTTTTTCACAGCATGTTCACAACGCATCGCAAATAAGTCTAAATACAGATTCTAGGAAGCTGTAGCTTTAAAATGTAATGTTATTCAAGCTTAGGCTCCGTGCCCTAGAAGTCAAACAAAATCACCAAATGAAACTGAACTGAGTATACTTTTGTTCAACTCGCGTCGAAGCGGTAAAAATATCCGGTCCGCAATTCCAACTCATTCTCAATTTTCTCCCAATCGTGTTCAACTTGCATCGCAAATAAGTCTGAATACAGATTCTAGGAAGATGTAGCTTTAAAATGAGACATCATTCAAGCTTATTCTTGCCGGAAGAAATCAAACAAAATCGGATCCACAAAATCACCCACAAAGAAACTGAGCTAGTTGTGTTCATGCAACTCACGTAGAAGCGGGAAAAAAGCACACAGTGTTCCAAGCCGTTCTCAATAATCTCCCAGTCGTGTTCAAATCGCATCGCAAATAAGTCTGAATACAGATTCTCGAAATATGTAGCTTTAAAATGAGATGTTATTCAAGCGGTAACCGGTCGTTTTGATACCAGTCTCTTTCGATGCCAGCCATTTCGGTACCAACTCAAGACGTTTCAATACCAAGTCAGTTCGATACCAATTCCAATGATTTCATCTTCTGCCTTAACCTAACTACTCTAGTTCCGATGAAATCCTATCACGACAAGTAAACTTATGTTCTTACGTAGTTTGACGTCATTCGATTTCAATAGAGCATCTAAAATCAGAGAAGAATCTACTTCAACTCGTCAACTGGCGGCTTGATAAATTTTCTAAACCACAAAATACCCCGTTACTTATATCATTTAAAAGCTTTTAATGAACACTTTCACTTTTAAAACATTTTAGCCAATGCGTTTTCAAGAGAGTATCTAAAACCAAAGAAAAATCTACTTCGGCAACTCGTAATGGCGTCCTCAGTTGTTCTGATGCCGACGCCACGAAGCAACAACACCTCCCACGGGACTCAACACGCTGATCATTGCTCGACTTTGAAAATCCCGCTCGCTTCGCTCCGCTTGTTAAACACCCCCAAGGGACTCAACACTCTAATACTCAATTGAAGAGTTCAATTCATCTGGTAGACAGAAATGCCGAATTATTTAACTTTTTCATTTTTTTAATCCAAGGTACAGGGTTTTTTGTGACCGTTTGGAGAGCTTGAGGTCTCATTTTAAAGTTAATTTTTAGGGCTACAAGAAGCCGCGTGTAAACCATTTCTGCGTCTTATATTTCTAGTTGTAAATCGACCATGAATATTGTCCCGAGCAACTTTCCATACAAAATTCGCTCAAAACTCGCCAAGATTCAGAAGGCTAAGGTACAGGGGTTTTTGAAAAATACAACTAAAGTAAATAGCCCAGCTGTTTTTTGTGACCATTAGCTATAATAAGCCGCGTGTAAGCCATTTTTCTGTCCAAAAACCATAATATTAGAGCGCTTCAAGGGTATGCTGGTGAAGCGGTTTTCGCCGTTTTCTCTGTATTCGAATCTCCCGCTGCCTCATTAACCAGCAATGGTTCAATGATTTTCGGGCCTCTAATGAGATTCAAGGATGAATATGTCCACTGATTCTCAAACAAGTTGTTTGAGCACATAAGAGGGCTGAAAAACTCATAAAAGAACATTGTCTTCTCCTCGAAATGTCACTAAAACTTTCGTGACCCTGATGAATACTTCCAGCAGTGAATAAATTGTAGGTTGACATAATAAATTCGAGAAAAACAAGACTTACCTTTAGGGAAGCTGATACGAAATCTAACTTGACTCGATTGCGATTGCAGGAATTCCTTTAGCGAAACTGATACCAAATCTGACTTGACTCCATCGCGAAGACGTGTAGGAATTCACGCACGTGGCCCCGCCGACTTGTTCACGGTGACTTTACGAAAACATTTCCGAAGACATGACGACTTCCGAAACATCCTGCTGGACAAACTTTTTGCTCGAATCGAGAACCCACAGGATCCACAGGTAACTCGCACCAAAAAATCTCTCATGCGTTGAGGACAGATTGAGCAGTTTTCAATTGAGTGTCGAAAAGTAATTGCTATCGAATTTGATTGGTTAGTTATCCAGGATTGCGTTTACTTTGCCTCGCGATTGGTTGAAGTAAAACCAGTCATGAATTGTCCGTGATTGGTTCATTGGATATTTACTTGCTCCTGTGATTGACTCACTGGTTTTACGACACTTAATCGAAAACCGCTCTATTGTGGATGTAATGACCATATTTGGGCCATGTTAGGTGTTGAAAAATAATCACTAATATGCCGTCTGGCGGAGAAGAGTCACGTGACGCGATTCCACCAATCACGCGGGAGAAAATAAGGTTATAACGCCCGATAGTTTCCCTTGTTAAAAGTCAATGTTAAAAGTCAAGGCAAAATGGGGGTTAGATTTCAATTGGGTCACAAGTCCTGTTTCTTTCCCTGTCACAAATTGTTATTAATTGTCTTTGAATTTGAATTTATTGAATTTTTCACATGAGATTATGAAAAAGTACAATACATGCAAATTAATTACTAGGACAAAAAATTCAAATAGCATATTAAATTCCATATATTCTTTCCAGCATGGGCTGGGCTGGGCTCGCACCATTAAAATAACTCAGAAGTCTCTGTCTTGCCTTCCATCACATCTTTCATTAGTATACACTGAACGGCCAAAAAAAAAACACTTTCACAAGATCAGGGAAGAGTATGCTTTAATTAGACCTGATGTTAGACCCTTCCTTTCACTTGTTTGCACGATGCCGCTCTGACGATCTCTGATCTTCTGGAGACAAAAAAGAGGCTGTTTTCCTGTCTTCTCGAGTGTCAAGAAAATGCAAGGAGTTTTTGTAAAAAATCAAGGTATTTTCAAGGAGAAAACAACATATCATTATGTCACAATGCAAGGACTGTTCAAGGACCTGGCACTACTAAAAGGGCCGTGAGATCCATGGACTTATCAATACAAATGCTATTCTAGGTTGATCAGCTTCACGGTTTTCGATAGCGGTGTCCCAACATCCACAGCGTCATAGACGGCGACTGAGAACAGCTTCTGTAGGAGACTACTGGCATGTTCTGCGGAGAAGACACCACTTGGATTAGACGGCGGGCTGATCGTATAACTTATCAACAAGGAACACAAACAGGATGATATAATGAACTAGAAAATAGTTGCTTTCAATTTTAAAATACAATACAATAATACAATACAAATAATACTTTATTTACCCACTTTACACCTAACAGCTTGTAACAAACTCGTTCTAATGTACTTCCCTCACACTTGCCACAGATAAATTATGAAGAACATCGAGACTACATATGATGCACCAAAATGGTATATCACCATCACAGTACAGTTTATAATATAGATACGATAGTACGCGCGCTCTGATTGGCTAAAAAGCCGTGTTTTATCAGAGTATATAACATGGTTTGCCGTGTTTTATTGTTTTCAACTGGCGGTTTCTTTTCATCGCGCATGTAAATCTATATTATAAAACAGATAAAAGAAGCCTTAACTCCATGTTTTATACTATCTTCAAAAACTCATGAACAATTCATGAGCAGTTTGTCCAATCAGATGAAGTGAATCACTCACGTGCATGCTCCTTTATACCCGATAAAACGCAAGGGTCTTTATACAACTTTTCACTGTACGAGTGTGGCCCTATATAAAACTTAATGGCTTCAACCATTAAGTTTTATATAGGGCCACACTCGTACAGTGAAAATCGTATAAAGACCCTCCTAGTCAATCCTCATGAAACCAAGGGCTTAACCGTGAATCTTTACTAAAGACCCTCACTCGTACAGTGAAAGTCCTTAAAAAGACCCTTACGGGAAATATCAGTTCATAAGATGAGACTCAGGGTTGCTCAACCAACGGTCTAAGTGCAATGACTCTGGTCATTTGAGAACACTCGAGAAATGTTGAAAGCACGCGCCTTCGGCTTGTGCTTTAACATTTCTCTCATGTTCTCAAATGCCCATCGTGTTTTATGATAGTATAAAACATGGCTAAGACTTCCTTATTTGTTAAATAAAGTCAGGGCAAGGAGAATTGTTGAAACGTTCCAAGCAGTCATGCTTCTCCGAGAAAGAAAAAGTGTAAATGCACTTGGAGAAGCGGTATCATACTTAAATCATGCTTAAATCATTATTATTAGCATCATGATTATTATTACTGGTACAAAATGCGACAGTCGGTCGATTTGTATAACTTGGTCTGTTGAGAGCAAGTTTACTAATTGATAGCTTCATTCATTTAACGCCTTACAGCGGTTTTCCATTGAGTGTCGAAAAGTAATTAGGTGATTGTTTTCGAGTTTGATTGGCTAGTTATTCATGATTGCGTTAAATTTTCCTCGTGATTGGTTCAAGTAAAACCAATCGTGAATTACTTCAGCTCGTGTTTGGCTCATTGCATTTTTACTTGCTCCTGATTGGCTCTGAGATTACTTTGGTTTTGGTTTTACGACACTCATTTGAAAACCGCTCTAAACAGAGACAAGGAGACAAACGACCTTTGACATAGTGGCCATCATGTGAGTGCCAGGAGAATAACAGGCTTTGTTTCCCCGGCTAAACTCGTTCTGAAACTGCCCAGTGCGAGGTTGGACGGGGAAAACCTATTGTTTCTAGTCGACATGACAGCTACATGACAGCTAAGGTTACATGACAGCTACATGACAGCTAAGGTTTCGCAAACACTTTAGACCACAACGAGAAAATGGACATAATATTTATATAAGAAGGTCTATGAAAATAAATAAGAAAAGGTACCATTGCAAAGGATGATGAACTCGGGTAAGAACTTTGCTGCTGTTAATATGACCTCTGGTGTTGGAGAGTTCAAGCAGTCCATGTACGAATCGGCGAACTTATGAGCTTCCCTAAGTTTGCAAAATTGAAGAAAATGTCATAAGTACATTGCACGAGGGAACGAACACCCTAGATTGGCGGATGTCAATGTTTACTCGTCCTAAATACAACAATCATCGAGATTTCGGAAATCTTTCTTAGAACTGTTCCAGCTTTAACTTCACTCTTTATCCGGCTCCATCATCGCTAACTGATATGTCAACAAAAGCTAGAACAACATTTCACCGCGGCAAATCACGCGCATGCGCTGTCACCAAAAGCTAGGACAAAAGTTTACCGCGGCAAATCACGCGCATGCGCTTTCGATGAGCCCCAGCTCACGCGCGTCCGTTAGTTTCCCGCAGAAACTAAAATGAAAATAAAGGCAATCACCCGTTTCTAACTTTAGTTTTATCTGGGAAATGTTTCGCGAAAAACAACTAAACTACTTTAAACCTAAGCCTAAAACTTTAACAGGTTGGAGTTTTTTTAATTCGTAATTCACTGAGTTTACTAAGTTATAAAATTATTTACTGAAAAAGTTTAAGACCTCGGAAACTTGTGTTTCAACTCCAAAGCCTTCATTATTTCGGCCAGCGGAGCACAGCCTCCTCCGCAGGCAACCCCACTTTATCATAGTAGAAAGAAATAAACCGGGTTCCCTGTGACGAACAGAGGGAAGGCTGGGACTTTTATTTCATTCAATGTTACTTGCTAACTCAACTTGTGTAAGCAATAGCTCGAAGTTAGTCAAGTTATCAAGATATTATTTGCAGAATTAGTAAAAGGGCTACGGGTTACTTAGTGTTTCGCACTATACTGATTATACGTCTAACTCTCGTAAAATAAAAAGGCGTTACTGTTATCGCCATTGTTATAGGTAACCCTGACACTTAACGTCGGTAACTCGTGACAGTCTGGTGAGACCGATACATTTGAGGCCGACGTGAGACCTACGATTGTACGTCCTTATCCGAGAAGACGCGAAGGCGGCTCCTCTTTATTCAACTATTTTAAGCTTGATGACATTATGCTCTGCTCTTCGTTTTCAAATTTTAATACCTGTTTTACCGATAACAAGGTTACTGCTCATTCATTAATAACATTACTAATATAGCACTAGTTTCGCTTTACACATTAATCTTTCAATTTATACAAACCGGGGAACAGGTCTAGTAATCTACCTCGGGTGCTGCCGGATATGACGTAGAACCATGGTATGGGCCTTGGTTCGGCAAGTACAGTTTGTGTCACCCATCAGACGAATGAGATCAGGCTGGCAAAAGAAAAGGTGTGAAATACAATGTCAATCCCTGGCTCCGGTTGTTCGAAGCACGGGTAAGCACTACTCCGGGGTTAAACCGCTAACCAGAGGTCAAACTGTACAGATTACGAGGGGCGTAGCCTGACATTTGTACCCTTTAAGCAAACAAAAAAAAAAAGGTACAAACCAAACGACCGCTCAAGGCGAGAGCTTCTAGGGGGGGTGTCTGGGGTCATGCCCCCAGGAAATGCTTGAAATTTACAAGCTCTGAAACGCCATTTCCAGCGTTTACGATGCAATATTTCCTCGACAATCAACCTAAATCAAGAGCATATTCGCCGTGCTCACTCAATAGTCAGAGTTGAGTTTCTAATAAAAGTTATACAAAACAAACAATTCACTGCATAGCAAAAAAAAATCACCAAAATTCCTGTTAAGCCCGGGCTTAATGGCTTAAAGGCAGCTACGCCCCTGATTACAATTACAGATTTAGCGCTATCCTACGCAGTTTGCTGATAAGAGGACGTTTCACGTACGCAGTCGAGTGAGTTTTGAGGTTGAAATTGCGTGTTCTCCAATCCACATAGAACATAACAAAACAGTTATTGGAAAACAGATACAACATGGCCTCCAAGCTTCATGTGTCTGTTGTACACTCACAGACTCCCGCTGAAGACATTTCTCATAACATAACGCACGCTATAAACCATTAGACTCTAACTAACTGTTGGCACAGAATGTTGTTTTGTTATCAAACCCTCTCCCCTAACGTTTTCCAGCATTATGTACACATTCTTGAGCGTCAATTGCGTACACTAGCGCGACCTCCGAGGAACCAGTGTTACGCCAGCTCTTCAGAGCTCGGTGCTTTGAGGCAAGGGTAACTTTATCTCTATCAAAGTTTTTTCTGTATAAAATACGCAGTATGTGTCATCTGTTCCTAGTTGTGTTGCCCCATTAATTGTTTTGTACGACATTACATAATCAATTTAAACTATCCAGTCAATTCTGCATGTGGGTTCATCTCTTAAACACTGTACGGGCAAAACACGAGAAATCATTGTTGCTATTAATGTTTCTTAGGTGAGCAATCGAGCGGGAACAACAAAAAATGTTGAGCAAACGCGAAACATTTGTTACGAAGCAACACATGTTGCGCGTGGGGGCAAACGAGGTAACATTTGTAACGAAGCAACACATGTTGCGCGTGTGGGCAAACGAGGTAACAATTGTAACGAAGCAACACATGTTTCGCGTGGGGGCAAACGAGGTAACATTTGTAACGAAGCAACACATGTTTCGCGTGGGGGCAAACGAGGTAACATTTGTAACGAAGCAACACATGTTGCGCGTGGGGGCAAACGAGGTAACATTTGTAACGAAGCAACACATGTTGCGCGTGGGGGCAAACGAGGTAACATTTGTAACGAAGCAACACATGTTTCGCGTGGGGACAAACGAGGTAACATTTGTAACGAAGCAACACATGTTTCGCGTGGGGGCAAACGAGGTAACATTTGTAACGAAGCAACACATGTTTCGCGTGGGGGCAAACGAGGTAACATTTGTAACGAAGCAACACATGTTGCGCGTGGGGGCAAACGAGGTAACATTTGTAACGAAGCAACACATGTTTCGCGTGGGGGCAAACGAGGTAACATTTGTAACGAAGCAACACATGTTTCGCGTGGGGGCAAACGAGGTAACATTTGTAACGAAGCAACACATGTTGCGCGTGGGGGCAAACGAGGTAACATTTGTAACGAAGCAACACATGTTTCGCGTGGGGGCAAACGAGGTAACATTTGTTACGAAGCAACACATGTTGCGCGTGTGGGCAAACGAGGTAACAATTGTTACGAAGCAACACATGTTGCGCGTGCGGGCAAACGAGGAAACAATTGTTACGAAGCAACACATGTTGCGCGTGCGGGCAAACGAGGAAACATTTGTAACGAAGCAACACATGTTGCGCGTGTGGGCAAACGAGGTAACAATTGTTACGAAGCAACGCGTGTTGCGCGCGCGGGTAGACGAGGAAACATTCTGGCGAACACTAATATTATCAGATGTTTCCGGAACAATATTTCCTCGTTCACTCCGGCCTTTCAACCATGTGAACAATCTTTTACCGTATAAAAATAAAAATAGATTTCTTACCACAAAATGTTGCAAAATGTCTACTCTCCTTTTTGAAGTCTCATCCAGATCAAGAAGAACTTTTAACACCTCTGATGAGAGAGCAGCAAAAAGGAAATTTAATAAATAAATAAATATATAAATAAAAAAAAATATAAAGACGGAAACATAAGAATAAATAAATAATGAACAAATGAACGAATGAGTGAATAAGTAACTAAATAATAATCAGTTAATTAAAATCCATATTAATATCAATAGTAATGGCAATTGAGGATGTTCTAGCGCCGGAGGCTGTTTAATCAACACAAGACCACGTCCTCTGCTTTATTATTTTTCTTCAAAGAGAGTTTCTGACGAGGAACCCTTCGATTCTCACGAGAACAGAGAGCCATTTAAGCTAACCATTCAGGCCCAACTATTAATACTCATTCAAAGTAAACTTTCACTTTTGGAATGGAATCGAAATTCACAAAAAATCAACTTAAAATGGATGGAATTTGTATAGGAAAACCACGAAATTCCATTCTGAAGTAGTAAACATAAATATTAGTATACAAATATTGAAGCAACATGGGGACCAAGAGTTCTGTTTCACTGGGTTTCGTTGTTGGTTTGTGTTTTGATTAGGGATTGTGATAAAACGTGAACACCACCATTTGTTCCTATCTATCATATCTCCCGCCATTTGCTCACCTTCCATTGGTTGTGTAGCGGATAACTGCTGGACAGCTGGTGCAAGTTGTGCGGGTGTCCATGTTGATATTTCCAGTGGCATTATCATGGACCGGAACTTAGAGGGGTGATTAGATGATGTGCCTGCAGTCAGTGGTTCAGCAGTACTTGTAGGAGGAGCAGGCGCATTAGGTACAGTTAGTGCACTCACGAGGCATTTGAGAGGAGGGAGTTCAGGAAATTTATGTAGAAGATCACTGAGAAAGATAGTAATATTAGTTAGAGAGAAACGGATTGACAGAAAAATCCCCTACGTTTACAAGGATGAATAAATTGGTTCCACAACGCATGTTGCTGTAACGCAATCCTGAGAAAATGCCATTCGGTGCAGTTTAGCTTGTTTTAACCAGAAAATCGTAAAAAAAGAAAGAACCCTTAAAATGTTTCAACAGAAAATTTCCCTGGCTTTCCGTGCATGTAATTTATTTGATTCGACTAAAAAAATAATTTCTGATTGGCTTCTGATTGGTCAAAATCGGGGAATTGCAGATATAACAAGAATTGTCATTGGACATTCGCTACTCACTATCTATCACAGGATATATAGCGAGTAGAGTACCAATCAGAATCCTGTATTTGCAATAGAATACTAGAATATTTATACTAACTCTGCTTATAAAAAAACACCCTCAGTAGGAGCAGCCACCATTATTAAGGATTCGAATACTACCTTTCTTTTTCAAATGTGAAACGACATCGACAACATCAGGTACAGCTTAGCTTGTGGGCTTGTCCGTAACATCATATACTCCGTGATTTGACAGGCAAATATTCCTGACCTCTATCGCCGAGTAATGCTATTTGTCATCACAATCACATCTATGTGATATTATTTTATTCATTCTACTTGAATTAGACTGCGAACAGTCCCTCCTTTTCTCTCCATTGACAGTAATTTTCGAGCGGAGCGAGCGAAGAGAAATATGGCAGGCGTTCGAGCGGAGCGAGAGGAAGAATGGGGACGAGAAAGGGGAGAAGAAAAGGAGGGACTACAGACATCACACAGAGGAAATAATTACGCGTTGCTGGAACGCAAAATTCCCATTGGCTAACGAGTTTGCAGCGTGTCAACACCTATCAATCACAAACTAGCAGGAGTGGAACTTGAGAGTATCAATCAACATGGCGAGCTCGGTAGCCGTCGAAGCGTGTTTGAAAAGTTCAAACTCATGGCGCCACAAGTTGAATACTTTGTTAACTACTTACTGGAGGGCGACAACGAGCGACGAAGTAAAAAAAACAACGTATCTCATAAACGGCTTGGAGACAGTCTAAGCGCCTTTGAGTTTTGAAACATATGGTTGTTTACTACCTAACTTCAACTTCTGTTTAATTTCGGCCTCGTCAAATTCTTCGTCTTTCGGCCACTAAACAACCATGATTAACTTCTATAACCCCTGTGTTCTCCAGTCGTTATTACAATTCCAAATGAGCTCATTTGATTATCCCACTTAGTCATACTATGCCTTCATTGCTTTTATGAAATCTCAAAATTAACACAAGCACCTTTTACCGGTTGATTCTGAAGATAGATGTTTCATTCATAATTAGTGGTAAATTCTAAGCGGCCTGTATTCATGTTTGTTACACGCTGTTTCCTGTTCACGGCATGAAACACCACTGTATCTAGCTTTGGTGTAGGTCACAAGTAACTCTCAATCGCAATTGAAACCAAAACACACTGTAATTTTAAATTGTAACCGGGCTTAATTCATAATGTATCGACTTTATAGATGGCCGTATATTTGTCATTTTTAGATACATATCATGTTATACGCCATACTATACTCCAGGCGAGTAAATTCTCGCACTTTTCCTTGCGGCCGAAACTTGTGGTGACGAAAACATACGTTGAGTTGACTTCGATTTGTGGGGCACATTTGTTTTTGCCAAGCCAGCATCTAGATACGATTTTAGATCTGCTGCCCTCCTAGTCTTTGTTGCGCACTTTGCACAAACACGGGAGGATGAACCAATCGTTTTCTCGAGGTGAGAACAACCCAGGTTCTGCAAAATTTCTGCAAGTGAAAACTTCAACACGCCAGCTTTGCCAGGAATTGAAAATAGATTTTCCATGGAGACGCGGTTTTCCCAAAAATTACCGTAATAGTTTTTAAAAGAGCAACTGCAAACACGGCAGAAATCGTTATACGAAGATTGGATGGTTTTCTTCCTCTTTACCGAAGTCGTCAACAACATTGGGCTTTCCAGAGTTTGCATTTGGCGGTATATTTTGGGACTCAAGTGGAGCAATGTCATGTTTACATCGGATTTCACGGAAAGGGGCGGAGCTGAGAATGACGACTTGATGAAAAGGGGTGAGACAATGACAACTCGATGAAAGCACGTATCGTAAAAAGAAAAGGGGGCGGTAGTCATTTCCTCTGTGTGATGTCTGCAGTCCCTCCTTTTCTTCTCCTCTTTCTCGTCCCCATTCTTCCTCTCGCTCCGCTCGAACGCCTTCCTTTTCGCTTCGCTCGCTCCGCTCGCAAATTACTATCAATGGAGGGAAAAGGAGGGACTGTTCGCAGTCTATACTTGAATAAGAGTATAACATTTCCACGATCATGTTACGTTTAGGTAATTTCTGGTGCGTGTGCTTTAGATTCATTATTTAATCAGTCACGTTTTCGCAAAGTAAGAGCTTCATACAATATGTACTCAATTACTTTATCGGATTTATAGAAGCATTTTAAGTAGTATTTACAGCATGAGTGGCCGTATGGTATACAATATATCAAAAACGAGAGTGAGTGGTTCACCAGGGGACCCAATCACCGAGAAACGGATGAAAGCACGACGCAGCAGGCGAGTTTTTGATATTACTTCTGAAACGGAAACAATATATTTATTCATAAGTATTGTGATTGTTATTTTCTCATGGTCGTTTAACAAACAGTCTCATAGTGTTGTGGACAAGACAGAGGACAAGTAGTCAGGAGCAATCGTGAGGGCGATGGTTCGAGCCAGACGCTGTATACTCTACTAGTGCCGATCTGTGGTTCTTTAAAGTGCATATAAGCCCAAATTAGCTATACTTGATATCGATTGTATATGAAGTGAATAGTCCAACGATAGAATATTTCTTAATTTGGGTGTTACGTCTACGAGATATAACGCTTTCCAATATGCTAACGATGTGATGTCATCACCGACATCACTTACAAAAAAAGCATGCTAGAAGAGACAAATTACCTATTTTATAAATTCTAAGTTATATTTGAAGCTTATCAAAGTGATTTTACAAAAAAAAAACTAAATTAGAAAATAGCTTAATTCACAAGTACAAAGAAGTTCAGCAAATGTCGGTGATGACATCACATCATTAGCATATGAGAAATATATAAGCTTTATATCTCGTAGACGCAACACCCAAATCAAGATATATTCTACCGTTGGACTATCCACTTCATGTACAATCGATATCAAAGATAACTAATTTGGGCTTATATGCACTTTAATATTAGGACTAAATGGATGCGCTTCGATTCGGTCTTGTTTTGACCTCTAGAAACCTGAAACCGTTTGTTACCCATTATGTAAGTAAAGGTCATGCGCCGCGGGAGTGGGCCGTCACAATTTATAAATCACATGCTACCTAAATACCTTTTTGACACTGTTCATCGCCCTTAAAACAGCAGTATAATAAAATATGCGAACTGGATTACAAGGAAAACAGAATACGATAAATATGTGAAACATTTTGTCAACCGCGTGCTCAAGTGGCTAACGGCTATCGAAATACGGTTCAAGATATCGTCAGCTTCGTTCTGTATCAACACGTTAAACGACTAAGAGCATGAGACCTGACGAGTGACAATCATGTCCCACCACAATAACTCGTTCCTATGCCTCGCATATTCACGAGTTAAAAACTTACTTGAGTACTGTGTTGTTTGCTTGCAGCAAAGGGAAAGCTTGCTCTGGGCTACTGGTGCAAAAGTGGTACAGAAACTCGGTCAACTTGGCAGCGATACCAGCCAGTTCCTTGTTATTTAAACATGGCGCCTGAAATGAAAACAAATCAGTAAGGTGTAAATAATGTATTTTACAAGTTTTATGGGTAGAATCGACCTTACCTGTACAAGGTAGAAGAACACATCAAGTGTCTCCCGAAGGCCGACTTCAATAAACTGGAAGAGAAATAAATGATTTTCTAATTACTGTTACAGATGAGTCTGTCTCAGCTCTAACTTTGCTCAGCTATTCACTGAAAAAAAAATCCGTATTAACCATGGAAAAATACTGTAAATTCGAATTTCCATATTATTGTATTTCACCATAGTATGGAAATATCATGATAATCCACATTTCCAAGGTTTTTCCATATTTTTAAAAAATTGGAAAGTATGAAAATATCATGGAAATACCATGAAAATGCCATGGCAATATCATGGAAAAATAATGGAAATACCATGGAAATACAATGAATATAGCAAGGAGATAGCATGGAAATATCATGAAAATATCATGGAAATATCATGGAAATACCGTGGAAATACAGTGGAAATACCATGGAAATATCATGGAAATACCATGAAAATATCATGGAAATTCGGATTTCCAACTATGGAAAAATGCCATGTAGGAAATTTCAATTTACAGCATTTTTGCAGATTGTTTTTCCACACTATGTAAATTGTTTTCCCCCCCAGTGATTATTATAGGTAAATCCATTGCCCGACGAGGGAATTCCACGTTAAATTTCACGCGAAAAACCGATATCGCACGAATCGCGAAGCTCATTTCCAAAATTTTCCTTGTACCACGATAGTACCGTTCTGTAGCCGTGGATTTCGTCCAGTTTTTACTGTTTTCAGTCATTTAGCTTCCCTGTGTGAATATTACATGAATGAAATTAGCAAATCCAGGAAGCCCCAGCTTTTCGGTTGAAAATCACAAATTTTTGCTTCAGTTGTTTTTGTCGATTCCTCGGATTAGAGTCGGTTTCTTCTTCAATCAAGCGCCAAAACATATCATTTCTCGTGAAAAAAACGGTATAAAAGATATATAATTTTAACGTTCTTTGACTTTGTGAATATCCTGGTTTGTAATTTTAACATGATTTGTCTCTGTTCACGATAATAAAAATAAACAAAATATTTACGCGCGGGCTTCCTATACATCGTTGAATACAGCTTTCAAACCATTGAATTCCACAAAATATTAAACGCTTCGTCAGCCAATCAGCGCGCGAGTTTGAATCGTGCTATGGGATTCTATAAAATAACGCCGTTATAACAAGCGCTGATCGGTTGAAAACCGTTTTCTAAAATGCTTTATAAAATAACCCACAGAAAATACGCGCTCTGATTGGTTGAAAGCCATGTTTCTATAACTCTATAGAAACATGGCAACTTATGCCGGCATCGTGGCCTTGAACTCAATTGGAAACTCGGCGAAATAATCAGTCCTATACTGTTCTAAAAACACTGAGCACTAAATTCAATTCGACGAAGAACCAGCTACAGTATTGTAAGAAACGACAATGTGTTGTTAGTTTAGGAACAAGCCCGCCGATGTTTTATTGAACTCAAAACGATCTCAAAGTACGAATTACAACATTCATTTCTGTGGTAGTGTGGACAAAGTTGAGTTGCTCGCAAATTTGTGCGATATCAAACAATCATTTTCGCCAAAACAGTCTATTTTGGCTGACTAAGCTCAATTAAAGACTATTCTTTGGTAGATTTAAGCCGGAGAACTTTAAAAAAATCCAGTCTTAAATATTGCTAACATGATCTAGATGCACAAAATAGAGGTTGAAATAGAAATGGAAATCAAAAGTACAGCAAAATGTGGAGCACAAACCTGACAAAGTTAATCAACATCCAAGTGCTACAGTCTTGTACAGATGCTAAAACTCCATCCAACGGGAATGTACGGTTCAGTATGACTCTCTACAGGTGCCGTAGAGGATGAGAAGGGCAAGGAAATCTGATCAAGCTTTGAAGTGTCTGATGAAAACAACCTGCCGTCCGTATGCGACCTCATGAGGCATGACACACGGCGAATCGACTATTCTAGTCCTTGGAAGACAGAATGTACAAAACAACTGATGACCCGAGGGATGACTTCCATGTTTTGTAGCTCTAGATTTTAAAGAGAAATCCAAAATATCCTCCTTTCTTGCAACACGTCTTGATCTCCTGCAAACTTTGTTTGGTACGAAAACCGGCGCCCGCTTGATCCACGCCGTGAAGTCCATGAGGCAAAATGAACTGTTGAACATTACGTGCTTCCGTGTATTGTCAATCCAATTTTAGCATTAGCCCATAGAGCTTCTTTTTCTTCATCATTCTGTGTAATTTTGGGCTCCAATTAAAAGGTTTTTCGTAGCTAGGCTGTTTTCAAACTCACTGAATCGGATTGACAAAACTGACTGATTTAGTCATGTGATAAGTTCATGACGTACGACTGCACGAGTTAGGAGAATTTATGTTTTGATGATCACAATAAACGCGCGATTTTCCTTTGTTGTACTTATTTTCTGTGGGTTATTTTATAAAGGAAATAGAAAACATTTCTCGTTGTTTCTATAGAGTTATAGAAACACTTATGGAAGTTTGGAAGAACTCGAAATAGCTGTGCCATTTCTCGTTCTCCCAAACTCCCACTCGTGTTTCTATAACTCTATACAAACACGGGAAATGTTTTCTATTTCTTAAATGGAAACAGAAGGTTGCGCACGCTCTTGAGCTAGTTTATGTTTTGATTCTCAAGCTGAATAAACGTTAGAATTCCGTTTTGTAGTCGGTGAGTTATTTTGAGTTATTTTATAAATATATTCAGTTTCTGTGTTTCCATAGGTCCTTCGGGCTCGTGTTCCCACAGCCATTTCTCCTTCTCGCAAACTTCAACTCGTGTTTCTATGACTCAACGGAACACGTAAATTATGTGTCTTAAATGGCACTGTTTTCAGGCACTGGTCTAATATCTTGTTGAATATGTCTAGGAGACATCATAGAACTGATTATAAGGTGCCTGTGATGTTTTCCATAGGACGCCATTATCTGAGTACGGTACTCAAACAGAACGGATTTCGTATGAGTGGGCAAGTTACGGTACTGACTTACGGCACGGTTACTTTACGGTATGCCGTGACGTTGATATGGTTTCCCTATTGTTTTTGTCCTTCTGATCCAATCAGATTACAGAGTTATGGTACAATAAGTTAAAGTACGGACATGCCGTATGTTTGTCCCACTCATACCAAATCTGCTCTAGCTTTACAGTAACTATGCATTGTGATTGGACAGCGTTTTACCTCGGTTTGTCGTTTCACTAACCTTGTCTTGGGTGAATATATGAGGTCTTAGGAGATCCATGATGCCAAGGACGTGAGAGAAAAACAACAAATGCTGCTGGTTGTTGAATTCTTTGGACTTCAAGTGAACCCGTCCTCGCAACAAAGCAGCAGTCATGGGAAGATGCCTTAGACAAACAGAACAGCAGATAGGGGTAATTATACTGAGAGAAGTGTGGTACAAGCACGGAACGAATTATAGCGACATCGTAAAGGCAGGGTTCGTACACTTTCGTATCTTCAAAAATCCAGGACTTTCCGCCAGGAACACACAAAATTCATGATTCAAACTGCTTTCAATGCGATGGTTATTTCAAGTAAACATTCTATAATCATTAGGATTTCAGTTTTCCAGGACTTTCGAAGATTCCCAGGAGTACGAATCCTGTAAGGGGTTCACGTCACCATGCTATTTCCGAGTTGAAGTTAAATGATATCGGCTGTTTGTGAAGGAGTTGTTCTTGAACACTGCCAATTAGTAAAGGGAGATCAATTCGTGTTTAGATTCTATCCTGTCTTGGTCATACAAATTCTAAGGTACTTTCACTTTATTTTAGCATCTATGATAGGTTATTAGTCGGCTAACCAGCAAAATACGGCCGAGTATTATATTTTTTACGAGCCAGGTGTCTTGGCAAGCCTTTAGGCAAACCAACATGCAAACGACGAATGCAAATGGTTGAGTTGATTTGGACATTTTCATATTTTTCGCCATATTTTTAGCCAGCAGGGAATATAAATAAACCGGCTCCATTGTTTGTTTTTGCTTTGGTCTTTTGTTTGTCTAGTCCATTACTAAATGTACTTCACGTTATAAAGATGACACGACTGCATATCACCATTTACATTGAAGAAGATGTGGTACATGTAAGAATGGGTAGCCCGAGAAAAAGGCTGCCTCTCGTGAAGGGCTCACTTCAAGGGCTCACTTCAAGGGCTCACTTCAAGGGCTCACTTCAAGGGCTCACTTCAAGGGCTCACTTCAAGGGAGCCCTCGACGAAAGGTGGCTGTTTTCTCAGGCTAAAGTATGGATAGTCATGAGAAAGTTTGGCATCAACAACTTCGAGTGCATGTTGATTGGACAGTTTACAGATTGAATTCACTAAAGTAGCATCGCACAAGATATGCCACAGAGAAGTTTGCTGAGATTACCTGAGAAGTAATATTGGGTGAGATTACCTGAGAAGTAACATTGGGTGAGATTACCTGAGAAGTAACATTGGGTGAGATTACCTGAGAAGTAACATTGGGTGAGATTACCAGAGAAGTAACATTGGGTGAGATTACCTGAGAAGTAACATTGGGTGAGATTACCTAAGAAGTAATATTGGGTGAGATTACCTAAGAAGTAACATTGGGTGAGATTGCCCGAGAAGTAACATTGGGTGAGATTACCTGAGAAGAACATTGGGTGAGATTACCTGAGAAGTAACATTGGGTGAGATTACCTGAGAAGTAACATTGGGTGAGTTGCCGCGATCTTCCTGCACAGCAGACTCGCGTTGTTGGCTTTATCTTCATAATCTTGTCCAGGTCTACAGTCTGCTAAGGTGGTCACAACGCGATGACACAGGACATCCAGCTGTGGGAGTGGCGATAAAATTACATCTGTCAGTAAGGATTATACATTTATATACGAGGGTGCAACTTTATGCACTCCCTTCTACAAACGTCTGTAAATATAGCGCACTTTACTCGACTATATATTGGCTTCTAAGTGAGTGATTGTAACTAATTTTGAGGTGCTCTTTTCAGCAGTATTGGTGCTATTGCTAATTTAAGTACATATCGTAATGGCAATGACCTTGGATTGGACTATTGATGATAGCTTTGAAACACTGTTCCACCTCTCAGTTGCGACGTCAATAAAACAAGCAAACAAACAATGGAACAAAGGCGATTTTAAAACTCGGGCATGTCCATACGCTTAAGTCTGAGTCCTCACTAGCGATATAAGCATAAGCACAAGCAACATATGCAGAAGCAGTAATCACATCTCTGATAAGAACAAGTGTCGCTAATAATCAGTGCATTACTGCGTCTGCGTATATGTTACTTATTGAGCAGCGCATTGAGTTTAAGATCCTGCTTTTTACTTACAAGGCAGTTAATAATATTGCGCCTAGTTATCTTAAGGAACTTTTGGAGCCATACATACCGCAGCGCTGCCTTCGCTCTGCAAACAAGATGCTTTTAAGGGAGCCGTCTTATAATTTACAGACATACGGTCACCGTGCTTTTTCAGTGTGTGCGCCGCGTCTATGGAATGCGTTGCTGTTAGAATTGAAACGTAGCCCCTCAGTTTCTAGTTTTAAGAACAATCTGAAGACATTTCTTTTTAAGAAAGCTTATTGCTGAATTTTCTTTTTTTTATAGCCAAATGTTTTTATATTAATTATATTAATTATATTTATCAATTTTTTATCAATCACCATTTCTTAACTTACAAATTTTAGCATCAATTTTAACATTAGTTAGTGTGGTTTTAGATTATAGTTCTATATATTCATTTATTTAGCCAAACATTGTAAAGCGCTCTTGGACATTTTGGAAATAGCGCTATATAAATATTTTATTATTATTATTATTATTATTATTACTTGTGCTTATGCTTATGTCCCTAGTCAGGATCATGTCTTCAGTGGCTAAAAACGTGTTTCTCACTGGTTAGCTCAGTTGGTAGAGTACGGTCTAGAGTGCGGGAGGTCGGGGGTTCGAATCCCGGCCGCGTCATTGGGCAGGGACATATATAAGCCGTTAGCCTTGTCTCCTACTTCTAATCGGTATTTGAAGGGGACGTGAAAGAACCTGTTGTACTACTCGAAAAAGAGCAGGGGATTGTCACCCGGTACAGCAGCCTGGTCATTGTACTAACCGCACACTCGAAAATTGTAAACTGCGTGGTAGCTATCAGCGCCGTATAAGCAGTCTGTAACTTCACTGACAGGATGTCAGTAATTTGTAAAGCGCCATGAGATTGTGGTGATATGGCGCTATATAAATATGGCCATTATTATTATTATTCTATGAAGGTTGAAAGACATGACACACAATTGTACCGGCTCGTGATTTTCAGGTTTTCCTTGTATTTCCCTGGCATCCCACGTGTTCATAACGGGAACAAAGACATGGACAAATATATGCTTGTCTTAATAAATAATTCACTGAAGACGGCCACGAATAAACGAAGGATTACAATAATTACAACAAATGAAATATCCAAGCCAGCGTTTGTGAAAGCGAAAAGAAATGCGTGGCAAACGAGTGCAATTCCCCAGCGATTGCCTTTCTTGTTAATTTCGGCACGTTCTCTCCAGAAATAGTTTGAGTTGTCGTTTTGAGTTTTAATGTGAGACTACTGCAACCACATAGACAACGGGAACCAATCACATTGCAGGACAAAAACAAAGCATTCCAACTTGCGGTTAATTGAGCCAATCAGTGTACAAGACAATAGTATTGAAATTTACGGTTTGAAATCTACGGTGTGCCGGGAAAATTCGAATACAACTATTCGCATCAAAATAAATTCCAACAGCGTATCAAAATTAAATGACATACTGATTGGCGACGTTCCTTTTTTCCCTCTCAGTTTGCTAATTTAGTGCCCAAAATGGCAAGGCCTGCCGTGTCTACAATTTCAGTTATTGTAATTACTGGTCACGCGTACATATATGCAATCCATGTTAGTTAGCAAACAAACAAACATTAGGGTGGCACGTGTTGGTACAATTAGCATAATGACGTCGGTTAAGCTCCATGACGCCACGTTTAGTTGGTTCAATCAGGCTCAGACTACCTGACAATAGTTAGCCTTGCTGTAAGCACCAGACGTGACGAGCGACTTGAAATCCTTTATCCACGTCACTATACGAGGCTGAGCCAGGTACAGGTGGACAAGAAACTGGCTGGTCAGCCACTTAGGCCACCTGCAAATACAAGAGAGAGTCTCTTAAGGTTACCGGATACCTTCAAAACGAAAAAAAAAATTCTTCACACAGAAATGTAGTTTTAGTAGTAGTGTCTCATATACCAAAAACTCTGTTAAAAAAAAATATATTGACGGAGAAATACCAAAAGGAAGTTTTTAACCGGAAGTAAAAGGTTCTTTTTGATTGACAGCAGATCATTAAACACATGACAAGTGCTCACTCGCCCGTAACGACGGTGTGGGAAATCATTTCATATACCAATGTTTACGTTTATTGAGAAACGTTTTTCCACACACGATTCCACAATAAAATCGGATGTTGGCCTTATATCTTACAAAAAGCAAGCAGGATGCCCTAACCCTTAGCTTGAAAAACGAAGAAAAAAGCAAAGCAAAACGAGGCCAAACATACCCTGGTTCCAGAGGGGCTCAGGTACGAATATACTGTAATGTGCCGCGATCGAAAGAGTTTTGATTCCCCGAAGGAGTTTTGTTTTGCGTGACGACCGTTGAGCCCCTCTGGCCGCTCGAATAGCCAACCTCAATCTCATGCCCATAGCCTCGCTTTTATGTTTACAAGTCTAGTCAAACTGGTTTCGACTCAGCGGTTAATTTTCATGTCACTTATGTCACTTTCACGTGGTGAAGTCGTGTGTGATTCAAAATATAAAACATGCCGTTGTCGGGATTTGTGAAGATAAAGGAAACTTCTCCTCGATTTACTTCGTCGGGTTTGATGTTTAGATCTCCCAATGAGCTTGAAGTGCTATTTTCTCGCTTTCGATTTTCAATCAAAATAGAGTTTTAAAAAAGCTCCCACTCAAGAGGAATTAATTCGATTTGTGCGAAATTTTCACAAAATGTCAATTGATATCTCAGCTGCAAAACCGTATCGGGGAATTGGAAAATTCTTAAAAGAGAGCTCTTGACGACGTTTCCCGCATATCTACTCGGATTATTTTTCGCCTTTTTACGGAAAGCATGATAACTTTTGAACTAAATCGAATTTTGAAATTCCCCGACACGGGTGTTGTAATACGATTCCTCTGAAATGCGACAAAGCAAACAGATTTTTAAAATATTTTCGGAGTCGGAACTTCTGAAAGCCATCTCACTAGATCGGAGAAACGGGATGGCGGAAAATTCGAGATTTTCAAAGAACTCAAAACTTCTTATGTATTCTTGTAGCCAATTTTATAAGCTTTAAAATGATACATGGATGATTTATCTACGATGTTTCCTCGAGGCGCTACATAATTTAGACTGGAAACGCACCCTGAAGGTATCCGGTAACCTTAAAGTGATCAAATTACACTTTTCCTGTTTTCTTCAGCTTCGTAAAGTAAAAGTAATACATACATGTACTTAATTTGATTCTCTAATACACGAAAATAGCAGACGCTAATAATTGTTTTCCTATGCCGGTCAATTTTGTTTTCCACTTTGACGATAACTGTCTAAGGCTCATAACAACTTCATTTAAATCAGTAATAACTGCCCAGGGCTTTAAGTCGGAGTAAACATTTCGCATTTATCACATCTTTAGGTAGCCTGCTTGCAGGCGGTGGAGAGTGTTTTTTCGCGCAGCAAACGGATCATCGAAGCGGCCGCCATATTGGCCGAGCGTGATTGAGACCTTGGATCGAATGACATATGGAGGGGGGAGGGGGTGGGGCAGTAGAAGCTGAAATACCGCCTGCCCGAAAACCCCTGGTTTCTGAGTACAAAAGTTATATCCCGTCCACCAGCGGACGGAGAATATGATTGGCTGAAACGGTGTCAATGAAAGCTTATCGCGGCAAGAACTGAAAGGAATAGGTGTTGTGTACTGAGCTTGCAGTTGATAAAATATGGCGAGTAATACAAAAATCTTTGTCTTTTTTGAAGACTAAGGTGAAGTACCCTGGTTCCAGAGGTATTCTAGAGAGAACAGCCACGGAGAAAGGGCCGCGAAGGCGGCGAACTGCGAGAGGTTTGTTGTCGAGTTTTCTCTTTTCGCAAGTTCGTAAACCGTAAATACCCGGGTACATATCAAGAAGATCTTTACTTAGAAGTAGGCTCTGTATATAGCTCCCCCCTGTTCCGTTTTCAAAGTTATCTCCTTCGCCTTTACCCTGGTTCCAGATTGCAGAGCTTCACGGCCGTTGAACTCAGTAGCGATGTACAGTAGAGGAAATAATCAGAAATCAGCCTCAATACATTTATGCAACGGTCGTCCATTTCTTTCGGCAAACATTCACTAAGATGGACTTCGACTTCTCAGAGAAAGAGCTTCTCAATTCTACTCTCTCGTTAGGGTTGACGATCACAACCTTTACTTGTGTACTTTGCACTCGTAGTTTGTTTGTCCACGAGTTCTTCAATATCGAGTTCTGACAAAACATTGTCTCCATAGGAGTTTTCTTTGAAGTTTAGAGATTTTTTCGATCCTGTATTTGTCCTCTGCCGCTTGTATCGCACCTCTTCTGGTTCACCAGACTGTGCTGCTGCGGTGCTGGACTGCTCTCTATCTATTGGTTTTTGAAGCAGCTTGTAATAATGTTGGTAAATATTTCGGAGGGTTTGCAAACTCTTTGAGAGACTGATGGGGCGAACGCAACAGGCTAAAACCGAACTGTCTACATATATATTCTAAAGTGGTACTGTCACAGTTCTTTCCATGGAGAACTTTGAATAAAAATTGCTGGTTTTATTGAAATTTCCGTATATGAGAACCAATTGACAATTGACCTATATCATTATGACGTCAAATCAAAACAAAATCAAATGCATTTTGTAGAACGTAGAATAGCGGTAACAGCCACCAAATAAGGTAAATATTGTGGGATGAACATTGATACAGCTGATATCTGGAAACCAGACAATTCGAAGTTAAATTTTCCTCAGCAGAGCAGATTTAGTTCAAAACTCTATTGTTCAAGTCGATTCTGTCCCCCTCATAAACAAGCCGTGACGTCATAATGATATAGGGTAATTCTGTACCTACATTTTGCATTTCATTTGACAGCGAGCGAAGTTTGTTTTGAATTGCACGCTTCATTTCAATCAAACCAAATTAAAATTGGCAGGCTGTCACACATCGACTCCTATTGGTCAATTAAGAAAGCGTTACAAGTTAACGGAAGTCATGTGCGTGGTGGACGGATACTCAGAAACCAGGGGTTTTCGTGCAGGAGGTCTTGTCTTTCCTTTCTGCTTCTCCCCCTTCCCCCTCCGTGTCATTCGATCCCAGATCTCAATCACGCTCGGCCAATATGGCGGCCGCTTCGATGATCCATTTTCTGCGCGAAAAACACCCTTCATCGCCTGCAAGCAGGCTAATCTTTAGGATGAATCCTGGTGACAGGAGATAATTATGGTAGTTAACGAGCAAATATCAGATGTAAATAAACCAGCTCACCTGTTCGTCTTTATGAGGTAATTAACGGTAGCCTGGAGCTGTTTACCGTTACCATGGCAACACAACAGTACAAGCGGCATTCTGTGCCTGATCATCTTCCCTACCATCTCATTCGCTTCGGTGCTGTAAGATAACCAGAGTTAAACCAAACATGTTCAGAGATTCCTCTAGCCTCTTCTGTCAGCCAGTACAGTATGTTTTTAGTACAGATATTCCGCTAGCCTCTTCTATCAGCCAGTACTCTAGCTGTACCAGATGAGTACAGCATGTTTTTAGTACAGATATTCCACTAGCTTCTCCTATCAACCAGTACTCTAGCTGTACCAGATGAGTACAGCATGTTTTTAGTACAGATATTCCACTAGCCTCTCCTATCAACCAGTACTCTAGCTGTACCAGATGAGTACAGCATGTTTTTAGTACAGATATTCCGCTAGCCTCTCCTATCAGCCAGTACTCTAGCTGTACCAGATGAGTACAGCATGTTTTTAGTACAGATATTCCGCTAGCCTCTTCTATTAGCCAGTACTCTGTACAAGTACAACATGTGTTTTCGGTACAGAACCACATGACAAAAAAAAACACAGTTTTTCCAGTACAGTTCGATTTTTTCTCGGTAAAAAAACCGGCATATTCCAGCCTACCTGTGATGTCTGTTCTCATAACAATGTTCTACTGCCAGCAAGTCGAGAGTACCGCCGGCATGCCTGCGACCTTGAGTTAAGTTCAACTTCGCAGTCATCTCAGCAGTACCTATGGCTTGCTGGCGATCCTGCGATGTCTGTTCTCATAACAACTTGCTAATGCCTGCGGCATATGAGAACCAGACTGAAGAGAATGGTGTAAGGCAGCCGGCATAAAAAAGGTTAATTCCGTTCGTGCTATACTACTGATAGAGAGTAAGGATTTATGCTGAAGTACATACTACATACATGTACCTCAGTTTCTTTGCGATGTCAGATTTACTTGAGTCTGGTTGAAGAGTATACCTCTCTAGCTCATCAAATGTATGACCTGGATACGTGAATGAGAAGGAAAGAAATAAGTCACGCAAAGGGTTGTTTATGAACGTCTTGATTGAGACTTCAAGGGAAGCAAGGGTGGTGGAGTGGCACGCCTCTCATCTCTGTGGCCCGGGGTTTGTTCCAGAACCTGGCACCATATGTGAGTTGAGTTTGTTGTGTATCTCGCCCTTGCTTCGAGGTTCTTCGGTTTTCCTCCCTCCTCAAAAAAACAACCTAAACTCCAATTCAACCCTGGAGTTCGTCGGAATACTTAAGCATACGCCTCTGGTTTGGGAGACCAAGCAAAACCTGAGATCATCATGCTTACCTTTTTGGTGACAAAACTCCTTTACTGAATTCTGCACTTCAGACACCACCAGTCCTGCCATGTTACAAACTTGTCCTGGAGCGAGGGACAAAACGGGGTCTTCGTACTCAGCCTAGATGAAACAGAAAATGGGTTAATGTTAATTGGCTCTCTGATTAGCCTTCGATAAAGGGAAACAAACTAGAAGGCGAATAGTGATATTACTTACAGAATTAGTGGCTTGACTACCAACTGCAGCAGACTGTTGATCTCGACCTTGCCACAGACGAGGAATATGAAAACATGTCCACACGAAGTCCAGGGCTGCACTGGGATTCAGACTGCATGATAAAAGAGTCCAAGAGTTGTTCATCAGATCCATGCTACCCTCACAATAAGTACAAAGTAATGCTTAAAGGGGTGTTGTCATGTCATGTTGTTGTGCATGTATGAAGGCAATGTTTGATTGGCGGCTGTATACTAGAGCGGATTTCAATTGAGTGTCGGAAGTGTTTTGGTTTTGCGTTTACTAAAGCTCTCCTATTGGCTGAGAAAGTAAACCAACCAATCAGATTCCAAAATAAAACCAAACGCAAATTGGTTTTGATTTTGCTTTGGTTTGTCATTGGCTCACAGCTCACAGCCATTTGTCAAAAATGTAAAACCTATAAACAAGTGTGTAATAAAATTGAACTTGAACTTGAGTTACTTGTGATTACTCGCTCCTGTGATTGGCTGGCTGTGGGTAATTTGCGTTTGGTTTTACTTCACTCAACTGAAAACCGCTCTATTGGATGGCTATATTTTAAAGTGAATATTCTGCACCGTAATAAAATGGTCGGGCCGACCACTTCAGGATTGCTGTAAAATATTTTTTTCCAGGATTTTTACGTCCAAGGGTTCCATGTCTAATTTCTGGGAATCCTCTGAAATTCGCCAACGCTCTGAAGTTTGCCCAATAAAGTTGATATTTTCCTCGAAAGTACTGAACCAGACCAGACTACTTCGGGATTGCTTTCATTTAAGTTTCTTTCAGGTTTTGAACTTCCAAGTCCAAGTTCCAAGTTCTAATAGCCAACGACTCGACCACGTTACGTTTCACAGCCGCCTTTTGTTTTTATTCTTCGTTTTTGTCAACCTGGATAAAAAGCGTTAAAGTCGCCTCCCTCGATGCTTGGCGATTGAAATGATACGCAACATTTTCCTTGAAGACAACGTCGATATACAGTTTGTTGATCACTTTTACGCATTATTGTGCTTTGATTTTAACCATCCCACGTATGCGCGAGGTTCAAAAGATAAACTTTTATTAACTCTTATGCGCAACATTCAACTCAAAAAATATTCTGCTATTCAATTATTCACTTATTAAAAAAAATGGGCTTTTAGACACAACAATCACGGTTACTTGGAACTATCCACCCACCACTCCCTTGGGTATACATGTTGACTTAATGATTAACCATTAATGTCAGGGTAAAACAAGGGGGGGGGGGGGGGGGGGGTGGGGGATTTCCCAGAAACCGTGATTGACCCCAAAGTGCTTTGTTTCAATAAGAAGGCATTTTTCTGCTTACCTCATATTATGAACACCCTGTCCCAGTATCCAATCAAGACAGTCTTGTAATGTGTCACACTTGGACTGATGAGTCAGCGACGCCAATAGATATGAACACGCTGTCTCATCACCACTACTGGTCAGTGACCTATCGCCTTCACACATGCGTGGTCTGTCGCTATTATTGTGAAACAGATTGCGAAATATGATTAATTTATTTTCATCCTAACTTTGTGACTGTTACATGTATATGCAAAGTAGAAATGCAACAATAGCATTATGGTTCTGAAGAAACCCAGGATTTGAGTTCCACGTTTTCCTGTGAAAATGTGGAAAAGAGTCTATGCTATTGATCTTATTCATAATACCATAATAGCATAATAGCTTGTCGTAGGAAGAGAAAATTTTTTACCGTCGATGGCGGAAAGTAACGTTAATTTCCTTAGGACACAAAAGAACACAACAGTGCGATACGACAGAAACTACGACATTTCTCACCAGATCGAATTTTGCGATCTTTGAGACAACTTGTCTCGCTCTGGTACCATTGTTATCAGACTTGTTCCCGTGCGGGCATAAGATAGCAATAGGGTTAGAGCGGATTTCAATTGAGTGTCGGAAGTGTTTGGGTTTTGCGTTTACTAAGCTCTCCTATTGGCTGAGAAAGTAAACCAACCAATCAGAATCCAAAGTAAAACCAAACGCAAATTGAATTTTGTTTTGCTTTGGTTTGTCATTGGCTCACAGGGAAGCCATTTATGAATTACTTGTGATTACTCGCTCCTATGATTGGCTGGCTGTGGGTAGTTTGCGTTTGGTTTCACTACACTCAACTGAAAACCGCTCTAATAAGTGACATCCAATGTACAATTTGTGTATTATACAATCTGCAAAACACACCTGAAAAGAAGCTTTCTCTGAACCAATGGATGGACATCAACAATCTCGGGGTCAATTATCTCAAACCAGTCCACAAACAAACCGCTGGTCAGGTCCTTCGTAGTAACGCCGTTACATTGAGACAGTCCAGGTTCAGATGACAACAGAGTTGTCAGAATCTCTGCGCATGACTTTAGAGGCAGAGACTGCTTTGAAGTCCAAGGTGTCACTGCAGGCTCTGGTGTGTTTTGCTGTAGTATGAATAGGCTGAATAGAGCCTTGGTGAAGTCTTCTAGGAGTTGGGAGTTGTGAGCTCTAACTTTGGTAAAAGCTAAGAAAAAGAGGGTACATTACATGATTTTAAAGGGCCTATGTCAACACCCAAATGATAAAGTTTCTCATGAAAAAAAGAACAAAAATAACTACTAAGATTAGTATAGTATACTGTCCTTTAAAGTGTTTATGAAACCAAATTTTGCAACTTTATTTTATTGCAGAATAATAAAGTTCATTGCTTTCTGATTATCAAGAGTATATTTATTTTTCAGTTCCGCCTTCGGAAAGGTCTCTTTTTCGCCATTGAAATTGGTACTTTATGCTAAAAACTGTCCCGTTTGCCGCGCGGCCAAATGAGCTGCGTGACGTCACTGTGAGGACTCGCTGTTTATATACTACAAACATGGCAGACTCGGCGAGAAAGTTTCAGAGAAAGCTAAAAATAAACGAGGAAGTGGAAGATATTGTGTGACTGGTGGCCTTGGTTTTCTTCTCGTATTTAACTTTATCCTACGCCAAAATGCAATGGACATTGAAGTTGAGAAAAGCAATAGTCAATGTCCACACTCTATACTCATTCACAGTTTGTACAAGTACAACACAACTACAAAAAGTACAAGAAATGACTCACCAAGAACTCGACGATAACTTTAATACTCCTGTACTTTTATGCTGAAGCCAGAACAGTGAATGGCAAAGAATACGATATAGGGTTTCTCTGGTTTCCTGTAGAAATTCGTTTAAGAGGATCCTGAATGCTCGTGAATGAAAAACGGACGATACTGAAAACTTGCAAAGAACCCAGACGCGGCGCCTATGTGAGTTGAGTTTGTTGGTCTAGTTTGTTGGTCTCTCTCGCCCTTGTTCCGAGGGTTTTTCTCTGGGTTCTCCGGTTTTCCTAGCCTCCCTCCGCAAAAACCAACACACTAAATTCCAATTCGATCTGTGGATTAATTAGCCGGGACTTGGCTTTGATCAGCCCCAGTGATCAGCCCCAGTGATCAGCCCCCACGGTTGTTTCAGGTCTCGTTAGAAATTCAGAGAGAATTTCGAACGTATAGTCGCAGTGAGCCTCAAAAGCTACGCAACTCACTGCCATCAGAGCTGCAGTTAAACACTGTTCCTTGGCATAATGAAAATATCCTTCTTCAGACCAGAGAATAAATAGCCAGTGTCAACGATGCAGTTGTTGTATAAAATAGTCGGGAACCTCAACTCACGCGATCACGTAACTCAGTCTCAGAATCAGATGCCGCTATTAAAATTTCGCTACAAACGCTTTCTGATCTCTATGAATGTTTTTCCATCAGGCATTTTCAACACTATCACAATGTGCAGATTAACTTCTCCTGTGCTGACCATACATTGCAAAAAGAAGGCACTTTGTGTTTCCTGCAACAGTTTTGATCAGTTGACAATTTTACAGCCCATTTGCGGCCGGCAGTCTTGCAATTTCTGTCTTTCACTTTTATCAATCGACATATTCTTTTTATAGCAGGTTATTTTATCCAATAAGAAACGAGCTTTCAGGTCGTCAATGTTAAGCTGTCAGAATTGAACAAATCAGCGACGAGAAATGTTGTAAACAAGTCGAAGTACAGTAAAATGGAGTTTCGCTGTAGTCAGTTCGCTTAGTTAGATTTTTATGTGGGTTCTTAAAATTATATAGCTTACTTTCCTTCGTCTAGATTGAAGTTTGTATTATAAAACAAATAAAAGATGGTTCTCCTTGTTCTATTACAAAATCATGTACTTTCGAGGTCTTGAAATGGTGCTAAATGCACTCGTGTTCTGCGCGTGCATCCGCAGTTTTTCACGGACCTCAAGCGTGCATTATTTTTGTTATAGAACAAGGAGAACCATCTTTTATTTGTTAAGGATTTTGTTGCATTCTACTGTATTTCATTTTTTGTATTGAATTGTATTGTGCTTTATATATATTGTATTTTTTCGTAGAAATGCGCATCTTCCTACATGATCATATGAAGGGATTGTCACTTGCGAGTCCTCACAGTGACGTCATTGTAATGGCAGATTCCGTTCCAGGCCCCGGACAGTTTTTAGCATAAAGTAGTCAATTTGAATGGCGAAAAAGAGACCTTTCCGAAGGCGGAACTGAAAAATAAATATACTCTTGATAATCCGAAAATAATGAACTTTATTATTCTGCAATAAAATAAAGATGCAAAATTTGGTTTCAAAAACACTTTAAAGCAAACATTAAAATGACTACTAAGCAAACTGTGTTTAGATCTAGTATGCATATCCTGCCGATCAAGCGTTGAGGGAGGGAGCATTTAGTCTGTAGCTAATTATCAGCCACCAATCGAACTTTAACTCACACTTACGCAACACTATGACACTTCTCTTAATACGGAAGACTTCCCTGCGGTGTTCTTTACTTTTAGAAACATGATTCATATTATGATATGTAAGTTGTCGGCATCTAACAGGAGCAAGCGATGGATTACAAGGAACTTCCATTGTTATACAACAAAAGAGCTATTGTTTTCTGGCAATAATGGGAAAAGTGTGACGTCATAAGATCCAAGATGGCGGCCCCAGGGAAATCAAATGAGTTTTATGGACAGGAAAATCGGTCCATAACTGACACCTAGTGTACAAGTTACAGGAAACAAACACAGTGTTTAGGTATCTGTAACAAACATTGTTTTTCAGTGGAGGCTCCCTTTAACAATTACTCAAACCTTTCACAGCAGCATCCTGGTCTATGTCATCAGGTGTTATTTTCTGTTTCTTGGCTGTCATCAGAAAACGTCTGATGAGCTTCTCGTCGACTTCCCCTTTACTCTCAGCGATCTCTTGTAACATAGTTTTAGCTGTAACAAAAATGGAAAGAAAGAGAAAGTCTGAGTGCGCGAGTGACTGCAGAATGCATCAGCCTGTCAGTGGTTAATTTTAGGAAGTAGTAAAATCGGTGCAATTCAAATGATTTCCTCTCTACACTTCAGCTTTCAAGAAATATGCATAATTAGGCTAATGCCCTAAGTGCCAGTTTTACCCCATATAAACGTGACGGGGTTGCTCGTAGAATTTTTTAGGGAAAAGGTACCAGAATCCTGTTTTGGGGCGTGGCACACACTTATTCTTTACCACAAAGAAGTACCAATCCCAAAACACAAAATTAACAGATATTTAAAAAATGTTTAATATCGATAAAGACAAGGAACACTTTCCACCCGTACCATAAAAGGTACCACGATAATTACAACTGTGGACGTTTCAAATTGACCACAAGAAGTTGGTACCAAACTACGCATTTTATCTCCCCCGGGAGATAAATAAACTATAATTAATAGAGTTAACTTTTGCACTAAGGCCCATACATCAATTATCATACTTACTGAAAGAATCGTCCCCTTTGAAAACAAAATCCTGAGATAATCGCCCGGCACGATTAATAGCTGTTCTTTGTCTCTATTAAATTACTGAAGTTGAAATACATCTAAGTTTGAAACATTTTTAACTCGTGGATGCGCGTATGCGCAGAACGAGTTTTTGCGTGAGGTGGGCGAATGATGTCTAGCTAGCTAGCCAGCCGTTAGCAAAAAATCAATCAATATCAAATCGTATGCTGTTCGGAATACGAGCGAGGAAGCCTCGGGGACGAGTTTGAGGCACTGAGCTGTCGGGCGAGTGGCATTCAGAGCTGCAGAAGTGTTTTACACGGAGACTACACGCTGTAATGGCAGAAAAATCAACTTTATGAAATGATGGACTTGTTTACAAGGTTCTGTATTGCACAGAAGGTTTGGTTTCCCGGGAATATTTGGCCACTTGACTTGCAAACATGTCTCACGCCGAAGTCTAGCATTGAACGGTCCTTGAAGGGGATGAGTTCCGGCTCGAAGGCAGAATAAAATACCGGTGAGTGTAATAAATCACAAATATAAATGTATAGTTTAAAATTGTACCTCAATTCTAAAGTAGAATTATAATCCGTTTACTCTTATTTACAAGTATTTGATCGAGTGTGTGTTCTTCACTAACCTAGTTCTTTAGATAAGATTTCTAACCAATGAAATGAGACCTTTCCCACGGTAATTCCAAGATGTCGATCACTTTATATTTTACTGGGCCTTCTGCCAACGAAATGAGACCTTTCTCGCGGTAATTAGGCGTTACAATCTCAAGATGTCGATCAGTTTATATTTTACTGGGCGTTCTGCCAACTCAGGGAAGGCCAAGGAACGAACATATAGTTTAAAAAAATTTATTTGAAATATAGAAGCTCTGAAATGCCATTTTCAGCTATTTCAGATAGGTTACATGCGTAAAACGTATGTAAAACTCCCCAAATGGTTAAGCGAGTATAACTTGATAGCTTACCGGGCCCGGTAAGCAATACGTTTTTAGCATTTTTAACGGTATTACCGGGTCCGGTAAGTTATCGGGGATTTCGAGAAACGGGCCCCTGCAACCAGTTTTTAAAATGGATCAGTCATCTCATTTGTTCTGAAGAGCGCGCAAGCTTTATTTCAGCTCTGAAGTTTGGATGATATCTAGGTACATGTAACTTTCATTACCTATCCTGAAAGTTGTCACATCATCAACAGTACTTAAATGGCAATATGAACTTCACTACTAACAACAAAGTTAAAGATTACATGGCTCCTGTTCATTCCAAGCATAATGGACCAGTGTTGTATACCTTTCAGATGAAGTCTTGTCTTAGCAATCCACTAACTTCGTCACTACATCCACGAGTTCACCATTGGGTGCCTATGTTTACTTGTTTGATGTTTTACAACAGCAAAATTACTGCATGACATGCACTGAGCTAACCGTGTACGTAATAACGTACACGACATTTTAATTAAATTTAACATATTTATTATGAATGATTAAACTTTACAATACTAGCCTACAAAAGAAACTAAGGCCTCTACTATTTTGTTATCGATAACTAAAAGTGTAGTTTGTGAGACAAGTTGTCAACAACTATCGTGCTTGGTTTGTTATCGACAACTACGTTTTTCCAGTGTGTGGGCAAGTCATCGACAACTATCGTAACTGCGTTTTCAGTGGTTCTATTGTCCAAACCAACATGGCGGAAGGTTTACGGAATTATTTTTTTTCGAAAAGAAGAAATGGTTTTCAACATACCGTTACCATCACCATTAAGAGCTCAAAGTGACACTCTTTTGGCCGTTGTCGCTGCAGCTTGTGCCCAACAACAAGCCAGTATACTGCAAGAACTTTTCAGTATCGAATAGGGTAGTTTGGCAGAAGTACATTCAAGAGAATTTTGGCCAACTTGCCGCGCAAACTGGCTAAACGAAGACTAAAATGCACATCTACGACTCGATAAGGACACATCTCTTCATTGCATATCATGTCTCCATGTCGTTGTACACCTCTTCTCTCTACTTTTGCTGGCGGTTGCCATTTTATCAACAACACAACTGAGCATGCGTACTAAACTCTAGTTCCCAATCTCTCGCAGTTCTGACTAGGTATGGACAAATAACACTTGAATGTGCGGAAAGCTGCATCGAACACAATTAGTTGTCGATACCTTTTTTTTATCGATAACAAATAGTTGTCGACAACTAAACCTCTAGTCTAAACAAACTAGAAGTAGTACACATTACTAAATTACATACGAAAAAAGGCTGAGCGATATTTCATAAATTTATCTTTTCCCTCTTTTTCTAATGAGTCTACGAAGAGCTCTATGTTATTAAAATGCTTAAGTCTGGCAACCAAGAGTCCAAGTGTGACAAAGCGTTTTGATCTCTCATTCTTCGCTTTTACGAGACGTCATGGCCGGCATCTAGGTTGACGTTAACAAACGATTACTTGTCAGCTTCTCTTGTTAGTTCAACTAATGTGGCCCCTCCAGTATTGATTACAAATCACGAAGTCTTGGCCTTAAACCAATCCGATGATCACCAGATATTCAAATGAGAAAGATGTGGCGGCCATGTTGGTGGACAGGAGAAGCTAACAAGGAATCAACTGTAAACGTCAACCAAGATGGCGGCCATGACGTCACAGAAAAGCGAATAATTCGTACTGTCACACTGTTCAACTTACGAGAGTCCATGTGTTCCACATCTGTGATACCCAGCTGTTTACTGTACTGGCGAAGTGCACAAGAAAGTGCACCACCTACAAGGTAAAAAGAAACAAGTTCTACTGGCTTTACTGGTGGTATGTATGATAATCGAATCACCTTATAGAGCCTTTCATATATACGCGACCCAGACTTTCTTCAGCTGGAGCTTTGTCGTCCATCAATCACACGTACGTTTGTACTCTACCTCGGTTCTAATTGGATACAATTTGAATCTAGACGAGAAAGCTTTAGATTCATTCAACATTTCAGCAGTTTAGACGCCAAAGCAGCCAATCAGAATCAAGTTGTGTTTGAATGACAGCAGCCAATCAGAATCAAGTTGTGTTTGAATGACAGCAGCCAATCAGAATCAAGTTGTGTTTGAATGACAGCAGCCAATCAGAATCAAGTTGTGCTTGAATGACAGCAGCCAATCAGAATCAAGTTGTGCTTGAATGACAGCAGCCAATCAGAATCAAGTTGTGCTTGAATGACAGCAGCCAATCAGAATCAAGTTGTGCTTGAATGACAGCAGCCAATCAGAATCAAGTTGTGCTTGAATGACAGCAGCCAATCAGAATCAAGTTGTGCTTGAATGACAGCAGCCAATCAGAATCAAGTTGTGTTTGAATGACAGCAGCCAATCAGAATCAAGTTGTGTTTGAATGACAGCAGCCAATCAGAATCAAGTTGTGTTTGAATGACAGCAGCCAATCAGAATCAAGTTGTGTTTGAATGACAGCAGCCAATCAGAATCAAGTTGTGTTTGAATGACAGCAGCCAATCAGAATCAAGTTGTGCTTGAATGACAGCAGCCAATCAGAATCAAGTCGTGCTTGAATGACAGCAGCCAATCAGAATCAAGTCGTGCTTGAATGACAGCAGCCAATCAGAATCAAGTCGTGCTTGAATGACAGCAGCCAATCAGAATCAAGTTGTGTTTGAATGACAGCAGCCAATCAGAATCAAGTTGTGTTTGAATGACAGCAGCCAATCAGAATCAAGTCGTGTTTGAATGACAGCAGCCAATCAGAATCAAGTCGTGTTTGAATGACAGCAGCCAATCAGAATCCAGTTGTGTTTGAATGACAGCAGCCAATCAGAATCAAGTTGTGTTTGAATGACAGCAGCCAATCAGAATCAAGTTGTGTTTGAATGTCAGCAGCCAATCAGAATGAAGTTGTGTTTGAATGACAGCAGCCAATCAGAATCAAGTTGTGTTTGAATGACAGCAGCCAATCAGAATCAAGTTGTGTTTGAATGACAGCAGCCAAACAACGTCACATCACGCGACGTGTAAATATAACGAGCGCTGTAAATCTGTAGCCAATGTTTCTTGGCATTTTGACTTCACGAATAAGAAACCTAAGCTGGTGTTGACTGGGGCGGATTTCGTTCAACAATGATGCAATGGCGGGAGTTTGGCCAGCACTATAGGGAATGAGAGCTTGACTGAGAATGTTACGATGCAGTAGTACACTAACCTTTAGAAGGGAGCCGTGACAACTTGTTGATCAGTTCTACAAACGTTGAACTCTCTTTTGCATGCCTGCGAAGAGCGGTCTACAGCAAAACACATTACGTAACAGAAACATTTTCAATATGCTGACTTAGATAGTATTGATTATTTACATACTTTAGACCGTATTCATTCATGGCGAATATATATCACACAATGCTATACATTGTATATACTGCCACACTCTTCATATTATGTCTTTCTCCAACGACATCATAGAATATTACTTCAACCACCAACCCACCCACCCTCCCAGTCCCTATGACGCCGTGCGGCACCTCGTACACACGAATATACAGCTATTCACACACAGCAACCCATTTTCACCTTTCCATATCTCATTGTGTACTTGACTATAAGTCACTTTACTCAATATACTAAGTTTCTGTCATTGTGCGAAATAGAACAGCCATTATCGAGCAGAGTCATTAAATGCGAACTATAATGCCTGAGGAGACAAATATTACTCACCAACTATTACAAATATATCCAATAATTTGCATTTTACACTAAGTTTGCATTACATTTTCTAGCTCGATTTTAATAGGCCGAGACAATGTTAAGAAAAATCAAGTCTAACATGTCAAGCAACGAGGGATTGTCAATTTCTACCATATCTGTAACTATTGACATCACTACAAATCCATACAGCAATTTCAAAAAAAGTCGTCCCAAAGAGACTTAAATCTACGCGGCAAGATAGAAAGGGAATATGGGTATCGATCACTAAATATTTAACAGTTGTACTTCGACCTCCATATGGATGGTGGAGTTCCTGAGAATCAACATTGAAGTGTATGGCATTATATCCCCGCCAAAATTCGACTTTCGCTTGCGATGTTCGGTTTACATTTTATCCTTGTTGTCCACGATTCGACATTAAAGTTTCACAGTGCGAGATTGGATTTTTACGATGCAACATTGAAGTTTCACAATGCGACATTTTCCACACGCGATTCAAAGGCTGTCATCCGACATGGTAGTTTGACCATTTTATGCAAGAGTTACATTTCAACTTCCGACATGCACGAGTGGTTCAACTTTCTCAAGAGAATCCGCTGTAATATAGCGGGCTCAGTTTTATCACGTGATTTCTGCCCACGTGGACGAAAAATCAAGATGGCGGCTCTTACAGCTCGTGATATCGTTCAGCAAACCATTACAATTCTAGAAAGTCCAATCGGTTCTTTCGAAATTGATGGAATAATTTTACGGTTGGACTATTTAGCTCGGACTCTAGTTAACCTTAATAGTGGACATTCCCAAATGGCAAATGGATGAAATTGTCGGACTTTTGGGGCAGGCTATAGGCTATCTAGAAGAGAACACGCATTATAGTTCTACCATGGAGTCTGCACCCAAAATATTTTCGGGAAATCGAGGAAGACCATCATTTGAAGTAAAAGAAGAGTAGCTGTCTTTTCTTGTTGACCAGGGCTTTCGCGTGGCTATCATTGCGAAGTTGTTAAGGGTATATACACGTACGATTGAAAGAAGAATGGCAAAATATGGACTGTCCATTTCAGGTAAGCTTAAACTTTAAAAAGCGTAATGACTTCACCTGTTGTTATAGGAATTTGAATGGCTAACCCGAAAATACCTGTTCGTTGTCTTATTGAACTTATCTTATTGTCTTGTCTGTCTCGATTCTGATTGGCTAAGAGCAGTGCAGTTGAAAGGTAATTTGCACTGCAGTGCAATTTGTTTTTCATGAATATTATTAATTGGTAATCATACGATTTCTCGTTCAATTTGGAATAATTTGCACTCGTGTGTTTTTCAAAGAGCTCAAATTGCACGAGCCCGTATTTGATAAAAAGAAAACTAAATCTGGCACACTTCAATTGAATCAAAATGCTGCCGGCTTACCTGTCTGGACATCAGTAATCTCAACACGGCGCAAGAGAATGCAGACTTGACGAAAAGTGCCTTGGCTACTTCCTCTTCAGTGTCGGTCGAACGCAGTAACTATGCATACAAAACATATGGAATCCAATCTTAAAACTTCACACCACCAGTAACTAATGAGTTAGTTTAGGGAGAGGCGCACCAGGTTATGGCACAGACGATTATTGGATTATCCCTTGGCCATACCAACACTTAAGATATCAAGATGACTGAGAAAAATGTACTCTCTCGGTAGTGTAAATTCATACACTCTCGAGCTGCAGATGGTAAGATAGTTATTATTATGTTACTCAATTAAGAGTGGATTTTGTATGCGTGGGCAAGTTACGGCAACTACTTACGTCACGGTTACTGTACGACATGCCGTGACATTGAAATGGTTTCCCCATTGTTTTTGTTCTTCTGGTCCAATCAAATTCCAGAGTTACGGTACAGTAAAGTTACAGTCACACCGCGGCAAAACGGGTATGCTCCGCTGGCCAAAAGAACGAAGGCTCTGCTATCAAATACAAATTACCGAGGGTTTCAACTTTTTTAGTAAATAATTTTATAACTTAGTAAACTCACAGTGAATTACAAATTAAGAAAACTTCAACCTGTTAAAGTCTTAGGCTTAGCTTTTAAGTAGTTTTCTTATTTTTTGACTAACAGTTCACAAATGGATACTTTTACGCAGAAATTTTAAAATCACGGGTATGTGCCTGTTGTTTCATTTCAGTTTCGCGGGAAACTGGGGGCGGCCGCGCGCCGACAAGAAATAGCAAATACGCATGCGCGTAACGTTTTGCCGCGGTGTGAGTTACAGTACGGTTAGGGTCACACCGCGGCAAAACGTTACGCGCATGCGTAGTTGCTATTTCTTGTCCGCGCGCGGCCGCCCCCAGTTTCCCGCGAAAACTGAAATGAAACAACAGGCACATACCGTGATTTTAACGTTTCTGCTTAAAAGTATTCATTTGTGAACTGTTTTGTCAAAAACTAAGAAAACTACTTAAAAGCTAAGCCTAAGACTTTAACAGGTTGAAGTTTTCTTAATTTGTAATTCATTGTGAGTTTACTAAGTTATACAATTATTTACTAAAAAAGTTGAAACCCTCGGTAATTTGTATTTGATAGCAGAGCCTTCGTTCTTTTGGCCAGCGGAGCATACCGTTTTGCCGCGGTGTGGGTTAGGGTAGAGCTAGAGTCTTGCTGCTCTAAAGGACTTGTATCACTCGTTATCTGGATACTAAGGGGGAGGGAGTTGGTAGCCATTTTTGGTTTGTTGTCACTTATATTGTTCTGAACCCCAACTGATTAATTAAGGAATTTCGTATGGTCTCCTCCTCTCCTCCAGCTTCCTATAGACTCCTCTGTTAACTTCTTCATTATTACTAAAAAAATCCCCCCTCCCTCAGTTAAAACTTCCAAAAAGTTCCCCAGAAAACCCAGGTAATATATGATCAGTCTATTGAGTACAGCGTGTTGTTGAAAGCCCAATTAAGCTAATGCAGGGTTAAGGGTAACCATTTGTTTTTGTAGCGTAGTTTCATCCTCTAACGGATGAGCTGGAACGAGTACTAAACGGAGGTTAAAACGGTGCCATCTTTTCTAATGCTAAATCCCCCAACCCCCATCCCCAAATCAGGGCGAGTTCCAGCTCATCCATGAGAATACGACCCCTAATGACGCTTCGCACATGGCGGCCATGTTGAGTTCCAGGAGGATAAAACCTTTGTTTTTGCGCGTCTATACTCGTTCTGAAACTGCTCAGTTAGAGGATGACCTTGCAAAACCTATTGTTCCTAGCCAACCTGTCTGTTACGTGAGAAGGGTAAGTGTTTACTTGTTGACCACTGAGTTGGGGTTAAAAACTGATAATATTGTTTGACAAGAAATGATTAATACGTTCTACCTGTGATCGCACATTGGAGAAGGACACCTTTTATCAAGAGAACCAGAATTCTAGCTTATAATTTAATCCAGGATTAATGCTAATGGTTCGAAGGACTAAAGGCCCTAGACCAGGGTTCGAAATTCGCACAAGCAAACTGGCAAAATGCGAGTCGATTTACCGATTTGCTGGTAGAAAATATATGAACTGGCATTTTTATGCTTGTATTAGGCACCAGTCACATTAAAACATGTTTCAGTTTTTAGCTTGTTGATAAGTGGTTTTGCTTGTAGGTTTCAACCCCGCAAGCAACTTTTTGCTTGTTCCTTTGAAAATGAATTTCGAACCCTGTAGACGGTCAAGAGACGGAAGCATATTAAGCAGAAGCAACTTCATGTTCTAGTGAAAATCAAGAAACGGTGACGTAAGCAGAAGCGTAAGCTCGACGGAAACATAAGCAGAAGGTTTCCTTATTCTTACGTTTCTTCTACTGCTTCCTTCGGCTTCCGTCGCTTACGTTCCAGTGAAAAATAATTAACAGTAAGCAGAAGCAGAATAATTTAGCCAATCAGAATGCTCATTCTCAGGCCCTTGGCAATGTAAGCATAGCATACAAGCGAGGTTTTCGCTTCTGAACGAGGCTTATGCTTGTGTGGTGTTCATTTTCACTAGAACATAACTTTCTTCCCCTTACGCTTCTGCTTCCATCGCTAGTACAAACCAGGCTTAAATCGTACACTTCTGTTTCGGTGTCCCTACTTACTAGACTCCCTACTTAGTACACTGCCAAATGGACAATTTCACAATGAATAAACTTGAAAATTTCCCTCACCTTCAGTAACGTTCCTGTGAGGTTTTCCGCGATACTGCCATCTGCAATAACGCCCTTGTTTGCACTGATAACCTCTTTAGTGAGACGCTAAGGAATAAATGTCACACAGGAAACACTTAGCGCTGGAATAGTGTCACGCCACAACTAGTTACCATAGTGACCTTATGCAAAACAATGGGCCTTTTGCAGGAATGCAATCACGTCGTGCTGGACGGCAAAACATCTAACGTCATATATTTGAAGAACTTGTACATGTACATGATCGGTAGTGTTATTAGCAACACCAAGAGCGTCCATATCTCTTATATAGATGCTACGGCGTTTTCACAAGTTGGGCTATTTTTAGATTATTTTTGCGGCCAATTAGTGGGTTACACCAGTGGCGGAACAAAAGATGCTTCATTAGCTTCTTTTGTTATACCAACAACACGTCTGATACGCTTTTGTGATTTTATTCCCTTAGGAATGATTGCAACTCAATAATAGCGGGAAACCGTTATAAAAATTAGCTAACTTGTGAAAATGCCGTAGCATAGAGGTAGCATGGGAGATTCTCGCTTTTGGTTATGGGCTCTTGGCAAAACCTATTTGTAAATGCTATTTTCCACCTCCAATCGATTTGTTGTTCTTTCTAAAACAGCTTTTTGAAGATTGTTTGCCATCCAGTAAAGCCTTTCCCAAGGGAACATGCACGCAATTCATTGTTTCTTGAAGTGATATATCGGCACGTGACTGTTTCCTGATCCATTCATTGTTTCTTGAAGTGATATATCAGACGTGACTGTTTCCTGACCCATTCATTGGTTATTGAAGTGATATATCAGCACGTGACTGTTTCCTGACCCATTCATTGGTTATTGAAGTGATATATCAGCACGTGACTGTTTCCTGATCCATTCATTGGTTATTGAAGTGATATAGCAGCACGTGACTGTTTCCTGATCCATTCATTGGTTATTGAAGCGATATATCAGCACGTGACTGTTTCCTGATCCATTCATTGGTTATTGAAGTGATATATCAGCACGTGACTGTTTCCTGACCCATTCATTGGTTATTGAAGTGATATATCAGCACGTGACTGTTTCCTGATCCATTCATTGGTTATTGAAGTGATATATCAGCACGTGACTGTTGCCTGCAAAAGGCCTATTGTAGGGTCCTGAGGTTGAATCATGAAAGAGAGGTCTGTCGCCAAAACTTAAAATATCGGAGCTTTGACATAAGTTCCGCTTACTATTTGTTTTAAGAAATGTTTCTAAACTTTAAAATGTCGGAAATAGCACGTGAACAGGTAGATTGACCATCCTGGACCGATCAACCTCGCTCTCATGTTTCGAGCCCAGGACCCTGCAATAAGTTTTGTATGTAGCCATACTAGAGGGATCAAATTAGAATACGTATTCGCAGGAGCCCATTACAAGGAGCGTCCATCTCCCATACTCGGATGGCACAAAAACGCAGGTATAAAGCAATCTCACCTTCTTCAGGGCAGTCTCAGCCTGTCTTATGTCTTCCTTATCTTTGCTTCCTCGCAGTATCTGGAAAAATGAAAAGGGTATAGTATTCGATTTCATGATGACATCATTTAAAAGGCTAGGTAACGGTTTTGCGCCGTATGTGTGAGTCGATGTAGGATTGGCTGCAAACAACTCAGGTTCCCTCAATGCTTGATCGAAATTGTATGCAATTTAACAAATCGTATACATTTTTCCATTGTCCGTACTCTTATTGATCATAGAAATTACGTCATAAAATGCCGGTTCAAAACTTAAGTGGAGCAACGAGCGCATTTGAAAATGTTACGCCAGTTCATATGAAAACTGTTGAAAATAATTGATTTCCGGGCGGCCAGAAACAATATGAGGGCGTCTCACCGTGACACAGCCCCTTTAACCCTTTCCCTACTGGACATGTTTGGCTCAGTTGGTGAAATCCTGAGTGCTAACTCAACCCTCCCCCCTCAGTTCAAGTTTGGCTAGCCCGGGTCAGTTAAATACTGCTGACTTTTTAAGCCGAGGGCTCAAACTTTTCCCACAATGCCATTTGGGAGAATTCTGTTCACTCGTTGACGGTAGGTATGGCTGCTTCGGTAGGGTTTCCAATGAAATGTGCTCTAATTTTGGAGAAATATACCACTGTCAGAGAGCTAGAGGACATCGTTAAGTCTGAGGATGGCTGAAAAGTACTTGGTTTGCTTCTAGTAGGCTTTGTGAGGGGATTTCACAGGGTTTTTCAGTTGTGTTTGTGCTTTCAGACACAGGAAAAAAATCTTCAATGAAATCCTTGGAATCCTGCAGTTGGCAGTCTTTTACCCCTGCTCAACCTATTAGGATGTGTTTTTGTCACTTTAAAGCAACGGCTTGAGTCCAAATCACCGCTCTTGGTTGTAGGAGTAAAAGAATTATAAAAAAAACCTACAGGAGTTCCAGAGGGGGTATGTATTTGTTGATTACCCAGCATGCAATTGGAGGTGGGAGCAGGTAAATGTGGTCGAGTGAAATGCAGCGTAAACATCGGCATGGTTCACAGTCGTTTGGTGCAAACAAACCTGCTGGTTGGAAAGATTAACAAGGTACTGTAACGACTGAATGCTGATTTTGTATTTGCTTTTGATTTCAAGTGCGAATGGGAAAGTTTTTTTGAGCCGATTTTCAGCTCCTCAAAATTCGCGAAAATCGAAGAAACGAACAACGATGTCCAAAACAAATGCGTTTTTCTCCAAAGTGGGAGAGTCAAGCGATCCCTGTTATAGCTCTGACTTTGAAGTCATTCATCCCTTGAAATAACATCACAACATCGTATTTCCAGCATGTCTAGGTTTGATGCAATAATTTTCTCCAGGTACATGCTTCATATTGGGTGGTTACGGGCGGTGCAGGAGGGAAAGGGTTAACTACAACTACTGGACTCCTTTTTGAGTTCTTTTTCTTATTCATGCTTTGAAACTCCTACGAGAATACCACACAATGATCTAAAAAGTCCATTTTCGTAGTCGAAAATTACCGCTGAATTCGATGACTACAGACGCATTTATACAGGGTTAGCCTCGTTCTCAAGTTAAACATTCATAAATACCAGCGAGAAGGTGCACAACCCGAAACTACAACAATACGCACAGTTGTAAATAGCCCACATTCTTGCTGGTATTTATCAATGTTTAACTTAAGAACGAGGCTAACCCTCTACAAATGCGTATGTAGTCATTGCATTCAGCGGTAATTTTCGAATACGAAACTGGACTACTAGAGGAACAAGAGGATCAGTGCAAGTAGTTCTAGTAATTGTAGTATGTGACGCGAGCATGTAAATCTGTTAAATTAATTGTTTTAATCATGATTTTAACTCGGCAGAAACACTTCCAGCCAACCCTGGGTGCCAGAGGTTCCACTGCCCTCTCTAAGCCAAAGTTTAGGATCGACGAGAAGGCTGGGAGAACCTCTGGCCGCCCGAAGTATGAATCTCACTTCCATGCCATACTAATCCCTTTTGTTTGACACCTGAGAAACCTTTTTCTAGCAAATTGATTAAACTGGTTTTGTCCACGTAGGCTTAATCCCAACGGTTTATGAAAAGCCAGCACTTTCGGACAGCTGAAATAAATTACAATTTCCTCTCCCAATGGCCGAATCACTACACAGAACAGGTCAGTTGGTTTAAATTGCCGTTTTCTGGAGTGTTATAGAGCTCGATAGGTCATTTCTCCACAGGAAACCCGTAACATTTGCTCGTTAAGGAAATAGCCTACTTCTGCGATATGCTTTACTTGTCACGCACAAAGGGTTCAATACGAGGCTCCGTGCTAAATTAAATTTATTATTTTCTCTGTGAAACGAAAAAAAATCATTTAACACGGGGCCTCGTATTGAAACCTTTGTTCGTGACAAGTAAAGCATATCTCGGAAGTGGGCTATTATTTGTTTGTTTTTCGAGAAAGCTTCTTACCTTCAGCGTAATCCTTTCAATGTCTTCCCGCGACTGAAGCTCGTCATAACTAAGATGAAATTAGACAAACATACAAACATAAAAATACATATATGCCAAGTTTGTGGGGAAAACTTCAAAGCCTGAAGAGAAATATTTGGATCGTAATTCGGCAGGGTTAGTTTCTTTTCAAGAGTTTCCCTTCATCAAATCATACTGACGACCTACAACATCAAATGGTCAAAGCGTAACGAACACAGTAAGTTCATGAAATCATCGTTCTCCTTTCACGTTTCTGTACAATCCATGATCATGACTATACAGAACACGACGCCGCCGATGATGATAACGATAGGTAATGATAATATTGTTGTTGTTGTTGTTGATGATCATGATGATGATAGTAAATACTTTTATTTACATGGGGTAATCCTTTTAGCTTAATACAAATTAATACTGATATCAATGAGCCCTAAACAAAATAACAACAATAAAATGAAACTTATCATGGTTACAAAAAAGATTACGAACAAACTACATGAAGAAATACTAGGAAAAAGTACCATCCTAAAAATGATTTTAAATATCCAAACGATAAAAAGATGATAATAATGTTAAAATATGCTACTACTATAGATAATGCCGTTACTATTTACAGTCTGATATTCACACGATTAAAAACTACACACCCGTTATAATAAAACGACCTATTTGCTTACTCCGTTCTAACACTAAGCAAGTGGAATAAATTACTTCAAGTAAAATAGTTATAAAAAAACCGTGCTGTCCGTCCACCGCTACACTTACTAACAAATGATGTCCATGATGATGATAATGTCGATAGTGATTCTCCGTCAATCAGATGGTTCAATTACTAACAACAGGCGTGTTGGATTTCCACGTGCGTCGAGTAAACGTCCGTACATAATTCCACTGTCGCGATATGTTTTACTTACGTTTTTAAAAATTGTTGCTATCTTTTTTACTCACGTTTTATGTACATAGAGAAAAACGTGACAGTGGAAATCCAGCGTTACAGACGGCTAATTACAGCGCCCGTGGCAGTTATGCGGCAAATAAACATGGGTGTGTTAGTTACGCCCCTTAGTACAGTCTGTTGTACTGACTGAAACACTATTGTCTTCTGCTTATAACACAATGAAGATAGCCCTAGTACTAGGACCAGCAGCATTATCGTCAATATGCAAAGTCTCGAGTTACAGTACAATGAAGGTAGCCCTAGTGCTAGGACCAGCAGTATTATTCTCGAATATGTAAAACAGTCTCAAGGGATTACAATACAAATGAATGGAGGAGGTCAACTTCCCATCGTGTACACCGGCCCTTAAAAGCACTAGAATGATTCAAGAACCACTCTTTTTCCACATCGACTGTAGCCGTATGTCATACTCACTTCATGGGCTCGTCCTCAGCTGCTTTGAGCGTCGGTGGAGGAAGAACTGAGAGAGGACTTAGACGACCCTCATCCGCCATCAACGACGAACCTGAAAGGAAACCGTAGTTGTCAGGGTTAGCCGTATTGTGATGTTTTAATGTTAAATTAGAACTGCACGAGTTTACAGTTTTACCGATTGATTGAAGAAAAACTAACTTTTGTTCACATCTTATAAATAACCTTGACCGAGCTTGACCTTATTGTTTAACATAATTTGCATATGCATAGGAGGGCGCTAACCATTCCGCCTCCTTAGTTAGCTCTGTCGAAGCATATGGGAGACTGTTGGTTCCACCACCGCAGCCAACTGAGAAAATGTGCTGCCTTTGCATAATCTTGCACAGTAAATGGTTAGACCTTCTCGTCTTATCAGAAGAAGCTCGACCCAAGTCAATGTCGACCCAAGTCAATGTCGACCCAAGACAATGCAAGTTTGACTTGCATTGGGCTTGTAATTCGTTTGGAAACCCACTAAACAGTATGGAAATAGCATTTTACGTTTAAACTTGCGACCTAACTTGCGAGTCCGTTACTACGAAAAACGGAAAACCGTAGGACTAAGTCAACAGAGGGCATTAAGCTCTTTTCATGACCCACCTTCTGGCTTAAGAATTGGCTCATCTGTCAGCAAGGAACAAAACACATCTCCTCCTTTTGCCCCTCTCAATTGTTGGACCTCGACCAGCTGCAGCATGTACCCTGAGACAACACATGTATGGTAAGTGATCATTCATAGTTCCACATCTGCCATTTAAAGCACATCAGACCAATCAGAACGTAGCAATGTTCCCCGGGAAAATACCGCCGCCATGTTGTCCCACAAGCTCATCAGACGAGATGAAAACACACACACTTGAAAGATTTAGGTAATTCAGCGAAGGATAAGAAATAGATAAAGTGTTCGGAATGTTAGAAAAAATATCGCAAATCTCAGTGATCTTTTTGGCTCCGTTTGTTTTGAATTTTCTCGGGTTAGAGTTTACGGCTTGTGGGACGTAGTGACAGTAAGGGGGAAGGAGCTGATAGCAACAGTAACTAAGAGAGGAGCTGATAGCAACAGTAACTAAGGGTGAGGAGCTGATAGCAACAGTAACTAAGGGGGAGGAGCTGATAGCGACAGTAACTAAGGGGGAGGAGCTGATAGCAACAGTAACTAAAGGGGAAGCTGATAGCAACAGTAACTAAAGGGGGAGCTGATAGCAACAGTAAATAAGGAGGAGCTGATACCAACAGTAACCAAGGGGGGAGGAGCTGATAGCAACAGTAACTAAGGGGGAGGAGCTGATAGCAACAGTAACTAAGGGGGAGGAGCTGATAGCAACAGTAACTAAGGGGGGATGGGCTGGTTTTACGGCCGTCTGAACTATCCATTATTACAGCGTATGCTAGAGTGTGCGTTACTGATATTAAACGCTTCATACTGGGCTTTGGATTCGTAGTGAAAGCATCTAATTCTAGTACAAAAGCACGTAATTACGACTGTCGCAAGTTCGTATTCGGTGTATGCAATAAATCAATGGAAACCATCTGTGTTTTGGCGTAAATATGTAATTATTAAAACAATACGCTAGAACGTAGTTGTCACATGTCATCTGGCCAATGACACGAACGTTGTGAAATGCAGAAATTTACATTGATCTTGACATTAAAGGCGCATTTAAACCAAACAACGTTTGTTGCGACACATAGTTTTGTTGCAGCAAGCGTTACACAAAGAAGAACGACTGCAATAACGTTGCAATATTTAAGCGTTACACAGTGTAACACCGTTCGTGCAACTTGTCACGCAACAGTGTTTGTGAGCAGCCAAAAATTGCTCATTTCGTAATTTACATCACCATGCCTGTCCTCTCCAAGTCGCTATTGCGAGACAAGGTGCATGAAACATTGCCTGCTGTAATATCCCCTTTTATTCAACTGCAGCACATCGATGTTGGCCGTTGAAAGACAAGTTGTAAGGAAAAGTAAAGTGGACATTTTAAAAGCGCCCGGCTTTAACAACGAGAAATCTCACTTAATCGAAACAGCGATACGATATTCTGGCTGTCCCTGATTGGCCCCTCAAATCACAGACTAGCTTTACGAACTGATAGTTGACGTATGTTTTTGACTTACGTAAAGTACCTACAATCTCTCGCAAAATAAATTGTGCCACTGTGAATTATTCTAGCTCAACCCCCTCTCCCCCGTTACAATGTTGTTGATGCATTGTTTCGCCATCATGAAAAGGTTGAAGTGTGTGGTTGTCCATCCAACATTGCGAGGGGAGAGTGGCACACTTATTTTGCAGATGATTGTAGGGTGGAAATGTTCGACCTTGGTTTCATACCTATATTCTATAGACCTCTCAAAATCTACCATAGACCTCTGGATTTCGCTTTCAACACGTTTTGGCCAGACTTCTTAGCATGCGCGCGCACGAAAACTAAAAAAAAAACGAAAGGACAGAGGACTAAGACAGAGGCTAAGGTGCAGACACACAGAGCAGTTGTGGCGTTGAAATATGGACTGACATTTGTCTGCGGCTATCATGCGTCCCAGCTATCATGCATCCCAGATACCATGCATCCAAGATATCATGTGTCTCAGATATCATACATCCCGGATATCATGTGTCCTGGATATCATGCGATATCATGTGAGGTGAATACTTGTTTTAGTAAATTGCCAGCAGCAAACAGTTATTTTAATTTCTGTCAAATGGACAAAAACTCGTGCGAGGTGATTTCTGTTTCACTCTGTGAATGCGAATGATATTCACCTCTGGAGTAGCCAATCAGAGCGCACGAAAAGCACTATTGACTAGTGTGTTATATACATATCATCTGTCTCGAGAGTGAAGTCCTGTGAGTTTCCAAGAAAAAAGATAAAAAAGACTATTTTCTGACGAAACCTGAAACAACCATAGGGGCTGATCAAAGCCAGGACACAGCTAAACCACAGATCGAATTGGAATTTACCGTGTTGGTTTTTGTAGAAGGAGGAAAACCCTCGGAGCAAGGGCGAGATACCAACAAACTCAACTCACATATGGCGCCGTGTCCGGGGATCGAACCTGGGCCACAGAGGTGAGAGGCGAAGCGCTTACCACTGCACCACCTCGGCTCCCAAAAAACAAATATCAGTTTTTATTATTCAGTTCCTCAATATCCCGAATTATGATTGGTTGATTCACCTGTAAATAACTGCGCGTAAATAAGCGTTTACCTGCAGATATTGTTGTGAGCATGCGCAGTGCTGTTCAACAACAAATCCAACATGGCCGCTCGGTTTCCAGAGTGTTCAGAGGAGGAAATTGCGAGTATTTTGGATGCCAAAGGTAACAAAAACACTGAATAATAAAACCATTATTGGAACTCCATCTATCGCAAAATATGATTAATTGTCTCTGCCTTCGGCATCGGCAAATAACTGGTAGCTCGCCACATACAATTCATCATATTTTACTCAGCCTCGTCCAATAATTGCTTAATATTTCAATGCCACAAAGTAGGTTATTGTCGCTATGCTCTGTCGTCAGGCGACACGGATATCAAACATCGGGTCACACGACGATCCCACCAATCACGTGAAGTAGAAAATATATGATGGGTTATAATGCGTATTATTATATTCAGTAGGTCTTCAGACATGCTACAACATTATATGCAACATCGCGCGTGTCGTCGTGCATCAGTACCTTACGTTGTTTGTACTTTAACAATATTTATTTTCTAGGAAAAGACCAAACCTAAAGGAAACTTTCAATTGATAAGCCCTTTTCTTGTTCCTGTACCTTTATCTAGAACTGCTTCCTCCATACTCAGCTCATTCTCTTGCGCTGCCAGGTCCAACTGCTGAAGAAGTTTGCTGAAAAATAACAGACATCATTGGGAGTACTTCATTGCATTCTAAAGGTCTGGAAAACATGCTACAGGTCTGAAACACGAATGCGCAAGTTTCACGTGGAAAACAATCGCGCGCATCGTTTTGGGCGAATTTTCACTCGTAGCTTGAACCGCAGTCCTCCTATTTTCCTTGGTCTCAGTCGACGAGAAATTTAATTTTCTTAAAGTCCCTCCCCCTCCTCCCCATAGAGCTCGTTTCACAACACAAACTCCGTTTTTTGTACTCTCGAATAGGCCTTTTGCAGGAAACAGTCACGTGCTGCTATATCACTTCAATAACCAATGAATGGATCAGGAAACAGTCATGTGCTGCTATATCACTTCAATAACCAATGAATCGATCAGGAAACAGTCACGTGCTGATATATCACTTCAATAACCAATGAATGGATCAGGAAACAGTCACGTGCTGCTATATCACTTCAATAACCAATGAATGGATCAGGAAACAGTCACGTGCTGATATATCACTTCAATAACCAATGAATCGATCAGGAAACAGTCACGTGCTGCTATATCACTTCAATAACCAATGAATGGGTCAGGAAACAGTCACGTGCTGCTATATCACTTCAATAACCAATGAATGGGTCAGGAAACATTCACGTGCTGCTATATCACTTCAATAACCAATGAATGGGTCAGGAAACAGTCACGTGCTGCTATATCACTTCAATAACCAATGAATGGGTCAGGAAACAGTCACGTGCTGATATATCACTTTAATAACCAATGAATGGGTCAGGAAACAGTCACGTGCTGATATATCACTTCAATAACCAATGAATGGGTCAGGAAACAGTCACGTGCTGCTATATCACTTCAATAACCAATGAATGGGTCAGGAAACAGTCACGTGCTGCTATAACCAATGAATTGCGCATGGGAAAGGGTTTACTGGATAGCAAACAAACTTACAAAGATCAACAATCGAATGGAGGTGAAATATAGCATTTACAAACATGTTTTGCTAATGATATTACCGATCTCGTACAAATGCGTTTAAGTAATGGTCCAGATAAGAACTGTAGTAGAATCCATTGTTCTGCGGCAATGAGCCTCCCCCACATACGATTTTGCTTGAATTTGCCTTAAGTGCTTTAGGAGGTATCTACATTTCAAACTACGTCTCGAAAATAACGTATTTTTTATGCCATTGGCTCTTTTTCTATGAAAACGCAGAGAAGCCACCATCCAGCCAATCGGATACAGAGAAAACAAAGGATTTTTCAATCGCAAATTTGAGAACTTTCCCCACATACGATATTCTTCGAAATTAAAACATAGTTAATTTGATCAAAAATAAATTCAAACCACAAAATAATATCGAATGAAAATGCATTATTTCGATGGGTTTCTATTGAATTTATAAGTATCAACCAATGAAATTACGAGAAAGAATAATAGAAAATTAACACCTTTTAACATTCCTTGCCGTAGATACTACAGTTCTTATCTGGACCATTACTTCAATAAATGAAATCAGATTATTTTGCCATCCAGTACAACACATGATTGCATTCCTGCAAAAGGCTCATTCTCCTGATGTTCAAAACAGAACTGCCAGGGAAACAAATTTTAATTTAATCGCTAGCACTGAAACACTCAACAAAAACTAAATACCACCGAAAATTTAAAGTTAAACGTGAATATATTGAGCAATATACTTGTCTGAACCTAGGATTTGATTCAGTGAAAGTAATTTCACAGAAAATAAAATAGCTGTCCTTTTTTTAAACCTAGCTTGGTAGAGCGAAGAAACAAAGTAATTTTCTATTCGTTCAATATTCCTTGAGATCATAACGATCATTTCGCGTTTCACAAAAGGCCAACACAGCCCCGTAGAGATTCCAGAATGGTGGCGGAGTCAAATTTAGTTGGCTTAATTGTCCAAGTAATAAAACCTTTAACTCTTGCGATTTTCCTCTTAAACCTTGGGCGTTCTTGCGATGTTTCTAAATTATTTTGAGTCCTGGTGCAAATCCCATTTGGAGATGCTACCGTGAATCGGCCAACTGACATCAGTTAGCAGGCCTGGCACTCACTCTTATCACCTCATACTATAGACAGGTATCCCAAAAGATTGAGCAATTTATTTATATATTTTAATCTTAATGAACTTTCAAATGTACATTGTATAACGGAATAAATAATGCAATTTGTGGCCAGCTTAAAACAAATTCCATAAAATAAACTGCCAGCAGAATTATAGAAAATCGAATAATCTAATAATATACCTTAATCTTAATCAGAGAAACCAAACTCGAAAGAGGATCTTACCTCATACTCTACACAGGGATCCCTTCCCTGCTAGGAGAGACCTCTGCCGGCATCCGACGCTCTGTTTGATCAGCCGCCGTCCACATTCATGGGGACGAGTCAAACCAGTTTCAAAAACAAGTTTTACCGGAATAGAGTTGTACGCATGTTCCAAGTTGCATTTCGCTGATCTAATATTGAGCCCACTATGTTACGAAGATGGCATTCATGACACTGTGCTACTGGTTGTTTGAAAGTCGTTTTTTTATTCCATTGACAGCTCAAAAACCTGACGATTTCTTGCTCACATTAGAGGGACTGTTTTTACATAGCCAAGTCTGAATCAGTTATTTCGTAAGTTTGAAATAATGACAGTTTATCGTACTTGACAACGTTACACATCTTTACCAAAGACTCAAACCGTCTATGAGCTGTATCACTTCTTATAAACTCTGGAAGATTCCCCTTTGAAGTATTGAGTTCTTCCGAGACCTTCGCTACTTTTACGGAATAAAAACTTCCATATCCACTTTAAAAATCAAAATTAAGCCCAAATAAAATACAGCTACTATCTTTGTTTGTCGAAGATGGTTGTACAGGCGTTGGAGAATAGATATTAACTAATTTTCGGCACAACGGCGAAGCTGGAGGGGTTCTAAACAGTTGGTTTGTATACGGACGACTTTTTATAGACCTTTTCCCATTTGATCAAATAGTGGCACCAAATCGAGATTGGGGTAGAAAAAAAATCGAAAATATATACTCCAACCTCGACTTGGTGCCATTGACGGGTGCAAGAACAGCGTGATGTCTCAACTGGGATACACATCACTTGTTGCCATAAAAACTTCCCGCATGCGGGATGAGAAAAGCGTCGGATGCCAGATGAGATATCTCTCCTTTCGCTTTCCATTTTACCAAGACACAGAGAGATCTCTGCTGCAGGGAAAGGGATCCCAAAAGATTGAGCAACTAGGCCCGATCTTACTTCACGCTAAAGAGGAATCCCAAAAGATTGAGCAACTAACACAAGCTGTGAGGGCAGGAGGCACGATCTTACCTCATACTATATTCAGGGATCCCAAACGATTGAGGAAACACCATAAGCTTGGAAGGCAGGAGGTACGATTTTATATACCTCATACTATAGACAGGTATCCCAAAACATACAAAAAAACAAGCTGGGAAGGCAGGAGGTACGATCTTACCTCATACTATAGACAGGGATCCCAAACGATTGAGCAAATAACACAAGCTGGGAGGGCAGGAGGTCTGACACCGCTGAAAAGAGAGTAGAAAAAATATATGAGATATTAACTTGATGGTTATTGATGTAGTTTTTCTGAGTGTGAGATAATGAATCAACATTCTCTTAACACCAGAAACTAATGGCTTCCCTTTATTTTGCAAAGTGGGTTCTAATTTAGGGTTAGGGTTGGGATAGGGCATAGCAACGTAGGATAGGTAAGGGTTAGCGAATATGAATCTATAGTGGTCATTATGATACAAGAGAGGTAACGGAGTTAGCAATGCCTGTGCTTTGGCGCTAGTTTATTCCCCCTTATCTTATCCAATCAGTTGGCAGAGTTAAGGAATTTTGTAACACTGACATGGCTTTCCCCTCGTTTAGGGTACGACAAGATGTCGTAACATCGAAATGGCATCCCTTCTATTATCCCTTTATATGCAATCAATTGTCATATTAAGGTTACACTTTACCTGCATCTACGACTCGTGTTACGTCCGATCTAATCATCCTGAGCTTCAGCCACTCGGGCAATAACATAGCTTCCTCTCCAGTATCTGTCAGGTACACCTTAACATGGCCATTCTCGGGACACCAGGTTTCCAACAACGTGTTGTAGACACTTTGGTCACCTGGAAACCAAAATAGCACGATATGGTAAGTTATAGACTGTGAAAAAGCAAGAAAGTGAAAACATCGCCACCTACTTCACAAATCAGCGAGGGAGAAGGAAAAGAGCGAAGTAAGAGAAGAGGGTCCGGCCCTCTCTTTCCACCTTCTTTTCCTTCTCCTCTCTTCTTACCTGGCCTCCACTTGAAAGCCTGAGGCAGTGTATGAAATGCTGAAATATTCGCCATGTTAACAGGGAACCTAAGCAACCAGGACGGTGACGACGGGAGGTATAAAAGTGCTTTCTGCCGAAATTTGGTGTTTGATAGTTCCTTTATTGGCCTCCGAAAACTATGATAAGCACAACGTCCCGTTCATGCCGAACGGGAAACAGAGAGATTTACTTTCTTACGTTTGCGTTCTTTTGTCAACGTATAAGTTTGGGGTTTTCACGTTGTGTTTTTGCAGACAACGGTCCAAACGTAGGCGACTGCGTGCATTTTCACGTGCAGTTCTTGTATTTTGTAATTAAGGCTATTGTTCTATGACATCGCCCTTGATGTTGCCGTCGTGGTTGCTTAAAGTTCCTTATGCAGGAATGGAATCACGTGGTTGTACTGGTTGCACAAAAAAATCTTACTTCATTTATTTAAAGGGAACCTCGGCTGAAAAACAATGTTTGCTCCAAAATGTTCCTTATGGATGCCTAAATATATTGCTGTTTGTTTTCTGTACATTGTACACAAGCTGTTATTTATAGGCCGATTTTCCGTCCACAAAAGTCAGTTGAATTTCCTGCGCGCCGCCATCTTGGATCTCATGACGTTACAGTGTTGCCCCTATTGTCAGAAAACAATAGCTCTTTTGTTGTGCAACAATAGGGGCAACACTGTGACGTCATGAGATCCAAGATGGCGGCGCGCAGGAAATTCAACTGACTTTTGTGGACAGGAAAATCAGAACATAAATAACAATTTGCAGAAAACAAACACAGCAACAGATTTAGGTATCCAAAAGGAACATTTGGGAGCAAACATTGTTTTACAGCCGAGGTTCCCTATAAAGGCATTTGTACGAGATCGGTAGTGGTAATAGCAAAACCTGTTTGTAAATGCTATTTTCCACCTGCAATAGATGGTCAATCTTTCTAAAACAGCGTTGTTGAAGTTTGTTTGCCGTCCAGTAAAGCCTTTCCCATGGGATTGAATTCTGTGCATAATAAAGTATCTATCTATCTATCTATCTATCACGAGCACAATTCATTGGTTATTGAAGTGATATATCAGCACGTGACTGTTCCTACAAAAGGCCTATCCCTCGCCCACAACAACACTTCTTGAAAACAGTTACAGTGCGACAATGAAAACTAAACACATTACAAAACGAAAATAAAGCTTTCAACTTACAAATACCAGCATATCCACGCGATTTCCTTCATTCACAAGACCGGATCGAAGCTCGAGCAAGTCGAAATTCTATTGTCTTGTAATCGACACTGATTGGCTCAAGTAACCGTAACTTGGAATGCTTTGTTTTCTTTCTGCAATCTGATTGCTTCTCGTTGTCTAAGTGGCCCCGGTTATTGTAGTGACACCGTAACTAGTGGCATCAACCCGGAACCCACTGAACATATTCCTCGCGAGTGTTGCACACATTCTTAAGAACCATCCCTTTGGAGAATAATGGCATTGTTGCAAGCTTTACGTTACCTTTAGGAGCGGGCCATGTGAGGAGTACAACAGCTGCCTGTATAACAAGAGCATGTAGTGTGGCGGCTTTCCCAGCATGTACTGTGTCCTTTGACCACTGGATAAACAACTGGTCTTGATTGTCGTTCTAAGATGAATGGAACGTGCGCTTTAATAACAGACACCAGTAACCAAATACAATATGTTTCCACTAAAGTGCTCACCCTTGGAACAGTGTTGCTATCTTAAATAAATATTTTTAACTTGAAATAATCATCAGTCAAGTAATGGAAGATAGACAGATAGATAAACGGAGTTCATGTGACGACTTAGGGATTAAACCACCTTAGCTATTGTTTGCGCTTTAAAGATGCCCAATCGAAAGGCACTCGCTCACTGGCTCCTTAACTTATGTGTAAATTTCCGGTTATGCAAATTAAAACTTAAACTGCCGTATCAACCAGTAAACCAGTGTCCTTTGCGCACCTCACAAGCTATCCGTTTCCGGTCCTGTAATTTAATTCTGAATTCAACAAATTAAGGTATTTAGGATCTATTGATTACAGTACGTATTTCTTCAAATCATTCTTACTAGAGCTGAGGAGATCAAACTATAAAACCAAATTTTGGCTTGGCGGCCATTTTTGATTAAATGAAGGCTGAGACGGCCACTTTAAACTTGTACGTCCCATTTATCCGGCCGGTTTGGACGGGGAAGACTGGTTCTGGTTGGTACAACAGGAAAGGTCCACTAGTAAACCAGTCGTGTGGTGAAAGCCCCAGCACCAATATTGTGTGCATTGTGGGACAGAACTGACACGTTCTCCTCCCTGTCCCGAACCCGTTCTCAGATCTGACACCTTCCATATGAGAGCTATCCGACCAGACCAGTCGGTTCATGTAAAATGAAAGTGCCCTAACGTTAACGCAATCTTCATCGCTGCTTTGAATATTAGGGGAAAAGGGACAGCTCGCAGTCTAATTATTACACAGAAATCATAATACGCGATTTTCATAATGACGTCAGTTGACTACAACTACCAGAATCCTTTACAAATTATTTTTCTTATTCAGAGAATACTCCTCTGAGAATACCAAGACAGTGGTCCAAATTAGAAGAACAAAAGAATCAGCGCAAAGAAGTCTGGCAGTTATAGTATGTGACGTCATCACGTGAATTGCCTATTGAGCTGGAAGTAGAAGTCCCATGAAAGACGGGCCTATTTACGTCAGTTCACCTCAAAGAACGTACTGTCCTGTACTTCAATGGCATGCGCTACAGCCGTGTTGTACATGCTAAGGATGGCCTGGTACGTCTCCTCTCCACTCTCTATACATCCAAGAACCTGACTCAAAATAGTTGGCCTCTCGATCACCAACTGCGAAATCTCCTGCAACCCAACAACGTGTTTACATAATAAGTAGACCCTCTCACCCATCACACCTAACCCAACAACGTGTTTACATAATAAGTAGACCCTCTCACCCATTACACCTAACCCAACAACGTGTTTACATAATAAGTAGACCCTCTCACCCATTACACCTAACCCAACAACGTGTTTACATAATAAGTAGACCCTCTCACCCATTACACCTAACCCAACAACGTGTTTACATAATAAGTAGACCCTCTCACCCATCACACCTAACCCAACAACGTGTTTACATAATAAGTAGACCCTCTCACCCATTACACCTAACCCAACAACGTGTTTACATAATAAGTAGACCCTCTCACCCATTACACCTAACCCAACAAAGTGTTTACATAATAAGTAGACCCTCTCACCCATCACACCTAACCCAACAACGTGTTTACATAATAAGTAGACCCTCTCACCCATTACACCTAACCCAACAACGTGTTTACATAATAAGTAGACCCTCTCACCCATCACACCTAACCCAACAACGTGTTTACATAATAAGTAGACCCTCTCACCCATTACACCTAACCCAACAACGTGTTTACATAATAAGTAGACCCTCTCACCCATTACACCTAACCCAACAACGTGTTTACATAATAAGTAGACCCTCTCACCTATTACACCTAACCCAACAACGTGTTTACATAATAAGTAAACCCTCTCACCTATTACACCTAACCCAACAACGTGTTTACATAATAAGTAGACCCCTCTCACCCATTACACCTAACCCAACAACGTGTTTACATAATAAGTAGACCCTCTCACCCATCACACCTAACGCAACAACTTGTTTACATAATAAGTAGACCCTCTCACCCATCACACCTAACCCAACAACGTGTTTACATAATAAGTAGACCCCTCTAACCCATTACACCTAACCCAACAACGTGTTTACATAATAAGTAGACCCTCTCACCCATTACACCTAACCCAACAACGTGTTTACATAATAAGTAGACCCTCTCACCCATTACACCTAACCCAACAACGTGTTTACATAATAAGTAGACCCTCTCACCCATTACACCTAACCCAACAACGTGTTTACATAATAAGTAGACCCCTCTCACCCATCACACCTAACCCAACAACGTGTTCACATAATAAGTAGACCCCTCTCACCCATTACACCTAACCCAACAACGTGTTTACATAATAAGTAGACCCTCTCACCCATTACACCTAACCCAACAACGTGTTTACATAATAAGTAGACCCCTCTCACCCATCACACCTAACCCAACAACGTGTTTACATAATAAGTAGACCCCTCTCACCCATCACACCTAACCCAACAACGTGTTTACATAATAAGTAGACCCTCTCACCCATTACACCTAACCCAACAACGTGTTTACATAATAAGTAGACCCTCTCACCCATTACACCTAACCCAACAACGTGTTTACATAATAAGTAGACCCCTCTCACCCATCACACCTAACCCAACGTGTTTACATAATAAGTAGACCCCTCTCACCCATTACACCTAACCCAACGTGTTTACATAATAAGTAGACTCCTCTCACCCATTACACCTAACCCAACAACGTGTTTACATAATAAGTAGACTCCTCTCACCCATTACACCTAACCCAACGTGTTTACACAATAAGTAGACTCCTCTCACCCATTACACCTAACCCAACAACGTGTTTACATAATAAGTAGACTCCTCTCACCCATTACACCTAACCCAACAACGTGTTTACATAATAAGTAGACTCCTCTCACCCATTACACCTAACCCAACAACGTGTTTACATAATAAGTAGACCCCTCTCACCCATTACACCTAACCCAACAACGTGTTTACATAATAAGTAGACCCCTCTCACCCATCATCTGAGCGCGTGCGCTGACGTTGTTCGAAATGACGTACTCAGATTGCGTCAAAAGCCCACGCAAACTAAAATTGAAAACTTTTCACTCCCAATCACATATATGGTATGCATTTTCTCATTTTTCTAAGGCTTTCATTATAAAATATTAGCCACAAATACAGGGAGGTCAAAGCTAGCGTAAATATAAGTCAAAATCACTGGAAAAACTTTGGTTTTGAGATACTTTGTGAAAATGTTTGTGCTGTCGAGGTCCGATCTCCAAGACATTTAACGTAAAATCAAGCTGACGCAGAATGATCTGGTCAAGTGACAGTTTCGAAAGGCCTTCCAATCCTCTTTCATAGGGCAGAATGCCTATTGTATAATGGACATTTCTCGTTAACGAAACCATAATTGAGTTATCATTTTAAATTATTAATGACTGGATTTCGTTCTCTGTGATTGGTCAAGCCATAATTGTATTTCAATCCCGGCCGCCTGGTTTTAGCCTAGTGCGCGCGCATGTACAGCACATTTTCAGGCACGTCGCGTGTCCGCATCGGGTTCCGGGCGCCGCGCGTCGGGGTTCAGGCGCGAGGGAAACCGGAAGTCGTGCAATGTTTGCTCTCATCCTATACGCATGGCGCTCCGCTACAAAAGCTTGCACGATTTCATTGGCTAAAAGACTTAAAGTGCATATCAGCCCGAGCCAGTTAGCAATGATTTAAATGCCACAGTGGAAAAGAAAATGACCGACATAGGGAGAAAATCTGCCATTTTCGTTTACTATGTTATACTATGTTAAAATGCGTGCAACCCATGTGCAATGGCTCTTAGCCAATCAGAGTACGAAAGTATGTTCAGTTGCGGCCTGCAATCCACCGTATCGAAAAAGATGGCGACTGTACAATTGACCACAATTGCTTGCGAACCTAACACGGTCAAAATAATACGTAGAAATCATAGTGGATTTCATACATTCAAACAACTCAGTAACGGATACATAAACATACCAAAATTGCATCCAAGAAATCGTCTCCCATAGGGTCGCCTGTGTAATCAGACAGGAAGACGAGATAGGCTTGTAATCGTTGAGGTGCAATCTCAACCTGACAACACTGCAAAAAAAGGAACGCAACGCTGTAATAGACCCTTTCAGCTTGCAAGTTTGTTGCCCCATTTCAGACCACATGATAATTCTCCAGAGGATTCAGTGCTTTGTTTTCCAGTTATAGAAATTGGTGCATTTCCTCTTGGGATACAGAAAAAACAAAAAGCATTACTCAAGGGAAACGTCACGTGGTCTGAAATGGGGCAACAAACAGGCAAGTTGAAAAGGTATATTTCAATACCACGCAAACAGGTTAGCAATCACCGGGTGAGTTCTATTAAGTAATTAATGCTCGGGCTACGAACGATAACATGGACCGCAAAAGGAATGTAAAAGGTGTCAATTTTCTATTCTTCTTTCTCACAATTTCATTGTTTTGATACCCATAAATTCAATACAAAACTAACACAGTAATATATTTCATTAGATTAACTTTTGAAGTTTAAATTCAATTTTCATCAAACTTCGTATGTGAGGAAAGTTCTCAAATTTCTGATTCAAACATCTCTTATCATCCTCCTTTCCTATTGGTTGGATGGTGGTTTCCTGAGGTTTTTACAGTAAAAATGGCCAACATCACACAGTTTCCTGGACATCTGTACTTAAGATACATACAAGAAAAATCACATGTGACGATACGTTCATTGCCACAGTCTCTTGTCTTTTGCTAGTGTTCAGGCGAATCATTACTTAAGTACTGTTTGATGTAAGATAGATAGCACCAACGACAAAGGAATGCAGTGATGTGTTAATATTGTATTGTTAAAACTCTTGATTTGATTGGTTTAAACATAAAAATCGTCCAAAAAGAGAGAAGTACATTTTCTCTGATTTTATTAAAGTTTGATGAAATGTTCCATATGTCGTTTATAAAGGAAATCGTATGTAAGGAACCCTATCAAATGTGCCAGTTTCGTAGCTTTTGTGTTCGGCAATTCCTAATGGTTGGAAAGGGATTTCCTCATTCAAATGGAATGAAACAAGCACTTTCTACAAACTTTATTTCAGAATATTTATTCCTATCGCCCAGTGTATCTAAATTCTACAACACACGAGAATCCTATGTGACGGAAGCTCATCGCCGCAGAACAACGGATTCTCCTATAGTTCTTGGCTGAATCATTACTTAACAAGACAGCCAAGAACTGACACACTATTACAAACCTGTCTTAACGCAAAGCAGCATATTGGACGAACGGTCTCGAAGTGAGGCAGATTAGGTAAGTTGACTAACAGCCATTTTAACGAGGACTTGAGGGTGCTGATGCTACTGCCTTCTGGGAAGGAAAGCTCTTCGACCGTGGTCACCATGGAGTGGTCCTCTTCGAGACTTGTAACGGAGGAATGGACCTCTTCTAGGGAGGTGTCTTGGGTGAGAACCAATTCAAGTCCCTGGATACAAAAGGTAATGGTAAACGGTTTAGTCAAGCGCAAAGGTAATGGTAAACGGTTTACTCAAAGGCAATAGTAATGGTAAACGGTTTAGTCAAAGGCAATGGTTATGGTAAACGGTTTTGTCAAAGGCGAAGGTAATGAATGGTAAACGGTTTAGTCCAGGGCAAAAGTAATGGTAAACGGTAACGGTTTAGTCAAAGACAAAGGTAATGGTAAACGGTTTAGTCAAAGGCAATGGTAAACGGTTTAGTCAAAGGTAAACGGTTTAGTCAAAGGCAAAGGTAATGGTAACGGTTTAGTCAAAGGCAAAGGTAATGGTAAACGGTTTAGTCAAAAGTAATGGTAAACGGTTTAGTCAAAGGCAAAGGTAATGGTAAACGGTTTAGTCAAAGGCAAAGGTAATGGTAAACGGTTTAGTCAAAGGCAAAGGTAATGGTAAACGGTTTAGTCAAAGGCAAAGGTAATGGTAAACGGTTTAGTCAAAAGTAATGGTAAACGGTTTAGTCAAAGGCAAAGGTAATGGTAAACGGCTTAGTCAAAGGCAATGGTAAACGGTTTAGTCAAAGACAAAGGTAATGGTAAACGGTTTAGTCAATGGCAAAGGTAATGGTAAACGGTTTAGTCAAAGGCAAAGGTAATGGTAAACGGTTTAGTCAAAGGCAATGGTAATGGTAAGCGGTTTAGTCAAAGGCAAAGGTAATGGTAAACGGTTTAGTCAAAGGCAAAGGTAATGGTATACGATTTAGTCAAAGGCAATGATAATGGTAAACGGTTTAGTTAAAGGCAATGGTAAACGGTTTAGTCAAAGGCAAAGGTAAACGGTTTAGTCAAAGGCAAACGTAATGGTAAACGGTTTAGTCAAAGGCAATGGTAATGGTAAACGGTTTAGTCAAAGGCAAAGGTAATGGTAAACGGTTTAGTCAAAAGTAATGATAAACGGTTTAGTCAAAGGCAAAGGTAATGGTAAACGGTTTAGTCAAAGGCAAAGGTAAGCGGTTTAGTCAAAGGCAATGGTAATGTTAAACTGTTTAATCAAAGGCAATGGTAATGATGGTAAACTGTTTAGTCAAAGGCAATGGTAATGTTAAACTGTTTAGTCAAAGGCAAAGGTAATGGTAAACGGTTTAGTCAAAGGCAATGGTAATCGGTTTAGTCAAAGGAAATGGTAATGGTAACCGGTTTAGTCAAAGGCAAAGGTAATGGTAAACGGTTTAGTGTTATTTATTTTCTTTGACAGCGGAAGTGGACGGAAGATCCGTACGGTAAGTTATAGACCGCAAATTGACCAATCACAGCTCGCGAAATTACGTAACGTTACCGGATACCTTTCGGGATGCGTTTCCAGTCTAAATTATGTAGCGCCTCGAGAAAACATCGTAGATACCTCAACCATATATCACTTTAAAGCTTATAAAATAATTGGCTACAAGAATATATATATAAAAAGTTTTGAGTTATTTGAAAATCTCGAATTTTCCGCCATCCCATTTCACTGGCCTAGTGAGATTTCAGAAGATCTAGCGCCGAAAATATTTTAAAGTTTTAAAATCTGTTTGCTTTATATAATTTCGAAGGCATTGTATTACAAAACCCGTGTCGGGGAATATCAGATTTCGATTTAGTTCAAAAGTTAAAATGCTTTCGAAAACATAATCTGAGTAGATACGCGGCAAAGGCCGTCAAGAGCTCTGTTTTTTTAGAATTTCCCAATTCCCGGACTGGTTTTGGTCAGGGTTTTGTTTTGACATTTTGTGAAAATTTCAGACAAATCGAACGGATTCGTCATGAGTTGGAGCTTTTTAAAAACTCTATTTTGGATGAAAATCCGAAGCGCAGAAAAGAGCAATAGAAAAATCTAGCTTTCCATCCTGCGCGAATGTGAAGCCCTGCATGCACGTCCAACAATAATAACTTGACGAGCAAAGTCGTCGCATCCCGAAATTAAATTTTATAGGAAGTTATTCATTCGGTTGTTCGTAGTTTCTTCTTGTGTTAACGGCTATTGCTGAAAAATGTGAAAGACTAAAAGGCCTCGAAAGCGAAACGTAACATATATAAAAGGCAAAGAAAAGTCAACGAAATCGGCCGTCTGAAACAACAAGCAATACAGTAAAAACCCGCGTATAAGAACCTTAATTTTTCAATTTAGCCTAAACAGGTTCTTATATTTATATAAATGGTACTTAAAGCAAATTTAGGCTACCAAGGTTCTTAAAATAGGTTCTTATACTGTACTGTATTTTCATATGAATTTCACTTAAATATATTATAAATATCATCTCGTAATACATATCAAATGTACAGTAATCATTTATACCATTTATTAGTTGAGTGGTAGTAGAGGAACTATTTGAATGGTAAACTTAATAGACTTACACACAGTACTATGTCAAGATGATTATGATGATTATGATTATCCCAATTCATCAGTTTCTACCTATGCACTTTTACCACAACTCCACTGATAAGAACCTAACTTAAAATTTTAGCCTTAATAGGTTCTTATGTGGAGGGTGCTTAAAATGAACATTTTAGCCTAATAGGTTCTTAAAACCCAGGTTCTTATACGCGGGTTTTTACTGTATTTGCTTAGGTCAATGTGCGGAGATTGTGGTGTTGGATTCAAGCGAGTCAGAGTCAGACTTTATGTTTCCATCTAAGCTTTCTTGGAAATAAAACTTCTTTCCGCTGGCTCCTTTCGATTCTTCATCTTCAGGTTTTCTCTGCCTAAAAGCGAAAATACGAACCCTTGTCGGGTTTTGCGAGGACTACGATCTCTTTAGCTATAATTCATTTTTGGCCTTTTTTCTTTATTGTCCAAGGGCATCCTGCTTGCTTTTTGGAATACATAAGGCCACCGATTGGATTATTGAATCGTATGTGGAAAAACTTTTCGCAATAAAGGTAAACACTCGTAATTGAAATGAATACGCGCCAGCTTTCCGCACTTTCGTTACGGCCGAGTGATCCACTTGTCATATGCTAATCGATCTGCTGTCAATCAAACAGAACCTTTTACTTCCAGTTTAAAACTTCCTTTTGGTATTTCTCCGTCAATATAGATTTCTTTGAACGGAGTTTTTGGTATATGAAACATTGCTACTAAAACTACATTTATGTGGGAAAAATTCCATCCCCCCATCTTTTTCGTTTTGAAGGTATCCGGTAACCTTAAACTATATAATAAATATTGTTATGGCCAAACTTCCTCTACCGCAGATATCCGAACCAATCAGAAAGCTCGATAGCTCATATTCAAATCAGTGTTTACACAACATAATCTATTGAATGAATTTCTCCTGAAAACTCTTCAGAAAGTTTACCTTGGCTGCTGAATTTCGTTCTTTGGTGACGGTAGAGGAAAGCCTTCTCATAAAGTATTCCAGCACTTCTACTGTCGAGTCAGCATTGGCTGCAGGACCTAACAGTAATGAACGTAATCGACACAGCACGTGGCTCTGGATATTCTGCAAGTTAATGTGAACCATTGACTCAGTTTCACTGGAAAAACCAACCACGATTTTTCCATGATATTTCCATTTTTTCGAAAGTAGGTAAACATGGAAAAATCTTGGAAATACATGTACCATGGAAAAATGCTGTAAATTGGAATTTCCAACATTATTGTATATTTACACAGTATGGAAATAGCGTGGAAATCCTAATTTCCATGGTTTTCCAATATTTTGATTTTGGTTGGTTTTTCAGTGTTTGGCGCAGGACGTTACTTAAAGTGCCTCTAACGTTTAACTTTTTCATCATAAATATCTAGTCTACATCGTGTGAATAGTTGAATTTTCTTGATTTGAGTGTTGCTTCTACATGTTATGTAGGTCTATATTTCCGAAAGGTTAATAAGTGTGACGTCAAACCAGAATTTTTATTTCTCCTTGTAAATGAAACTATTCTCAGATTTAGACAAAATATTTGGTACAGTCACTGATATAACTAAACTAAAGTTATAACATAGATGTTTATAAAAGGTCAACCTTTGAACGCCATGTTTTTCTATTTATCAACTAACCATCTTTTTCTCCTTGTGCTCTTTACTTCCATCACTCTCCTTGCCACTATTCCTCACGCCAGGTTTCTCCATCAGTAGAAACTCACACAGACACTGCACAGGCAGCACGTCCAGAGACCCCTCGGAAGAATGCACCAACTCTGCCAACCACGGCATACTCTGAGACGCCCCCTAGGACACAACTCAAGGCTGTCAATATATAGCTCACGTCTTAAGGACATCTGCTTTAAGCATGGGTGTCATGGAGGCAGTACACAGGACATAGTGAATAGGACATTCGACATAGGACATTCCAACAATGAAATGGTTGTGGTTATAGCTGAAAAGTTTGGGGAGTTCGTTTGGGGGACAAAAACTGCAAGACAAATATTAATCGAATATCACCGAATACCACGTACATGTAATAGCAAAGTTACAACAATAATCCATTTAGGTCTTGGAATGCCCCATGTCCTGTGTCCTATTGACTATGACCCATGTCCTATTGACTGTCTCTCGTGTCCTACATTTGTATGTCCTATGTATCATGTCCTGTGTCCTATTGACTATGACCCATGTCCTATTGACTGTCTCTCGTGTCCTACATTTGTATGTCCTATGTATCATGTCCTGTGTCCTACTGACTATGACCCATGTCCTATTGCCTATCTCGCGTGTCCTACATTTGTATGTCCTATGTATCATGTCCTGTGTCCTATTGACTATGACCCATGTCCTATTGACTGTCTCTCGTGTCCTACATTTGTATGTCCTATGTATCATGTCCTGTGTCCTATTGACTATGACCCATGTCCTATTGACTGTCTCTCGTGTCCTACATTTGTATGTCCTATGTACCATGTCCTGTGTCCTATTGACTATGACCCATGTCCTATTGCCTATCTCGCGTGTCCTACATTTGTATGTCCTATGTATCATGTCCTGTGTCCTATTGACTATGACCCATGTCCTATTGACTGTCTCTCGTGTCCTACATTTGTATGTCCTATGTATCATGTCCTGTGTCCTACTGACTATGACCCATGTCCTATTGCCTATCTCGCGTGTCCTACATTTGTATGTCCTATGTATCATGTCCTGTGTCCTATTGACTATGACCCATGTCCTATTGACTGTCTCTCGTGTCCTACATTTGTATGTCCTATGTATCATGTCCTGTGTCCTATTGACTATGACCCATGTCCTATTGACTGTCTCTCGTGTCCTACATTTGTATGTCCTATGTATCATGTCCTGTGTCCTACTGACTATGACCCATGTCCTATTGACTGTCTCTCGTGTCCTAAATTTGTATGTCCTACATTACGGCAATGACTTACAGCACGGTTACTGTACGACATCCCGTGACATTGAAATGACTTTTCCATTGGTCTTTCTGATCCAATCAAATTACAGAGTTACGGTACAGTACGTTACAGTAAGGTTACTGTAATACTATGGATATGCCGTATTTTGTCCCACTCATGCGAAATCCGTTTCAGATTTTTGCCAGTATATATGGGAAAGGATACTCTGGTAATTTGAGTAGTTATTTTTGTCTGTGGCCATAAGAAAGCCCAACGTTCTAGTACTACTTCATCCAATAAGAAACGAGCTTTCAGATCGTCAATATCAAGCTGTCACAACTGAACCAATCAGCGACGAAAAATGCTGCAAACAAGTACTAGCTGCTCTTATGATGACATCACACTTTTATGAGTAATTATCATCGTAAAATCCGGTAGCACGTAGAGCAAATGAACGTAAGTGCTGTACTTGATTTATGAGCACTGTGATATTTTGAAAGTTAATAATTGCACGAGCATTTAGAATAGACGTTCACAATTTGAGAACTTTCAAATATCACTCAGTGCCCATAAATAGCACTCGCGTTCATGCGATTGTTTGTTTATAACATACTGAGCAAACTGCTGATGGGAGCGTGTGACTGTGCACTCAGTAACCTTTTATTCACTCGTTATTGACCAATCAGAAACATACTGAGCAAACTGCTGATGGGAGCGTGTGACTGTGCACTCAATAACCTTTTATTCACTCGTTATTGACCAATCAGAAACATACTGAGCAAACTGCTGATGGGAGCGTGTGACTGTGCACTCAGTAACCTTTTATTCACTCGTTATTGACCAATCAGAAACATACTGAGCAAACTGCTGATGGGAGCGTGTGACTGTGCACTCAATAACCTTTTATTCACTCGTTATTGACCAATCAGAAACATACTGAGCAAACTGCTGATGGGAGCGTGTGACTGTGCACTCAGTAACCTTTTATTCACTCGTTATTGACCAATCAGAAACATACTGAGCAAACTGCTGATGGGAGCGTGTGACTGTGCACTCAGTAACCTTTTATTCACTCGTTATTGACCAATCAGAAACATACTGAGCAAACTGCTGATGGGAGCGTGTGACTGTGCATATTATAAGACCCATTATCACCACATTAATAAGTCCCTCTCCTGGTCTCCTTACTTGTCGTTGAATGATGTCCAGCAGGAAGTCAGGTGACCGGCTGCGGCACAACATCTGCCCCAGCTTCAGTGATTTGTTGGTAGATTTGAGTTGATCAAGAACGGACTGAGGAGGCCGGCGACCCGGACCACTATCATAAATACAAACACCAAACTACACCGTTATTATACTACACATAACATAACGACCTGGACCACGACCATAAATACAAACACCAAACTACACCGTTATTATACTACACATAACATAACGACCTGGACCACGACCATAAATACAAACACCAAACTACACCGTTATTATACTACACCGTTATTATACTACACATAACATAACGACCTGGACCACTACCATAAATACAAACAACAAACAACACTATTATTATACTACACATAACATAACGACCTGGGCCACTACCACAAATACAAACACCAAACTACACCGTTATTATACTACACCTCACATAACGACCTGGACCACTACCATAAATACAAACACCAAACTACACCGTTATTATACTACACATAACATAACGACCTGGACCACTACCACAAATACAAACACCAAACTACACCGTTATTATACTACACATAACATAACGACCTGGACCACTACCATAAATACAAACACCAAACTACACCGTTATTATACTACACATAACATAACGACCTGGACCACTACCACAAATACAAACACCAAACTACACCGTTATTATACTACACATAACATAACGACCTGGACCACTACCATAAATACAAACACCAAACTACACCGTTATTATACTACACATAACATAACGACCTGGACCACTACCACAAATACAAACACCAAACTACACCGTTATTACACTACACATAACATAACGACCTGGACCACTACCATAAAAACAAACAACAAACAACACTATTATTATACTACACATAACATAACGACCTGGACCACTACCATAAATACAAACACCAAACTACACCGTTATTATACTACACATAACATAACGACCCGGACCACTATCATAAATAAAAACACCAAACTACACCGTTATTATACTACACCGTTGAGGCATCAGTAATTTCTCAAATTGAAGCCTGTGCTAATGAAATAGACAAATGGATGTGTAGTAATAAGCTTAAGCTTAACAGCGACAAATCGGAGTTGCTAGTTATTAGTTCTCGTTATCGGCCTCGTCCACTTCTGAACTCGCTTACAATTAGTAGTTCCGTAGTACAGTCATCGGCGTCTGCTCGTAATCTGGGTGTAGTTTTTGACAATGGTTTAACTTTTGAGAAGCACATTAGTGCTATATGTAAATCAGCTTTTTACCATCTTAGGAGAATATCTAAAATTAGAAGTTATCTATCTGAAGAGTCTACAATAGCACTCATACATGCTTTCATAACGTGTAGGTTAGACAACGGGAACGCCCTTTTGTGCGGACTGCCTAAATATCAGATCCAGAGGTTGCAGTCCGTACAGAACTGCGCTGCTCGTCTTGTTAAACGCCTATCTAAATTTGACCATGTTTCGCCTTTACTTTATGAGCTCCACTGGCTACCTGTGGAGCACCGTATTGTTTTTAAGATTTTGTTATTAGTTTTTAAGTCTCTAAATAACCTAGCTCCTATTTATATCAGTGATTTATTAAAGAAATACATCCCTAACCGTAATCTCAGGTCTTCTCATAGCTCTTTACTTGCAGTTTCCAGGTCCAATCAAAGGACCTATGGTGACAGAGCTTTCGCGGTAGCTGCCCCGCGCCTGTGGAATGCTCTGCCCATCGATATGAGAAGGCCTGACATGTCAATTATAATTTTTAAGAAAAGTTTGAAGACTTACCTTTTTGGGAAAGCTTTTTTGTAAATATTCATTTTATTTTTTAATGTAGTAATGTAAAGCGCCATAGTGCAGTTAGTGGATATGGCGCTATATAAATTTATTATTATTATTATTACACCGTTATTATACTACACATAACATAACGACCTGGACCACTACCATAAATACAAACAACAAACAACACTATTATTATACTACACATAACATAACGACCTGGACCACTACCACAAATACAAACACCAAACTACACCCTTATTATACTACACCTAACATAACGACCTGGACCACTACCATAAATACAAACACCAAACTACACCGTTATTATACTACACATAACATAACGACCTGGACCACTACCACAAATACAAACACCAAACTACACCGTTATTACACTACACATAACATAACGACCTGGACCACTACCATAAAAACAAACAACAAACAACACTATTATTATACTACACATAACATAACGACCTGGACCACTACCATAAATACAAACACCAAACTACACCGTTATTATACTACACATAACATAACGACCCGGACCACTATCATAAATAAAAACACCAAACTACACCGTTATTATACTACACATAACATAACGACCTGGACCACTACCATAAATACAAACAACAAACAACACTATTATTATACTACACATAACATAACGACCTGGACCACTACCACAAATACAAACACCAAACTACACCCTTAGTATACTACACCTAACATAACGACCTGGACCACTACCATAAATACAAACACCAAACTACACCGTTATTATACTACACATAACATAACGACCTGGACCACTACCATAAATACAAACACCAAACTACACCATTATTATACTACACATAACATAACGACCTGGACCACTACCATAAATACAAACACCAAACTACACCGTTATTATACTACACATAACAGAACGACCTGGACCACTACCATAAATACAAACACCAAACTACACCGTTATTATACTACACATAACATAACGACCTGGACCACTACCATAAATACAAACACCAAACTACACCATTATTATACTACACATAACATAACGACCTGGACCACTACCATAAATACAAACACCAAACTACACCGTTATCATACTATATACACATAATATGACGACCTGGACCACTACCATAAATACAAACACCAAACTACACCGTTATTATACTACACATAACAATTAAGTAATAGTTCGGCTAAGAACAAAGCAGTCCAACGGCAAGGAATGGAGAAAGGTGCTAATTGTGGTAATATTGCTTCAATCGTCCGCCTCATTGGCTTAAACATAAAAATCTATCAAAACTTGGAGAAGAAGAATATTCTCTTTGTGTTTTTCTAACAGATTTGAATTGCATCTAGTGAAAACTCTCATAACTTTAAGTATACGAAAATTCAACGTGGGGAACATTTTAAAATAGAAAGCTTTCTTGGTTATTGTTTTGGACTCTTCTGATTGGACGAAATGTTTTCACACAAAAGGAAGTAGTTTTAAAACACAATTTCAGTGGATTTGATTTCATAAATTTATCATTTAAAGTGCTACTGAAGCGAAATTTCATCATTAAAATCAAGATCTCACTTGAAAGTTCTTTCGAAATGAGTAAGAATGTCGTTTTCTGTTTGTCAATATCTCATCTTGTTCCAGATATATTAAGGTTTCTGGAATATGCAAATTAGATGGTCTGTGATGTCATAAGGTTGACACAGCCATGAAGACAATCACAAAATGAAGAATATCTCCGCAAATAGTGGGTAAAAACAATTGAAACTTTGCACATGTGTGGTACTAAGGAAAACACACATCACTGTTGAAATCATGATGTTGCCATGGAAACACTCTTGGCCCCAGGCTCCTTTCACCTTGAACATAAAATTGTAGTTTGTATCTCTGTTACAGAAAATAATTTACTTTAAGCCACTCACATACAATGCCTACACTGTTACAAACCTTCTGATATGCCAACAGTAGAAAAAAATGTGTTTGGCAAAGGAGAAATTAGGAAAATTATTTCCTCATTGAAGGAGCCTGCGGCCTAGAGTGTTACCATGGTAACATCCTAATTTGCATAATGACGTGTATTTTCCTTCGTACCACACATGTGCAAAGTGTCAATTGTTTTTACCCACTATTTGCAGAGATATTCTTCATTTTGTGATTTGTCTTCATGGCTGTGTCAACCTTATGACGTCACATATCTTCTAATTTGCATATTCCAAAAACCTTAATATCTCTGGAACGAGATGAGATATTGACAAACAAAAAATGCTGTTCTTCCTCAATTCGAAAGGACTTTCAAGTAAGATCTTCATTTTAATGATGAAATTTCGCTTCAGTAGCACTTTAAGGGTTGATGATCGAGTTGTCAATAAGAAAACCAGAAAATTCTCCCATGGGGTATTAAAGAAAAATTGCCTAGTTTTTCACGGATTGTTTCTTAATGACACAGAGAGCTGTTTTCGATTGAGTATCGAAAGTAATTCGGTGATTACTTTGGTTTTGCGTTGCTTAACTTTACTATAGGCATTGAAAAATGTTTTGTAATTAGTTCTAAACTAAAAGAAAACATTGCTATGGTCAGTCACGCAACCAGTTTCGGTTTTAGCAAGAGTCATCGACGATTGCATTGACTTTTCCTTATGATTCAAGTAAAACCAATCCAATTACTTTTGCTCGTGATTGGCTCATTGTGTTTTGACTTGGTCGTGATTGGTTCTGTAATTACTTTGGTTTTGGTTTTACGATACTCACTCGAAAACCACTCGAAAACCAATCACGAATTACTTCAGTTCGTGATTGGCTCATTGTGTTTTTACTTGCTCTCCTGATTGGCTCTCTAATTATTTTTGTTTTGCTCTTACGACACTCACTCGAAAACCGCTCTATGAAAGAAGCATGACTGAGCATTCATTTCGTGCCACGCTTTGAATCTAAAAGTCTCGGATATGTCATTCAGGATAGATCGAGAGAATCAAACGTTTTGTTAGCTTGCTACTAGTCAAGTATCAGTCTGTACTTGCGGTGTTTCACTTATTCTAGTTCCCAGCACTACTCTCCTTTTCCTTAATCACGCACCACAGGCAATTAGAGGTAAATTAGAAACCAAAATTACATACTATAATAACTTTAACCAGGGCAACTAGAAGCTTACACAGGGTCCATACTGATCAACTGGCTGAATAGTAGGCTGTTGCTCTCAGTGATGTTCACGCCAGTTGTAGCAGCAGCAAGGTGGGTCTCAAACTCTAAAATATCCTCCTTCTCCAGCTGAACAAGCTGTGCAATGAAGAGCCAGTGAAACAGAAATATAATTCAAATTATGGGAGCATCCTAAGAACGTACAATTTCATTGGCTAAAAGTCTTGAGCTCAAGGTGCATTACGGTAGAATCCCATGTATAAATCCCCTGTAAATACTCACCCGCCGTGTATTCTATGTATAGGAGGATCTTTGTTTACATTTTTGCCTCGTTAACATAACTCACACTAAATCATGGTTGCTACCCATCGGTGAAAAAAAATTCTCACTGACCATAATAAGGCTGTTTGGCATTCTCTCGTTCACAACAAAAGTCATTATCAAAACATGTATCCTCCCCTCGCAGACACTTTGAGGCATGAGGGGCCCATCGTGTCAGCCTAAAAATAAAATTCCCTGACCAGATGCAAAATTCCCTGACTTTTCCCTGACCTTGAAAAAAATATTTTCACCGACTTTCCCCTGCCCTGTTAAAGCTGCGAACAAACCCAGTATAGGGACCTTTAGCAACCACGACGGCAACGTCTAGGACGACGGCATAAAACAATAGCCTTAATTACAAAATACAATAAATGCACGTGAAATGCACGCAGTCGCCTACATTTCAGCCGTTGCAAAAACGCAACGTGAAACCCCTAAATTTTACGTTTTAAAGAGAACGTTCGGCATGAACGCGGAACTCTATGCTCATGATATTTTTCGAAAATCTGGTTGTGAAAGACTATTAAAGACCAACAGAGGAAAGAGTAAACAAAAACTTTCCGTTCTTTTTTGTACAATCACGAAGAGAACCACACATCTCAAGTGACTCCAGTCTTCAATTCACATTGTGTAATCAGGAGCCGGGGTGGCGCAGTATTTAAGCGTTTCACCTCTCACCTCTGTGGCCCGAGTTCGATTCCCGAAAACGGCGCCACACGCGAGTTGAGTTTGTTGGTATCTCGCCCTTGCTCCGAGGGCTTTTCTCCATGTACTCCGATTTTCCTCCCTCTGCAAAATCCAACCCAAATTCCAATTCGACCAAGGAATCCGTGTCGCCGATTAGTAGACGCTTTCCAGGGTCAGTCAGCTAAACGACTAGACACGTAAACAAAGTTTATGTATTTACTTACTTGTAAATCCTGGGCCAAAATTTGATCTCTCTCATCTCCTGACACGGCGGACGTTGGTGGCGGAAAAACAAAGTTGCTGCAATTAGTGAAAAGCACTTTGTTCAGAGAATATCATGGCTTTTTGACGGGTAAACATCAAGAAATTCAATACAAGTGCTATAGCGATGCTACTAGATAATTCAGAACTACTGCCATTACGTGTCGTGGAGTGCAATAGAAATGTTGAAAACGATCTGACATTTCACTGAAAAAAAACCCGTTACATCAACTCTGGATCTTACTGGAAAAACAGGTATTAAACAGGTTATTCCACTTTAGTCTTTGCTTTAAGGAGATTTTTCTAATTGTCGCGTAATATTTGAAAAAAGCGCCAAAAACTACCCCTGCAGACTAATTTGAATTCCAGTTCTTTTAACACTCTAATTACTATTTGATTAGTCACAAACAAACACAAATAACATAAACAAAGGTAAACAAAGTTAGTTTCTTGCTTTTCTTTGTAAATTTAGTCAGCTATTGAACCGTCTTAAGTTTGGTGTTACATATTCAGGTCTAGCCGAGAGAAGCTTTTGTTTTAAATTTTCGCTTTGGAATAATTAACACTCCAATTTCACTTTCACCATTAAAAAAGCAACAAAAATATCGTGACATCTTCGCTAAAATCCATTTTAGCTCAGCACAAAACTCAGCCTTAAACCTGTTAGTTTTTGGCGCCTAATACGCGGTTTTGTAAAAGATATCCTCGTTTTGTAAAATAATTGGGGTTCCTGTCGCACAGGAAGCCCAAGAAAAGTGATTTTTCGATACCTGCGGAGGAGACTAATAGGCAATTTACATAATGACGTCATTTTACTACAACTGGCAAATACCTTTTCGAATTCTCTTTCTTATTCAGATTTTAAAAATCTTTTGAGAATACCAAGATTAGAAGAACAAAATAAACCGCGCAAAAAATGCTGGTAGTTATAGTATGTGATGTCATCATGCAAATCGCCTATTTTCATATTCCTTGCCAAGGCGCGGTTACATACTTGGTAAGGATCATCTCCATGAAGCACTTCAGCATCGGGAAGTTCTCCCAACCAGCGTGACCTGTGTCACAGAAAGCAATTTGGTCTGAGAATCTATTTAACTTTCGGGTCTTTAAACAACAACAACAATTTAATTTTACCCTTATGAATGGCATTAATGCAATTAAATAAGAAGAAATATAAATACTAAGGGGGCGCTGGCTTCCTGAAATAACCATATAGGGTGAAGGAACCAGGAAGCTAGATTTAAAGGAAGAAATATAAAATACAAGGTCGGAGTCACACCCACACTTTTAAGAAATCACACACACACACACACACACACATACAATGTATACACAAACACGCAAAACCTAACATTGTAATGTATGTAATACAAACTAAATAGCAAATAAATCATATTATTCGTCGTGGCGTTTTCAAGTGCAAATACGGGCTAAAACGAGTGCAAATATGAGACCGTAATACACGGGTCACAAACCGGTTTGCACAGGTTTATTCAACACTTAAAAGGTTTTGAAAGCGCGCGAGCCAATCGAAATGGGGCTGTTTGAGTAACAGCTAATCAGCTTTTAGCGCGGGAAAAACTTTTTCAGTGCGCGCGCTCTCCCGACATTTGACTTCAACTGAGGCTGAGAAGTTTCTTCTCTCGAGATTTCTTGTCAAACAGAGCAGTAAGGTAAGCCAAAACAAACCTATTTTGTTCGTGTTAGCTGTCGTATAATAAACAATTTATTACACGAAAAGTCAATTTTATTTTTTCTCGCCTCGTAAAAATACCCAGCCGTATTTCACAACTTTCCGTGTAATAACCTCTTTGTATGAAGCATGCAATATAAGGCTGGAGGTAGATACGGTAAATAAAAGCAAGCAAATAGCCTAAGCTAATATTTACTTAAGGCCTGTTCAAACGGATGCAACATCGTCCAACATGTTGGATCCAACATTGTTGCACGATGTTGGACGGGGGTGTTCAAACGGATCCAACATCAATCCAACATGCTGGATAGTACTGTGATATCGCAAAGGATTCCGGTGCTGTTTACGTTCGCCTCCGTCTTCGCGATTTCTCGGCCGATTTGAGCTCGTAAGCATGTTACTTTGGCTTTTATGTCTGAGATAGTTATATCTAATTTGTCTTCCATCTCTTCGTAGGCCCTTTATCTCTTGTTCCTGATGTGATACGTCCCAAAGGCAAACTCTCACTTCTAACAGATCTAGCAGTTCGTCAACTTCGGCGTCTGACCACTGTCTCGTCTTGCACTTTCTTACCCTGTGTTTACAGCCTTCCTTTTAACATTTTTAGGAGTTTTGCTCCTGTTTTCCTGCTCAAAATCTTTTGAAAGTACTTCACTCTCCGCCATCATGGTGCAAATTGAAATGATCGCCTAATCGTCTGTTAGTAAACAAAATCAAATATCCATGGATACAGCGCGAATGAAGTGCGCGTGCGCGGGTCCAACATTGTTGGGAAAGCCGTTCAAATGAATCCAACATGTTGGGACATGCTTCATCGATCACGACAACAAAAGAAATGTTGGACGATGTTGGATGAAAAGTTTGACTAGTTTCAAACTTCATGCAACATTGTCCAACATCATCCAACATCGTCCAACAGGGTGTTCAAACGGACCCAACATGTTGCATCCAACAATGTTGCATGATGTTGTGCCAACATGTTGCATCCGTTTGAACGGGCCTTTATAAATTGATTTTCAGTTCAAATTTTGTTTGAAGGTTCTTAACGAGGACGATTTTGTATGTTCCCAATTTTTGGTCCTTTGAATCTAATATTGAAAAGACCATAATAATTATTGGTTCTTGCTCTATAGGTAAATAATATGACTGATTTGCAACAGATTTAGTATTATAACTACGAATGCTTTTTCATAAGTAAAAAAGTTGTCAAAATCCACTATGACAATTGAACATAAATACTGAAAAATGTAAGGAAACAAGATTAAATAACTTAATAATGTTCAATGATTTAAATAGTGGGCTTAAAGCGCAGCTATTGTGTGTTTTCCAGCCTGTTTTCCAGCTCGGTATATTCGGGTGATTTCTTCCGATGCTTCGGAACGATCCAAGCCAATAGACTTTCCCAAATTAATAGAGCGGTCGTTTTTGATTGAGTGTCGTTAGAGCGAATTTCGCATGAGTGTCGAAAGACCAAACGCAAATTACCCACAGCCAGCCAATCATAGGAGCGAGTAATCACAAGTAACTCATAAATGGCTTCCCTGTGAGCCAATGACAAACCAAAGCAAAACCAAAACCAATTTGCGTTTGGTTTTACTTTGGATTCTGATTGGTTGGTTTACTTTCTCAGCCAATAGGAGAGCTTAGAAACCAAAACCAAAGTAATCACAGAGCCAATCACAGGAGCAATTAAAAAATGCTAATCACGAGGAAAAGTAAATGCAATACTCTCGCTAAAACGAAAATCGACTGTGTAACGGATCAAACCAATGTTTGGTTTTAGTTTGGAACTGATTGCACTAGAAAAGCTAAGCAAACGCAAACCCAAAGCCACACCAAATTACCTTCGACACTTAATCGAAAACTGCTCTAATATCATTGGCTTCATTCACCTACTGCATACATGGGCAGATAGGAGATTGACGAGAAATATGACATATGTTCATTAGATTGCTGCGCTGGCGATGGCAATGTTGTTAATTAGAGAAATTAACCCATTTGTTGTCCCAATTCAGGTCACCTGACGTTTCCCTTGAGTAATATTTTCTTGTTTTTCTGGACCCAAGAGCAAATGTATAAATTTCTCTAATTGGAAAACAAAGCACTGAATCCTCTGAAGAGCTGTCACATGATTTGAATTGTGACAACAAATGTACAAGCTCAATCGGTCAATAGTGGTCCTGACCTGGCCTCTCTTTCGACCGCTCCGTAGACTGGAAGGTCGAGTGAAAGAGTGTCCAGTAGATATTGTATGCGCATGTAAAAAATGTACTGACCATGCAAGCTACACCATAAAAATGTGCTGTGGCCTGGCTACATAGCTCATAATCATGGCGGCGAACCTGGATTGCGAGTGTGGTGTTTACTGAATTGTATCAACGTTTATGCCTTGAAAGTGTGCAATTATAAATTTGTACCAATTAAAGTTTGAACAACTTAGAAGCATTATTTAATCTATGCAAAATGGAAGATGCATTCGTCAACTTCAGCACTGTGTTTGGCAAGTCGCTGGTTTGTACTGAATTCCTTTCGTATGTCATTGTTTAGGATCTTCACCACAACAGGCTAGTAATTCGTCGATCTTAATTTTGATTTCTCCATTCGTATCTCTGATGGATGATCAAATGTCTAAACTAAAGGAGCACGGGATAACAGCAGTGAAGCTGACTGATCTCAGTGAAAACGAAATGCGTGGACTTGAATATTCGATCTAAGTGCACCTGAAGGATTTACTCCTAGTGGTCCATACGAGAAGCAATAGAGCGGTTTTCAGTTGAGTGTAGTAAAACCAAACGCAAATTACCCATAGTCAGCCAATCATAGGAGCGAGTAATCACGAGTAACTCATAAATGGCTTCCCTGTGAGCCAATGACAAACCAAAGCAAAACCAAAATCAATTTGCGTTTGGTTTTACTTTGGATTCTGATTGGTTGGTTTACTTTCTCAGCCAATAGGAGAGCTTAGTAAACGCAAAACCAAAACACTTCCGACACTCAATTGAAATCCGCTCTAAAGGCGCTAAAGCAAGACATTGTTTGTGTTTGTGTTGCGGGAGGGCATATGTTGCGAGAAATTCTGCACTGAGATTATCGGCCTACGAATAGCAGTTTCAGTGGTATTGACCGGAACGCCTCACTTCGATGTACTGAAGCGCCATTGAAACCATTATTCTTGCATGACACTAACACCCTCCTAACAAGCACGATTAATTGAGATACAGTTTGAATAGCGCTTCATTACATCGAAGCGAGTTCGGGTCAATACCGCTGAAACTGCTATTCGTAGACGCCACTGTAATATCAGCTACTGGTGAAATCCAGAGTGGTGATTCAGCCTTCCCCCCCTCAGTTCAAGTTTCGCTTGCACCACACAGCGGTCAAACGTCTGTGCATGCGTCAAATGTCTTGCAACAACAACATCGACTGTGAAAATAAAAAGCTTAACTTTCACACATTTTTCTTAACTTTTGGGAGTAGAACTGAGTTCACTGTAATATGTTTTAAAGTAAATTTTGCGCGGGAAATTCGCGCGGCCGCCTACCAGACTGACCGTAATACGCACGCGCAGACGTTTGACCGCTGTGTGTGTGTGCGCTAGCACTGGTTACTTGCGTACTGCTGACCTTTTAGGCCAAGGGCTCAAGCTTTCCCCAGAATGTCATTCGGGAGAATCCTACGGTTAGGGTTTTGAAAGAAAACTGCTCTAATTTTGGACAAATAAGCCACTGTAAGAGAGCCAGATGACATCATAAAGTCTCAAGATGACTGAAAAGTACTTGACTTGTTTTTAACAGGCTTCACTGTTTTTTTCTGTTGTGTTTCTGCTTTGAGACGGATTTAAAAAATATTTATTGAAATGCTTCAATCTCTGCAGTTGGTGATCTTTTTACCCTGCTAAACCCATTAGGCTGTGGGGGCAAAAGACATTCAGACATTCTTAGTTTGCTTGAAATCTACGCTAAGGAGGAGAAATGAGAGCAAAAACAATATTTCAAAAGGCTCATCCCCTGAACTTCATTTGCGCGAGTAATTACGCAAAAAAAATATGTAGTTGGGCTCGATTAGCCCTTAGGTTATTCGAAGTAGCGCTTACTCAAACTTTCTTTATTCGTTTCTCTTTCACCTACTTATGTAATTAATTGTAAGAGCATAAATAAAGTGTGTTGTTGTCGTTGTTATAGGCTGGTTTGTATTAATTTAGCTATTTGCTACATACCAAACAATTTCTATGATTATCACTAGGAATTATTATTATTACAAGTGGATACCGCTAACGATAATCGTACAATGGTTTCCACCCCTCCCCTCCCCCCTCATTTTTGTAAGGCTCGCAGATCATACACAAAATTCGCAAACAATATGTTGTGTTCGTTGTGTTTAGTACCAAAACTATGATTTTGATGCTGCAACTTCATTTAATCCCTTTCTAATGGGGGAGGATACCGCTCTTAACAGGAAATACATACGCTTTTCTACCCCTCCCCTGTCATTTTTGTAAGGCTTGAAGATATTACACAAAATTCGCAAACAATATGTTGTGTTCGTTGTGTTTAGTACCAAAACTATGATTTTTATCCTGTAACTTTATTCAATCTCTGTCTAATGGGGGAGGGTACGTACAGTTATTAGCAGGAAATGCATGATTTCCACACCTCCCCCCTCATTTTGGTAAAGCTCAGTGTTACATCAAATTCGCAAACAATATGTTGTGTTCTTCGAGTTTAGTACCAAAACTATGATTCCGATGCTGCAACTTCATTCAATCTCTGTCTGATGGGGGAGGGTACCGCTATTAGCAGGAAATGCATATGATTCTCCACCCCTCCCCCTCAGTTTTACAAGTTTGGTAGATATTACCCCAAATTCTAAGGCAATATCTTGCATTTGATATATATAGTGTTACAACAATGATTTACCGCTGAAACTTCATTTAATCCACTCTAAACTCGGAAATGCAAAGTTAAACTGTTCCCAACATGCTCTGCGGCTAAAACGAAAAGGGCGCTGGACTTTGCGGGTAGAAAGCAACGTCGTAGAGACATGGGACGTAACCCATAGAAAACTGCAGAGGGTCTTCTTAATTTGGATGACATTAAAGTTGTGGGGGAGAAATGAGAGCCAAAAAATATTTTAAATCGGCTTAAACCCCCTCCCCCTTCCCCGGCCCATCCCCCTCCCCCCTGCAATTCATTTGCGCGAGTGTTACATTAAAATAGGCAATTTTTAATTCCCGTCAACTCAGTGCACACACCAAACATTAACACCTACAAGCTATAACTCTACAAATATTCCCTACACCCCTGGAAATGGTATACCCATTTCTGTTAGCAAAATGTCTCTGGAATGTCATAACAAAACTGATCGGTTTCTATGGTTTCAATTATAATAACATATTTAAAGTTAAACGGTTACCCAGGCCTCGCTTGGCATAGGAAAAAGTGAGAACAAACACCTTAATGCTCCGCTGGCCAAAAGAACGAAGGCTCTGCTATCAAATACAAATTACCGAGGGTTTCAACTTTTTTAGTAAATAATTTTATTACTTAAACTCACAGTGAATTACAAATTAAGAAAACCTCAACCTGTTAAAGTAGTTTTCTTATTTTTTGACAAAACAGTTCACAAATAGATGCTTTTAAGCAGAAATTTTAAAATCACGGGTATGTGCCTGTTGTTTCATTTCAGTTTTCGCGGGAAACTGGGGGCGGCCGCGCGCCGACAAGAAATAGCAAATACGCATGCGCGTGACGACCTGATTGGCTGGTTATTTTGACATCCATTCTTGCACGTGCAGTATGTGCCAGCCTGCACGCAAGACGTTTGCATCGGAGGCTAATGGCAACACGGGAAATGTTTTCTATTTCTTAAATATTATTAGTGTTCATGCGGAGTGTCTGTTTCGTATCACTTCCGTTGCTCATAGCAACTTCAGGATAAACTATTGTTTAAATAACGAAGCGCACCGCAAGGACGTTACCATGACAAAATAATGTCAAGCCAGTAAATATTTATCAGGTTACCAACGCAACGGATTGTACATCGAGTACTACTGTGTCGCGCTGTTTTTTTCATTCTTTCTTGACACACGCAAAAGTTAATGCTTTACCATGGTCTCTCTCACTTCGAAAAGGAAGCAACAGCGAAAAGCAGAAGAAGCGAGAGTACGCCGAGAGTATGAGGAGATGTTACGCGAATTTCTAGAAACACCAACCGTGGTCCTTCCCCCTTTACAAAGGGTCCGCTCCGCCTCTGGCAATAGAATGATACACTGGCGACCAGAAATCCAGCATCAAACGCGACCTGTGACTACAAAACGAGTAGAGCACAAGCGAAGTAACAAAAGTGGAGGCGCATCGAGTACGAGGCAACGAAGCAAGTGATCAAATCGGGAACCAAAGTCTTGTAAGTACAGTACGAAGGTATAGATCGTTTCCGTTTGACATCAAAATTATAAAATTTTCATTTTAAGCCGATTTAGCAAGCTGATCCTAGACCTTATTCTTAAATGAATATTCCTGTTGCGATAGTTTATACACATTATTATTGCTAAGCAAAACAGCATATCGATATTAGTGATCTTGTGAAATGTGAGTGCTGTAGCTTAAAAAGTGAAGAGATTTGCATGAGGAAAACAACGGAGGCCTCGCTTTCATTTGACAATTTCAATGAAAACGATCTATACCGGGTAGTGTACATGGAATCGTTTGCTGTATAGAGATGGGAGGAATTATCATCGTGGAAGAGCGAGACAAGCGACTGTAATAACCAAAACTATCTATACCGGGTGGTGTACATGGAATCGTTCGCTGTATAGAGATGGGAGGAACTATCATCGTGGAAGAGCAAGACAAGCGACTGTAATAACCAAAACGACTACTAATACAGAGAAAAAAATAATTTAATTGAGCACGGAGCCTCGTATTGAAACCTTTGTGCGTGACAAGTAAAGCATATCGCGACAGTGGGCTATTAAAAACCGCTCTAAGCAAAACTTGACAAAACAAGTTGTAGAAAAATACGAACAAACTTGTAAGTATTAATTACTCTTAATTTAAAAGCTAATTATCAAATGTAAATGCTGAATTTCTAAGCCCATACAATAAAAAAAGCTGTTTTCTTTGATGAAAATATGTGTTAAGTTTACTCTTTTTCGTAATAATTTTCTTTGTACCAAAATTTTAGTAGCGTTACTTTTCTTCGTGTTTTTTGGAAGTCATGCATGTTCTCACTGAAGCAGCCATTTCAGTGTATTCGACAGCTATAGTTATTTCTTTAGAAAAGTCATCAGTATATCTCCACTAATCGGGCTTCGTTCAATTCAGTCGTTTTTTCTGCAGTTGGTTTCATCGATTTCTCGAACTGGCGAGTCGGTAAAACTTCTTTACTTGATCTAAAAAGTCGAATTTTAGCTTGAAAACGGAAAAGTAGAAGCAGATTCTAAATTACAATGTTTGCCTTCATGTGACAAAGTGTTTAGTTTCATTCAAAACATGCGAGTTTTATCGCTATTTTTTTTAAGAAGATGGGAAATCCTAAGCGGCCAAGATGGAAACATCTGTGCCAGTCAGCAAAAAAAAGCCTCACAAACTCTGTTAAATTAAGCTAAATTATAGAGTTTTCAAAAAATTGCCATTCCTGCTTTTTTACTAATTTTGGCTTGCTCTTTCCATTTCTGGCATCCATGTTGTTCTAGCGCCATTTGTTTGATTGACAGGCTAAAAGGTCACGTGATCAGATCCTGCAAAGGGCCTATTATCTCGCTCATCCCAAAGAAAAAGAAATTACTTAAACTAGAGGTTTCTAACAAAAGTGAAGTCCTGCAAGCAGTATAGTATATGAAATTGTAGTTTAATAATTATCTGACTCCTAGCTAGGGCCGTGTAATATTAGTCCACAAGTAAATAAATTGCCTGAATTTGCCATCAACACTTCATCAAAACCCTTTAGTTGCTTAATTATTGATAATGTATTTGACTTAGCTTCTTAAGTTATAATCCGCTGAACGTCCGTGGTGCATTGAATAGTATATATGTTTATACGAGGTCGCAGCAGTCGACTGCGCACATTCAGTTTGTTTTTTCAGTGTTTCTCTAATTATAGTGCTGTTTCTGCCTTTGCATGCAAATGAAGCTTATTTGTCTGATTCTGATAATACAGAGATTTATTTTGCTGATAAAAATAAGATTATAAAAACTAACTAAAATGTCATCCGCCATGAAAAGAAAACTCTTGGTTGAGAAGGCATTTGTCCGCCCTACTTCTGAAACACAAATTCTTAGGGCTGGAATTAAATTGGAAGATTTGCAACACATTTTAGGGTGAAATCTGAAACTTCTCTGAGTATGATAAAACTGAGATACTTGTCTTTCATGCCAAACATCGCCCGGCCCCTTCTCTGGATTGTATGTAAGTAGCAAATACGTCTGTGATGCCTTCTGACTTCGCAAGAAATATCGGTGTTGTATTCGACACTACGGTATCTATGGATAGGCATGTTACTCAAGTCTGCAAATCTGCATTTTTTTTTCTATTAGAAGCATTGCACGTATTAGAAAGTTCTTAAGTTATGATACATGTAAGATGCTATTGCTGCCTTTGTTACAACAAAACTCGATAATTGTAACTCACTGTTATATGGTCTGCCCAAATACTTTAAATGTTTTAAATAGTGCTGCTATATAGGCTAATAACTCTGTCACGCAAGTCTGATCACGTCACGCCACTCTTAATGCAGCTGCATTGGCTGCCCATTGAGGAGCGGATTGAATTTAAAATATTACTACATGTATATACATATAAAGCAATCAATGGTACTGCTCCACGCTATCTAAATGAATTATTAGACCAGTATGTGCCGCGACGTAGCCTTAGATCTGCTGACAAGCTATTTCTTAAGATACCATCATATAATCTGAAATATTATGGCTACCGCGCTTTTTCAGTTTGCGCCCGCAACTGTGGAATTCCTTACCATTAGATCTAAAACACAGCCCCTCCGTTGACAGCTTCAAGAAATGCTTAAAAACATTTTTATATAAGAAAGCTTACTATTGAGTAATTACAGCCATCATATAGTTATTTCAATTAGTGGCTTAATATAAGTTATATTAATTAATATCTCAAAACAAATCAAAGATTATTTTAATATTATATATATTTTTTTAACATTTTATCCATACGTATTTTATCATTATCACTATTTTGGTTTAATAAGTCTGCTGTTTGTTTTTTATATTAGGTAATTATTTTTAGCATTAGGATACCTTGTTAATATTTGTTGATATTATTGTAAAGCGCTTTTGGTCTATGGAGGAAAGAGCGCTATATAAATAAACTATTATTATTATTATGTTTCAGCTGAAAAGTATTCACTGTATACTGCCCTCAAATTCTTTGCTTTTTTAAAATGAATCTAGTTAAGTCACTGAACTGTAAAACGTGTAAAGTACTTCGGCATACTATTGAACATGCTTGTAACTTGCCAGCGAGTTACTGATTTCTGGACACGATTTTTGAGATGGTGGAGAGACAAGTCACACTATGAAGTGAACCTCTCCGATACAGACATACTGTACGGGTACGAATGTAAAGATAGCAAGTTCATCGGCTTAAATCATTGTATTTTGATTGCAAAGTATGAGATTTATAAAAGCTTCGTTAATCATACGGCACCAATTTTTGAATGATTTCTATTGGCTTTAAATTTTCGAAAAATGTTAGAAAGGCGTATCACACAGGCAAATAATAAACTTCAGTGTGTTTCATTTAAATGGCACTATCTTGTTTGAGTCTATAATAAGGCTAGTTTGGAAAACGTTGTACGTGTTTGTGATTGTGATTGATAAAAAATAAAATTAAAAAATAATAAGAATAAATGCATGTATAGAATAAATACTGATATCAATTTGTAATAGATTGCCACGCAATGGCTTACCAATAGATGTAGGGTTCAGCGACGCCACAATAGCCAATAGCGTCCATGCCTTCCAGTACAGGTTAGCGATAGCCAGTTTGGGTGGCATGTACCCACTGGGTAGCTGAATATCCTTGGGGTGATGATAGGCGCACAAGTTGAGCACGGCGTCCAGCAGCTCCAATCTACTAACGCTTAGAACTGCTACCCCTAGGGGGAAAACAGCAGTAATTAATATCCAATCTACTAACGCTTAGAACTGCTACCCCTAGGGAAAAACAGCAGTAATTAATATCCAATCTACTAACGCTTAGAACTGCTACCCCTAGGGGAAAAACAGCAGTAATTAATATCCAATCTACTAACGCTTAGAACTGCTACCCCTAGGGGAAAAACAGCAGTAATTAATATCCAATCTACTAACGCTTAGAACTGCTACCCCAAGGGGAAAAACAGCAGTAATTAATATCCAATCTACTAACGCTTAGAACTGCTACCCCTAGGGAAAAACAGCAGTAATTAATATCCAATCTACTAACGCTTAGAACTGCTACCCCTAGGGGGAAAACAGCAGTAATTAATATCCAATCTACTAACGCTTAGAACTGCTACCCCTAGGGGGAAAACAGCAGTAATTAATATCCAATCTACTAACGCTTAGAACTGCTACCCCTAGGGGGAAAACAGCAGTAATTAATATCAATTTATTAAAAATAAACCCCCTGGCTATCGAGATATCTGATTGCTTATCTACTACTAGGCTATCTGTACCCTGCATACCAGAGGTTATTTGTTTCGCTGACACCAAGCGAGAGAGTAGGGGGCTATCTGCTCATAAACCTAAAACGTATTCACTATATAGCGTAAATGTTACATGAATACATTTAAATTGCACTTCACAAGGGAGGTCTCTAGAATCCAGGCTACTATAGCTGTGCAGAGACCATCCGCCACAATCTGCTACGAAATAGCACATGTTCTTTGACATTTGTACGTCTCCCTCATATAGACCCTTTGCACGTGACGTTATAGCCGCCATGTTGGTGTACAGTTAACAATAGATTATTTGTTAGCTTCTTTTGTTCTGTACACCAACATGGCCGCCATGCCCTTTGTATAAGTGACCGACCTCTGATTAGCCAAAAATAGAAGAAAACTCTCTCAAATTATTTTTCCTCACCATTTTCTTGAGAACATTTTTTGAGAACCCTAGCTCTAGGTGCGTGAGATCTTGTTTACTGCCCGGTTAGCGTTTTGTTATGGTTCAGGATAGGGTTTTAGTTAGTTCTTTTAGTCGGAGTATTCCTGTATTTAGCCGCATGTCCCTTCGTGATTTGAATCTCTGAGGACTGAGTGCAAACCATCTATAGATTAGAAGAGGCCGGAAGGAGACAATGCCAATTGCCAAAGCAAGTGACCAGGGTGGGGATGGCGATTTTTGTCTGGAAAGAATTTATTTTTACCACGTTTAATGTATTTGCATACTTTTGTCGCGATCATTCAATCAAGTACGAGAACAGCCTGTTACATAATCAAACAAAATCACAAATGGAAGTAGAGTGCACAACGAAAACTTGGCAAAAGTATTTTTAGAAGAAGGTTAATGTATTAAGTAAAATACGATATTGCCTTATTTGAACTACTGCTAAAGAGTCTCAAACTTTCAAACATTAGCAATGATTAAAACAATTACCAGTGACCCACGTGAACTTGTCGATTTCATTACACTGAGCTGTTGTCTGCAAGAAATGTTCGAAGGCATCCAAAGGGCCCAAACTCTTCTAAAACGAAAAGAAAATGGTGGGAAAAACTGATTTTGTCTCCTTGAACTGGTTTTCTTTTTGTTCGCCATTTTCTGGACGAGAAATTGTTAAAATTGCAAAGAAAAAATCAAATTGTATTCAAACGAGTCCGTGTCGCATTTTGCTAACTGTATAGGCCAACCGATTATCAACAATGCTCCAGGATGTCGGCTCCCATTTGTAGAAAGCTTACAGCAGACCAGGAATCTTTCGTTTTTAGACGTAAGTCTTCAATAGATCCATAGACTTCTCTCAACGTTCCTGTTTTACATTCGTTTGTAGTCGTGTTTGATTATTTGACAGGCTGTTCTCGTACTTGATTGGATGTTTCGCTGAAAGTATACACACTTTTGTATGCACACTTTGGCGTGTCGTGCTGTAATCGTTAAAAAAAACTGAATTCCTAACGGGCCCTGAAACAACCATAGGGCTGGTCAAAGCCAGGACCTGGCTAATCCACAGATCGAATTGGAATTTAGTGTGTTTTTAAGGAGGGAGGAAAACCGAAGGACCCGAAGAAAAACCCTCGGAGCAAGGGCGAGATACCAACAAAACTCAATTCACATTTTGCGCCGCGCCTGGGCCACAGAGGTGAGAGGCGAAGCGCTTAAGGTGCATATGAGCCTTCGTGCAATTTTCATAGCTATGAACCTCAGGAAAGTTTTGAGTACCCCTGCGAAGAAATTGTTGGTTTACAGAGAATACTCTATCTTCTACGCTTGTTTGAAATCGTGGAAACGTGACCTTTCCTGACCCATGACCGCGTAATTAAAAGCCTGGGTCGATACCTCGGTAGACGTCATTTAATTAATTCAACTTTGCAACAATTTGAATAAAAACTTACAATTTTCACTAATATGACTTTTTCCTTTACTAACAGCTCATAAACTGTGTATATTATCTAAAATTCGCTGTTGTTGTGATAGAAAGGTGCCATGGAGAATAATGCATTAATGAGATGACGTCGACCGAAGTATCGACCCAGGCTTTTACTTACGCGGTCATGGGTCAGGAAAGGTCACGTTTCCACGATTTCAAACAAGCGTAGAAGATAGAGTATTCTCTGTAAACCAAACATTTCTTCGCAGGAGTACTCAAAACTTTTCTGAGATTCATAGCTATGAAAATTGCAGGAAGGCTCATATGCACTTTAACTACTACGCCACCATGTCTCCCCTCGTTACCATAACCCAGCCGCTGTCTATTGGCAAACTCGCCATCTGATTGGCTAGCCAGCCGCAGTCTATTGATGGATAGTCGACCGTGCGCGCTTTGCAGACAAAAATCACTTTTAAAACATTGTTTGCTAGACTATCGGTTGATAGTTTCCCTTGGAAACTTGATGTTCTTAAAAGTAGCATATAAGACCTCGAATTGCGTTCTCGGGCTTATATTTGTTTTAAGAACATCAAATTTCCGTGGGCAACTATCAGCCGATAGTTCCTAGTATATAACTGCCACGAACCTGTTTTAACAGCTGCTGCTCTGCGTGCCAGTCTGTCTGCTATATCAAAGGCCTCTGGTGCATTAACGGGCAGTTCAGTAGAGAGCCCTATAATAACGACCCTCATGAGAGTGTCCTCCTGTACAGGGACCTCACTTACCAGGCTGTTCAGAATACTGAAAATAAGAGGAGTCAGTGCTATATCAAAGGTGCATTAACGGGCAGTTCACTAGAGAGCCCTATAATAACGACCCTCGTGCATGAGGGTGTCATGAGTAAACACATTTTAAAATTGAACTGAGCTGAGGAAGCTGAATGTAAAGTACCTGGCGCGTGCTGCATACAATCAAACCTGTATTATGCAGTCAAACCTGTATTAAGCGGTCATCAGCGGCGATCAGCAAGCTACGAGGCAGCGAGAAGCGAATTGCGAGAAAACCTCTGGTATCGGTGGGTGGGAATCTCACTTTCGTGAGGGTCAAGATCTGACTGTCTTTTCTGATTGGAGCAATGTTTAATGAGCCCTACAAGAATTGTGATTGTTTAGGTATATTGTTCTCAGGGACGGAAGGATAAGTAATCATTGTAGATATCGTATGGTCAACTATAGAGAGGGGGCGGAAATTATTTACGTTTGCTGGCTCAGTTTCAATCAGTCTGCTCGATCTCGCACGTAGCAAATTGTAGTATTCGTATGGCGATTCCTTAAAGCATCTATGAAGACATTGTATCATCTGTACTATAAGATCGCTTTCCCAAGATAACATCACCGACTGATGAGCAAGACAAAGCGTTATTTGGCGTTATAAATTGGAAATCCTACCAACTGGTTATGGCAAGTTGATAATTTTTCAGTTGCTACCAGATACATGTATAAGCAAAGAATTATCATTCAGAGGGTTTAGTTATTTACGGAACGCAATGGTTATTGTTACCTGCCCTCTAAAATCATTGGTGGACACTCACATTGATCTAAGGTCTTCTCGAACTTTACAATAGTTCTGCAGCATAATTTTCTTGCCACTGGATCACTTGTGAAACGCCATTCAGGTCGGTATTCGTTGTAGATCGGCAACGTGATTTCACGTTTATCCTGCAAACTCTGCAATGGTCGTTTGTTCGAGATTTTACGGCTTTGAGTGATGTTTTAATCTTACGGGGAGTTCTCTGCTGTGAAAATATCTCCGGGTCGACGAACTGGTCTTGCGAATCGCATTTGACATGTAAACAAATTAATCTTCTGGTACAGCATCCTTTTAATCTGGCTACCCCACTGAACAAAATTATAATGTATGCGCACGTGGTATCTCTCTCGTGATTGGTCGATTTATTCATTACTCAGTTGATATGTTTGACAGTTTTCAAAACATGAAAGTGAGATTCGCACCCAGCGATACCAGAGGTTTTCACTATTTTTAGTTTATTGTTTGTAAAGAACAAATTTATTATAGTTTACCGTGGTATGTCCTCTTATTTACCACGTGTTTCGTCATCGCACGGTCAAAATGTGTTATGTCCACATAGGTAAACTATCGTAAATGTGTCAATGGCAGGGAAAACCGTTGCATACAGCCTGTGGGATTCCGCGAAATTTCAACAGCTTACAATTTTGTTTTCTGGCGGTCTTAGTTTGTTCCGGCTATATGTTGAGCGAAGGAGATTGGGACAAACGTGAAAGCGAGGACGGTAACATGAAAACGAGGTCACCTGGTGCACTGCACTTCGGGTTCGATAGCACTTCATGCCCAACACAACTGATCAAAATTCGCTGGGTAAAACAAACAGAAAAGAGGACTGCTATACACAGGCTAAATATGCAACGGCTTTCAGCGTTCTGATTGGCTGGATTATGACATGGGATATAAACAGATATAAATACATTACAGTCTATATGTGAGCTATAATTGGTCAATTTGCTGTTCAAAACTCTTCTACAGATATAACCTTGAAGAACGTAGAAAATTGTCCACCAATTTTTGCTAACCACTTTGGGTTACCTAAAGTATGATTAGTCAATTAACGTGTTAATTAACGTGTTTTTCAAACCACTTAAAAATAAGCTGAAATTAACGATTGTTTTTTTAAACTTCGCCCCAAGCAAGCAAAAATACAATAAAAATAGGGGGCCACCATTCTGACTCGTTTTTGCGTGAAATAGCTGCAATTTAGGGTAATAGGCCGAGTTGCTTGTACATTTGTTGTCCCAATTCAGATCATGTGACAGCTCTTCAGAGGATTCAGTACTTTGTTTTCCAATTAGAGAAATTTGTACATATCCTCTTGGGATACAGAAAAACAAGAAAAGATTACTCAAGGGAAAAGTCAGGTGACTTGGATTGGGACAACAAATGTACAAGCTAAATCGGTCTATTGCTGGTTTACACTCAATCCCCAGAGATTCAAATGACAAAGGGCATGGTGGCCATGTTGGTGCCCCAACAAAAGAAGCTAACGAGGAATCTATTGTTTAAGGGAACCAACATGGCGGCTATGACGTCAAGTGAAAGCCAGCAATTCAGTAGAGGTCCCACAGCAGAAATATGCGAAATGTCAGCATGAGTAAACAGCGCTCACTAACTGAATATAGTACGCAGTATGTATACCAGATATAACGTAAAACCCTTACCAATACTGCAAGTGGGCAGTACTATGGCAGAATACGACGAAATATGCTGTGTTAGTAACCCTAAACGAGCGTAAAAATAGCTACCTACAGTATTTGCATAAGAATATCTTAGCATCTAGAAATTTAAAAAATCTTTACACTTTGGTATCTGTTGGCGAACCTTGCTGTGATTAAATATATGTAAGAAAAAAGGGCGGTCATCATTTTCGTTCCGGAGATATTTAGAAAAACATCGCAAATTTCGCTCCAAAACAGACTATTTCCGATGAAGGACTGGCTAGGGCAAGGGCGAATTTCGTAAAAGTTGTCTTAAATCGCCCAAATGAACTTATTTTTGTATTGCCAATGTCAGCTAAGGTTCAGTAATACACCCACACGAGCTATTAGTACCTATAATTCTATATTTCACCAACATGCGCAGTAGATAAGCGCATTGCAAAACATCACCTTAAAGTGCTTATAAGCCCTAGCCAGAAATCATTTATTTGGGCGCAGTAAAGTTTTTTAAATCTTGACCAGTTTTGGGCGATTTATGGTCGTAGTATTACTATAAAAAGCATTACAAATCCTTGAAATGACGTCATTTAAGGGTGTTATGCAAATGAGTTGAAAATGAATTGGGTCATAATATTGAATTTCTTCATTTATATACAGTTGTTTTTACAGGTGTCAGACATTCGATACTTACAATCTTAGAGAATGATATTTTAATAAGTGTAGCTGACATAAAGAACAGGGCAAAAGGAACTATATATAGGTTATCCTTAAAGGAACAGTGCCACGGTAATGCGCAATCGTAACATGTGATTGTTAATAATGAGAAAGACAATGGAAAATCACGCTGTTAATGTCACGTCACGTCAAAACTCAACTGATCTGGAACGACCTTTGGAATAATCTAGAGTTAGTTTCGTGATTTGCATCAGTTGAAAAGTTCAGGATTTAGAATCGTATAAGCTCCCCACTGGACCATGACATAAGTGCTTCGAAGATCTACATGTATGGTATTCGGGATAATAGTTTGGGAATCCACTCGGCAAATGCCGACTCATAAACAAACAACAACTTCTGTGTGAATTATAATATTCCATTCTATTGTAGTTTCGCCAAGCGAAACTACGGGGAAACTAACGTCCTGACTTCATAGCTTTGGGGCTTTGTGATTTTAGGATGAGTTGTTGTACAATTATAAGAGCACTTCCACTACATAATCGGGGAAGAAGAAAAGAGTTCGATTTTGCTAAATAGCGAGCTTGAACTGTACCGAGCGAAGGCCGTGTTGACACTTCAATAAATACACGCAAATCATAGTACATTCAGCGTCTTACAAGCAGAGTAAATGTCTCCCCTACGTTCTCACTGTCTCCAAGTTTCCTAGGCTGTTCGTTGTCTCCCTCTGAATGCTTTGGACGAAACTACCAGGAGACAGAAGCTTTCTTCTGTAGCCATTAACTCCTCCGCTCGACGAACCGTCCAAGGGCACTGAATTCAGAGTCAAAAATACTCGCAAAAATTATAGACACGAACGAAATAACATCTTAAATGCCAGGATACAAAACTAAATTACTATTCTAAATAGGTATAAGGTCAAATGAAACTTAGGCGAAGCCGATGGAAGAGGATTTCTTTCACGTATCAATCTCTCCCCATCTTTTGATTTCTTGACAACCCAACCAAAATTCAAACATTCGCGCATGCGCACTAAGCATGGCACTGTTTGTTCTCCGGTTTGACTTTTAAATCAAAGATAACTGGCTAGGGCTCATATGGGCACATTAAATTAGAGTAACACGCATATAAACTGTAAAGACTCACCTCTTTTCAGCCTCTGGCGGCCAGCCATCCTTACCACTGTAATTCTCCACTGAATCCAAGAACAGAACTTTGTGAAGACTGAAATAAAAGTGGATATTGTTAAAGTGCGCCTAACGTACACTTAGTTATCACAAATATGGTAGAATATTTCTTGATTTGAGTGTTGCATCTATGAGTTATTTAACAGATAAAGAAGCCTTAGCCATGTTTTATACTATCATAAAACACGATGGGCATTTGAGAACATGACAGAAATGTTAAAGCACAAGCCGAAGGCACGTGCTTTCAACATTTCTAGAGTGTTCTCAAATGACCAGAGTGTTTTATGATAGTATAAAACATGGATTTAAGGCTTCTTTATCTGTTTTATAATATAGATTTACGCGCGCGATGAAAGGAAACCGCCAGTTGAAAACTATATAACACGGCTAACCATGTTATATACTCTGATAAAACATGGCTTCTTAGCCAATCAGAGCGCGCGTACTATCGTATCTATATTATAAAGTGGTTTATAAATGTATCTCCAAAATACTAATGAATGATTGTGCAGGGATCGCGCTTTGGCGCGATATTGCGAGAATTTGCACAATTTTTTTATTATTATTATTTCCGCCGATGTTCTCAAACGGGGAGTCAATGCTCCCCCATTATTATCAGTGTATACTTTTCATAAATAATAATTTTAAAAATGGTTTATTTTACGTCGAAGATAGAGGAAGCCATTACTGGGTCTCCCAAGCCAGAGGCTTATGTTTAAGTATTCCGACGAACTCCATGGTCGAATTGGAATTTAGGTTGGTTTTTGAGGAGGGAGGAAAACCGGAGAACCCGCAGAAAAACACTCAGAGCAACGTCGAGATACCAACAAACTGAACTCACGTATGGCGCCGCGTCCGGGGTTCAAACCTGGGCCACAGAGGTGAGAGGCGAAGCGCTTAACCAGTGCGCCACCCCGGCTCCCCATGGCCCTGCTCATCTGCCTAGCCCTGCTCATCTGCCTAGCCCTGCTCATCTGCCTAGCCCTGCTCATCTGCCTAGCCCTGCTCATCTGCCTAGCCCTGCTCATCTGCCTAGCCCTGCTCATCTGCCTAGCCCTGCTCATCTGCCTAGCCCTGCTCATCTGCCTAGCCCTGCTCATCTGCCTAGCCCTGCTCATCTGCCTAGCCCTGCTCATCTGCCTAGCCCTGCTCATCTGCCTAGCCCTGCTCATCTGCCTAGCCCTGCTCATCTGCCTAGCCCTGCTCATCTGCCTAGCCCTGCTCATCTGCCTAGCCCTGCTCATCTGCCTAGCCCTGCTCATCTGCCTAGCCCTGCTCATCTGCCTAGCCCTGCTCATCTGCCTAGCCCTGCTCATCTGCCTAGCCCTGCTCATCTGCCTAGCCCTGCTCATCTGCCTAGCCCTGCTCATCTGCCTAGCCCTGCTCATCTGCCTAGCCCTGCTCATCTCCCTAGCCCTGCTCATCTCCCTAGCCCTGCTCATCTCCCTAGCCCTGCTCATCTGCCTAGCCCTGCTCATCTGCCTAGCCCTGCTCATCTGCCTAGCCCTGCTCATCTGCCTAGCCCTGCTCATCTCCCTAGCCCTGCTCATCTCCCTAGCCCTGCTCATCTCCCTAGCCCTGCTCATCTCCCTAGCCCTGCTCATCTCCCTAGCCCTGCTCATCTCCCTAGCCCTGCTTCTCGTAGTAATTTTACATTGATCGTCGTCCTTGCACATCTCTCGTTGCGAAGTATCCGCCATTTTGAATACCCGCTATTCACAACTTGAGCGAATGGGAAACAATTGTTGTTCCCTAGAGGGGGTCTCAAGTATTGCTTAAGCACATGATTGAATAACTGGCTAGCTTGAGCGAGCTTCGGTCAGTGTAATGTGCAGATTGCAGAAGTACCGAGTATAAATGCAGACTGTAGACTGGGTACCCCGCGAGCGAGCGGAGCATTCTTTTCTCGGGTTTTCTTAAATACAGACTGGGATATAAAGCTAGGATAAATTAAAGGATGAAAATATATGTTATTTCTTCTTCGTGGTCAAAGAATTGCCGTGAGTGTTTGGCGAGACGTCGTACATTTTAAAGAAGGAAACTGAGTAAAATACGATTTACAAATAGCTCTGATACAGTTTAGACTAAGATGACGTAAACACAGGTTGGCTAACTTGGTGGAGGTCCAAAACTGTACTCAGGTTTGCACACATTTACTGGAGGGTGCATGTGTGACTCATCGTTTATTGAGAACAACAGAATTCGGAACACAACGTGGTAACCACTTGTAAAGTATAGTAGAGCTTAGAAGGTGGGAGGGCAAGGGCGAACTGGTGGGCACAGAACCTGTTTGACCAGTTTGATTATACACGAAACACGGTGATTACGTCACATGTCCACGTGCACGACTAGTTCGACAATGTGATTGGTTGTTTGCACGTGGCCAAGGTGTGGGCAAAAGTCAGGTACTATACCGAGAGTAAGCTTCCCGCTCTTTGTAAACTCATGTTTACCCAAGAAAACATGTAATATGGATTCCTTGAATTATTTCCTTTTCATTCTCACGGTTACTGATGTGACCTGCGGGTGAAATTGGAGATCCATTTGAGTCACCTGGGCTCCATGTTTCATTCTTTTTGAGCTTCAGTTTAAATTTTCTCTGAAAACTAAAGTATCGGGCAAAAACATTGCCAAATGGAAAATGTTATCATTATTATTTTTGCCTTACTAAACTGAATGCTCAAAAAATACTAGCATAATGACATGCACAAAAACCTAACACGGACCCGATCATACAATTAATTTGAGTTTCTGGTATCTTACCATTTTCCAAAACCGAAAAACCTGCAAGCAAGCTAACTCTAATGATGTTCAGTTGAACGCTTGAGGATGTGATCAATTCATATCGTATTTTACTTACATTATCCTTCTCTAAAATGTACGTCTCGCCAAACACTTGGCGATTCACTGAACATCAAGAACGGAAATAATAATTTAAATAGTTGTTATAGTACCCAGTCTGCGTTTTATAACCAGTCTGCAATCTGCAGTCTGCAGATTATACTGACCGAGGCAGCGGTCTAGGTGATCTCTATCACCCGATAGTCGACTGTGCGTGCTGCAGACAAAAATCACTTAGAAAATAATTTTTGTTTTCTCGACTGCTAAGGTTGTCATGGGAGTAGGTTCTCGTGGTGGTCATGGGAGTAGGTTCTCGTGGTGGGCATGGGAGTAGGTTTGCATGGTGGTCATGGGAGTAGGTTGGCGTGGTTGTCATGGGAGTAGGTTGGCGTGGTTGTCATGGGAGTAGGTTGGCGTGGTGGTCATGGGAGTAGGGTCACGTGGTGGTCATGGGAGTAGGGTCGCATGGTGGGCATGGGAGTAGGGTCGCGTGGTGGGCATGGGAGTAGGGTCGCGTGGTGGTCATGGGAGTAGGGTCGCGTGGTGGTCATGGGAGTAGGGTCGCATGGTGGGCATGGGAGTAGGGTCGCGTGGTGGGCATGGGAGTAGGGTCGCGTGGTGGTCATGGGAGTAGGTTCGCGTGGTTGTCATGGGAGTAGGTTCGTGTGGTTGTCATGGGAGTAGGGTCGCATGGTGGGCATGGGAGTAGGGTCGCGTGGTGGGCATGGGAGTAGGTTCGCGTGGTTGTCATGGGAGTAGGTTCGTGTGGTTGTCATGGGAGTAGGGTCGCATGGTGGGCATGGGAGTAGGGTCGCGTGGTGGGCATGGGAGTAGGGTCGCGTGGTGGTCATGGGAGTAGGGTCGCGTGGTGGTCATGGGAGTAGGGTCACATGGTGGGCATGGGAGTAGGGTCGCGTGGTGGGCATGGGAGTAGGGTCGCGTGGTGGTCATGGGAGTAGGTTCGCGTGGTTGTCATGGGAGTAGGTTCGTGTGGTTGTCATGGGAGTAGGTTGCCGTGGTGGTCATGGGAGTAAGTTCGCGTGGTGGTCATAGGAGTAGGTTCGCGTGGTGGTCATGGGAGTAGGTTTGCATGGTGGTCATGGGAGTAGGGTCACGTGGTTGTCATGGGAGTAGGGTCGCATGGTGATCATGGGAGTAGGTTCGCGTGGTGGTCATGCGAGTAGGTTCGCGTGGTGGTCATGGGAGTAGGTTCGCGTGGTGGTCATGGGAGTAGGTTCGCGTGGTGGTCATGGGATTAGGGTCGCGTGGTTGTCATGGGAGTAGGGTTTGGTGGTTGTCATGGGTGTATAGTGTTAATTTAGTGTCAATATGCCTTTTGCAGGAAACAGTCACATAGAGATATAATACTTTGTTAACGAATGAATTGAGCTTGTGATCTCCATGGGAAAGACATTGTCATGGATGCTGGGTGGCAAGCTATCTTTAAAAACGCTGTTTTAGAAAGATTGACAATCGATTGGAGGTGGAAAATAGCATTTACAAAACGTTTTGCTAGTAACACTACCGATCTCGTATAAGTGCCTTTAAATATATGAATGAAGATTGTTTTGCAACCCTAAGTACAGCCACGTTATTGCATTCCTGCAAAAGGCACATTTAGTATGTCAGACTTTATTGCCAACCCGTATTCTGTCTTAAATCCTCATGTAGCCACTCAGATTGTTTAGCTTTTTAGCTATTCTGAGTGGCTTTTTACCTTCCTGTTTTTTGCCATCATGTTGTAACTTCTTAATTTAAATCATGGTAATAAAAAAGCTTCTTGTTGATAGAATGGTGGCTTGGTTAATGCTAAAACAATTACATGTAGACTCCTTGCTCTTGGTTTCAATCGACTTTGATAGTTGACTCGGGGCTGTGTCCCTGGCGAACTATCCGCCGATAAAAACTTCCAAGCTTGCAGTCTAATTGTTAAATATCACACAGTATGCATACATTAATGTTCATACCATGCAAGGAAATCTTTGGCAGTCAAACTGAACATCTTAGGAACAACAGTATGTAGCCACCACACAGCGTCCCTCTGTATTGTTGACACATTCTTCTGAAACTCATGCAGTTGCGATAGGTCTGAAAGTAAAATACATCTCTAGGTTTTGAGCTTACAAAGCATGCACCAAAATAGAGCGGTTTTCAATAGTGTAAAAAGTAATAGTGATTGCTGTGGGTTTGCGTTTGAACCGCCTCCAGGTTAGGGTCGAAGGTTCAAACCCCTGCCGGACTACCCCTCAGTCTTTGTGATCGAACTACAAATGGCTAGACCTCCACGTCTTCTCCGATAAGGACATAAAATCGTCGGTCCCACGTTGACCTCAAGTTTATTAGTTTCACCAAACTGTTACGAGTTACTGACGTTAAATAAAGTTGCTTTACTTTTACTTTAGCTTTTCTATTGGCTGTGAAAAATTTCTGTAATTATCGGCCAATCAAATACTAAACTAAAACCAAGCATTGTTTTGATCCGTCACGCAATCGATTTTCGTTTTGGCACGGGTAACCCATCATGATTGCATTACTTTCCGACGAGATTGGTTCAAGTAGAGCGGTTTTCGGTTGAGTGTCGGAGGTAATTCGGTGATTGCTTTGATTAGCCTTTCTATTGGCACCATCAGCCAAACAAGTACTAACAACTGAAACTAAAACCAAACATATTTAGTGCGCCAACTCGAAAGCTTTTGCTCCTTTGGCTACTACGCACTTTTCAACTACAACATGTCCCAGAGGCCACTCCCTCCTTGCTTGCACACTTTGTTGAAATTGTTGCACAAATTTTGTTGAAAAGTTTCCCAGAACCGCCATTATACATACTACTTTATACAGTGTTGCCCAAAATTGTCACTAGACATTCTTACACCTAAAAATCCAAAAGTGTGAACCTATTAGAGAAATGATTATTATACTGTATATAGATCTCGTTCGCTATGGATAATATATCGTACCTCCCGATGGAGATCCTGGTCAAGATCGTAGAACTTGCGGGCCCTAGGTCATTCGCGAGTGTCGCTTCGACCTCTAGACGCTTGAATTATGCCGCGTCTATTGTGCAATACGAAGAAGTAGATTACGAGTTTGGCAGACAAGTCCTCACACTGGGTCTCGAGGCTGCCCAAGACGACGAAGACAGAGACGCCTTGGTTAAGAAGTTTGACATTTCTGAAGAATACCATGCCGACGACGCATTTAACGAAGATTATGCCATAACTAGAGCCGCTACTACCGGCAACCTAGACAGCGCGAAGTGGTTAGCTAGTCGCTTCACCCCCATAGAGGACTATTACTACAACGACTCCAGTGCGACTGCGATGGATGCCTGTAGAAACGGACACCTCGACGTCGCGAAGTGGATAGTCGAGCACATCCAACCCACTATAGGTGAGGAATGCGTTGCCGATGCTATGGTGGACGCATGTAGGAATGGTCACCTTGAAACAGTCGAGTGGCTCGATGAATGCTTCCAGCACTTTATGGATGGAGAGTACGTCCTCGACGCTATGTTTGATGCAAGCAAGCATGGTCACCTCGATGTAGTTCGCTGGCTTGCAAAGCGTTTTCACCCCGTCATCCCTCACGAGGACTTCGAGGGGATGATGAGCGTTGCGTGCGGTAATGGGTACCGCAGGATCGCCATGTGGTTCGCAGAGTGCTTCCAACCCATGGAGGAGGAAGACGGCTACTGCGAGTGCGATGGTGGGGAGGCGTGTGAAGGTGGAGAGGACTGTTTTGCACGCCCCGACTACTACTATGCGAGCGAGGCGCGAAGCCCAAATGGTCACTAGATATTCGCGCACGGACCGAATCCAAACTTGAGTAACTGTTAGAGGAGTGATTAGTATACTGTATATCGCCACCGAATGGTATTAGTATATATTCTTTATTCCACGATATTAGCTTACGTTGTCATCTTAGTACGCATTAACACCATACAGATCGAACATGTCGAAGAAGAACTCGAACGTAGACGACGCCACAATGCCTGAGACGGTAACTTGCGATTGGTTGATGAGAGGGAAGGACTCGAAATGCCCAAAGAAGATTTCGAAGACATCGAAGTTCTGTGCCCAGCACAACTCCCAAATCTCAAAAGGCTGTGCCCCATTCATGCCATGCTCGAAGTGCGGTAAAGGATGTCGTACTAGTTACGGGCTTTGCTCAAGATGCGACCGTCTCATTATCAAGAAGTGTCCCCACATAAGACGCACTAAGAAGTCCAGCAAGACGCTAGAGGAAACTCCACAGCCAAGAAAGGAGGAACTTGCAGAGCCAAACGTGGTGGAACCGGAGGAGCCTGCTGAGGTAGCATTGCCCGCGGAACCAAGAGTGATGGAACCAGAGGAAGGTCTCGGAGAGTCTCTCAGCCGTGCTTTCGACGAGGTGTTGGCTGCCTTGAGGAGCGAGAAGGACGCTTAGGAATCGCCACAAAAAAAAAAAAAAAGAATGAAGAAAGTCGTTGCGTGACCCTCTTCATTCTTTTTTTCTTTTCTTTTTTTCCTTTCTATTAAACGGATGACATCTACAGAGTATCATGGACGAGCTCATCAGATTGTTTGGTCCTGGGACTTGTAGAAGCCTGCATATCAAACCACAATTGCATATTAACACCAGTGAAACATGTTCTGATTGTCTCTGCCCCTTGGAAATACAAGGAACGGAATTCGTGTGTCCCACATGTGGTCTTGTTTCCGAGGCCGAACCATGTGAAGAAACAAAGATCGATATTACTACTACTCGACTGCGTATGGTAGGTCCGGATAAATTTCAGTATCAAAATGATCTAGACCGCGCAAAACCAAAGCAAAGCGATGACACAGAACTGAAACGACGAATGCTCCTACGAGAACTACAAGCATACAACGCTATTTACAAACAAAGTTATGACCTATCGTTCCCTATGAACACGTTAGGAATCGTAGCCGACGCATTTATCCAAGTAATGAAAGTTTGTCTCAAGCGTAGTGATGTTAAGAAGAATATTTTAGCTGCTCTACTCTACCATACATGCATACAATGTGGGTTCGTCCGATCTAGAGGCGAGGTTGCTCGCTTCATGCAACTAAACGACAGAAGCATCTGTAGCGGAGAGGTCTTTATACGTTCTCTGTATAACGACGATAAGATTGATGTAGACTTGGATGTCGAGCACATAGTTCCTCACATTGCAACGACTTTCCTTAAACTCGATCCTCAACGAGTACCTATGGACGTTCAACAAATAGTCCATGAGGTCGTTACTACAGCGATAGAAAACAATATAGGACACAGATCAATACTTAAGACGAAAGTCATTGGAGCAAGTTACGAGGTGCTACGTCGTTTAGGATCGTCTATGCCTCTTGGCGAGGTCATTGGGCGATGTGACGTATTTGGAAGTGCAGTCGAACGTTTTGTCAAGGAGTTGTTTTCTTACCATTCCTACTTTGAGCCAATCTACACTAGACATGGGCTAACTAGCAGTAGGACTTAGCGAAGTGAAAGTGAGAACCATGTTCGTTTCTTTCATAGGAAACGTCGATTCTTACCCCACTAAGCTGCCAAGTTTTTCTCGCATTTCCTTTTGCACTTCTTGCTTGAGTTCGGCTCGAACCCGATCCGGACTTTTTCACCTATGGAAGTCTCTCGACGAATTTCAGACCTCATGATCTCATACTTATTTGCTTCGTTCAGGATGAGACTGTATTCAGAGTCGGATATGTTTTCATCGCGTAAGGCCTTCGATACTAGATCGCGAATCGTATTGATTTTCGCCTTTGCCAACATAGTTGTCCTTTCATGTTTAGAAACCTTCATTCCTAACTTCTTAGCTCCAAGGGTCGTAGATGCTGAAATTAATCCACATAGCCCACCAATAACTCCAAGTGGTAGACCAATCACTATTCCAACCCCAGTCAACGCTGCGCCCAATCCAGATCCAGATAAGATCACAGATAGACCTCCAGTTACCACTGCGATACCATGAACTATTCCTTGAGAACGTGCATATTTCTTGCGCACACCTTCGTAATGCCTTTCTTGAACTTCGATGTCCGAAAGCGTGTCTCGGATCGTTTGCAGTCTAAAGTTCTTTCCAGTGTCACTAGCGATCTGTGGATAGATACTTGGTGCTGATGGAAACGGTTGAATCGAATCGCCTTCCATTGTACGTTATACGTATAACTTACTCAAGCTTCAACACGTATCGTAGAGGTCGACCACGGAAGTCTACCACGTTGCCTTTCTCATCACGAATCGTAAGGCGAAGGCTGTTTTGCATCGTCCCTAGAGCTCGTATGACTTGTGGATTCGTTATAGAGTATGTCGATTTTGTGGATTTTTCGCTGTGGACCTCTAAGCTAGCCAGGACACTCGATCGCTTTCCTTCTAGTAGTGAGAAACTGGGATCCACCACATCGCAGTGGGCATATATTGTGTCGATATCTTTGACCACCAGGTCGTATTTTCCAACTTTGAGCGATACATTTCCATCTGCTTCTTCATTTCCTTTGATACTCAATAGTTCGCAGAGATTTTTACTGAATTTGATTGATTGCTTTACCTTTATGAACCATCTTTTTCCCTTGTTTGGATTCCTAACGCTTATAATGTCAGCCTCGTCTGCGGGGCCTAATAGGAGACTGATCGAATGTAGATCGTAAGCCCCCGGCTCAATTTCATATGGAAACATCATGATACCCCACTGAAACGAAGCCCTCTCTGTTAGATTCCACCAACTATTCTCAAAAGTGACCTCGACTAGCGAAATATTATTGATAAGAATTGGATCGTCGAAGTAGACCGTATGGTCGGCTGATGTGGTGATGACATTAAGGATCGTCATTATATGTGTTGAAGGTATAACCATATATACGTATAACTTCAACAGTTACGATGCCTCTCGTTGTACCAGACAAAGATGATTGGTATGATGGTCTATCTGCCAAGGACAAGGTGGAGATTGCCAAGGGTGGTCCAAGGCTTTCGAAATTTGAGCAGACAGCGCTCCTTACCGATGAAAATGAAAAGGTCACAACGTTGAATGCCAATCTGTTGGTGAAGTTCAAAAAGAAATACCTACATGCGGATCTTCACAAGTTCTATGCCTCTACGGAAGTGAACGGTCCAGGCAAATATTCGACGAGTATTTGGTTTCGAGATGGAGATTCTAGCTATGTCGTTTACGGCGATGATGTCTCCAAGCTACCTGCAGTCACTCAAAAACGCATCGACAATGCATTGCAAGGAATGGTCGATGGCTTCCCATCTACGTTGACCCTAGATAGGAGTGCGAAATATCCTATTACAGCAGTTCCTTCTACTGGACCGGCACAAGATATTGATCTCACTAATCTATGGATATACGTCACGCCTACGAAAAAGTTTAAAGCAGGTGTACCCAACATATTCAAGGAGACCGTTATAAAGCATATGACAGCAAATGAGTCCTACCATTGGTTACATGGTCCGGATTTCAAATATTGGCCTCAACAATTGAATTTCGCAACGTGGTGTGCGACTTCTGGATGTGGAGTGTCATTGTTTGATCCTATTTTCAAAACGTATCCTCCTATTGTTCAAGGACTACTACGATTTCACGTTTATTTCACAATACGAAGAATTATACATGAACTTGGTGGTGCTCATGGAGTTCCTCTACCTGGCGACTCTGCTTTCAAGCAAATGGATAACCTCTATAGCAAATCAGCTCTTGAGAAATTATGCATCGAATTTGGTATATCTCGAACACCAGATTTCCGATGGCACGGAGGTAGGAATAACGGATTAGGAGATATATTCCTTTTATACCCGGGTCCGACAGGATTCGTAAACGTCCATGGAGTCCGAAGCTATGACAAAGGTGCAACCACATGGCCTCAGAAATATAATTTATTTGCAGACCAAGGAGGTAAGGAGGATCAGGGTGATCTTGTGGCATTCATTCGGAACGATGAACATGAAGGAAAACAATACAATTGGTTTACACCACCAATCGGAAAGGGTTTAACTAATGCTGGATTAGGTAGATTGAATCGATCCGTCGAAGCTTTTGGATATTGCGTTCTAGCTGCTCAGAATGATCTTAACCAATCCATCATAGATAGTTTCAATGTCAAAGAAAAATTTAAGAGATTAGTCGAAGACGCTATTCTCGAAAACGGTTTAGTGGTAAGCTATGAAAACTATCTTACAGCTATACTACACACACATAAGAGATTAGACCTAGCAATAGCCATAGGGGTACGATTACTACCAAGCAATCTTGAGTACTACCTCGGCAAGAAGGATGGTTATAAAAATCCAATCCCGAACGCCACAGAAGGTATGGTGTTAGGGAAAAACGATATTAATACAGATGTTCTCGAAACCAAATCCCCACCAGATATGAAAGGGAAGAAACAAAAGAAACAATTACCACATCAAGTTCCACAACAATTACCACAACAAGTTCCACAACGAGTTTCACATAGTATCTTACCGAATCCTACTCCACAACATGAGACCAATCTAGTGATGGTATCTATCGTAGGGGCTGGAATTGCATGGGCGTTGTTTCGTTAACGTCGTTTGTATTGCTCTATTGCGATCACCACTATAGCTACGATGAATAACCAAACGTTCTCTGCTAATACTCCTAGAGCTTTACCGGCCATAGTAAATATGAAATTCGCAATTGATCCAATCATTCCAGGTAGTATCTGTCCAAGTTTCTTTCCCATTTCCTTTAACAAATCACCCGTCGTTTTTAATCCCTTCTTTACTGCATCTGCTGCTTTATCGATACCAGCCTTTACTGGTTTCGGTACGGATCTCGATAAAAGGGAAACTATCGTACTAACGATAGCGCCAACGGAAGTTACCACTGCAAGAACGGTCATTCCATGCTTTCTGAAAATGTATTTGATCCTTTCACGTAGCGACGTACGTTCTAGTATGGCTTCTTCTTGACGTTCGAGTAATTCTATTTCGTCATGGATGCGTACTTTCTCTTCCTTAGCTGCTTCCTTTTGGTCCTCAGTTGACGTTGGGTCTCGAAGTATGCTATCTTCCATTTTGAGATGTTCGAGGGCCTTTTCTTGACCTTGGATGATTTGTTTTGCTCTTTCTGCATCCGCAGGACCTAGGACAAATCTGAGATCCTTGCCCATATCTCGATATATTTCACCCTTCAATGTGGTCAAAGGGATGGCCTTCTCTTTACTTCCAAGTGCGTGAAGATAGATTCTGCCCCGTTTCTTATCAGCATCCCATACTTTAGTTATCTCAAGGTCTCCACGATCCCCTACATCCGCATAGTGTTCCCATACAGCATCGAATAGCATTTGTTTCATTTTATCTGATGTGCCTGTTTCGAAGAATACGTGGCGATCGCTAAATTCCGGATGCTTGATTCTATCCTCATCCATCAATTCACTAAACTCTCCATCTGTCAATGATGTTTCCTGTGTCTTTGGTCGAGCGCCTTCTTCATTGTAGTTGCGTCTAGTTTTCAGGTTGAGTGATTCACTCGGATCCACATTCGTAGAGTCTGGAAACGTCAATTTCCGTGCTTCTTCGTTGACAGTATCGTCGTCGTCTCTACCCTTTCCAGCTTCATCAGTTCTTTCCTCATACCTCCCATCAAAGGCCATGTTAAACATAACTATATATCTACGTATATTCAACATGATCTCATCAAAGTTGGATCCCACGCAAGCACGAAGAGAGCCTCATGCACTCAAGGCTCCACGAGACTTGTATAGGAAAACTTTCACTCGATCATCTGCCAATCCAGGTGAGACTCTATACGTAGAAGTCCCAAAGCTAGAAGAAGGTGTAGTACTAGTACCTGGTAGCTTAGCGCTATTGGGCGACATCGTACTATCTGGTGGACATGCGAATAACCGAGTCGTTTCGAACGTTGGACGCTGCTTGGTCTTACGTAGAATCTGTAGGATGGGAGCTGAAACAATAGAAGACCTTGTCAGGCCAGATATCCTACAAACGTACTCCGATGTATACCTATCTACGCAGGAGAGAGAGTCGAGAGTACAACAAGGCATTCAATCAGAGAACGTAAACAAGCTACGATCGAAAGCTGGTGATAAAAGTACTTCGTCTGCTGCAGACAACGCGCTCCTAGCTGCATGTGGTTCCAAATATAGGATTCCATTAGATGTCGACATTCTGACACAACATGGAGTTCTATATCCATATGCCTTAGAAAATACCATTACATTCGAGTTGACTCTAGCGAATGCCATCGATGTCGTAATTGGATCAGATACGACGAAGATAGGTACGTACCGACTTACCAACATCCAACTAGAATACGAAGCAATCAGGGACAAAACGCTGGCTAGTAGTGCACTTCACGAATACGAAATAGGTACTGCATTCCTATACAACTACGCTGTTCACTTCAAGACAGTAGATATCACTAAAGCATCCGATACTTTGATATCTCAAAACGTCAATGTTCCACGACGATCCTTTGCTGGACTACTTCTACTATTCATAGATCCACACACTTATGGTACGCGAGATAGCGAATCATTCTCGAATCCAGATATTTTGAAGGTAGAAGTAGATGTCAACGGGATTCCCAACAGACTCTTTCCAAGCGGCATGCTTCCCCTAGATTTCTGGGAGGCTGCAAAAGGCTGGTTTGGTACACCCAATACTTCCATGACTCCAAAGAAGTTCTTTGAAAATAGATTCGCTATCCTAATCGATTGTCGCACAGCAAAAGATTCCACCGTTCATGGTGATGGATTGGCACAAACCGGCAGTGGAAAGGACATCGACATTCGCATACATAGAACTGCGAAGGGAAGTGGAAATGTGAAAATGCACATCTACGTCCTTGCGGATGCTCAGGTCACGATATTGAACAGATCTTTACATAGTATAATATACTGATGGATTCTCTCGTAGAGCACGTTCCGTTCAACGCACTCATAGTCGGTCCAACGAATTGTGGGAAGACTGCGTTTCTCATAGAACAACTTCGTGGATCATTTCGTGGTAAGTTCGATTACATAGTACTGATTTGTCCTACGTATGCCCACAACAAAACCTATCGTGGATTTGCAAATCGAGATCCTCGTTTCTTCGTCATGTCACCACCGCAGGATGCCATCGATGCTACTTTGAGTATTTGCGCAACATTTTGGTCAGGTACCAATACTCTATTGATTCTCGATGATTGCGCCGCATCGAAGGACGTCAAGAAACGAACTGACAAGCTAGTGGACTTAGCTTTTTCATCGCGCAGAATGGCCTTTGTTCGATGGACACTTTGAGATTTTGGACTACATTAAGGTCAACTAATTATAATATTAATGAGTTAGAGGATTGCCCTACGATTGGCTTAAATAAATGAGCTTTGGGAGTTGCTTGTCCCTAGCCGATTTCAAATGGAACGAGCTTTGGGAACTGCTAGTCCCAAGCCGATCTCTCAAGTGTGAAAGTCAATTCAATAGAAGTTCGTAAAACCAGGTAACTGGAATGAAAGAGCCAAACAATAGTTTATCCACAAAACGACAAAGCCCTTCGGCTTAAACCTCATGCTCTCAATTTTTTCACAGCGTGTTCACATCGCATCGCAAATAAGTCTAAATACAGATTCTAGGACATTGTAGCTTTCAAATGAGATGTTATTCAAGCTTATCCGTGCCCTAGAAGTCAAACAAAAACAGATTCACAGTGACCCACAAAGAAACTGAGCAAGCTGTGTTCATGCATGACTCACGTCGAAACGGGGAAAAAGCCCGTCGGCAAAACGACAAACAGTGTTCAAACTCTTTCTCAATTTTCTCCCAATCGTGTTCAAACCGCATCGCAAATAAGTCTGAATACAGATTTTTGGAAGATGTAGCTTTATAATGAGATATTTTTCAAGCTTATCCGTATCCTAAAAGTCAAACAAAATCGGATCCACAAAATCACCCACAAAGAAAGTTAACTGAGCTAGTTGCCGAAGTTGTCATAATGCGCAGTTTTGTGTATTTCCCTCGCTCGTTTACAGAGTTGAAGGAACTTATCATATCTTTAAAGCAATGGCGATTAAAGTCCGCGGTTTTTTTTAAATAACAGAAACTGGCTGTTGGATTAGGTAGGCACACGCAGAATCCAAAGGTAAGACACGCAGAATCACTAGTTAAGCCTGACTTTTAGTTTTCCCAGAAAAGTTTGGAGTAGCTGTTTAAAACAAAATACTACTCACTGTCTCACGATTCAAGTTCAGGTTTGTTCGAAAACTGCGCTAAAAGTATTTTAAGTTTTACTTTTGTTGTTAGAAGACATACAAAGCTTGTTTATGGTTGTGTAGGCAACGTTCTTATAATTGGCGAATACATAATAAAAGAATAGATCACTATTGTCGTTCCGTGATTTGCATTGGTGCATTTCGATCCAAGGCAAGAATAAGGCTCTTGCTTTCTAGTTTTCTTGTCAGTGATTCTCAGAAACCGAACAAATCAGTTGCAAAGATGAGCAAACAGTGTTCCAACTCTTTCTCAATTTTCTACCAATCGTACTTGACTTGATCGCATCGCAAATAAGTCTGAATACATATTTTTGGAAGATGTAGCTTTATAGCGAGATGTTATTCAAGCTTATCCGTATCCTAGAAGTCAAACAAAATCGGATCCACAAAATCACCCACAAAGAAAGTTTAACTGAGCCAGTTGCCGAAGCGGTAAAAAAGCCGGTCGGCAAAACGGCTAGCAGTGTTCCAAGCCGTTCTCAATTTTCTCCCAGTCGTTTTCAAATCGCGTCGCAAATAAGTCTGAATACAGATTCTTGGAAGATGTAGCTTTAAAATGAGATGTTATTCAAGCTTATTCCTGTCCTAGAAGTCAAACAAAATCACCCAATGAAACTGAACTGAGTATAGTATAGGCTCGATAAATTCGGGAAAATTCCGCTCCAATTCTCAAACATCGGTGTTTTATAACACAAACAATTCCCTTAAAGACTGGGATTCCAAATCCCTTTGCTCAAGAAGTACGAAAGTCGTTTGCTTAAAAGTTTACTCATGTGCTAACTGCTGAACTATGGATTTATCTACGTCATAACTGCGCAGTTTTGTGTATTTCCCTCGTTCGTTTAAAGAGCTGCAGGAACTTATATCTTTAAAGCAATGGCGATGAAACGGAGCTGCGATATTATTATCAGCCATGATAGACTTTTAGAATCAGAATGTTAATAATGTTGAGCTTCTCTTTTCTTTTGCTAATAAAACTGGTATCCAAGCAACTAAAATGTAGTTGATATATTTAGCTTGCTTTAAAGTTCCCGCTTCGCTTTCAGGATCTTAATCACCTCCCATGGGACTCAACACCACGCTACTTGATAATTGTCAATAGATAAATCCGCTTCTACAGACATTATCATAAGTGGCACGAAATGCCGTTTTAGTTTAACTTTTTACAGTTTTTTATCCAAGGTACAGGGTTTTTTCTAACCGTTTGGGAAGCTTGAAGAATCATTTTAAAGCTTATTTTAGGGTCTACAAGAAGCCGATTGAAAATGACTTGTGCGTCTTATATTTCAGTAGAAATCGAGACCTGAATATTGGACTGAGCAGTTTTCCATACAAAATTCGGTCAAAACTCGCTTAGATTCAGAAGGCTAAGGTACATGGGTTTTTGAAAGATACAACTGAGGTCAATAGCTCTACTGATTTATGTGACCTTTAGCTTTAAAAAGCCGATTGAAAATGATTTTTTCTCTCAAAAATGAAGCTGCGAGAGCGCTTCAAACGTAAGCTAGTGGAAGCGTTTTCGCCATTTTCTTTGTATTTGAATCTCCCGCTCCTCATTAACTGGGCAATCGTTCAAGTACTTACGGGGACTTATTTATATTCAGAACTGGATATGTCCATTGATTCTGGGCGATGTCTGCACGACATATAGGTCTTTCCATTTGGGTGCTGTCCCAACAACTAACGAGCATATGTAAACCCTTCCGCGAGAACGTAGCTATCGTAGTAGCATTCCATACAGCATCGGCTGTAGATGGTAAAAAGATATTTGAGGATTATGGAGGCTCGCAAGAATGCAAAGAGTTACGAACGATACTTGGATCTCATAAGTTCGCTCGCATGTGCTTCTGTCTACGCCATCCTTTCGAAGTAGTGTTAGAGCTCCCAGCACCTACGACATATTATCATGGATAAAGAAATACTCGAGATATTCGGTGAGGATGTAACAGGCTCACCACCAACCGCCCTAGATGTCACATCAGACAATCGTGAATCGCTTTCGATCTTAGCCGCAACAGGCGTAACGAAAGAATACCTAGGTAAGAACTTTTCCCTAGGAGACATCTCTAGACTTCCTGAGAAAGAAGTAGACAAGTTGTATAGGAGGTATCAGGCCGTTCTAGCTCAGCAAGTAACGAAAGGCTTAGTCGACGGTGTGACGCGTCTAGCTACCCGTCTAGTTGCCTACCTAGTACCAATAGATTCTCAAGAAGCCCTGATCAAGGACCTACAAGAAGACCCTCTAGTCCGCAACGAGATCAGTGCTGCGACTGGCCTACTATCGCTTAAGGCAGGTCGCCTTGTAGCTCTAGCTAGCGTCCTATTCCACATATCTGGCCACGTAGTCATTCCTGGTACAACTGTTGAACATTCGCATATACATACTATATCGAAGCAAGATGGAAGGACAGACGGATCAGATAACTGCGAATCCTCCGACGACTGCACCAACTAAGGTAGAAGATCCAAAGCTCGCTACGGCTGGAAAAGAACTACGCAAAGAGAAAGGTTGGTTCGAAAGCGCACCTACTAATGCTGTCTTCGCAGTCATCGACGCAGGCGACATACTGGTCGACATGAGTGCTCTCTCAGTTGGTACAGGCACCTTATTGTTTCGTACAGGCGCTTTATCGTTTTGTACAGGCGCTTTATTGTTTTGTACAGGCGCTTTATTGATTGGTATGGGCGACATACTGATCGAAGCGTTCATTCCTGGCACAACTGTTGAACCTTCACATATACCTACTATATCGAATCAAGATGGAAGAAGCGGACCAGATAACTGCGAATCCTCCGACGACTGTACCAACTAAGAAAGGAAAAAATCCAAAGCGTGTTGCAGCAGGAAAATTAGCTTGGGAGAAGGCCACTGTCCGTGCAAAAGAAGCTCAAAGGGTGGAGATAGAACGTGAAAATGAGCCGTCCAAAGAAACTGACGTAGAGAAAGGTCGGTTCGAAAACCTGACTATCCTCGCAGTCATCGGTACTGGCGCTACATTGTTTGGCACGTACTATACGTACAAGAAGTATGTAGATGGCAACAAGCGTGTTGCCGCCGTTAGCACGACACAACCTGCAGCTCCGGCAAAGCCAACGGCACTAGACATGGAGTAACTCTTAGAGACTAGAGACCATACTTATATATGTCGAGATGGATAAAGAATTGATGAAGACGGCAACCGATGCATCTATAATTGTTGGACTCGCTTCTGGTATTGGGTGGATCGTAAAAAAGACTACCAAGGAATCTATGCTTAGCGATCCTTCTTCTTCCCTAGTAAATTACGCAAAGTGGACTGTCGTGATACTTGGTAGCTTATACGCGAAACAATATCTTGAGAAACAAAAGATCATACCGTAATGGCAGCAGCAATTGCTATGACAATTTTCGGCGCTGTTTTGAATGCGACGGCATTTACTGGTGGTGGCATACTAGCTAGAATGATTGGAAAGGGTGATATAGATACAGAACGAGAGAGACACGATAGGGCCATCAAAAGACAAGAATCTGAAATGACAGCGTATAGAACCGAACGTCAAAGATTATACGACTTTGCACAAAATCAGGAAGGTCTTGAACGCGACGCATACAACGTTCAAAGAGATACCAACAAAGCCTTCGTGCAATCCGATAAGTTACGTAAGGCGCTAGAAAGGCTCGAAGGAATGAAAGAACCCCGCTTATCTGACTACTACCGACCCTCAAACAATCAGAAGACTGGCGAGTTGCTCTACGTTGGTGGTGGAATGCTAGGCGTTGGATACGCCATTAGTAGATGGCTATAGTCACTACCACTACTACTAGCTACTACTAGGCTACTACTAAGCTACTACTAAGCTACTACTAAGCTACTACTAGCTACTACTAGGTTACTACTAGGTTACTACTAGGTTACTACTAGGCTACTACTAGGTTACTACTAAGCTACTACTAAGCTACTACTAAGCTACTACTAAGTTACTACTAAGCTACTACTAGCTACTACTAGGTTACTACTAGGTTACTACTAGGTTACTACTAGGTTACTACTAGGTTACTACTAGGCTACTACTAGGCTACTACTAGGCTACTACTAGGTTACTACTAAGCTACTACTAGGTTACTACTAGGTTACTACTAGGCTACTACTAGGCTACTACTAGGTTACTACTAAGCTACTACTAAGCTACTACTAAGCTACTACTAAGTTACTACTAAGCTACTACTAGCTACTACTAGGTTACTACTAGGTTACTACTAGGTTACTACTAGGCTACTACTAGGCTACTACTAGGTTACTACTAAGCTACTACTAAGCTACTACTAAGCTACTACTAAGTTACTACTAAGCTACTACTAAGCTACTACTAAGCTACTACTAAGTTACTACTAAGCTACTACTAAGCTACTACCAGCTACTACTAAGTTACTACTAAGAAATACGAAAAGAAAAAATACGAAAAAATACGAAAAAAAAAAAAAAAAAAAAAGGAAAAAAGAAAGGAATGAGGCCTGGTTCTTATTCTTTTCTTTTTTTTCTTTTCATCTGTTGAAGGTTAGAATGTATAGATGTATGATGGATTCTAAACTTGCGAATGTCTTCTATGGTCCTATGGGCTATTGGAAAGGTCACTCTGCAATTGGCAAGCTATCGGTAGCAGCGAAAGCATCAGAAGACGTAGCTAGGAGTTGGTTGGAAAAGCAATCTATGTGGCAAATATATCTACCACCACCAAAACACATTCCACGTCCGCATTGGACTGTATCGAAACCAAATAAAGTCCACCAAGCTGATTTGATATTCTTACCACACGATCATCCTGGACGTGGAAGGAAACTATATAAGTATGCATTAGTGGTAATCGACGTAGCTTCTCGATACAAAGAAGCCGAACCTTTAGCTTCGAAAGATAGTGGTGAAGTTTCTGCGGCATTCGAACGAATCTATAAACGTAGTCCACTCGAATGGCCAAAGACGTTGCAAGTGGATCCTGGTAGAGAATTCATGGGACGTATGTCTGAAACGCTAGAACTACATGGTACGAAAGTCCAACGAGGCGAGGCTGGTAATCATAGAGCACAAAGTTTTGTCGAAAGAGCAAATAGGACTCTAGCTGAGAGATTGTTTGGGTATCAGTATGCACAAGAGATGGTTCTTACTTCGGAAGGATCGGATGCGCGTAGTAGAGAATGGGTAGTTCGTTTACCAATGGTTATCAAAGCCCTGAACAGTGAGGTGACTCGACTTACAGGAAAGGAGCCTTCGAATTCTGTAGTGACGCAACAAGTAGATCTAAAGACTCCTACATATTCGCGCACTGTTGGATTGAGAGAAGAGCGCCTACCATTCGACGTCTTAGTTCGATATCTCTACGCACCAGGAGAATTGGAAGGAGGTGAAAAACGTAGAGCTACTGATCCTGTATGGAGTTTACAGATATACGTTATTTCGCGAAGTGTAGTATCTTCGGGACAGCCTGTGCTGTACTACCTTGCGAAGCGAGAAGGGGATAAGGACACACCCAAACGTGGATTCGTTCGTGAAGAGCTACAAGTAGTTCCACCAGATACGGAACTACCACCAAGAGGTATTCTGTTCGTGCCTAGTGTAGCAACTCGTAAATGAAATCATCCATGTTCTAAGTTTTTATGTCCATAGGCTAATGTATCGATTCCATTATTATGGATCCAACGCTTGGAGTCGAATGGTGAAAGGGATACCTTATTAATGTGCTGCCCATAGATGTGGTGGCCTTTCGATCGTAGTACATCCATCCCATGCCGGAAGGTCTTCTTAGCAAATAGCGACTCTTTGTACTGCTCGTGGCGGATGTGCTTCTTTACGACTACCTTGCGGATGCCTTTAGCCTTCCTTATGCTTTTCCCATCAGCCTCTAGGATAGAATACATCTTCGGTCGAAGACCTACATACTCAGCGATTGGGCGCCCGGCACACTCGTCCTTCATCTTTCCAAGGACTTTCTTGTTCGCTGTACTATGTAGTGGATGCTCCTTAGGGTAGTCAGATGTGTCGTAGAGATCTTCGTGGGCAGCCATGTCGGCATACACATCGTCTGTCTGGATCTCAAGGAGTAAACTGTCTGTGTCTGTATACATCAGTTGGCATCGGTCTCCATACTGTCCAAGCAGTTGGTTGTAATAGAAGTCGTACATCAGATGCTTTGAGAGGTCAAGAATGCTCATCCCCACGTAGACTGGACGGTTCAAAGTTAGTCGACTCTTATGCATATGTAGGGCTGCCAGATCGTCATCGAAGATGTTTGCCCGTGCGAAGGTTGGGCTAGCAATCAGACGTCTAAGTTTGTCCTCTTAGCTGGCATGCACTAGATCGACATTTACGCGCTTGCGTAAGTTCTCCATGGTTTTGCCGAAGACGCTGTTGTTCATCAACTTGTACAGGTCCTTTTCGAAGTCGCTCGTAGCCAGTTTACGAAGATCAGTGTTCTTTCGGATATAAGGCTCCATCCATGGACTTTGGTCAAATCGTAGCGCTCTGTGAATCTTCTTGAGATGCATGCCTAGGGATATGTAAAGCTGTAGATTGCGGTAGTGGAGTACGTACCGCTCTTTGTCGTGGAGGTTTGGCACAAGCTTTTCAACCTCTATCGACGTACCTTTGAGGTTGCGCTGATATTCGGACATCCACTCCTTTGGGACCTTCATACGCTCTGGTGCTAGCGGATAGGCATTGTGTGCGTTGTGGAGTTCTTGTGGGTATTCGAGATCCACCTCTAGTATGTAGCCCTTGGGGCTGTCAGATGGACAGTCCACTATGGTATTGGTGAGTCCTTGAAGGTCCTCTACCCACCTGAAGCCTCCAGTTGGTAGTGGCTTACTCATCGCCCATCCATATAGGTTGTTGGCATCGAGGTACTGGATGTACGTTGTGGGCTTGGATTGGTCATGGCACTCAACCAGAGGATTGTTGGCCTTGGCGTGTCTCTTGGATACCATAGATATTCCACCACGTAGACCTTTCTCTACGAAGAGATGCTGGTCATAGTCCACAAGCAGTTCGAGCTCCACACCTGTAGTTTTCAAGAGCGCATCCCAAGAGAGACCAGGGCTGGTGTAGTAGTGTGCAGGATCCAAGCCATACTGATGTAGACACGTTTCCCGAAAGGTCTCAAAGACATCTGCCAGAAGAAGCACGTCAGTTCGGAGATATAGGTCGTGGTAATCTCCCATGTTCTCACAGCCGAAGGTGTTCCAGACCATCAAGGCGTGTTCGTAGTCCTCCTCGGAAATGCCTTCAGCTGATAGCTTGCTGTAGAAGTCGGCTTGTGATGGGAGTGGATCTGCAAACCGATCCCAGCTATCCATATACTCATACGGATAGATGCCTTTCCGCAAAAGCAGGCGTTGCCGCTCTACACTAGGCTCATACAGAGCAGTAATCTGGAAGGCTTCTGGCTGGTTGGCTGACACCAGCTTGTCTAGGGATGCTAAGAGGAATTGAGCGCTGTCGATGAATCGCAGCTGGTCTAAGGAGAACGATATGTACTTCTCCGTGTTGTTAGGGATACACGTGATCTGCCCCTTCGTCTTGGAAATAGCCTGCATTATTAGATGTGAGTCATAACCACGCAAGTTGTGGAATACGACTGGTATGGTCGTGGTTTTGGGGTTCAACCGCAGCTTGAGGTTACAAGCATTGTGGGCTGCGCCTCTGTACTTGCCTGTTATGTGGCAATGGTCGCGAACTGAGTCACAGTAGAGTGGCTCCTCACACACATGGCAGATTGTGGCCGTATCGTGGGCAAACCAATTCTCTGGGGTCATCCGTATTGGTTTGGGGGTCATCAAAACTACTTTGATTCTCGATTCTTCTCGTTGCATTGCCTCCAGGAACCGTTCTGCGGCATCCCGACCTCTGTAAACGACTGGAGGCTCTGTATGACCATCGCATCGCACCACTACGTAGCCAAAGCCACAAGCCACATGATGTTGTGTGTTCTGAGTGTTGCTCTTCGTTGGATCCAACTCTGGTCCTGCGATCTTCGTGGTCAAAGCCTCAAAGTCAGCATAGATAACATACGGAGCTGGTAGCTGTCTGTGGTGGTTTCGGAAGGAGAGCTTGCTTTCACCCTCTTTAGGCATTTCCACTCTCACGGCGGTCCCCCCTATACCTTGACACTCGGGCTTGTGGGCTTCTAGGAGGTCTTCTCGGCAGTACCCATGTAGGCATCGCTCGCAGAAGTGCTTTCGGTGTTCGTGCTTGCTATGACTGTAGAGGAGGCGGTTCAAGTCCTTAATCCAGGCATAGTGGTACTTTCCGGACTCCTCTACGAGCAGCACGTTGATGCGGTGGATGTCCCCACATTGCTTGCTAATCCTATAGACTACCACAACACCTTTCTCCCAGCCGAAGACATTGATTGCTAGGTCGTTTTGTTTCTCAACCCGGCAAATCTGCGATATGGGTGTTGGTGCATCGACTCCTGTAAAGTCTAGGCCGTCGTCTATAGTATACCTAGATGGTCTGTATGCATGTCCTCCGTGAAGAACTGGAAATAACGATGACCGAAGAGCCCATCGTAGGCAGTTATCATCCTTATTTCGAACATTCACCACGGCTTTCTTATTTGCAACTTCCGGAGGTAGTTCGATGAAGGATCCACCTCTCAGAGGTTGGTAGAGAGCTATGTTCAGATAGAGCAGGATGATGTTGTCGACAACCCATCCAGAGCCTCTATTCGTCCACTTCTCGAGACGCTCTAGAATAGTTGGGATGGCTCTGTCTAAGGCCTCATGAATCTCGTCGGTCTGCATGACAACCTCCTGGTTGTGGCGCATCGTAGGGTCAGTAAACTCGTTGCTACCGTCCGGATGGTCCTTCCGTAGCATCACCTTCAGAGCGAGTTGGAACTTCACCCCACGTAGGTCGTCGACTTCTTCCACCAACTTCTGATGAATATCGTGACGGACACCATCTAGAAAGGCCCTTGGGTCAACGCCTAGTTCGTGGCCTATGGGGACGTCCATCTGCCACCCACGTAGATACTTACCGATGGTCCTATGGGTTCGCTCGAATGTGAGGTGTTCCATATTGGGTGGTTTATATATCTTAGTAAATCTACATGTTTAAATGGTTATACGATATTGAGTAAATGTGTGTGTGTCTAGTCTAGTTTTCGTTAACGATGGGTTTAGGGTGGTAGGTAGGACAGTTCTTCTTCTTATGTCTCCGCAAGGCAGAGTCGCAGCTTAGCTCTCCGCCACAACTCTCACAAATGTATTGCTTTGGGACCCTAACGCACGGGGTTTTGCGATTCTCTCGATGGCGTTCCAGATTCCAACTCCTCTTAAATACTCTTCCACACTTCTCGCATTCCATCTCATATGGATTATATATCTTAGTAAATCTATATGTCTAAGTGGTACTGTCATGTTGAGTAAAAATCATTAGTCGGCATACTCTACGATCTTAGTCAAGATTTCTATGGGAAGGTACGATATATTATCCATAGCGAACGAGATCTATATACAGTATAATAATCATTTCTCTAATAGGTTCACACTTTTGGATTTTTAGGTGTAAGAATGTCTAGTGACAATTTTGGGCAACACTGTATAAAGTAGTATGTATAATGGCGGTTCTGGGAAACTTTTCAACAAAATTTGTGCAACAATTTCAACAAAGTGTGCAAGCAAGGAGGGAGTGGCCTCTGAAAAGTGGCCCAGAACCGCCATTATACATACTACTTATACCTGCATATTTTCTATTAGAGCGGATTTCAGTTGAGTGTAGTAAAACCAAACGCAAATTACCCACAGCCAGCCAATCATAGGAGCGAGTAATCACAAGTAACTCATAAATGGCTTCCCTGTGAGCCAATGACAAACCAAAGCAAAACCAAAACCAATTTGCGTTTGGTTTTACTTTGGAATCTGATTGGTTGGTTTACTTTCTCAGCCAATAGGAGAGCTTAATAAACGCAAAACCAAAACACTTCCGACACTCAATTGAAATCCGCTCTATCTGCTAGTGATATTTACTTTTATAAAATAGAAATGTGTGAATAAAATGAACTTGTGTGTTAACTCTCGTGATCAACTCTATAATTACTTTTGTTTTTGTTTTACGATACTCAACCGAAAACCACTCTAAAACCAATCATGGATTACTTCAGTTCGTGATTGGCTCATTGTGTTTTTACTTGCTCGTGATTGGTTCTGTAATTACTTTGGTTTTGGTTTTACTACACTCAACCGAAAACCACTCTAAAACCAATCATGGATTACTTCAGTTCGTGATTGGCTCATTGTGTTTTTACTTGCTCTTGTGATCAACTCTGTAATTACTTTTGTTTTTGTTTTACGATACTCAACCGAAAACCACTCTAAAACCAATCATGGATTACTTCAGTTCGTGATTGGCTCATTGTGTTTTTACTTGCTCATGATTGGTTCTGTAATTACTTTGGTTTGGGTTTTACTACACTCAATCGAAAACCACTCTAAAACCAATCATGGATTACTTCAGTTCGTGATTGGCTCATTGTGTTTTTACTTGCTCATGATTGGTTCTGTAATTACTTTGGTTTTGGTTTTACTACACTCAATCGAAAACCACTCTAAAAACAATCATGGATTACTTCAGTTCGTGATTGGCTCATTGTGTTTTTACTTGCTCATGATTGGTTCTGTAATTACTTTGGTTTGGGTTTTACTACACTCAATCGAAAACCACTCTAAAACCAATCATGGATTACTTCAGTTCGTGATTGGCTCATTGTGTTTTTACTTGCTCATGATTGGTTCTGTAATTACTTTGGTTTGGGTTTTACTACACTCAATCGAAAACCACTCTAAAAACAATCATGGATTACTTCAGTTCGTGATTGGCTCATTGTGTTTTACTTGCTCATGATTGGTTCTGTAATTACTTTGGTTTGGGTTTTACTACACTCAATCGAAAACCACTCTAAAACCAATCATGGATTACTTCAGCTCGTGATTGGCTCATTGTGTTTTTACTTGCTCATGATTGGTTCTGTAATTACTTTGGTTTGGGTTTTACTACACTCAATCGAAAACCACTCTAAAAACAATCATGGATTACTTCAGTTCGTGATTGGCTCATTGTGTTTTACTTGCTCATGATTGGTTCTGTAATTACTTTGGTTTGGGTTTTACTACACTCAATCGAAAACCACTCTAAAAACAATCATGGATTACTTCAGTTTGTGATTGGCTCGTTGTGTTTTTACTTGCTCTCCTGATTGGCTCTGTAATAACTTTTGTTTTGGTTTTACTACACTCAATCGAAAACCACTCTAAAACCAATCATGGATTACTTCAGTTCGTGATTGGCTCATTGTGTTTTTACTTGCTCTTGTGATCAACTCTGTAATTACTTTTGTTTTTGTTTTACGATACTCAACCGAAAACCACTCTAAAACCAATCATGGATTACTTCAGTTTGTGATTGGCTCATTGTGTTTTTACTTGCTCATGATTGGTTCTGTAATTACTTTGGTTTGGGTTTTACTACACTCAATCGAAAACCACTCTAAAAACAATCATGGATTACTTCAGTTCGTGATTGGCTCATTGTGTTTTACTTGCTCATGATTGGTTCTGTAATTACTTTGGTTTGGGTTTTACTACACTCAATCGAAAACCACTCTAAAAACAATCATGGATTACTTCAGTTTGTGATTGGCTCGTTGTGTTTTTACTTGCTCTCCTGATTGGTTCTGTAATAACTTTTGTTTTGGTTTTACTACACTCAATCGAAAACCACTCTAAAACCAATCATGGATTACTTCAGTTCGTGATTGGCTCATTGTGTTTTACTTGCTCATGATTGGTTCTGTAATTACTTTGGTTTTGGTTTTACGACACTCAATCGAAAACCACTCTAAAACCAATCATGGATTACTTCAGTTTGTGATTGGCTCATTGTGTTTTTACTTGCTCTCGTGATCAACTCTGTAATTACTTTTGTTTTGGTTTTACTACACTCAATCGAAAACCACTCTAAAAACAATCATGGATTACTTCAGTTTGTGATTGGCTCGTTGTGTTTTTACTTGCTCTCCTGATTGGCTCTGTAATAACTTTGGTTTGGGTTTTACGACACTGAATCGAAAACCACTCTAAAACCAATCATGGATTACTACAGTTTGTGATTGGCTCATTGTGTTTTTACTTGCTCTTGTGATCAACTCTGTAATTACTTTGGTTTGGTTTTACTACACTCAATCGAAAACCACTCTAAAACCAATCATGGATTACTTCAGTTCATGATTGGCTCATTGTGTTTTTACTTGCTCCTGTGATTGGTTCTGTAATTACTCTGGTTTGGTTTTACTACACTCAATCGAAAACCACTCTAAAACCAATCATGGATTACTTCAGTTTGTGATTGGCTCATTGTGTTTTTACTTGCTGCTGTGATTGGTTCTGTAATTACTTTGGTTTGGTTTTACTACACTCAATCGAAAACCACTCTCTACATGTATAGACACATATTATTATGGTAGTACTTTATTACCTTTCTTGTCCCCACGTGCACAAGCCAACGCCGCATCTTTGACACCAGGCATCACTGACAACATCATCGTCATGGTGATAAGGTCTATTAGAGATACCAACATGCGTTCCTATGGCAACAGGGAAAAGTGAAATTTGAGCCAAATTAAAGAATCACAAAGGAAACATACATGTAACACTGGCCATGTACAATACACAGATCTGTTAAGTGGACTTTTTTGATATTTTTGATGATGTACATACACTTACACGTTCATACTTTAGAACCGCATAGTCACAGCTGAATCACATGCACAATCTGGCTGAGAGGAGTGGTGATTCAGAGTGGAATCACCACTGTAGGCTGTGCGCTATTTCTACACTGTTATTTTCAAGGAGTTATTTTAACTCCAAAAGAGTTATTCTGTACCATATTTTTTAGTACATAATAACTCTTATGGAGTTAAAATAACTCCTTGAAAATAACAGTGTAACTTAATTAGCAACATATCAACAAAAGTAATAAATCATCAAGTAATTCATCGGACTCTGCGATTCAAGGAAATCACATGCCTGACTCGGTAATTGCACGTTAAACTGCACTCAAAAAACCGATATCGCCCTCGTTAGCTTCGTGACAACATAGGCACCAATGGCCGGTGAACTCGTGGATTGATTATTGTAGAATCCCAATAGCCCTTCTGGGGACCATCCATATCCATCATTACGTTTGCTGTTGCTAAGAATACAGCATTTTAATAGCGGCAATTAAAACGTTATTTTACAACAACAGGCCCTTTGCAGCTAACAAATCACGTGGTTGTACTGGAGAGCAAAAAGTAACTGACTTCATTTATTTAAAGGCCTTGTACGAGATCGGTATTGCTATTAGAAAAACCTGTTTGCAAATGCTATTTTCCACCTCCAATCAATTGCCGATCTTTCTAAAACTGCGTTTTTAAAGATAGCTTGCTCTCCAGTATTCATGGCAACGCCTTTCCCATGGGGATCATGAGCTCAATTCATTCGTTAATGAAGTATTATATCAGCACGTGACTGTTAGCTGCAAAGGGCCTATTAGGCCATCCCCATGAAATGTTTTGTTTACCATTGCTTGATATTTATGTCGATTGGTCGGAAGGCTATCATCTTTGAGCTACTACCGTTGTTTGGGCAGTAAAAATAGTTTTGCTCTACTTGCAGTCTTTGAAGGCCAATGGAGAGTTATGAGATGTACTAGAAATTTCAGTAGTCACAAAATGAATGGTCGGAATGAATAGACGTGATGCGTTGTATACCTTGTCTGTTGTTACGTATTTGCAAAATCTTTTCAAACCTACATTGTATTTCGTAATTTTATGTTATGTGTAACTAATGTTTATAAAAGCCATGTTAATAAATCGATTTGTAATTTCCGTTCATTACGTAATTAACAATCTATATAAGCCTTGTATCTATTTGTACCTCCACTGTAAAATAAACCAGAAGGCTGGTAACGGCCAGCCGAAATATCGTACAAACCTCGACAAGCGTTGTATGATCAGTATTGCAGTAGTCTTCGGTCACTTCATTAATATATTTTCTTCCACCTTCTTGCTGATCAAGACCAACGTCTGGCAAGATTGATCGCACACGATTTCTGCTGTGGTTTTCAAACCTGATCTGTATTAGTCCGGCACGAAATGCCGTAAACTTATTACCGGCTCTGTACTACTTCAATTTCTAGGCTTTCATGGCTTGAAAAAAATATGTACACCTTGATCTTTATGTCGATTGTTCAGAAGACTATAGTCTTCTGTGGATTTGGGGCAGTAAAAGATATGTCTATCCTAATTTCCGTGCAATATTTAAGGACTGTACAGCCAAGTGCTCTAAGAAAAATATATCATGTTTTCATTAGGTTAGTAGCTGATGTCACTGAATGAATATTTGATAATACGAAGCCATTTAGAATATCGTTCAAAATATCATGTTTTTTTCATAAAAGTTATTGTCAATGAGCTAACAAATTAAAGTACATGTACTTATCTTTTGTAGTAATTTGCTTGTTTCTGACTCCTTCATAAGCTTCGAATAACCCCCTCCACGCCACGCACCACGGCGACCTCCCGAACGCGTCCTATTTTCAAATCACTGGGACGTGAATCGTTAACCTGCCCTCCACGATGCTAGTGGGGCTAGCGCTGTGTGACGACTGACAACCTTACGTTTTCTAGTCTCCATGAAGCGGACGTTCCTGACATACTTGTATCTCACGTCACATACTTTGCACAATGTTGGAAGAACGTAAGTTATAACACTATGCATACGGATGCCACCGTTTTCTCACCGTAGCCGTGGAGACCAAGGCTCACAATATTATTACTGTTTTCATTGGGAGCAGACCGGCATTGGATTGACGGATGGCTAAACACAATTTTCGAAACGCGACACTTCCAAAGGTCGCACTTCATACCGTATTTCGAGACAATGTTGTGACTGTACTTCACCTTTTGCTGTTCATTTGCAGAAAAGATGCATACATTTGCGCGAACAGTTAGACCAATAACGCGAAAATACTTTCAATTACTTCCAAATGACATTCATTTTATTGTAATTGAAATTCATTAACGATTTTTCCAGAAAAATGTACTTTCATTTGAACAGTAATCAATTTCAATAACAGGAACCATCCAATCAAGTGCGCGAATTGACAATCATTTTAGTGTAATTGAAATTCATTGACGATTTCTCCATAAACAATAACATTCAATTGTATTTACAGACAACCATTAACACGGAAGCGGCATTCTTTAGTGCGATCATACAACATGCGCAGGACCGTAGCATCTTAAACAAGATATCCTTCTGACCAATTGACATACATATTAAGCTGTGAAAGTAAGTTTCCAGTCCATAACAGCCGATAGTGCAAACTGTATTTAAACTGCCACCAGTAATTAACCTTGCGAACTTCCGCGAGTACTGAACTTTCTAGCGTCAAATGCATGTGTTACGTTTCCAAACATCTTCCATAGAATGTTCTATTTTTTTACAGCAGAAACTGTATTATTACACATGTAGAAATAAAACAATGGTGCCATTTGAAGAATTATATCATGTCAAAAGTGCATAACAAAGAAATATATACCTACGGACGCGAGCAGCTCGTTTCACTTTGGTCAAATTCGGACTGTTTACGACTGGAAACAGCAAAAAATACAAGCAAGTAATGAAATATAGATACCATTCTTTACTCAATGCTGTTTAACCTTGGGTGTATAGGAAGAATAAAATCCTTGTAAATCTCGCCATGTAGTGTAAAACTACAATCTGTGAATCACGGCAGTGTGGTGAAAAGTGTCCAGCAATTTATTTTGATTGATTCTCATTGGATGTTACACAATACAGCTGTCAATTCAATGTCTGGAGACTGTGACATGCGCAGTACCGTGACACAGCGCCTTTAAGTATAGTAACTAAGATTCGTCGATGAAACTAAAGACTCTAAACACACATCCCACATGTGTTAGACACATGTCCACATGACCTATATATAAACTCACGGTACCAAGTATAGTAACTAAGATTCGTCGATGAAACTAAAGACTCTATAAACACACATTCCACATGTGTTAGACGGATGTCCACATGACCTATATATATACTCACGGTACTAAGTATAGTAACTACGTAAGATTCGTCGATGAAACTAAAGACTCTAAACACACATCCCACATGTGTTAGACGGATGTCCACATGACCTATATATATATACTCACGGTACTAAGTATAGTAACTAAGATTCGTCGATGAAACTAAAGACTCTAAACACACATCCCACATGTGTTAGGCGGATGTCCACATGACCTATATATATATCTAGCATGTTTTCACAAAAGGGGGTGTTAGGTTCAAAGGCTCCTTTTGTGAAAACATGCTAGATCTTGTGTACCTTACAATCTTCAAAGTGGCGCCATTTCTCGAGCTTTTGATGGATTTCGATGTACTACACGTCAAAACAACGGTCTCTTCCAGTACTTTAAGACTAGCGTGCCAGTTTTGCCGTATTTGGAGTAGAAAACCCGAAAATGTGGTTTTTGTAAGCTAACCTGAATCTCTCAAAGTTACTTGTGTACCCTAAAATCTTCAAAGTGGCGCCATTTCTCGAGCTTTTGATGGATTTCGATGTACTACACGTCAAAACAACGGTCTCTTCCAGTACTTTAAGACTAGCGTGCCAGTTTTGCCGTATTTGGAGTAGAAAACCCGAAAATGTGGTTTTTGTAAGCTAACCTGAATCTCTCAAAGTTACTTGTGTACCCTAAAATCTTCAAAGTGGCGCCATTTCTCGAGCTTTTGATGGATTTCGATGTACTACACGTCAAAACAACGGTCTCTTCCAGTACTTTAAGACTAGCGTGCCAGTTTTGCCGTATTTGGAGTAGAAAACCCGAAAATGTGGTTTTTGTAAGCTAACCTGAATCTCTCAAAGTTACTTGTGTACCCTAAAATCTTCAAAGTGGCGCCATTTCTCGAGCTTTTGATGGATTTCGATGCACTATACGGCAATACAACGTTCTCTTAATGTAGATTGCGTTTAGTGGATGGAAGTTTCCTGTATTTTGAGTAACAATACCAGAAAATGGCCTTTTTCTAACCTAAGCATAACCTCTAGGTCTCAAATAAAGAAATTATGGGATGGATCTAAGTCAAGTCAATTATGGGATAGAAAGGCCAGAAAAGTCTTCAACTGTCATTTGCCCTTTCAAGAAAACGGCAAAAACACGAGTTACTGGCTTTTAAAGCTTAAAGGCACACAAGATCTAGCATGTTTTCACAAAAGGGGGTGTTAGGTTCAAAGGCTCCTTTTGTGAAAACATGCTAGATCTTGTGTACCTTACAATCTTCAAAGTGGCGCCATTTCTCGAGCTTTTGATGGATTTCGATGTACTACACGTCAAAACAACGGTCTCTTCCAGTACTTTAAGACTAGCGTGCCAGTTTTGCCGTATTTGGAGTAGAAAACCCGAAAATGTGGTTTTTGTAAGCTAACCTGAATCTCTCAAAGTTACTTGTGTACCCTAAAATCTTCAAAGTGGCGCCATTTCTCGAGCTTTTGATGGATTTCGATGTACTACACGTCAAAACAACGGTCTCTTCCAGTACTTTAAGACTAGCGTGCCAGTTTTGCCGTATTTGGAGTAGAAAACCCGAAAATGTGGTTTTTGTAAGCTAACCTGAATCTCTCAAAGTTACTTGTGTACCCTAAAATCTTCAAAGTGGCGCCATTTCTCGAGCTTTTGATGGATTTCGATGTACTACACGTCAAAACAACGGTCTCTTCCAGTACTTTAAGACTAGCGTGCCAGTTTTGCCGTATTTGGAGTAGAAAACCCGAAAATGTGGTTTTTGTAAGCTAACCTGAATCTCTCAAAGTTACTTGTGTACCCTAAAATCTTCAAAGTGGCGCCATTTCTCGAGCTTTTGATGGATTTCGATGCACTATACGGCAATACAACGTTCTCTTAATGTAGATTGCGTTTAGTGGATGGAAGTTTCCTGTATTTTGAGTAACAATACCAGAAAATGGCCTTTTTCTAACCTAAGCATAACCTCTAGGTCTCAAATAAAGAAATTATGGGATGGATCTAAGTCAAGTCAATTATGGGATAGAAAGGCCAGAAAAGTCTTCAACTGTCATTTGCCCTTTCAAGAAAACGGCAAAAACACGAGTTACTGGCTTTTAAAGCTTAAAGGCACACAAGATCTAGCATGTTTTCACAAAAGGGGGTGTTAGGTTCAAAGGCTCCTTTTGTGAAAACATGCTAGATCTTGTGTACCTTACAATCTTCAAAGTGGCGCCATTTCTCGAGCTTTTGATGGATTTCGATGTACTACACGTCAAAACAACGGTCTCTTCCAGTACTTTAAGACTAGCGTGCCAGTTTTGCCGTATTTGGAGTAGAAAACCCGAAAATGTGGTTTTTGTAAGCTAACCTGAATCTCTCAAAGTTACTTGTGTACCCTAAAATCTTCAAAGTGGCGCCATTTCTCGAGCTTTTGATGGATTTCGATGTACTACACGTCAAAACAACGGTCTCTTCCAGTACTTTAAGACTAGCGTGCCAGTTTTGCCGTATTTGGAGTAGAAAACCCGAAAATGTGGTTTTTGTAAGCTAACCTGAATCTCTCAAAGTTACTTGTGTACCCTAAAATCTTCAAAGTGGCGCCATTTATCGAGCTTTTGATGGATTTCGATGTACTACACGTCAAAACAACGGTCTCTTCCAGTACTTTAAGACTAGCGTGCCAGTTTTGCCGTATTTGGAGTAGAAAACCCGAAAATGTGGTTTTTGTAAGCTAACCTGAATCTCTCAAAGTTACTTGTGTACCCTAAAATCTTCAAAGTGGCGCCATTTCTCGAGCTTTTGATGGATTTCGATGCACTATACGGCAATACAACGTTCTCTTAATGTAGATTGCGTTTAGTGGATGGAAGTTTCCTGTATTTTGAGTAACAATACCAGAAAATGGCCTTTTTCTAACCTAAGCATAACCTCTAGGTCTCAAATAAAGAAATTATGGGATGGATCTAAGTCAAGTCAATTATGGGATAGAAAGGCCAGAAAAGTCTTCAACTGTCATTTGCCCTTTCAAGAAAACGGCAAAAACACGAGTTACTGGCTTTTAAAGCTTAAAGGCACACAAGATCTAGCATGTTTTCACAAAAGGGGGTGTTAGGTTCAAAGGCTCCTTTTGTGAAAACATGCTAGATCTTGTGTACCTTACAATCTTCAAAGTGGCGCCATTTCTCGAGCTTTTGATGGATTTCGATGTACTACACGTCAAAACAACGGTCTCTTCCAGTACTTTAAGACTAGCGTGCCAGTTTTGCCGTATTTGGAGTAGAAAACCCGAAAATGTGGTTTTTGTAAGCTAACCTGAATCTCTCAAAGTTACTTGTGTACCCTAAAATCTTCAAAGTGGCGCCATTTCTCGAGCTTTTGATGGATTTCGATGTACTACACGTCAAAACAACGGTCTCTTCCAGTACTTTAAGACTAGCGTGCCAGTTTTGCCGTATTTGGAGTAGAAAACCCGAAAATGTGGTTTTTGTAAGCTAACCTGAATCTCTCAAAGTTACTTGTGTACCCTAAAATCTTCAAAGTGGCGCCATTTCTCGAGCTTTTGATGGATTTCGATGTACTACACGTCAAAACAACGGTCTCTTCCAGTACTTTAAGACTAGCGTGCCAGTTTTGCCGTATTTGGAGTAGAAAACCCGAAAATGTGGTTTTTGTAAGCTAACCTGAATCTCTCAAAGTTACTTGTGTACCCTAAAATCTTCAAAGTGGCGCCATTTCTCGAGCTTTTGATGGATTTCGATGCACTATACGGCAATACAACGTTCTCTTAATGTAGATTGCGTTTAGTGGATGGAAGTTTCCTGTATTTTGAGTAACAATACCAGAAAATGGCCTTTTTCTAACCTAAGCATAACCTCTAGGTCTCAAATAAAGAAATTATGGGATGGATCTAAGTCAAGTCAATTATGGGATAGAAAGGCCAGAAAAGTCTTCAACTGTCATTTGCCCTTTCAAGAAAACGGCAAAAACACGAGTTACTGGCTTTTAAAGCTTAAAGGCACACAAGATCTAGCATGTTTTCACAAAAGGGGGTGTTAGGTTCAAAGGCTCCTTTTGTGAAAACATGCTAGATCTTGTGTACCTTACAATCTTCAAAGTGGCGCCATTTCTCGAGCTTTTGATGGATTTCGATGTACTACACGTCAAAACAACGGTCTCTTCCAGTACTTTAAGACTAGCGTGCCAGTTTTGCCGTATTTGGAGTAGAAAACCCGAAAATGTGGTTTTTGTAAGCTAACCTGAATCTCTCAAAGTTACTTGTGTACCCTAAAATCTTCAAAGTGGCGCCATTTCTCGAGCTTTTGATGGATTTCGATGTACTACACGTCAAAACAACGGTCTCTTCCAGTACTTTAAGACTAGCGTGCCAGTTTTGCCGTATTTGGAGTAGAAAACCCGAAAATGTGGTTTTTGTAAGCTAACCTGAATCTCTCAAAGTTACTTGTGTACCCTAAAATCTTCAAAGTGGCGCCATTTCTCGAGCTTTTGATGGATTTCGATGTACTACACGTCAAAACAACGGTCTCTTCCAGTACTTTAAGACTAGCGTGCCAGTTTTGCCGTATTTGGAGTAGAAAACCCGAAAATGTGGTTTTTGTAAGCTAACCTGAATCTCTCAAAGTTACTTGTGTACCCTAAAATCTTCAAAGTGGCGCCATTTCTCGAGCTTTTGATGGATTTCGATGTACTACACGTCAAAACAACGGTCTCTTCCAGTACTTTAAGACTAGCGTGCCAGTTTTGCCGTATTTGGAGTAGAAAACCCGAAAATGTGGTTTTTGTAAGCTAACCTGAATCTCTCAAAGTTACTTGTGTACCCTAAAATCTTCAAAGTGGCGCCATTTCTCGAGCTTTTGATGGATTTCGATGCACTATACGGCAATACAACGTTCTCTTAATGTAGATTGCGTTTAGTGGATGGAAGTTTCCTGTATTTTGAGTAACAATACCAGAAAATGGCCTTTTTCTAACCTAAGCATAACCTCTAGGTCTCAAATAAAGAAATTATGGGATGGATCTAAGTCAAGTCAATTATGGGATAGAAAGGCCAGAAAAGTCTTCAACTGTCATTTGCCCTTTCAAGAAAACGGCAAAAACACGAGTTACTGGCTTTTAAAGCTTAAAGGCACACAAGATCTAGCATGTTTTCACAAAAGGGGGTGTTAGGTTCAAAGGCTCCTTTTGTGAAAACATGCTAGATCTTGTGTACCTTACAATCTTCAAAGTGGCGCCATTTCTCGAGCTTTTGATGGATTTCGATGTACTACACGTCAAAACAACGGTCTCTTCCAGTACTTTAAGACTAGCGTGCCAGTTTTGCCGTATTTGGAGTAGAAAACCCGAAAATGTGGTTTTTGTAAGCTAACCTGAATCTCTCAAAGTTACTTGTGTACCCTAAAATCTTCAAAGTGGCGCCATTTCTCGAGCTTTTGATGGATTTCGATGTACTACACGTCAAAACAACGGTCTCTTCCAGTACTTTAAGACTAGCGTGCCAGTTTTGCCGTATTTGGAGTAGAAAACCCGAAAATGTGGTTTTTGTAAGCTAACCTGAATCTCTCAAAGTTACTTGTGTACCCTAAAATCTTCAAAGTGGCGCCATTTCTCGAGCTTTTGATGGATTTCGATGTACTACACGTCAAAACAACGGTCTCTTCCAGTACTTTAAGACTAGCGTGCCAGTTTTGCCGTATTTGGAGTAGAAAACCCGAAAATGTGGTTTTTGTAAGCTAACCTGAATCTCTCAAAGTTACTTGTGTACCCTAAAATCTTCAAAGTGGCGCCATTTCTCGAGCTTTTGATGGATTTCGATGTACTACACGTCAAAACAACGGTCTCTTCCAGTACTTTAAGACTAGCGTGCCAGTTTTGCCGTATTTGGAGTAGAAAACCCGAAAATGTGGTTTTTGTAAGCTAACCTGAATCTCTCAAAGTTACTTGTGTACCCTAAAATCTTCAAAGTGGCGCCATTTCTCGAGCTTTTGATGGATTTCGATGTACTACACGTCAAAACAACGGTCTCTTCCAGTACTTTAAGACTAGCGTGCCAGTTTTGCCGTATTTGGAGTAGAAAACCCGAAAATGTGGTTTTTGTAAGCTAACCTGAATCTCTCAAAGTTACTTGTGTACCCTAAAATCTTCAAAGTGGCGCCATTTCTCGAGCTTTTGATGGATTTCGATGCACTATACGGCAATACAACGTTCTCTTAATGTAGATTGCGTTTAGTGGATGGAAGTTTCCTGTATTTTGAGTAACAATACCAGAAAATGGCCTTTTTCTAACCTAAGCATAACCTCTAGGTCTCAAATAAAGAAATTATGGGATGGATCTAAGTCAAGTCAATTATGGGATAGAAAGGCCAGAAAAGTCTTCAACTGTCATTTGCCCTTTCAAGAAAACGGCAAAAACACGAGTTACTGGCTTTTAAAGCTTAAAGGCACACAAGATCTAGCATGTTTTCACAAAAGGGGGTGTTAGGTTCAAAGGCTCCTTTTGTGAAAACATGCTAGATCTTGTGTACCTTACAATCTTCAAAGTGGCGCCATTTCTCGAGCTTTTGATGGATTTCGATGTACTACACGTCAAAACAACGGTCTCTTCCAGTACTTTAAGACTAGCGTGCCAGTTTTGCCGTATTTGGAGTAGAAAACCCGAAAATGTGGTTTTTGTAAGCTAACCTGAATCTCTCAAAGTTACTTGTGTACCCTAAAATCTTCAAAGTGGCGCCATTTCTCGAGCTTTTGATGGATTTCGATGTACTACACGTCAAAACAACGGTCTCTTCCAGTACTTTAAGACTAGCGTGCCAGTTTTGCCGTATTTGGAGTAGAAAACCCGAAAATGTGGTTTTTGTAAGCTAACCTGAATCTCTCAAAGTTACTTGTGTACCCTAAAATCTTCAAAGTGGCGCCATTTCTCGAGCTTTTGATGGATTTCGATGTACTACACGTCAAAACAACGGTCTCTTCCAGTACTTTAAGACTAGCGTGCCAGTTTTGCCGTATTTGGAGTAGAAAACCCGAAAATGTGGTTTTTGTAAGCTAACCTGAATCTCTCAAAGTTACTTGTGTACCCTAAAATCTTCAAAGTGGCGCCATTTCTCGAGCTTTTGATGGATTTCGATGTACTACACGTCAAAACAACGGTCTCTTCCAGTACTTTAAGACTAGCGTGCCAGTTTTGCCGTATTTGGAGTAGAAAACCCGAAAATGTGGTTTTTGTAAGCTAACCTGAATCTCTCAAAGTTACTTGTGTACCCTAAAATCTTCAAAGTGGCGCCATTTCTCGAGCTTTTGATGGATTTCGATGCACTATACGGCAATACAACGTTCTCTTAATGTAGATTGCGTTTAGTGGATGGAAGTTTCCTGTATTTTGAGTAACAATACCAGAAAATGGCCTTTTTCTAACCTAAGCATAACCTCTAGGTCTCAAATAAAGAAATTATGGGATGGATCTAAGTCAAGTCAATTATGGGATAGAAAGGCCAGAAAAGTCTTCAACTGTCATTTGCCCTTTCAAGAAAACGGCAAAAACACGAGTTACTGGCTTTTAAAGCTTAAAGGCACACAAGATCTAGCATGTTTTCACAAAAGGGGGTGTTAGGTTCAAAGGCTCCTTTTGTGAAAACATGCTAGATCTTGTGTACCTTACAATCTTCAAAGTGGCGCCATTTCTCGAGCTTTTGATGGATTTCGATGTACTACACGTCAAAACAACGGTCTCTTCCAGTACTTTAAGACTAGCGTGCCAGTTTTGCCGTATTTGGAGTAGAAAACCCGAAAATGTGGTTTTTGTAAGCTAACCTGAATCTCTCAAAGTTACTTGTGTACCCTAAAATCTTCAAAGTGGCGCCATTTCTCGAGCTTTTGATGGATTTCGATGTACTACACGTCAAAACAACGGTCTCTTCCAGTACTTTAAGACTAGCGTGCCAGTTTTGCCGTATTTGGAGTAGAAAACCCGAAAATGTGGTTTTTGTAAGCTAACCTGAATCTCTCAAAGTTACTTGTGTACCCTAAAATCTTCAAAGTGGCGCCATTTCTCGAGCTTTTGATGGATTTCGATGTACTACACGTCAAAACAACGGTCTCTTCCAGTACTTTAAGACTAGCGTGCCAGTTTTGCCGTATTTGGAGTAGAAAACCCGAAAATGTGGTTTTTGTAAGCTAACCTGAATCTCTCAAAGTTACTTGTGTACCCTAAAATCTTCAAAGTGGCGCCATTTCTCGAGCTTTTGATGGATTTCGATGCACTATACGGCAATACAACGTTCTCTTAATGTAGATTGCGTTTAGTGGATGGAAGTTTCCTGTATTTTGAGTAACAATACCAGAAAATGGCCTTTTTCTAACCTAAGCATAACCTCTAGGTCTCAAATAAAGAAATTATGGGATGGATCTAAGTCAAGTCAATTATGGGATAGAAAGGCCAGAAAAGTCTTCAACTGTCATTTGCCCTTTCAAGAAAACGGCAAAAACACGAGTTACTGGCTTTTAAAGCTTAAAGGCACACAAGATCTAGCATGTTTTCACAAAAGGGGGTGTTAGGTTCAAAGGCTCCTTTTGTGAAAACATGCTAGATCTTGTGTACCTTACAATCTTCAAAGTGGCGCCATTTCTCGAGCTTTTGATGGATTTCGATGTACTACACGTCAAAACAACGGTCTCTTCCAGTACTTTAAGACTAGCGTGCCAGTTTTGCCGTATTTGGAGTAGAAAACCCGAAAATGTGGTTTTTGTAAGCTAACCTGAATCTCTCAAAGTTACTTGTGTACCCTAAAATCTTCAAAGTGGCGCCATTTCTCGAGCTTTTGATGGATTTCGATGTACTACACGTCAAAACAACGGTCTCTTCCAGTACTTTAAGACTAGCGTGCCAGTTTTGCCGTATTTGGAGTAGAAAACCCGAAAATGTGGTTTTTGTAAGCTAACCTGAATCTCTCAAAGTTACTTGTGTACCCTAAAATCTTCAAAGTGGCGCCATTTCTCGAGCTTTTGATGGATTTCGATGTACTACACGTCAAAACAACGGTCTCTTCCAGTACTTTAAGACTAGCGTGCCAGTTTTGCCGTATTTGGAGTAGAAAACCCGAAAATGTGGTTTTTGTAAGCTAACCTGAATCTCTCAAAGTTACTTGTGTACCCTAAAATCTTCAAAGTGGCGCCATTTCTCGAGCTTTTGATGGATTTCGATGCACTATACGGCAATACAACGTTCTCTTAATGTAGATTGCGTTTAGTGGATGGAAGTTTCCTGTATTTTGAGTAACAATACCAGAAAATGGCCTTTTTCTAACCTAAGCATAACCTCTAGGTCTCAAATAAAGAAATTATGGGATGGATCTAAGTCAAGTCAATTATGGGATAGAAAGGCCAGAAAAGTCTTCAACTGTCATTTGCCCTTTCAAGAAAACGGCAAAAACACGAGTTACTGGCTTTTAAAGCTTAAAGGCACACAAGATCTAGCATGTTTTCACAAAAGGGGGTGTTAGGTTCAAAGGCTCCTTTTGTGAAAACATGCTAGATCTTGTGTACCTTACAATCTTCAAAGTGGCGCCATTTCTCGAGCTTTTGATGGATTTCGATGTACTACACGTCAAAACAACGGTCTCTTCCAGTACTTTAAGACTAGCGTGCCAGTTTTGCCGTATTTGGAGTAGAAAACCCGAAAATGTGGTTTTTGTAAGCTAACCTGAATCTCTCAAAGTTACTTGTGTACCCTAAAATCTTCAAAGTGGCGCCATTTCTCGAGCTTTTGATGGATTTCGATGTACTACACGTCAAAACAACGGTCTCTTCCAGTACTTTAAGACTAGCGTGCCAGTTTTGCCGTATTTGGAGTAGAAAACCCGAAAATGTGGTTTTTGTAAGCTAACCTGAATCTCTCAAAGTTACTTGTGTACCCTAAAATCTTCAAAGTGGCGCCATTTCTCGAGCTTTTGATGGATTTCGATGTACTACACGTCAAAACAACGGTCTCTTCCAGTACTTTAAGACTAGCGTGCCAGTTTTGCCGTATTTGGAGTAGAAAACCCGAAAATGTGGTTTTTGTAAGCTAACCTGAATCTCTCAAAGTTACTTGTGTACCCTAAAATCTTCAAAGTGGCGCCATTTCTCGAGCTTTTGATGGATTTCGATGTACTACACGTCAAAACAACGGTCTCTTCCAGTACTTTAAGACTAGCGTGCCAGTTTTGCCGTATTTGGAGTAGAAAACCCGAAAATGTGGTTTTTGTAAGCTAACCTGAATCTCTCAAAGTTACTTGTGTACCCTAAAATCTTCAAAGTGGCGCCATTTCTCGAGCTTTTGATGGATTTCGATGCACTATACGGCAATACAACGTTCTCTTAATGTAGATTGCGTTTAGTGGATGGAAGTTTCCTGTATTTTGAGTAACAATACCAGAAAATGGCCTTTTTCTAACCTAAGCATAACCTCTAGGTCTCAAATAAAGAAATTATGGGATGGATCTAAGTCAAGTCAATTATGGGATAGAAAGGCCAGAAAAGTCTTCAACTGTCATTTGCCCTTTCAAGAAAACGGCAAAAACACGAGTTACTGGCTTTTAAAGCTTAAAGGCACACAAGATCTAGCATGTTTTCACAAAAGGGGGTGTTAGGTTCAAAGGCTCCTTTTGTGAAAACATGCTAGATCTTGTGTACCTTACAATCTTCAAAGTGGCGCCATTTCTCGAGCTTTTGATGGATTTCGATGTACTACACGTCAAAACAACGGTCTCTTCCAGTACTTTAAGACTAGCGTGCCAGTTTTGCCGTATTTGGAGTAGAAAACCCGAAAATGTGGTTTTTGTAAGCTAACCTGAATCTCTCAAAGTTACTTGTGTACCCTAAAATCTTCAAAGTGGCGCCATTTCTCGAGCTTTTGATGGATTTCGATGTACTACACGTCAAAACAACGGTCTCTTCCAGTACTTTAAGACTAGCGTGCCAGTTTTGCCGTATTTGGAGTAGAAAACCCGAAAATGTGGTTTTTGTAAGCTAACCTGAATCTCTCAAAGTTACTTGTGTACCCTAAAATCTTCAAAGTGGCGCCATTTCTCGAGCTTTTGATGGATTTCGATGTACTACACGTCAAAACAACGGTCTCTTCCAGTACTTTAAGACTAGCGTGCCAGTTTTGCCGTATTTGGAGTAGAAAACCCGAAAATGTGGTTTTTGTAAGCTAACCTGAATCTCTCAAAGTTACTTGTGTACCCTAAAATCTTCAAAGTGGCGCCATTTCTCGAGCTTTTGATGGATTTCGATGTACTACACGTCAAAACAACGGTCTCTTCCAGTACTTTAAGACTAGCGTGCCAGTTTTGCCGTATTTGGAGTAGAAAACCCGAAAATGTGGTTTTTGTAAGCTAACCTGAATCTCTCAAAGTTACTTGTGTACCCTAAAATCTTCAAAGTGGCGCCATTTCTCGAGCTTTTGATGGATTTCGATGCACTATACGGCAATACAACGTTCTCTTAATGTAGATTGCGTTTAGTGGATGGAAGTTTCCTGTATTTTGAGTAACAATACCAGAAAATGGCCTTTTTCTAACCTAAGCATAACCTCTAGGTCTCAAATAAAGAAATTATGGGATGGATCTAAGTCAAGTCAATTATGGGATAGAAAGGCCAGAAAAGTCTTCAACTGTCATTTGCCCTTTCAAGAAAACGGCAAAAACACGAGTTACTGGCTTTTAAAGCTTAAAGGCACACAAGATCTAGCATGTTTTCACAAAAGGGGGTGTTAGGTTCAAAGGCTCCTTTTGTGAAAACATGCTAGATCTTGTGTACCTTACAATCTTCAAAGTGGCGCCATTTCTCGAGCTTTTGATGGATTTCGATGTACTACACGTCAAAACAACGGTCTCTTCCAGTACTTTAAGACTAGCGTGCCAGTTTTGCCGTATTTGGAGTAGAAAACCCGAAAATGTGGTTTTTGTAAGCTAACCTGAATCTCTCAAAGTTACTTGTGTACCCTAAAATCTTCAAAGTGGCGCCATTTCTCGAGCTTTTGATGGATTTCGATGTACTACACGTCAAAACAACGGTCTCTTCCAGTACTTTAAGACTAGCGTGCCAGTTTTGCCGTATTTGGAGTAGAAAACCCGAAAATGTGGTTTTTGTAAGCTAACCTGAATCTCTCAAAGTTACTTGTGTACCCTAAAATCTTCAAAGTGGCGCCATTTCTCGAGCTTTTGATGGATTTCGATGTACTACACGTCAAAACAACGGTCTCTTCCAGTACTTTAAGACTAGCGTGCCAGTTTTGCCGTATTTGGAGTAGAAAACCCGAAAATGTGGTTTTTGTAAGCTAACCTGAATCTCTCAAAGTTACTTGTGTACCCTAAAATCTTCAAAGTGGCGCCATTTCTCGAGCTTTTGATGGATTTCGATGCACTATACGGCAATACAACGTTCTCTTAATGTAGATTGCGTTTAGTGGATGGAAGTTTCCTGTATTTTGAGTAACAATACCAGAAAATGGCCTTTTTCTAACCTAAGCATAACCTCTAGGTCTCAAATAAAGAAATTATGGGATGGATCTAAGTCAAGTCAATTATGGGATAGAAAGGCCAGAAAAGTCTTCAACTGTCATTTGCCCTTTCAAGAAAACGGCAAAAACACGAGTTACTGGCTTTTAAAGCTTAAAGGCACACAAGATCTAGCATGTTTTCACAAAAGGGGGTGTTAGGTTCAAAGGCTCCTTTTGTGAAAACATGCTAGATCTTGTGTACCTTACAATCTTCAAAGTGGCGCCATTTCTCGAGCTTTTGATGGATTTCGATGTACTACACGTCAAAACAACGGTCTCTTCCAGTACTTTAAGACTAGCGTGCCAGTTTTGCCGTATTTGGAGTAGAAAACCCGAAAATGTGGTTTTTGTAAGCTAACCTGAATCTCTCAAAGTTACTTGTGTACCCTAAAATCTTCAAAGTGGCGCCATTTCTCGAGCTTTTGATGGATTTCGATGTACTACACGTCAAAACAACGGTCTCTTCCAGTACTTTAAGACTAGCGTGCCAGTTTTGCCGTATTTGGAGTAGAAAACCCGAAAATGTGGTTTTTGTAAGCTAACCTGAATCTCTCAAAGTTACTTGTGTACCCTAAAATCTTCAAAGTGGCGCCATTTCTCGAGCTTTTGATGGATTTCGATGTACTACACGTCAAAACAACGGTCTCTTCCAGTACTTTAAGACTAGCGTGCCAGTTTTGCCGTATTTGGAGTAGAAAACCCGAAAATGTGGTTTTTGTAAGCTAACCTGAATCTCTCAAAGTTACTTGTGTACCCTAAAATCTTCAAAGTGGCGCCATTTCTCGAGCTTTTGATGGATTTCGATGTACTACACGTCAAAACAACGGTCTCTTCCAGTACTTTAAGACTAGCGTGCCAGTTTTGCCGTATTTGGAGTAGAAAACCCGAAAATGTGGTTTTTGTAAGCTAACCTGAATCTCTCAAAGTTACTTGTGTACCCTAAAATCTTCAAAGTGGCGCCATTTCTCGAGCTTTTGATGGATTTCGATGCACTATACGGCAATACAACGTTCTCTTAATGTAGATTGCGTTTAGTGGATGGAAGTTTCCTGTATTTTGAGTAACAATACCAGAAAATGGCCTTTTTCTAACCTAAGCATAACCTCTAGGTCTCAAATAAAGAAATTATGGGATGGATCTAAGTCAAGTCAATTATGGGATAGAAAGGCCAGAAAAGTCTTCAACTGTCATTTGCCCTTTCAAGAAAACGGCAAAAACACGAGTTACTGGCTTTTAAAGCTTAAAGGCACACAAGATCTAGCATGTTTTCACAAAAGGGGGTGTTAGGTTCAAAGGCTCCTTTTGTGAAAACATGCTAGATCTTGTGTACCTTACAATCTTCAAAGTGGCGCCATTTCTCGAGCTTTTGATGGATTTCGATGTACTACACGTCAAAACAACGGTCTCTTCCAGTACTTTAAGACTAGCGTGCCAGTTTTGCCGTATTTGGAGTAGAAAACCCGAAAATGTGGTTTTTGTAAGCTAACCTGAATCTCTCAAAGTTACTTGTGTACCCTAAAATCTTCAAAGTGGCGCCATTTCTCGAGCTTTTGATGGATTTCGATGTACTACACGTCAAAACAACGGTCTCTTCCAGTACTTTAAGACTAGCGTGCCAGTTTTGCCGTATTTGGAGTAGAAAACCCGAAAATGTGGTTTTTGTAAGCTAACCTGAATCTCTCAAAGTTACTTGTGTACCCTAAAATCTTCAAAGTGGCGCCATTTCTCGAGCTTTTGATGGATTTCGATGTACTACACGTCAAAACAACGGTCTCTTCCAGTACTTTAAGACTAGCGTGCCAGTTTTGCCGTATTTGGAGTAGAAAACCCGAAAATGTGGTTTTTGTAAGCTAACCTGAATCTCTCAAAGTTACTTGTGTACCCTAAAATCTTCAAAGTGGCGCCATTTCTCGAGCTTTTGATGGATTTCGATGCACTATACGGCAATACAACGTTCTCTTAATGTAGATTGCGTTTAGTGGATGGAAGTTTCCTGTATTTTGAGTAACAATACCAGAAAATGGCCTTTTTCTAACCTAAGCATAACCTCTAGGTCTCAAATAAAGAAATTATGGGATGGATCTAAGTCAAGTCAATTATGGGATAGAAAGGCCAGAAAAGTCTTCAACTGTCATTTGCCCTTTCAAGAAAACGGCAAAAACACGAGTTACTGGCTTTTAAAGCTTAAAGGCACACAAGATCTAGCATGTTTTCACAAAAGGGGGTGTTAGGTTCAAAGGCTCCTTTTGTGAAAACATGCTAGATCTTGTGTACCTTACAATCTTCAAAGTGGCGCCATTTCTCGAGCTTTTGATGGATTTCGATGTACTACACGTCAAAACAACGGTCTCTTCCAGTACTTTAAGACTAGCGTGCCAGTTTTGCCGTATTTGGAGTAGAAAACCCGAAAATGTGGTTTTTGTAAGCTAACCTGAATCTCTCAAAGTTACTTGTGTACCCTAAAATCTTCAAAGTGGCGCCATTTCTCGAGCTTTTGATGGATTTCGATGTACTACACGTCAAAACAACGGTCTCTTCCAGTACTTTAAGACTAGCGTGCCAGTTTTGCCGTATTTGGAGTAGAAAACCCGAAAATGTGGTTTTTGTAAGCTAACCTGAATCTCTCAAAGTTACTTGTGTACCCTAAAATCTTCAAAGTGGCGCCATTTCTCGAGCTTTTGATGGATTTCGATGTACTACACGTCAAAACAACGGTCTCTTCCAGTACTTTAAGACTAGCGTGCCAGTTTTGCCGTATTTGGAGTAGAAAACCCGAAAATGTGGTTTTTGTAAGCTAACCTGAATCTCTCAAAGTTACTTGTGTACCCTAAAATCTTCAAAGTGGCGCCATTTCTCGAGCTTTTGATGGATTTCGATGCACTATACGGCAATACAACGTTCTCTTAATGTAGATTGCGTTTAGTGGATGGAAGTTTCCTGTATTTTGAGTAACAATACCAGAAAATGGCCTTTTTCTAACCTAAGCATAACCTCTAGGTCTCAAATAAAGAAATTATGGGATGGATCTAAGTCAAGTCAATTATGGGATAGAAAGGCCAGAAAAGTCTTCAACTGTCATTTGCCCTTTCAAGAAAACGGCAAAAACACGAGTTACTGGCTTTTAAAGCTTAAAGGCACACAAGATCTAGCATGTTTTCACAAAAGGGGGTGTTAGGTTCAAAGGCTCCTTTTGTGAAAACATGCTAGATCTTGTGTACCTTACAATCTTCAAAGTGGCGCCATTTCTCGAGCTTTTGATGGATTTCGATGTACTACACGTCAAAACAACGGTCTCTTCCAGTACTTTAAGACTAGCGTGCCAGTTTTGCCGTATTTGGAGTAGAAAACCCGAAAATGTGGTTTTTGTAAGCTAACCTGAATCTCTCAAAGTTACTTGTGTACCCTAAAATCTTCAAAGTGGCGCCATTTCTCGAGCTTTTGATGGATTTCGATGTACTACACGTCAAAACAACGGTCTCTTCCAGTACTTTAAGACTAGCGTGCCAGTTTTGCCGTATTTGGAGTAGAAAACCCGAAAATGTGGTTTTTGTAAGCTAACCTGAATCTCTCAAAGTTACTTGTGTACCCTAAAATCTTCAAAGTGGCGCCATTTCTCGAGCTTTTGATGGATTTCGATGTACTACACGTCAAAACAACGGTCTCTTCCAGTACTTTAAGACTAGCGTGCCAGTTTTGCCGTATTTGGAGTAGAAAACCCGAAAATGTGGTTTTTGTAAGCTAACCTGAATCTCTCAAAGTTACTTGTGTACCCTAAAATCTTCAAAGTGGCGCCATTTCTCGAGCTTTTGATGGATTTCGATGCACTATACGGCAATACAACGTTCTCTTAATGTAGATTGCGTTTAGTGGATGGAAGTTTCCTGTATTTTGAGTAACAATACCAGAAAATGGCCTTTTTCTAACCTAAGCATAACCTCTAGGTCTCAAATAAAGAAATTATGGGATGGATCTAAGTCAAGTCAATTATGGGATAGAAAGGCCAGAAAAGTCTTCAACTGTCATTTGCCCTTTCAAGAAAACGGCAAAAACACGAGTTACTGGCTTTTAAAGCTTAAAGGCACACAAGATCTAGCATGTTTTCACAAAAGGGGGTGTTAGGTTCAAAGGCTCCTTTTGTGAAAACATGCTAGATCTTGTGTACCTTACAATCTTCAAAGTGGCGCCATTTCTCGAGCTTTTGATGGATTTCGATGTACTACACGTCAAAACAACGGTCTCTTCCAGTACTTTAAGACTAGCGTGCCAGTTTTGCCGTATTTGGAGTAGAAAACCCGAAAATGTGGTTTTTGTAAGCTAACCTGAATCTCTCAAAGTTACTTGTGTACCCTAAAATCTTCAAAGTGGCGCCATTTCTCGAGCTTTTGATGGATTTCGATGTACTACACGTCAAAACAACGGTCTCTTCCAGTACTTTAAGACTAGCGTGCCAGTTTTGCCGTATTTGGAGTAGAAAACCCGAAAATGTGGTTTTTGTAAGCTAACCTGAATCTCTCAAAGTTACTTGTGTACCCTAAAATCTTCAAAGTGGCGCCATTTCTCGAGCTTTTGATGGATTTCGATGTACTACACGTCAAAACAACGGTCTCTTCCAGTACTTTAAGACTAGCGTGCCAGTTTTGCCGTATTTGGAGTAGAAAACCCGAAAATGTGGTTTTTGTAAGCTAACCTGAATCTCTCAAAGTTACTTGTGTACCCTAAAATCTTCAAAGTGGCGCCATTTCTCGAGCTTTTGATGGATTTCGATGCACTATACGGCAATACAACGTTCTCTTAATGTAGATTGCGTTTAGTGGATGGAAGTTTCCTGCATTTTGAGTAACAATACCAGAAAATGGCCTTTTTCTAACCTAAGCATAACCTCTAGGTCTCAAATAAAGAAATTATGGGATGGATCTAAGTCAAGTCAATTATGGGATAGAAAGGCCAGAAAAGTCTTCAACTGTCATTTGCCCTTTCAAGAAAACGGCAAAAACACGAGTTACTGGCTTTTAAAGCTTAAAGGCACACAAGATCTAGCATGTTTTCACAAAAGGGGGTGTTAGGTTCAAAGGCTCCTTTTGTGAAAACATGCTAGATCTTGTGTACCTTACAATCTTCAAAGTGGCGCCATTTCTCGAGCTTTTGATGGATTTCGATGTACTACACGTCAAAACAACGGTCTCTTCCAGTACTTTAAGACTAGCGTGCCAGTTTTGCCGTATTTGGAGTAGAAAACCCGAAAATGTGGTTTTTGTAAGCTAACCTGAATCTCTCAAAGTTACTTGTGTACCCTAAAATCTTCAAAGTGGCGCCATTTCTCGAGCTTTTGATGGATTTCGATGTACTACACGTCAAAACAACGGTCTCTTCCAGTACTTTAAGACTAGCGTGCCAGTTTTGCCGTATTTGGAGTAGAAAACCCGAAAATGTGGTTTTTGTAAGCTAACCTGAATCTCTCAAAGTTACTTGTGTACCCTAAAATCTTCAAAGTGGCGCCATTTCTCGAGCTTTTGATGGATTTCGATGTACTACACGTCAAAACAACGGTCTCTTCCAGTACTTTAAGACTAGCGTGCCAGTTTTGCCGTATTTGGAGTAGAAAACCCGAAAATGTGGTTTTTGTAAGCTAACCTGAATCTCTCAAAGTTACTTGTGTACCCTAAAATCTTCAAAGTGGCGCCATTTCTCGAGCTTTTGATGGATTTCGATGCACTATACGGCAATACAACGTTCTCTTAATGTAGATTGCGTTTAGTGGATGGAAGTTTCCTGTATTTTGAGTAACAATACCAGAAAATGGCCTTTTTCTAACCTAAGCATAACCTCTAGGTCTCAAATAAAGAAATTATGGGATGGATCTAAGTCAAGTCAATTATGGGATAGAAAGGCCAGAAAAGTCTTCAACTGTCATTTGCCCTTTCAAGAAAACGGCAAAAACACGAGTTACTGGCTTTTAAAGCTTAAAGGCACACAAGATCTAGCATGTTTTCACAAAAGGGGGTGTTAGGTTCAAAGGCTCCTTTTGTGAAAACATGCTAGATCTTGTGTACCTTACAATCTTCAAAGTGGCGCCATTTCTCGAGCTTTTGATGGATTTCGATGTACTACACGTCAAAACAACGGTCTCTTCCAGTACTTTAAGACTAGCGTGCCAGTTTTGCCGTATTTGGAGTAGAAAACCCGAAAATGTGTTTTTTGTAAGCTAACCTGAATCTCTCAAAGTTACTTGTGTACCCTAAAATCTTCAAAGTGGCGCCATTTCTCGAGCTTTTGATGGATTTCGATGTACTACACGTCAAAACAACGGTCTCTTCCAGTACTTTAAGACTAGCGTGCCAGTTTTGCCGTATTTGGAGTAGAAAACCCGAAAATGTGGTTTTTGTAAGCTAACCTGAATCTCTCAAAGTTACTTGTGTACCCTAAAATCTTCAAAGTGGCGCCATTTCTCGAGCTTTTGATGGGTTTCGATGTACTACACGTCAAAACAACGGTCTCTTCCAGTACTTTAAGACTAGCGTGCCAGTTTTGCCGTATTTGGAGTAGAAAACCCGAAAATGTGGTTTTTGTAAGCTAACCTGAATCTCTCAAAGTTACTTGTGTACCCTAAAATCTTCAAAGTGGCGCCATTTCTCGAGCTTTTGATGGATTTCGATGCACTATACGGCAATACAACGTTCTCTTAATGTAGATTGCGTTTAGTGGATGGAAGTTTCCTGTATTTTGAGTAACAATACCAGAAAATGGCCTTTTTCTAACCTAAGCATAACCTCTAGGTCTCAAATAAAGAAATTATGGGATGGATCTAAGTCAAGTCAATTATGGGATAGAAAGGCCAGAAAAGTCTTCAACTGTCATTTGCCCTTTCAAGAAAACGGCAAAAACACGAGTTACTGGCTTTTAAAGCTTAAAGGCACACAAGATCTAGCATGTTTTCACAAAAGGGGGTGTTAGGTTCAAAGGCTCCTTTTGTGAAAACATGCTAGATCTTGTGTACCTTACAATCTTCAAAGTGGCGCCATTTCTCGAGCTTTTGATGGATTTCGATGTACTACACGTCAAAACAACGGTCTCTTCCAGTACTTTAAGACTAGCGTGCCAGTTTTGCCGTATTTGGAGTAGAAAACCCGAAAATGTGGTTTTTGTAAGCTAACCTGAATCTCTCAAAGTTACTTGTGTACCCTAAAATCTTCAAAGTGGCGCCATTTCTCGAGCTTTTGATGGATTTCGATGTACTACACGTCAAAACAACGGTCTCTTCCAGTACTTTAAGACTAGCGTGCCAGTTTTGCCGTATTTGGAGTAGAAAACCCGAAAATGTGGTTTTTGTAAGCTAACCTGAATCTCTCAAAGTTACTTGTGTACCCTAAAATCTTCAAAGTGGCGCCATTTCTCGAGCTTTTGATGGATTTCGATGTACTACACGTCAAAACAACGGTCTCTTCCAGTACTTTAAGACTAGCGTGCCAGTTTTGCCGTATTTGGAGTAGAAAACCCGAAAATGTGGTTTTTGTAAGCTAACCTGAATCTCTCAAAGTTACTTGTGTACCCTAAAATCTTCAAAGTGGCGCCATTTCTCGAGCTTTTGATGGATTTCGATGCACTATACGGCAATACAACGTTCTCTTAATGTAGATTGCGTTTAGTGGATGGAAGTTTCCTGTATTTTGAGTAACAATACCAGAAAATGGCCTTTTTCTAACCTAAGCATAACCTCTAGGTCTCAAATAAAGAAATTATGGGATGGATCTAAGTCAAGTCAATTATGGGATAGAAAGGCCAGAAAAGTCTTCAACTGTCATTTGCCCTTTCAAGAAAACGGCAAAAACACGAGTTACTGGCTTTTAAAGCTTAAAGGCACACAAGATCTAGCATGTTTTCACAAAAGGGGGTGTTAGGTTCAAAGGCTCCTTTTGTGAAAACATGCTAGATCTTGTGTACCTTACAATCTTCAAAGTGGCGCCATTTCTCGAGCTTTTGATGGATTTCGATGTACTACACGTCAAAACAACGGTCTCTTCCAGTACTTTAAGACTAGCGTGCCAGTTTTGCCGTATTTGGAGTAGAAAACCCGAAAATGTGGTTTTTGTAAGCTAACCTGAATCTCTCAAAGTTACTTGTGTACCCTAAAATCTTCAAAGTGGCGCCATTTCTCGAGCTTTTGATGGATTTCGATGTACTACACGTCAAAACAACGGTCTCTTCCAGTACTTTAAGACTAGCGTGCCAGTTTTGCCGTATTTGGAGTAGAAAACCCGAAAATGTGGTTTTTGTAAGCTAACCTGAATCTCTCAAAGTTACTTGTGTACCCTAAAATCTTCAAAGTGGCGCCATTTCTCGAGCTTTTGATGGATTTCGATGTACTACACGTCAAAACAACGGTCTCTTCCAGTACTTTAAGACTAGCGTGCCAGTTTTGCCGTATTTGGAGTAGAAAACCCGAAAATGTGGTTTTTGTAAGCTAACCTGAATCTCTCAAAGTTACTTGTGTACCCTAAAATCTTCAAAGTGGCGCCATTTCTCGAGCTTTTGATGGATTTCGATGCACTATACGGCAATACAACGTTCTCTTAATGTAGATTGCGTTTAGTGGATGGAAGTTTCCTGTATTTTGAGTAACAATACCAGAAAATGGCCTTTTTCTAACCTAAGCATAACCTCTAGGTCTCAAATAAAGAAATTATGGGATGGATCTAAGTCAAGTCAATTATGGGATAGAAAGGCCAGAAAAGTCTTCAACTGTCATTTGCCCTTTCAAGAAAACGGCAAAAACACGAGTTACTGGCTTTTAAAGCTTAAAGGCACACAAGATCTAGCATGTTTTCACAAAAGGGGGTGTTAGGTTCAAAGGCTCCTTTTGTGAAAACATGCTAGATCTTGTGTACCTTACAATCTTCAAAGTGGCGCCATTTCTCGAGCTTTTGATGGATTTCGATGTACTACACGTCAAAACAACGGTCTCTTCCAGTACTTTAAGACTAGCGTGCCAGTTTTGCCGTATTTGGAGTAGAAAACCCGAAAATGTGGTTTTTGTAAGCTAACCTGAATCTCTCAAAGTTACTTGTGTACCCTAAAATCTTCAAAGTGGCGCCATTTCTCGAGCTTTTGATGGATTTCGATGTACTACACGTCAAAACAACGGTCTCTTCCAGTACTTTAAGACTAGCGTGCCAGTTTTGCCGTATTTGGAGTAGAAAACCCGAAAATGTGGTTTTTGTAAGCTAACCTGAATCTCTCAAAGTTACTTGTGTACCCTAAAATCTTCAAAGTGGCGCCATTTCTCGAGCTTTTGATGGATTTCGATGTACTACACGTCAAAACAACGGTCTCTTCCAGTACTTTAAGACTAGCGTGCCAGTTTTGCCGTATTTGGAGTAGAAAACCCGAAAATGTGGTTTTTGTAAGCTAACCTGAATCTCTCAAAGTTACTTGTGTACCCTAAAATCTTCAAAGTGGCGCCATTTCTCGAGCTTTTGATGGATTTCGATGCACTATACGGCAATACAACGTTCTCTTAATGTAGATTGCGTTTAGTGGATGGAAGTTTCCTGTATTTTGAGTAACAATACCAGAAAATGGCCTTTTTCTAACCTAAGCATAACCTCTAGGTCTCAAATAAAGAAATTATGGGATGGATCTAAGTCAAGTCAATTATGGGATAGAAAGGCCAGAAAAGTCTTCAACTGTCATTTGCCCTTTCAAGAAAACGGCAAAAACACGAGTTACTGGCTTTTAAAGCTTAAAGGCACACAAGATCTAGCATGTTTTCACAAAAGGGGGTGTTAGGTTCAAAGGCTCCTTTTGTGAAAACATGCTAGATCTTGTGTACCTTACAATCTTCAAAGTGGCGCCATTTCTCGAGCTTTTGATGGATTTCGATGTACTACACGTCAAAACAACGGTCTCTTCCAGTACTTTAAGACTAGCGTGCCAGTTTTGCCGTATTTGGAGTAGAAAACCCGAAAATGTGGTTTTTGTAAGCTAACCTGAATCTCTCAAAGTTACTTGTGTACCCTAAAATCTTCAAAGTGGCGCCATTTCTCGAGCTTTTGATGGATTTCGATGCACTATACGGCAATACAACGTTCTCTTAATGTAGATTGCGTTTAGTGGATGGAAGTTTCCTGTATTTTGAGTAACAATACCAGAAAATGGCCTTTTTCTAACCTAAGCATAACCTCTAGGTCTCAAATAAAGAAATTATGGGATGGATCTAAGTCAAGTCAATTATGGGATAGAAAGGCCAGAAAAGTCTTCAACTGTCATTTGCCCTTTCAAGAAAACGGCAAAAACACGAGTTACTGGCTTTTAAAGCTTAAAGGCACACAAGATCTAGCATGTTTTCACAAAAGGGGGTGTTAGGTTCAAAGGCTCCTTTTGTGAAAACATGCTAGATCTTGTGTACCTTACAATCTTCAAAGTGGCGCCATTTCTCGAGCTTTTGATGGATTTCGATGTACTACACGTCAAAACAACGGTCTCTTCCAGTACTTTAAGACTAGCGTGCCAGTTTTGCCGTATTTGGAGTAGAAAACCCGAAAATGTGTTTTTTGTAAGCTAACCTGAATCTCTCAAAGTTACTTGTGTACCCTAAAATCTTCAAAGTGGCGCCATTTCTCGAGCTTTTGATGGATTTCGATGTACTACACGTCAAAACAACGGTCTCTTCCAGTACTTTAAGACTAGCGTGCCAGTTTTGCCGTATTTGGAGTAGAAAACCCGAAAATGTGGTTTTTGTAAGCTAACCTGAATCTCTCAAAGTTACTTGTGTACCCTAAAATCTTCAAAGTGGCGCCATTTCTCGAGCTTTTGATGGATTTCGATGTACTACACGTCAAAACAACGGTCTCTTCCAGTACTTTAAGACTAGCGTGCCAGTTTTGCCGTATTTGGAGTAGAAAACCCGAAAATGTGGTTTTTGTAAGCTAACCTGAATCTCTCAAAGTTACTTGTGTACCCTAAAATCTTCAAAGTGGCGCCATTTCTCGAGCTTTTGATGGATTTCGATGCACTATACGGCAATACAACGTTCTCTTAATGTAGATTGCGTTTAGTGGATGGAAGTTTCCTGTATTTTGAGTAACAATACCAGAAAATGGCCTTTTTCTAACCTAAGCATAACCTCTAGGTCTCAAATAAAGAAATTATGGGATGGATCTAAGTCAAGTCAATTATGGGATAGAAAGGCCAGAAAAGTCTTCAACTGTCATTTGCCCTTTCAAGAAAACGGCAAAAACACGAGTTACTGGCTTTTAAAGCTTAAAGGCACACAAGATCTAGCATGTTTTCACAAAAGGGGGTGTTAGGTTCAAAGGCTCCTTTTGTGAAAACATGCTAGATCTTGTGTACCTTACAATCTTCAAAGTGGCGCCATTTCTCGAGCTTTTGATGGATTTCGATGTACTACACGTCAAAACAACGGTCTCTTCCAGTACTTTAAGACTAGCGTGCCAGTTTTGCCGTATTTGGAGTAGAAAACCCGAAAATGTGGTTTTTGTAAGCTAACCTGAATCTCTCAAAGTTACTTGTGTACCCTAAAATCTTCAAAGTGGCGCCATTTCTCGAGCTTTTGATGGATTTCGATGTACTACACGTCAAAACAACGGTCTCTTCCAGTACTTTAAGACTAGCGTGCCAGTTTTGCCGTATTTGGAGTAGAAAACCCGAAAATGTGGTTTTTGTAAGCTAACCTGAATCTCTCAAAGTTACTTGTGTACCCTAAAATCTTCAAAGTGGCGCCATTTCTCGAGCTTTTGATGGATTTCGATGTACTACACGTCAAAACAACGGTCTCTTCCAGTACTTTAAGACTAGCGTGCCAGTTTTGCCGTATTTGGAGTAGAAAACCCGAAAATGTGGTTTTTGTAAGCTAACCTGAATCTCTCAAAGTTACTTGTGTACCCTAAAATCTTCAAAGTGGCGCCATTTCTCGAGCTTTTGATGGATTTCGATGTACTACACGTCAAAACAACGGTCTCTTCCAGTACTTTAAGACTAGCGTGCCAGTTTTGCCGTATTTGGAGTAGAAAACCCGAAAATGTGGTTTTTGTAAGCTAACCTGAATCTCTCAAAGTTACTTGTGTACCCTAAAATCTTCAAAGTGGCGCCATTTCTCGAGCTTTTGATGGATTTCGATGTACTACACGTCAAAACAACGGTCTCTTCCAGTACTTTAAGACTAGCGTGCCAGTTTTGCCGTATTTGGAGTAGAAAACCCGAAAATGTGGTTTTTGTAAGCTAACCTGAATCTCTCAAAGTTACTTGTGTACCCTAAAATCTTCAAAGTGGCGCCATTTCTCGAGCTTTTGATGGATTTCGATGTACTACACGTCAAAACAACGGTCTCTTCCAGTACTTTAAGACTAGCGTGCCAGTTTTGCCGTATTTGGAGTAGAAAACCCGAAAATGTGGTTTTTGTAAGCTAACCTGAATCTCTCAAAGTTACTTGTGTACCCTAAAATCTTCAAAGTGGCGCCATTTCTCGAGCTTTTGATGGATTTCGATGTACTACACGTCAAAACAACGGTCTCTTCCAGTACTTTAAGACTAGCGTGCTAGTTTTGCCGTATTTGGAGTAGAAAACCCGAAAATGTGGTTTTTGTAAGCTAACCTGAATCTCTCAAAGTTACTTGTGTACCCTAAAATCTTCAAAGTGGCGCCATTTCTCGAGCTTTTGATGGATTTCGATGCACTATACGGCAATACAACGTTCTCTTAATGTAGATTGCGTTTAGTGGATGGAAGTTTCCTGTATTTTGAGTAACAATACCAGAAAATGGCCTTTTTCTAACCTAAGCATAACCTCTAGGTCTCAAATAAAGAAATTATGGGATGGATCTAAGTCAAGTCAATTATGGGATAGAAAGGCCAGAAAAGTCTTCAACTGTCATTTGCCCTTTCAAGAAAACGGCAAAAACACGAGTTACTGGCTTTTAAAGCTTAAAGGCACACAAGATCTAGCATGTTTTCACAAAAGGGGGTGTTAGGTTCAAAGGCTCCTTTTGTGAAAACATGCTAGATCTTGTGTACCTTACAATCTTCAAAGTGGCGCCATTTCTCGAGCTTTTGATGGATTTCGATGTACTACACGTCAAAACAACGGTCTCTTCCAGTACTTTAAGACTAGCGTGCCAGTTTTGCCGTATTTGGAGTAGAAAACCCGAAAATGTGGTTTTTGTAAGCTAACCTGAATCTCTCAAAGTTACTTGTGTACCCTAAAATCTTCAAAGTGGCGCCATTTCTCGAGCTTTTGATGGATTTCGATGTACTACACGTCAAAACAACGGTCTCTTCCAGTACTTTAAGACTAGCGTGCCAGTTTTGCCGTATTTGGAGTAGAAAACCCGAAAATGTGGTTTTTGTAAGCTAACCTGAATCTCTCAAAGTTACTTGTGTACCCTAAAATCTTCAAAGTGGCGCCATTTCTCGAGCTTTTGATGGATTTCGATGTACTACACGTCAAAACAACGGTCTCTTCCAGTACTTTAAGACTAGCGTGCCAGTTTTGCCGTATTTGGAGTAGAAAACCCGAAAATGTGGTTTTTGTAAGCTAACCTGAATCTCTCAAAGTTACTTGTGTACCCTAAAATCTTCAAAGTGGCGCCATTTCTCGAGCTTTTGATGGATTTCGATGTACTACACGTCAAAACAACGGTCTCTTCCAGTACTTTAAGACTAGCGTGCCAGTTTTGCCGTATTTGGAGTAGAAAACCCGAAAATGTGGTTTTTGTAAGCTAACCTGAATCTCTCAAAGTTACTTGTGTACCCTAAAATCTTCAAAGTGGCGCCATTTCTCGAGCTTTTGATGGATTTCGATGCACTATACGGCAATACAACGTTCTCTTAATGTAGATTGCGTTTAGTGGATGGAAGTTTCCTGTATTTTGAGTAACAATACCAGAAAATGGCCTTTTTCTAACCTAAGCATAACCTCTAGGTCTCAAATAAAGAAATTATGGGATGGATCTAAGTCAAGTCAATTATGGGATAGAAAGGCCAGAAAAGTCTTCAACTGTCATTTGCCCTTTCAAGAAAACGGCAAAAACACGAGTTACTGGCTTTTAAAGCTTAAAGGCACACAAGATCTAGCATGTTTTCACAAAAGGGGGTGTTAGGTTCAAAGGCTCCTTTTGTGAAAACATGCTAGATCTTGTGTACCTTACAATCTTCAAAGTGGCGCCATTTCTCGAGCTTTTGATGGATTTCGATGTACTACACGTCAAAACAACGGTCTCTTCCAGTACTTTAAGACTAGCGTGCCAGTTTTGCCGTATTTGGAGTAGAAAACCCGAAAATGTGGTTTTTGTAAGCTAACCTGAATCTCTCAAAGTTACTTGTGTACCCTAAAATCTTCAAAGTGGCGCCATTTCTCGAGCTTTTGATGGATTTCGATGTACTACACGTCAAAACAACGGTCTCTTCCAGTACTTTAAGACTAGCGTGCCAGTTTTGCCGTATTTGGAGTAGAAAACCCGAAAATGTGGTTTTTGTAAGCTAACCTGAATCTCTCAAAGTTACTTGTGTACCCTAAAATCTTCAAAGTGGCGCCATTTCTCGAGCTTTTGATGGATTTCGATGTACTACACGTCAAAACAACGGTCTCTTCCAGTACTTTAAGACTAGCGTGCCAGTTTTGCCGTATTTGGAGTAGAAAACCCGAAAATGTGGTTTTTGTAAGCTAACCTGAATCTCTCAAAGTTACTTGTGTACCCTAAAATCTTCAAAGTGGCGCCATTTCTCGAGCTTTTGATGGATTTCGATGTACTACACGTCAAAACAACGGTCTCTTCCAGTACTTTAAGACTAGCGTGCCAGTTTTGCCGTATTTGGAGTAGAAAACCCGAAAATGTGGTTTTTGTAAGCTAACCTGAATCTCTCAAAGTTACTTGTGTACCCTAAAATCTTCAAAGTGGCGCCATTTCTCGAGCTTTTGATGGATTTCGATGTACTACACGTCAAAACAACGGTCTCTTCCAGTACTTTAAGACTAGCGTGCCAGTTTTGCCGTATTTGGAGTAGAAAACCCGAAAATGTGGTTTTTGTAAGCTAACCTGAATCTCTCAAAGTTACTTGTGTACCCTAAAATCTTCAAAGTGGCGCCATTTCTCGAGCTTTTGATGGATTTCGATGTACTACACGTCAAAACAACGGTCTCTTCCAGTACTTTAAGACTAGCGTGCTAGTTTTGCCGTATTTGGAGTAGAAAACCCGAAAATGTGGTTTTTGTAAGCTAACCTGAATCTCTCAAAGTTACTTGTGTACCCTAAAATCTTCAAAGTGGCGCCATTTCTCGAGCTTTTGATGGATTTCGATGCACTATACGGCAATACAACGTTCTCTTAATGTAGATTGCGTTTAGTGGATGGAAGTTTCCTGTATTTTGAGTAACAATACCAGAAAATGGCCTTTTTCTAACCTAAGCATAACCTCTAGGTCTCAAATAAAGAAATTATGGGATGGATCTAAGTCAAGTCAATTATGGGATAGAAAGGCCAGAAAAGTCTTCAACTGTCATTTGCCCTTTCAAGAAAACGGCAAAAACACGAGTTACTGGCTTTTAAAGCTTAAAGGCACACAAGATCTAGCATGTTTTCACAAAAGGGGGTGTTAGGTTCAAAGGCTCCTTTTGTGAAAACATGCTAGATCTTGTGTACCTTACAATCTTCAAAGTGGCGCCATTTCTCGAGCTTTTGATGGATTTCGATGTACTACACGTCAAAACAACGGTCTCTTCCAGTACTTTAAGACTAGCGTGCCAGTTTTGCCGTATTTGGAGTAGAAAACCCGAAAATGTGGTTTTTGTAAGCTAACCTGAATCTCTCAAAGTTACTTGTGTACCCTAAAATCTTCAAAGTGGCGCCATTTCTCGAGCTTTTGATGGATTTCGATGTACTACACGTCAAAACAACGGTCTCTTCCAGTACTTTAAGACTAGCGTGCCAGTTTTGCCGTATTTGGAGTAGAAAACCCGAAAATGTGGTTTTTGTAAGCTAACCTGAATCTCTCAAAGTTACTTGTGTACCCTAAAATCTTCAAAGTGGCGCCATTTCTCGAGCTTTTGATGGATTTCGATGTACTACACGTCAAAACAACGGTCTCTTCCAGTACTTTAAGACTAGCGTGCCAGTTTTGCCGTATTTGGAGTAGAAAACCCGAAAATGTGGTTTTTGTAAGCTAACCTGAATCTCTCAAAGTTACTTGTGTACCCTAAAATCTTCAAAGTGGCGCCATTTCTCGAGCTTTTGATGGATTTCGATGTACTACACGTCAAAACAACGGTCTCTTCCAGTACTTTAAGACTAGCGTGCCAGTTTTGCCGTATTTGGAGTAGAAAACCCGAAAATGTGGTTTTTGTAAGCTAACCTGAATCTCTCAAAGTTACTTGTGTACCCTAAAATCTTCAAAGTGGCGCCATTTCTCGAGCTTTTGATGGATTTCGATGCACTATACGGCAATACAACGTTCTCTTAATGTAGATTGCGTTTAGTGGATGGAAGTTTCCTGTATTTTGAGTAACAATACCAGAAAATGGCCTTTTTCTAACCTAAGCATAACCTCTAGGTCTCAAATAAAGAAATTATGGGATGGATCTAAGTCAAGTCAATTATGGGATAGAAAGGCCAGAAAAGTCTTCAACTGTCATTTGCCCTTTCAAGAAAACGGCAAAAACACGAGTTACTGGCTTTTAAAGCTTAAAGGCACACAAGATCTAGCATGTTTTCACAAAAGGGGGTGTTAGGTTCAAAGGCTCCTTTTGTGAAAACATGCTAGATCTTGTGTACCTTACAATCTTCAAAGTGGCGCCATTTCTCGAGCTTTTGATGGATTTCGATGTACTACACGTCAAAACAACGGTCTCTTCCAGTACTTTAAGACTAGCGTGCCAGTTTTGCCGTATTTGGAGTAGAAAACCCGAAAATGTGGTTTTTGTAAGCTAACCTGAATCTCTCAAAGTTACTTGTGTACCCTAAAATCTTCAAAGTGGCGCCATTTCTCGAGCTTTTGATGGATTTCGATGTACTACACGTCAAAACAACGGTCTCTTCCAGTACTTTAAGACTAGCGTGCCAGTTTTGCCGTATTTGGAGTAGAAAACCCGAAAATGTGGTTTTTGTAAGCTAACCTGAATCTCTCAAAGTTACTTGTGTACCCTAAAATCTTCAAAGTGGCGCCATTTCTCGAGCTTTTGATGGATTTCGATGTACTACACGTCAAAACAACGGTCTCTTCCAGTACTTTAAGACTAGCGTGCCAGTTTTGCCGTATTTGGAGTAGAAAACCCGAAAATGTGGTTTTTGTAAGCTAACCTGAATCTCTCAAAGTTACTTGTGTACCCTAAAATCTTCAAAGTGGCGCCATTTCTCGAGCTTTTGATGGATTTCGATGTACTACACGTCAAAACAACGGTCTCTTCCAGTACTTTAAGACTAGCGTGCCAGTTTTGCCGTATTTGGAGTAGAAAACCCGAAAATGTGGTTTTTGTAAGCTAACCTGAATCTCTCAAAGTTACTTGTGTACCCTAAAATCTTCAAAGTGGCGCCATTTCTCGAGCTTTTGATGGATTTCGATGCACTATACGGCAATACAACGTTCTCTTAATGTAGATTGCGTTTAGTGGATGGAAGTTTCCTGTATTTTGAGTAACAATACCAGAAAATGGCCTTTTTCTAACCTAAGCATAACCTCTAGGTCTCAAATAAAGAAATTATGGGATGGATCTAAGTCAAGTCAATTATGGGATAGAAAGGCCAGAAAAGTCTTCAACTGTCATTTGCCCTTTCAAGAAAACGGCAAAAACACGAGTTACTGGCTTTTAAAGCTTAAAGGCACACAAGATCTAGCATGTTTTCACAAAAGGGGGTGTTAGGTTCAAAGGCTCCTTTTGTGAAAACATGCTAGATCTTGTGTACCTTACAATCTTCAAAGTGGCGCCATTTCTCGAGCTTTTGATGGATTTCGATGTACTACACGTCAAAACAACGGTCTCTTCCAGTACTTTAAGACTAGCGTGCCAGTTTTGCCGTATTTGGAGTAGAAAACCCGAAAATGTGGTTTTTGTAAGCTAACCTGAATCTCTCAAAGTTACTTGTGTACCCTAAAATCTTCAAAGTGGCGCCATTTCTCGAGCTTTTGATGGATTTCGATGTACTACACGTCAAAACAACGGTCTCTTCCAGTACTTTAAGACTAGCGTGCCAGTTTTGCCGTATTTGGAGTAGAAAACCCGAAAATGTGGTTTTTGTAAGCTAACCTGAATCTCTCAAAGTTACTTGTGTACCCTAAAATCTTCAAAGTGGCGCCATTTCTCGAGCTTTTGATGGATTTCGATGTACTACACGTCAAAACAACGGTCTCTTCCAGTACTTTAAGACTAGCGTGCCAGTTTTGCCGTATTTGGAGTAGAAAACCCGAAAATGTGGTTTTTGTAAGCTAACCTGAATCTCTCAAAGTTACTTGTGTACCCTAAAATCTTCAAAGTGGCGCCATTTCTCGAGCTTTTGATGGATTTCGATGTACTACACGTCAAAACAACGGTCTCTTCCAGTACTTTAAGACTAGCGTGCCAGTTTTGCCGTATTTGGAGTAGAAAACCCGAAAATGTGGTTTTTGTAAGCTAACCTGAATCTCTCAAAGTTACTTGTGTACCCTAAAATCTTCAAAGTGGCGCCATTTCTCGAGCTTTTGATGGATTTCGATGTACTACACGTCAAAACAACGGTCTCTTCCAGTACTTTAAGACTAGCGTGCCAGTTTTGCCGTATTTGGAGTAGAAAACCCGAAAATGTGGTTTTTGTAAGCTAACCTGAATCTCTCAAAGTTACTTGTGTACCCTAAAATCTTCAAAGTGGCGCCATTTCTCGAGCTTTTGATGGATTTCGATGCACTATACGGCAATACAACGTTCTCTTAATGTAGATTGCGTTTAGTGGATGGAAGTTTCCTGTATTTTGAGTAACAATACCAGAAAATGGCCTTTTTCTAACCTAAGCATAACCTCTAGGTCTCAAATAAAGAAATTATGGGATGGATCTAAGTCAAGTCAATTATGGGATAGAAAGGCCAGAAAAGTCTTCAACTGTCATTTGCCCTTTCAAGAAAACGGCAAAAACACGAGTTACTGGCTTTTAAAGCTTAAAGGCACACAAGATCTAGCATGTTTTCACAAAAGGGGGTGTTAGGTTCAAAGGCTCCTTTTGTGAAAACATGCTAGATCTTGTGTACCTTACAATCTTCAAAGTGGCGCCATTTCTCGAGCTTTTGATGGATTTCGATGTACTACACGTCAAAACAACGGTCTCTTCCAGTACTTTAAGACTAGCGTGCCAGTTTTGCCGTATTTGGAGTAGAAAACCCGAAAATGTGGTTTTTGTAAGCTAACCTGAATCTCTCAAAGTTACTTGTGTACCCTAAAATCTTCAAAGTGGCGCCATTTCTCGAGCTTTTGATGGATTTCGATGTACTACACGTCAAAACAACGGTCTCTTCCAGTACTTTAAGACTAGCGTGCCAGTTTTGCCGTATTTGGAGTAGAAAACCCGAAAATGTGGTTTTTGTAAGCTAACCTGAATCTCTCAAAGTTACTTGTGTACCCTAAAATCTTCAAAGTGGCGCCATTTCTCGAGCTTTTGATGGATTTCGATGTACTACACGTCAAAACAACGGTCTCTTCCAGTACTTTAAGACTAGCGTGCCAGTTTTGCCGTATTTGGAGTAGAAAACCCGAAAATGTGGTTTTTGTAAGCTAACCTGAATCTCTCAAAGTTACTTGTGTACCCTAAAATCTTCAAAGTGGCGCCATTTCTCGAGCTTTTGATGGATTTCGATGCACTATACGGCAATACAACGTTCTCTTAATGTAGATTGCGTTTAGTGGATGGAAGTTTCCTGTATTTTGAGTAACAATACCAGAAAATGGCCTTTTTCTAACCTAAGCATAACCTCTAGGTCTCAAATAAAGAAATTATGGGATGGATCTAAGTCAAGTCAATTATGGGATAGAAAGGCCAGAAAAGTCTTCAACTGTCATTTGCCCTTTCAAGAAAACGGCAAAAACACGAGTTACTGGCTTTTAAAGCTTAAAGGCACACAAGATCTAGCATGTTTTCACAAAAGGGGGTGTTAGGTTCAAAGGCTCCTTTTGTGAAAACATGCTAGATCTTGTGTACCTTACAATCTTCAAAGTGGCGCCATTTCTCGAGCTTTTGATGGATTTCGATGTACTACACGTCAAAACAACGGTCTCTTCCAGTACTTTAAGACTAGCGTGCCAGTTTTGCCGTATTTGGAGTAGAAAACCCGAAAATGTGGTTTTTGTAAGCTAACCTGAATCTCTCAAAGTTACTTGTGTACCCTAAAATCTTCAAAGTGGCGCCATTTCTCGAGCTTTTGATGGATTTCGATGTACTACACGTCAAAACAACGGTCTCTTCCAGTACTTTAAGACTAGCGTGCCAGTTTTGCCGTATTTGGAGTAGAAAACCCGAAAATGTGGTTTTTGTAAGCTAACCTGAATCTCTCAAAGTTACTTGTGTACCCTAAAATCTTCAAAGTGGCGCCATTTCTCGAGCTTTTGATGGATTTCGATGTACTACACGTCAAAACAACGGTCTCTTCCAGTACTTTAAGACTAGCGTGCCAGTTTTGCCGTATTTGGAGTAGAAAACCCGAAAATGTGGTTTTTGTAAGCTAACCTGAATCTCTCAAAGTTACTTGTGTACCCTAAAATCTTCAAAGTGGCGCCATTTCTCGAGCTTTTGATGGATTTCGATGTACTACACGTCAAAACAACGGTCTCTTCCAGTACTTTAAGACTAGCGTGCCAGTTTTGCCGTATTTGGAGTAGAAAACCCGAAAATGTGGTTTTTGTAAGCTAACCTGAATCTCTCAAAGTTACTTGTGTACCCTAAAATCTTCAAAGTGGCGCCATTTCTCGAGCTTTTGATGGATTTCGATGTACTACACGTCAAAACAACGGTCTCTTCCAGTACTTTAAGACTAGCGTGCCAGTTTTGCCGTATTTGGAGTAGAAAACCCGAAAATGTGGTTTTTGTAAGCTAACCTGAATCTCTCAAAGTTACTTGTGTACCCTAAAATCTTCAAAGTGGCGCCATTTCTCGAGCTTTTGATGGATTTCGATGTACTACACGTCAAAACAACGGTCTCTTCCAGTACTTTAAGACTAGCGTGCTAGTTTTGCCGTATTTGGAGTAGAAAACCCGAAAATGTGGTTTTTGTAAGCTAACCTGAATCTCTCAAAGTTACTTGTGTACCCTAAAATCTTCAAAGTGGCGCCATTTCTCGAGCTTTTGATGGATTTCGATGCACTATACGGCAATACAACGTTCTCTTAATGTAGATTGCGTTTAGTGGATGGAAGTTTCCTGTATTTTGAGTAACAATACCAGAAAATGGCCTTTTTCTAACCTAAGCATAACCTCTAGGTCTCAAATAAAGAAATTATGGGATGGATCTAAGTCAAGTCAATTATGGGATAGAAAGGCCAGAAAAGTCTTCAACTGTCATTTGCCCTTTCAAGAAAACGGCAAAAACACGAGTTACTGGCTTTTAAAGCTTAAAGGCACACAAGATCTAGCATGTTTTCACAAAAGGGGGTGTTAGGTTCAAAGGCTCCTTTTGTGAAAACATGCTAGATCTTGTGTACCTTACAATCTTCAAAGTGGCGCCATTTCTCGAGCTTTTGATGGATTTCGATGTACTACACGTCAAAACAACGGTCTCTTCCAGTACTTTAAGACTAGCGTGCCAGTTTTGCCGTATTTGGAGTAGAAAACCCGAAAATGTGGTTTTTGTAAGCTAACCTGAATCTCTCAAAGTTACTTGTGTACCCTAAAATCTTCAAAGTGGCGCCATTTCTCGAGCTTTTGATGGATTTCGATGTACTACACGTCAAAACAACGGTCTCTTCCAGTACTTTAAGACTAGCATGCCAGTTTTGCCGTATTTGGAGTAGAAAACCCGAAAATGTGGTTTTTGTAAGCTAACCTGAATCTCTCAAAGTTACTTGTGTACCCTAAAATCTTCAAAGTGGCGCCATTTCTCGAGCTTTTGATGGATTTCGATGTACTACACGTCAAAACAACGGTCTCTTCCAGTACTTTAAGACTAGCGTGCCAGTTTTGCCGTATTTGGAGTAGAAAACCCGAAAATGTGGTTTTTGTAAGCTAACCTGAATCTCTCAAAGTTACTTGTGTACCCTAAAATCTTCAAAGTGGCGCCATTTCTCGAGCTTTTGATGGATTTCGATGTACTACACGTCAAAACAACGGTCTCTTCCAGTACTTTAAGACTAGCGTGCCAGTTTTGCCGTATTTGGAGTAGAAAACCCGAAAATGTGGTTTTTGTAAGCTAACCTGAATCTCTCAAAGTTACTTGTGTACCCTAAAATCTTCAAAGTGGCGCCATTTCTCGAGCTTTTGATGGATTTCGATGCACTATACGGCAATACAACGTTCTCTTAATGTAGATTGCGTTTAGTGGATGGAAGTTTCCTGTATTTTGAGTAACAATACCAGAAAATGGCCTTTTTCTAACCTAAGCATAACCTCTAGGTCTCAAATAAAGAAATTATGGGATGGATCTAAGTCAAGTCAATTATGGGATAGAAAGGCCAGAAAAGTCTTCAACTGTCATTTGCCCTTTCAAGAAAACGGCAAAAACACGAGTTACTGGCTTTTAAAGCTTAAAGGCACACAAGATCTAGCATGTTTTCACAAAAGGGGGTGTTAGGTTCAAAGGCTCCTTTTGTGAAAACATGCTAGATCTTGTGTACCTTACAATCTTCAAAGTGGCGCCATTTCTCGAGCTTTTGATGGATTTCGATGTACTACACGTCAAAACAACGGTCTCTTCCAGTACTTTAAGACTAGCGTGCCAGTTTTGCCGTATTTGGAGTAGAAAACCCGAAAATGTGGTTTTTGTAAGCTAACCTGAATCTCTCAAAGTTACTTGTGTACCCTAAAATCTTCAAAGTGGCGCCATTTCTCGAGCTTTTGATGGATTTCGATGTACTACACGTCAAAACAACGGTCTCTTCCAGTACTTTAAGACTAGCGTGCCAGTTTTGCCGTATTTGGAGTAGAAAACCCGAAAATGTGGTTTTTGTAAGCTAACCTGAATCTCTCAAAGTTACTTGTGTACCCTAAAATCTTCAAAGTGGCGCCATTTCTCGAGCTTTTGATGGATTTCGATGTACTACACGTCAAAACAACGGTCTCTTCCAGTACTTTAAGACTAGCGTGCCAGTTTTGCCGTATTTGGAGTAGAAAACCCGAAAATGTGGTTTTTGTAAGCTAACCTGAATCTCTCAAAGTTACTTGTGTACCCTAAAATCTTCAAAGTGGCGCCATTTCTCGAGCTTTTGATGGATTTCGATGTACTACACGTCAAAACAACGGTCTCTTCCAGTACTTTAAGACTAGCGTGCCAGTTTTGCCGTATTTGGAGTAGAAAACCCGAAAATGTGGTTTTTGTAAGCTAACCTGAATCTCTCAAAGTTACTTGTGTACCCTAAAATCTTCAAAGTGGCGCCATTTCTCGAGCTTTTGATGGATTTCGATGCACTATACGGCAATACAACGTTCTCTTAATGTAGATTGCGTTTAGTGGATGGAAGTTTCCTGTATTTTGAGTAACAATACCAGAAAATGGCCTTTTTCTAACCTAAGCATAACCTCTAGGTCTCAAATAAAGAAATTATGGGATGGATCTAAGTCAAGTCAATTATGGGATAGAAAGGCCAGAAAAGTCTTCAACTGTCATTTGCCCTTTCAAGAAAACGGCAAAAACACGAGTTACTGGCTTTTAAAGCTTAAAGGCACACAAGATCTAGCATGTTTTCACAAAAGGGGGTGTTAGGTTCAAAGGCTCCTTTTGTGAAAACATGCTAGATCTTGTGTACCTTACAATCTTCAAAGTGGCGCCATTTCTCGAGCTTTTGATGGATTTCGATGTACTACACGTCAAAACAACGGTCTCTTCCAGTACTTTAAGACTAGCGTGCCAGTTTTGCCGTATTTGGAGTAGAAAACCCGAAAATGTGGTTTTTGTAAGCTAACCTGAATCTCTCAAAGTTACTTGTGTACCCTAAAATCTTCAAAGTGGCGCCATTTCTCGAGCTTTTGATGGATTTCGATGTACTACACGTCAAAACAACGGTCTCTTCCAGTACTTTAAGACTAGCGTGCCAGTTTTGCCGTATTTGGAGTAGAAAACCCGAAAATGTGGTTTTTGTAAGCTAACCTGAATCTCTCAAAGTTACTTGTGTACCCTAAAATCTTCAAAGTGGCGCCATTTCTCGAGCTTTTGATGGATTTCGATGTACTACACGTCAAAACAACGGTCTCTTCCAGTACTTTAAGACTAGCGTGCCAGTTTTGCCGTATTTGGAGTAGAAAACCCGAAAATGTGGTTTTTGTAAGCTAACCTGAATCTCTCAAAGTTACTTGTGTACCCTAAAATCTTCAAAGTGGCGCCATTTCTCGAGCTTTTGATGGATTTCGATGTACTACACGTCAAAACAACGGTCTCTTCCAGTACTTTAAGACTAGCGTGCCAGTTTTGCCGTATTTGGAGTAGAAAACCCGAAAATGTGGTTTTTGTAAGCTAACCTGAATCTCTCAAAGTTACTTGTGTACCCTAAAATCTTCAAAGTGGCGCCATTTCTCGAGCTTTTGATGGATTTCGATGTACTACACGTCAAAACAACGGTCTCTTCCAGTACTTTAAGACTAGCGTGCCAGTTTTGCCGTATTTGGAGTAGAAAACCCGAAAATGTGGTTTTTGTAAGCTAACCTGAATCTCTCAAAGTTACTTGTGTACCCTAAAATCTTCAAAGTGGCGCCATTTCTCGAGCTTTTGATGGATTTCGATGCACTATACGGCAATACAACGTTCTCTTAATGTAGATTGCGTTTAGTGGATGGAAGTTTCCTGTATTTTGAGTAACAATACCAGAAAATGGCCTTTTTCTAACCTAAGCATAACCTCTAGGTCTCAAATAAAGAAATTATGGGATGGATCTAAGTCAAGTCAATTATGGGATAGAAAGGCCAGAAAAGTCTTCAACTGTCATTTGCCCTTTCAAGAAAACGGCAAAAACACGAGTTACTGGCTTTTAAAGCTTAAAGGCACACAAGATCTAGCATGTTTTCACAAAAGGGGGTGTTAGGTTCAAAGGCTCCTTTTGTGAAAACATGCTAGATCTTGTGTACCTTACAATCTTCAAAGTGGCGCCATTTCTCGAGCTTTTGATGGATTTCGATGTACTACACGTCAAAACAACGGTCTCTTCCAGTACTTTAAGACTAGCGTGCCAGTTTTGCCGTATTTGGAGTAGAAAACCCGAAAATGTGGTTTTTGTAAGCTAACCTGAATCTCTCAAAGTTACTTGTGTACCCTAAAATCTTCAAAGTGGCGCCATTTCTCGAGCTTTTGATGGATTTCGATGTACTACACGTCAAAACAACGGTCTCTTCCAGTACTTTAAGACTAGCGTGCCAGTTTTGCCGTATTTGGAGTAGAAAACCCGAAAATGTGGTTTTTGTAAGCTAACCTGAATCTCTCAAAGTTACTTGTGTACCCTAAAATCTTCAAAGTGGCGCCATTTCTCGAGCTTTTGATGGATTTCGATGTACTACACGTCAAAACAACGGTCTCTTCCAGTACTTTAAGACTAGCGTGCCAGTTTTGCCGTATTTGGAGTAGAAAACCCGAAAATGTGGTTTTTGTAAGCTAACCTGAATCTCTCAAAGTTACTTGTGTACCCTAAAATCTTCAAAGTGGCGCCATTTCTCGAGCTTTTGATGGATTTCGATGTACTACACGTCAAAACAACGGTCTCTTCCAGTACTTTAAGACTAGCGTGCCAGTTTTGCCGTATTTGGAGTAGAAAACCCGAAAATGTGGTTTTTGTAAGCTAACCTGAATCTCTCAAAGTTACTTGTGTACCCTAAAATCTTCAAAGTGGCGCCATTTCTCGAGCTTTTGATGGATTTCGATGCACTATACGGCAATACAACGTTCTCTTAATGTAGATTGCGTTTAGTGGATGGAAGTTTCCTGTATTTTGAGTAACAATACCAGAAAATGGCCTTTTTCTAACCTAAGCATAACCTCTAGGTCTCAAATAAAGAAATTATGGGATGGATCTAAGTCAAGTCAATTATGGGATAGAAAGGCCAGAAAAGTCTTCAACTGTCATTTGCCCTTTCAAGAAAACGGCAAAAACACGAGTTACTGGCTTTTAAAGCTTAAAGGCACACAAGATCTAGCATGTTTTCACAAAAGGGGGTGTTAGGTTCAAAGGCTCCTTTTGTGAAAACATGCTAGATCTTGTGTACCTTACAATCTTCAAAGTGGCGCCATTTCTCGAGCTTTTGATGGATTTCGATGTACTACACGTCAAAACAACGGTCTCTTCCAGTACTTTAAGACTAGCGTGCCAGTTTTGCCGTATTTGGAGTAGAAAACCCGAAAATGTGGTTTTTGTAAGCTAACCTGAATCTCTCAAAGTTACTTGTGTACCCTAAAATCTTCAAAGTGGCGCCATTTCTCGAGCTTTTGATGGATTTCGATGTACTACACGTCAAAACAACGGTCTCTTCCAGTACTTTAAGACTAGCGTGCCAGTTTTGCCGTATTTGGAGTAGAAAACCCGAAAATGTGGTTTTTGTAAGCTAACCTGAATCTCTCAAAGTTACTTGTGTACCCTAAAATCTTCAAAGTGGCGCCATTTCTCGAGCTTTTGATGGATTTCGATGTACTACACGTCAAAACAACGGTCTCTTCCAGTACTTTAAGACTAGCGTGCCAGTTTTGCCGTATTTGGAGTAGAAAACCCGAAAATGTGGTTTTTGTAAGCTAACCTGAATCTCTCAAAGTTACTTGTGTACCCTAAAATCTTCAAAGTGGCGCCATTTCTCGAGCTTTTGATGGATTTCGATGCACTATACGGCAATACAACGTTCTCTTAATGTAGATTGCGTTTAGTGGATGGAAGTTTCCTGTATTTTGAGTAACAATACCAGAAAATGGCCTTTTTCTAACCTAAGCATAACCTCTAGGTCTCAAATAAAGAAATTATGGGATGGATCTAAGTCAAGTCAATTATGGGATAGAAAGGCCAGAAAAGTCTTCAACTGTCATTTGCCCTTTCAAGAAAACGGCAAAAACACGAGTTACTGGCTTTTAAAGCTTAAAGGCACACAAGATCTAGCATGTTTTCACAAAAGGGGGTGTTAGGTTCAAAGGCTCCTTTTGTGAAAACATGCTAGATCTTGTGTACCTTACAATCTTCAAAGTGGCGCCATTTCTCGAGCTTTTGATGGATTTCGATGTACTACACGTCAAAACAACGGTCTCTTCCAGTACTTTAAGACTAGCGTGCCAGTTTTGCCGTATTTGGAGTAGAAAACCCGAAAATGTGGTTTTTGTAAGCTAACCTGAATCTCTCAAAGTTACTTGTGTACCCTAAAATCTTCAAAGTGGCGCCATTTCTCGAGCTTTTGATGGATTTCGATGTACTACACGTCAAAACAACGGTCTCTTCCAGTACTTTAAGACTAGCGTGCCAGTTTTGCCGTATTTGGAGTAGAAAACCCGAAAATGTGGTTTTTGTAAGCTAACCTGAATCTCTCAAAGTTACTTGTGTACCCTAAAATCTTCAAAGTGGCGCCATTTCTCGAGCTTTTGATGGATTTCGATGTACTACACGTCAAAACAACGGTCTCTTCCAGTACTTTAAGACTAGCGTGCCAGTTTTGCCGTATTTGGAGTAGAAAACCCGAAAATGTGGTTTTTGTAAGCTAACCTGAATCTCTCAAAGTTACTTGTGTACCCTAAAATCTTCAAAGTGGCGCCATTTCTCGAGCTTTTGATGGATTTCGATGCACTATACGGCAATACAACGTTCTCTTAATGTAGATTGCGTTTAGTGGATGGAAGTTTCCTGTATTTTGAGTAACAATACCAGAAAATGGCCTTTTTCTAACCTAAGCATAACCTCTAGGTCTCAAATAAAGAAATTATGGGATGGATCTAAGTCAAGTCAATTATGGGATAGAAAGGCCAGAAAAGTCTTCAACTGTCATTTGCCCTTTCAAGAAAACGGCAAAAACACGAGTTACTGGCTTTTAAAGCTTAAAGGCACACAAGATCTAGCATGTTTTCACAAAAGGGGGTGTTAGGTTCAAAGGCTCCTTTTGTGAAAACATGCTAGATCTTGTGTACCTTACAATCTTCAAAGTGGCGCCATTTCTCGAGCTTTTGATGGATTTCGATGTACTACACGTCAAAACAACGGTCTCTTCCAGTACTTTAAGACTAGCGTGCCAGTTTTGCCGTATTTGGAGTAGAAAACCCGAAAATGTGGTTTTTGTAAGCTAACCTGAATCTCTCAAAGTTACTTGTGTACCCTAAAATCTTCAAAGTGGCGCCATTTCTCGAGCTTTTGATGGATTTCGATGTACTACACGTCAAAACAACGGTCTCTTCCAGTACTTTAAGACTAGCGTGCCAGTTTTGCCGTATTTGGAGTAGAAAACCCGAAAATGTGGTTTTTGTAAGCTAACCTGAATCTCTCAAAGTTACTTGTGTACCCTAAAATCTTCAAAGTGGCGCCATTTCTCGAGCTTTTGATGGATTTCGATGTACTACACGTCAAAACAACGGTCTCTTCCAGTACTTTAAGACTAGCGTGCCAGTTTTGCCGTATTTGGAGTAGAAAACCCGAAAATGTGGTTTTTGTAAGCTAACCTGAATCTCTCAAAGTTACTTGTGTACCCTAAAATCTTCAAAGTGGCGCCATTTCTCGAGCTTTTGATGGATTTCGATGCACTATACGGCAATACAACGTTCTCTTAATGTAGATTGCGTTTAGTGGATGGAAGTTTCCTGTATTTTGAGTAACAATACCAGAAAATGGCCTTTTTCTAACCTAAGCATAACCTCTAGGTCTCAAATAAAGAAATTATGGGATGGATCTAAGTCAAGTCAATTATGGGATAGAAAGGCCAGAAAAGTCTTCAACTGTCATTTGCCCTTTCAAGAAAACGGCAAAAACACGAGTTACTGGCTTTTAAAGCTTAAAGGCACACAAGATCTAGCATGTTTTCACAAAAGGGGGTGTTAGGTTCAAAGGCTCCTTTTGTGAAAACATGCTAGATCTTGTGTACCTTACAATCTTCAAAGTGGCGCCATTTCTCGAGCTTTTGATGGATTTCGATGTACTACACGTCAAAACAACGGTCTCTTCCAGTACTTTAAGACTAGCGTGCCAGTTTTGCCGTATTTGGAGTAGAAAACCCGAAAATGTGGTTTTTGTAAGCTAACCTGAATCTCTCAAAGTTACTTGTGTACCCTAAAATCTTCAAAGTGGCGCCATTTCTCGAGCTTTTGATGGATTTCGATGTACTACACGTCAAAACAACGGTCTCTTCCAGTACTTTAAGACTAGCGTGCCAGTTTTGCCGTATTTGGAGTAGAAAACCCGAAAATGTGGTTTTTGTAAGCTAACCTGAATCTCTCAAAGTTACTTGTGTACCCTAAAATCTTCAAAGTGGCGCCATTTCTCGAGCTTTTGATGGATTTCGATGTACTACACGTCAAAACAACGGTCTCTTCCAGTACTTTAATACTAGCGTGCCAGTTTTGCCGTATTTGGAGTAGAAAACCCGAAAATGTGGTTTTTGTAAGCTAACCTGAATCTCTCAAAGTTACTTGTGTACCCTAAAATCTTCAAAGTGGCGCCATTTCTCGAGCTTTTGATGGATTTCGATGCACTATACGGCAATACAACGTTCTCTTAATGTAGATTGCGTTTAGTGGATGGAAGTTTCCTGTATTTTGAGTAACAATACCAGAAAATGGCCTTTTTCTAACCTAAGCATAACCTCTAGGTCTCAAATAAAGAAATTATGGGATGGATCTAAGTCAAGTCAATTATGGGATAGAAAGGCCAGAAAAGTCTTCAACTGTCATTTGCCCTTTCAAGAAAACGGCAAAAACACGAGTTACTGGCTTTTAAAGCTTAAAGGCACACAAGATCTAGCATGTTTTCACAAAAGGGGGTGTTAGGTTCAAAGGCTCCTTTTGTGAAAACATGCTAGATCTTGTGTACCTTACAATCTTCAAAGTGGCGCCATTTCTCGAGCTTTTGATGGATTTCGATGTACTACACGTCAAAACAACGGTCTCTTCCAGTACTTTAAGACTAGCGTGCCAGTTTTGCCGTATTTGGAGTAGAAAACCCGAAAATGTGGTTTTTGTAAGCTAACCTGAATCTCTCAAAGTTACTTGTGTACCCTAAAATCTTCAAAGTGGCGCCATTTCTCGAGCTTTTGATGGATTTCGATGTACTACACGTCAAAACAACGGTCTCTTCCAGTACTTTAAGACTAGCGTGCCAGTTTTGCCGTATTTGGAGTAGAAAACCCGAAAATGTGGTTTTTGTAAGCTAACCTGAATCTCTCAAAGTTACTTGTGTACCCTAAAATCTTCAAAGTGGCGCCATTTCTCGAGCTTTTGATGGATTTCGATGTACTACACGTCAAAACAACGGTCTCTTCCAGTACTTTAAGACTAGCGTGCCAGTTTTGCCGTATTTGGAGTAGAAAACCCGAAAATGTGGTTTTTGTAAGCTAACCTGAATCTCTCAAAGTTACTTGTGTACCCTAAAATCTTCAAAGTGGCGCCATTTCTCGAGCTTTTGATGGATTTCGATGCACTATACGGCAATACAACGTTCTCTTAATGTAGATTGCGTTTAGTGGATGGAAGTTTCCTGTATTTTGAGTAACAATACCAGAAAATGGCCTTTTTCTAACCTAAGCATAACCTCTAGGTCTCAAATAAAGAAATTATGGGATGGATCTAAGTCAAGTCAATTATGGGATAGAAAGGCCAGAAAAGTCTTCAACTGTCATTTGCCCTTTCAAGAAAACGGCAAAAACACGAGTTACTGGCTTTTAAAGCTTAAAGGCACACAAGATCTAGCATGTTTTCACAAAAGGGGGTGTTAGGTTCAAAGGCTCCTTTTGTGAAAACATGCTAGATCTTGTGTACCTTACAATCTTCAAAGTGGCGCCATTTCTCGAGCTTTTGATGGATTTCGATGTACTACACGTCAAAACAACGGTCTCTTCCAGTACTTTAAGACTAGCGTGCCAGTTTTGCCGTATTTGGAGTAGAAAACCCGAAAATGTGGTTTTTGTAAGCTAACCTGAATCTCTCAAAGTTACTTGTGTACCCTAAAATCTTCAAAGTGGCGCCATTTCTCGAGCTTTTGATGGATTTCGATGTACTACACGTCAAAACAACGGTCTCTTCCAGTACTTTAAGACTAGCGTGCCAGTTTTGCCGTATTTGGAGTAGAAAACCCGAAAATGTGGTTTTTGTAAGCTAACCTGAATCTCTCAAAGTTACTTGTGTACCCTAAAATCTTCAAAGTGGCGCCATTTCTCGAGCTTTTGATGGATTTCGATGTACTACACGTCAAAACAACGGTCTCTTCCAGTACTTTAAGACTAGCGTGCCAGTTTTGCCGTATTTGGAGTAGAAAACCCGAAAATGTGGTTTTTGTAAGCTAACCTGAATCTCTCAAAGTTACTTGTGTACCCTAAAATCTTCAAAGTGGCGCCATTTCTCGAGCTTTTGATGGATTTCGATGCACTATACGGCAATACAACGTTCTCTTAATGTAGATTGCGTTTAGTGGATGGAAGTTTCCTGTATTTTGAGTAACAATACCAGAAAATGGCCTTTTTCTAACCTAAGCATAACCTCTAGGTCTCAAATAAAGAAATTATGGGATGGATCTAAGTCAAGTCAATTATGGGATAGAAAGGCCAGAAAAGTCTTCAACTGTCATTTGCCCTTTCAAGAAAACGGCAAAAACACGAGTTACTGGCTTTTAAAGCTTAAAGGCACACAAGATCTAGCATGTTTTCACAAAAGGGGGTGTTAGGTTCAAAGGCTCCTTTTGTGAAAACATGCTAGATCTTGTGTACCTTACAATCTTCAAAGTGGCGCCATTTCTCGAGCTTTTGATGGATTTCGATGTACTACACGTCAAAACAACGGTCTCTTCCAGTACTTTAAGACTAGCGTGCCAGTTTTGCCGTATTTGGAGTAGAAAACCCGAAAATGTGGTTTTTGTAAGCTAACCTGAATCTCTCAAAGTTACTTGTGTACCCTAAAATCTTCAAAGTGGCGCCATTTCTCGAGCTTTTGATGGATTTCGATGTACTACACGTCAAAACAACGGTCTCTTCCAGTACTTTAAGACTAGCGTGCCAGTTTTGCCGTATTTGGAGTAGAAAACCCGAAAATGTGGTTTTTGTAAGCTAACCTGAATCTCTCAAAGTTACTTGTGTACCCTAAAATCTTCAAAGTGGCGCCATTTCTCGAGCTTTTGATGGATTTCGATGTACTACACGTCAAAACAACGGTCTCTTCCAGTACTTTAAGACTAGCGTGCCAGTTTTGCCGTATTTGGAGTAGAAAACCCGAAAATGTGGTTTTTGTAAGCTAACCTGAATCTCTCAAAGTTACTTGTGTACCCTAAAATCTTCAAAGTGGCGCCATTTCTCGAGCTTTTGATGGATTTCGATGCACTATACGGCAATACAACGTTCTCTTAATGTAGATTGCGTTTAGTGGATGGAAGTTTCCTGTATTTTGAGTAACAATACCAGAAAATGGCCTTTTTCTAACCTAAGCATAACCTCTAGGTCTCAAATAAAGAAATTATGGGATGGATCTAAGTCAAGTCAATTATGGGATAGAAAGGCCAGAAAAGTCTTCAACTGTCATTTGCCCTTTCAAGAAAACGGCAAAAACACGAGTTACTGGCTTTTAAAGCTTAAAGGCACACAAGATCTAGCATGTTTTCACAAAAGGGGGTGTTAGGTTCAAAGGCTCCTTTTGTGAAAACATGCTAGATCTTGTGTACCTTACAATCTTCAAAGTGGCGCCATTTCTCGAGCTTTTGATGGATTTCGATGTACTACACGTCAAAACAACGGTCTCTTCCAGTACTTTAAGACTAGCGTGCCAGTTTTGCCGTATTTGGAGTAGAAAACCCGAAAATGTGGTTTTTGTAAGCTAACCTGAATCTCTCAAAGTTACTTGTGTACCCTAAAATCTTCAAAGTGGCGCCATTTCTCGAGCTTTTGATGGATTTCGATGTACTACACGTCAAAACAACGGTCTCTTCCAGTACTTTAAGACTAGCGTGCCAGTTTTGCCGTATTTGGAGTAGAAAACCCGAAAATGTGGTTTTTGTAAGCTAACCTGAATCTCTCAAAGTTACTTGTGTACCCTAAAATCTTCAAAGTGGCGCCATTTCTCGAGCTTTTGATGGATTTCGATGTACTACACGTCAAAACAACGGTCTCTTCCAGTACTTTAAGACTAGCGTGCCAGTTTTGCCGTATTTGGAGTAGAAAACCCGAAAATGTGGTTTTTGTAAGCTAACCTGAATCTCTCAAAGTTACTTGTGTACCCTAAAATCTTCAAAGTGGCGCCATTTCTCGAGCTTTTGATGGATTTCGATGCACTATACGGCAATACAACGTTCTCTTAATGTAGATTGCGTTTAGTGGATGGAAGTTTCCTGTATTTTGAGTAACAATACCAGAAAATGGCCTTTTTCTAACCTAAGCATAACCTCTAGGTCTCAAATAAAGAAATTATGGGATGGATCTAAGTCAAGTCAATTATGGGATAGAAAGGCCAGAAAAGTCTTCAACTGTCATTTGCCCTTTCAAGAAAACGGCAAAAACACGAGTTACTGGCTTTTAAAGCTTAAAGGCACACAAGATTCTTGTGTACCTTACAATCTTCAAAGTGGCGCCATTTCTCGAGCTTTTGATGGATTTCGATGTACTACACGTCAAAACAACGGTCTCTTCCAGTACTTTAAGACTAGCGTGCCAGTTTTGCCGTATTTGGAGTAGAAAACCCGAAAATGTGGTTTTTGTAAGCTAACCTGAATCTCTCAAAGTTACTTGTGTACCCTAAAATCTTCAAAGTGGCGCCATTTCTCGAGCTTTTGATGGATTTCGATGTACTACACGTCAAAACAACGGTCTCTTCCAGTACTTTAAGACTAGCGTGCCAGTTTTGCCGTATTTGGAGTAGAAAACCCGAAAATGTGGTTTTTGTAAGCTAACCTGAATCTCTCAAAGTTACTTGTGTACCCTAAAATCTTCAAAGTGGCGCCATTTCTCGAGCTTTTGATGGATTTCGATGTACTACACGTCAAAACAACGGTCTCTTCCAGTACTTTAAGACTAGCGTGCCAGTTTTGCCGTATTTGGAGTAGAAAACCCGAAAATGTGGTTTTTGTAAGCTAACCTGAATCTCTCAAAGTTACTTGTGTACCCTAAAATCTTCAAAGTGGCGCCATTTCTCGAGCTTTTGATGGATTTCGATGCACTATACGGCAATACAACGTTCTCTTAATGTAGATTGCGTTTAGTGGATGGAAGTTTCCTGTATTTTGAGTAACAATACCAGAAAATGGCCTTTTTCTAACCTAAGCATAACCTCTAGGTCTCAAATAAAGAAATTATGGGATGGATCTAAGTCAAGTCAATTATGGGATAGAAAGGCCAGAAAAGTCTTCAACTGTCATTTGCCCTTTCAAGAAAACGGCAAAAACACGAGTTACTGGCTTTTAAAGCTTAAAGGCACACAAGATCTAGCATGTTTTCACAAAAGGGGGTGTTAGGTTCAAAGGCTCCTTTTGTGAAAACATGCTAGATATACTAACGCTACTAAGTATAGTAACCAAGATTCGTTGATGGAGATCGGGGAGCGAACATAGGAAAATATCGATTGAATAATGAGGCATCAGATGAGGTAATCGATAATATCGATTTGTTAACACCGTACGGAGTGAGTGAGCGAGTGACATGATTTCCCCAATACCAATAACTCGATAATATCGATTTGTTAACACTGTACGGAGTGAGCGAGTGACATGATTTCCCCAATACCAATAACTCGATAATATCGATTTGCTAACACCGTACGGAGCGAGTGACATGATTTTCCCAATACCAATAACTCGATAATATCGATTTGTTAACACCGTACGGAGTGATCGAGTGACATGATGTCCCCAATAACTCGATAATATCGATTTGTTAACACCGTACAGAGTGAGTGAGTGAGCGAGTGACATGATTTACCCTATACCAATAACATCGATTTGTTAACACCGTACGGAGTAAATGAGTGAGTGACATGATTTCCCCAATACCAATAACTCGCGGATTGCTAACGCAATATCCACGAGTTAAAAATGGCAACAGTGAAACATGGTCGAGTCGTTTGATATGTTTTGATAGTCTCAGAACTTGGACGTCGAAAACCTAAAATAAACTTTAACTGACAGCAATCCTGAAGTGGTTGGTAAGTGGTCGGGCAACCATTACCAATCACATTTTTACAGTGCGGATTGTTCACTTTAGTCTCATTTGCATGTAGTAATACAGTGCTTGTCTCTTGCTTACCTTGAGGGTGGCATCTAGCTCTTTGAACTGTGCGTCATTTCTCTCATGCATAAACCCTCGACATAATGCCACACAGTTGACGTCGTGTCTCATGGCTCTCATTACTTCTCTCAGGAGGGCCCTACATGCCCTCAAGTAGTCCTCCCTGGAATTAGGAAATCAAAAGGTGATTTAAGATATCGGTATCTACATTTAATACACAGGGATTGTGCTCACTAGAATTTTTTTTATTTTGGGTCCTGGAACCATAGCCTTTTCGGAGTTGAGGAAGAGACTGGGACCGAGTATCAAAAGATTTATCTGATTATGAAAGGAACTCCATCCCAAGAAAGATCATACTGAAATTAGTAGGTTTACCAAGTTTGGGGAAGATTGGTTTGATAATAAAAATGTGGCGCATTTTCAAAATTTGCAAAAATAAGAGAGAATGGGCCATTCCATTTTTTTCCCAAAACCCCCCTATCGGGGAGCTCAATTTTGACTAATCCCCCCTATCCCTTGGGATTTTCTAACTTCTACCACCCCTCCTCCTTGGATTTTCAATGATTGTCATCCCCTCCCCGTTGGAAATTCACCTTCAATCCCTGGTCTCCCACTGGAATCCACAGAATTGTGAACCCCCTCCCCTTTGGATTTTCAGTCATTGGACACCCCCCCCCCCCCCCATCTCCCTGGATTCCAGTGGTCTTCCATAGGGGGGTTTTGGAAAAAAAAAGGAATGGCCCAATGTACATGTATGGCTTATGGGGATGGCGTCCCCCAAAACCATACATTCGCTCTTATTTTGGAGAGTTTTAAAAGCTTCCTACTCAATTCGTATTTATCCCAACATTGTTAAACAAGGTAAACTTACTAGTTTTAGTGTGACATTTCTTGTGATGAGGTTCATTTCTTATTCAGATTAATTGTTAACGCTCGGCCCCCGAGTCCCTTCGCGCATCTTCAACTCTGGTTTGGGATCCCCAAAAAGTATACTCTAAGGGCTCCCCTACCTGGCATTATCATAACAGTCAAGCTACCTCTCACTTGTCGTTAAGCATAAAATTGTGTCACACTCTATGCAAGGCTCTGCACTAACTTGTTCAGGTACAATGTACTAGCCTATGGGCTAGTGACGTCATCCTGGGCTAGTGACGTAGTGTCGTGAGTGGGGGGCTACTAGATTTGTAGGGTCACGATTTTTTATGCTCCCATTTAGGGAGGGTCAAATTTTTATATGCTTCTCTTTTATAGGGGTGACCATAAATTTTTAATTAAGCACACTTACTATGGCTTATTTATAGGCTTATCCAAGGGGGTGGTCATTATTCTTTGAGACCAGAGAACTGCAGGGTCACAATTTATTGGGCAAATCACAATGTAGATCTAGTAGCCCCCCCTCTAAATAATGTCCGGTCCCTAAGCAGATGTAAAATTAATTTTATTTGGTGCTCGTGAAGGAAAGGAAACAAATATACATGCTATCAGCCTTAAAGTGCCTATGAAGCTTATTTTTTTATTTTAGATATCAATTCTACATCAAGTGAATAGTAGAATGGTACAATACAGTGTATATCTTGCTTTGAATGCTGTGCCGCTGAGTTAAGGAGGTTTTAATATTCAAAATGGTAATTACGTGACGTCAGGGGAGGCATCAATTATTATACAATTTTTTTTGTTACAATTAAACAAATTTTAAAAATTGTCAGTGTTATACCCATGGTTGAAATAAAATAATATTAGAAATTTGTTTTGATATATCAGTAGAAACGCCCATTTACAACCACTAAGAAGTGATTGCAGATGCCTCCCCTGACGTCATGTAATTAGCATTTTGGATATTAAAACCTCCTTAACTCAGCGGCACAGCATGCAAAACAAGATATATTGTACCATTCTACTATTCACTTGATGTAGAATTGATATCTAAAATAAAAAAATAAGCTTCATAGGCACTTTAATCTGTTGATCTACATGTATGTAACAACTGAAATTATCACTGAAGGACATTGAAATTTCTAATACATAGCCTAAAACACAATGAAGTACAAGTAAGAATGAATAGGAGAAACGAAATTGAAACAACACTTAAGAAGCTCGTGCATACAATAAAAAAACGTATAAAGCTACATACATTGTATCTAGGCTCCCATATCATTCTATACTATAAAACTGTATTTTAGATATGATTTCTCTGTGAAACATAAAGGAATCTTTGCAACTCAACCGATCGATCGAGTCAATGGCTTCCAGGTGAGTTTATTTATAAATTAAAAGCGTTGCGTGTTTTCTCGCGGTTTCCATGAGAACGCTTGACAAGTGCTAATAAGCCGATGACAGCCTGCTTCCGAAATTTTTTTCATCCATATTTCTTTTCGCCGTAATTTCTCGTTGAAAACAAAACTTAGCGGCTTTTTTTTTGCCATTAAACTGTAGAATTCACTTTGAACATTCTAATAAATCAAAAAATTATTACATAAAGGGCTCCTGATACCTTAACATAGAGTCACAAACCTGTTAGCCAGCAAATCTTGAAATACCATGGCTAGAAGCTGTGGGAAAAAAAAAAAAAATTAGCCATAGATTGAAATAGATTGGTAATGACAATTCCTCTTATTTTTTTCACATGGCTCTGTTTACTTTTTTTTTTCAAGGGAACAATGTATCTTCTCATATCACGCATCAGTTTCTTTGTTCTTTCTGGGAAAATACAAACATTCCCCTTGACGTATTCCCTCACACTTTTCAGGACTAGTAACTTAAAACTACAGACTTACTCTTTATGTACATGTACATGTACAGAGAATTAAAAGGAGATGAATGAAAAAATGACATGTAAGTGTTACAAGCCAGAACTCAAACCCCCTCAATCGACCATTTTTACTTTAATTCTTGGTTTCTAGTCCACTGTCCTATCCACTATGCCACAAGCTACACAGAACATTAATTTTATGCAAGAATATACTTCACTAGCAAACAATGCTTCCCAATGATTTATGGAAAGAGATATAATTGTTATTGTGTACAATGAGAAAACCTCACCACTGTGAAAAATAAGCTTGGGGTATGGGATTTATTCACCTTGGGTGGCACCCAAGTGTGGGTCACCCCTCTGTGAATAAATTCCACACCCCCTCGCTCCAGGTCGATAACCCTTACTAATTCTTTACTAGTTATTTACTTTCCATTTTCACATCAGCTGAACCCACCTTGGCAACACCCTCAGGTTTGTACTGGAACATCATACCCAGCAGAGACATGTTGTTGGGATTACGAGTGTTGGAGAGTTCGTTGTAGATGACATGCTTCACGACTGTTCCTAGATTCTCTGTGTGCTGTCCAATCAGCTCTCTGGGTAGAATAATTGTAAAACAAAAATAATGTTCAACTTTAACCCAAATGTACTCCCAAAAGTGTGAGCTGCTTCAGTGATATAACATAATAATAATAAAAAAATTACTAGCATATAATATACATACATATTAAATGTTCTATGTGCTTTTATTACAATAATATAATAATATAAATTAATACAATAATAGCTTAATAATGAATGCAAAATACAATTATGCATAAATAATTAAACATAAATACTGTGTCTAATAATTTAACAACATAATGAAAGGAAAGAAGTAGATCTGTAACTATACATGTAATGCAGAGTGCCGGCAACGCCTGGTCATCACTTAATTTATCTAAAAGAGTAGATGTTTTACTGAATGGTTTAACAATTTTGAATTTCAAAGCTAATGCTGTTATCTTTATTGCCGTAAGGACTTTCATATGCCAATCTGGATGTTTTAATTAAGAGATGTAATTTGTTATCTTAGTTTTTATTTATTTCTATTTCCTTTCTCGTTGTGTTTGTTCTGTGCTTCTTCGTGGTCAACATTGTATAAATTAATTCATGTGAGCACCCACGATGAGCTTAGAGTTAAAAAAAAAAAATTGGGGGCTAATTCAGATTATTATTATGTTGATTGAAAAAGATAGGATTATAAGCTTAAATTTAAAGATATTAACATTAGGGCTTGATCTAATTTCTATACATAAGTTGTTCCATAGTTCAGGTGCCGATATAGAAAAAGCATACCCTACAGGATTGTATTTAATATTATTTATATTTAACAAATAAAGAAGCCTTAGCCATGTTTTATACTATCTTCAAAAACTCATGAATAATTAATGAGCATTTTGTCCAATCAAATGAAGCAAATCAGTCACGTGCATGCCCCTTTATACCTGATAAAATTTCATCATTCTAAAAGGCCCGCGGAGGGATTTGAATTCTATCCCAGGGGGAAACGGGGTTAATGATTGAGACAATGGAATTTCTATTGATGTTCCAGCTTTCTGATTGAATTGCTAATTAGGATGAACGTTTTATATAAAGAATACTAATGAACATGAAATGTTATATAAAGTTTCATCCTAATTAAGAATTCACTGATAAAGACCCAAAGATAGCAAAAAGTACACGGAACATAAGGTACCTAGATAATAAATTTTGCACAGAATTTACTAATATCAGCAGACTACCGAGATACTACACAGATAATATTTTTAAAATGAAGCTATCCAACTACCATTACTTGTTTACCGAGCCACTGTTTAGTTCCAATTATTAAACCAAACTCAAAGCCGTAAAATAATAAAAACGTGCATTAAACTTACATATTTTGTGCCGGAGTCAAAAATTTATAGTCTGCCGTCATGTCAGTCACATCGCTTTCCAAGTCTTGAACTTTATCGAGGTAAACCACGACACCAAATCCTTCAAGTGCAGGTACTTCTTGCATTGCGAAACGCCGCTTCAAACAACATAGTATGTTAATTTCTTCATGTCATTCCCTTGAGATGTTTGTAATTGCAGGCTGTGATTACTCGAATATTTTGCATGGCGTTGTGAATACAAAGGTTCAATGGTTCATTAAGTAACCATTCCCTTGAGATGTGCGTCTTTCTTTCATTGCATTCTTAAAGCGTTTTTGAAGCCGTTTAAAACACTCACAGCACGTGTTTTATCAAGTCTAAAAATTCTCGGGCTTCGCCCTAGAATTTTTAAACTTGATAAAACACTGCTGTTCGTGTTTTAAACAGTACATAAAACACGATGGGCATTTGAGAACATGAGAGAAATGTTAAAGCACAAGACGAAGGCGCGTGCTTTCAACATTTCTAGAGTGTTCTCAAATGACCAGAGTGTTTTATGATAGTATAAAACATGGATTTAAGGCTTCTTTATCTGTTTTATAATAAAGATTTACGCGCGCGATGAAAGGAAACCGCCAGTTGAAAACTATATAATACGGCTAACCATGTTATATACTCTGATAAAATATGGCTTCTTAGCCAATCAGAGCGCGCGTACTATCGTATCTATATTATAAACCTGAATATGCATGTAGGTGTCAGTTATATATAATAGCTCACTTTCATGTATGCTTCCCTTGTCATGCAAAAACGTTTCAATATGAGGCTCTGAGGAGAAATCAGTATTATCACTAACACTTAGTGCCGCGCCCAGCAGCCGGTGAATTTTGCTGGCTGGTTGTAATTTCACTGGCAAACAAGGGCCTTCAACAAAGTTTCCACAATAATAGCTGGGTGTATTTAACCCAGGTGCTATTTTTCTTAGTGACAACCCTGAAAATTAAATTGATTCTCATCTCTGAGAAAAGAATAACTTTCATTTACCCCAGAACAGGTCTCATATTGAAAAGTGCACGACAAGTGATTAAAGCATACATAATGTCTGTACAGTATGTACATACATGTATTGAAAGTGGGCTATTGTCAGTAGGCTCAATTTCCGCTGGTCTTTGGCTTACTCCTCTCGATCCTCTCTCAAGAAAGATGACTGGATGCATTAATTGGCAGCCAACTGTGTCAGTGACGTCATGCTACATTCTATTTGTGCATACATTGTATCAAATTCCACTGCAAATCCTTGAGATTGTGCAGCCCCACACCGTGGAAAAACGGTATGCTCCGCTGGCCAAAAGAACGAAGGCGCTGCTATCAAATACAAATTACCGAGGGCTTAAACTTTTTTAGTAAATAATTTTATAACTTAATTGGTGAACTCACAGTGAATTACAAATTAAGAAAACTTCCACCTGTTAAAGTCTTAGGCTTATCTTTTAAGTAGTTTTCTTAGTTTTTGACAAAAAAAATCACAAATGGACACTTTTAAGCAGAAATTTTAAAATCACGGCATGTGCCTGTTGTTTCATTTCAGTTTTCACGGGAAACTGGGGGCGGCCACGCGCCGACAAGAAATAGCAAATACGCACGCGTGTCATGTTTCGCTGTGGTGTGGTGCAGCCCAAACAGCTCTTAAACTGGATCAGTAACATTATCAAGCAGCTCTAAATTCCTACCTTGACAGTAACTGTGTGAACACCTTTTCCACTGAATTTAGGGTGCGTTCGATTGACCGTATTCCAGAATATGAATATATGGAATAGTCTCTGAAAATCACTGGTTCAGGCACATTTTACACTGTAAGCAACAAATGCTTACTGACATATGATATTCAGGATACAATTAGTATTCCAGTGGCTAAAAAATTCCTGTACAAGCGATTTGTAGTGATCATTCTGTTTATTCTTATTCCAGAATACGGTCAATCGAACGCACCCTTAGTTTATGCCTTAATCTGCTCAATTACTGCAGGCTGTTGAGTTCAGCTGTGGTCAGGGGGAGATTACAGGCACATATTTCCCCAACACAGCTGGAAATTGAGCCTAGCTTGTATATTAATTTTAATCAAACACAGCACTTCTGTGTGCCACATACACAGTACCTTACACAAGAGACATAGTGGTTGGCAAGTGGTTTAGTCTTGAGTCTCACTCGAGTCAGATTGCTAATGACCTCTACATCTTCATTACTGTGACTATTGCAGTTTATTGCCAATGACATCAACAGTTCTTGGGCTGGGCGAGTGAGCTATGGATCACAATAAGCAATACAACATCACTCTTGTTTATTAAAATCACGCTTAATTAACAGACATGATAACCTTTCTATTAAGTTTACATACAAGTGCTTCCATGGCACAGTGTGTTAAGGGTAAGTAAGTGGATGGGTGACCTGAATGTAAGTGGTATACATGTACTGTAGTATGACTTTAGGGGGGTTTAAGAAAGGGATAGAAGTAGGGGGTGGTAATAGTAGAAGGTGTTGCCTTTGTTCTCGAACTGCAAAGAGTTAGACAAAGTACCTTCACGTCTGCTTGGATAACAATGTTAAATTAACTTCCTTTACCTTTGGGCACACTATACATTCATTAAGTATTCTCATTATTTTTCTCACCTTTGGGTTTTGTAGCCACATTTCAATTCTCTGTGACACCAGCAATCTCACCTGGCCATACCCACATGTGGCCGTCAATACACGTAATAAGTTCCTGGAAATATTCTCCACAGGTTGCCGCCTGGTCAGTTGGTCATGTACCAGCTCCATTATGTACGTAGCTATGTTCTGCTCCACAGATGATGTCAAAAACCTACACATGCAATCAGATAAAAGGCAATAATATATATATGTTGCAGGTCAAAAAAAACTTCAACTTAGGTTATTTTTTTCAACCTAGGTTATTTTTGTTAGATATCAATCATTCTAAAAAGGGATCCTTTCTTTTTGGGGAGTCATAAAAAAAATGGGGTTTAGTTTTTTTATGGGTAACATTCTAAAACGAATTGAGCAGGTTTTCGTATTCTACCTCCCCTCCCTTCCCTTTTCTTTGTCCCACTATCTTCCTTCTACCCCACCCTGATTCCCCTTACCACCATGACATTAATTAATATTACACATCATTATTACTTACTTTGTTTCGTCCCAGACGAGACTCGAACCCTAAACCATCGGCTTGGAAGACCAGAGAATTATGTATTCACGCATGTGCACTGCTAACGAAATCGGACTTTGAAAAATATGACACGGACGATAACACAGATGAAAATACAGACGAAGTTTGTGTTCACTCTGCGTTCTTTTATTAAAACTCAAGGGAAGTAAGAAAGCTAAATTCAGAAACATATATTGTTTATAGATGATCAGGTTTACTTTACGGCTCCACTCGTACTTCGAAACAAACTGTGAACCAAACCGACTTTTACAGAGTAATCACTGAGATAAATAATATAAAAGCGAATCAACGCTAACATTGACTGGAAGAAGACTTCTACGAAAGAGCTAAACAGGATCTTAAAGTAATGAGTTCAAAGGATCTTGGACTAAACCTCGTACTCGTTAGACTCAGCTTTCCAAATAGAATAACACGATGACTAGAACAAAATGGAAGTACATGTACATGTACATGTATGCATTCAAAATAACGAACTTCTAACTCCTGACAATAAAGAAACAGTTTGTAAATTATATGTAGCTACAATGTACATGTATAGCACTAATTTGTGACTTAAGACATCACAGGTAAACAATAATTAATAAGGGAAGAGAAATTCTACTGTGATTGAATCCATAATAAGAAATAAACTAGGTTGAATAAAAATAAACGAGGTTAAAAAATAACCTAGGTTGAACCAAAATATACCTAGTTTATTTTTTAAACCTAGTTTATTTTGGTAATTCAACCTACATGTAATTTTTTTTTTCAATAAGTGCTCACTAATTTAGGGTGTTAATAGAGCTATATAGTCAATTTTTTTTACGGCTAAGTCACTAAACAACAGATAAATAATACTTATTTAATGGTCCTGTGAACTTAAATACAAACCCTACCCCTACATTTAAAAACACCCTAACCGTTAACAACTGATGCTCACTTATTTCGGGTGTTTAGAGCTACATTGTAGTCACTAATGTTGTTTTTCTTTACGCCAAAGTCACTATTAAACAACAGATAAAATAATAAATTACTTCTTTAATGGTCCTCTGAACTAATACAAACCCTACCCATAGATTTAAAAATACCCTAACCGTCAACAACTGGTGCTCACTTATTTAGGGTGTTAATAGAGCTATAGTCACCAATTTTGTTTTGTTTTTACTAGGTTATTTTTTCAACCTAGGTTATTTTGTGTCCAACCTAGGTTATTTTTTTCCCAAACAGTAATTTTTAGGTTTTTTTAAATGTAGGGTAGCATTACTGCGTGACAGCCATTGGCAATGTGATAGCAGTCTGAAACATTCACTGACGGGATATGTCAGTAATGTGTAAAGCGCCATGGACTGGTTGTTCGTGATTGTGATCCACTGCCAATTAAGCAAACAAGCAGCCTCGGTAGTTATATTTCTTGAAAAGAACTCTGTTGTTCGCATTCGGCTTCTGAGAATTGCAACTAATTTATGCATTGTGAAACGGCTATCTGCTACGTCATCAGTATGGGATTTTCTGCCTTGCTCCCCAGACATCCCTTTCGCGAGTGGGGAGCGATAAGAGATGGCTGGTTTCCCAGGCTAGTTGTTTAGTGACTTAGCCTTAAAAAATAATAATTAGGGACTACATTTTGTAGCTCTAAACACCCTAAATTAGTGAGCACCAGTTGTTGACGGTTAAGGTGTTTTTAAATCTAGGGGTAGGGTTTGTATTATTTCACAGGATCATTAAATAAGCATTATATTTATCTGTTGTTTAGTGACTTAGCTGTAAAAACAAAACAAAATTGGTGACTAGCTCTAAACACCCTAAATAAGTGAGCACCAGTTGTTGACAGTTAGGGTGTTTCTAAATCTATGGGTAGGGTTTGTATTAGTTCAGAGGACCATTAAAGAGGCATTATATTTATCTGTTGTTTAGTGACTTAGGCGTAAAAAAAAACTAGTGACTTAGCTCTAAACACCCTAAATTAGTGACTAGCTCTTAAGACCCTAAATAAGTGAGTGCCTGTTGTGGATGGTTAGGGTACATGTATTTTTAAATGTAGGGGTAGGGTTTCTAGTGGTTCAGAGGACCATTAAAGAAGTATTATACATTGTATTTATCTGTTGTTTAATAGTGACTTCGCCATAAAGAAAAACAAAATTAGTGACTAGCTCTAAACACCCTAAATAAGTTAACACCAGTTGTTGATGGTTAGGGTGTTTTTAAATGTAGGCGTAGGGTTTGTATTAGTTCACAGGGCCATTAAATAAGTATTATTTATCTGTTGTTTAGTGACTTAGCCGTAAAAAATAGTGACTATATACATATACACCCTAAATTAGTGAGCACTCATTGAAAAAAAATACCTACATGTAGGTTGAATTACCAAAATAAACTAGGTTTAAAAAATAAACTAGTTTATTTTGGTTCAACCTAGGTTATTTTTTTCAACCTACAATGTAGTTTATTTTTTCAACCTAGGTTATTTTTTAACCTCGTTTATTTCTTATTATGGGTTCAATCACAGTACTTAGAATTTCTCTTCCCTTATTAATTATTGTTTACCAGTGATGTCTTAAGTCACAAATTAGCGCTATAGCTACATATAATTTACAAACTGTTTCTTTATTGTCAGGAGTTAGAAGTTTGTTATTTGGAATGCATACTTCCATTTTGTTCTAGTCACAGCGTGTTATTCTATCTGGAAAGCTGAGTCTAACGAGTACAAGGTTTAGTCGAAGATACTCTGAACTCGTTACTTTAAGACACTCTTTAGCTGACTTTCGTAGAATATAGTCTTCTTCCAGTCAATGTTAGCGTCGATTCACTTTTATATTATTTAGCTGTGATTACTCTATAAAAGTCGGTTGGGTTCACAGTTTGTTTCGAAGTACGAGTGGAGCCGAAGGAAGATAGTGGGACAAAGAAAAGGCAAGGGAGGGGAGGTAGACTACGAAAACCTACTCAATTCTTTTTAGAATGTGCCCGCTAAAAAAACTAAACCCCAATCTATGTATAACTCCCCAAAAAGAAAGGATCCTTTTTTAGAATCATTGATATCTAACAAAAATAACTTAGGTTAAAAAAAATAACCTCGTAAGGTTTGAAAAAAATAAAACTAGTTTGGACAAATTTAACCTGAAGTGGTTTTTTTACCTGCAACATATCCATTGCAGACATACATGTAGATACCATGCACAGGGTCATGGTAATGGCAACGGTTGCAGAAAACCGAGTCCAATCGTGTAAATTCATTCGAAGGCTCGCCAGAGAGAAGGTTGTAGTAGTATAAGGAATAATACAATCCAATTGACTGTAGAAAACCTTGGTTTGCCCTCCTCAGTGGTAATTAGCCAGATCAACATTTTCAGTCACTTAACACCAAGGTTACAGGAATTACTCTACTCAGCCAAGACCCACCAAGCCAATTTCAACTATGATTACTGATGGACCATTAGAATACTGATGAGCCAACAATTCTGCTGTCTTTCTAATTCATACTGAAAACTCAAGAGTTATCAAGCTCAATAAAGTAGAGGATTTCAACGATGCAGTTACTAGCGTAACAATCTGCTGCTCACTCTGGCACCCGGCTGGTGAAGACAGCCCCGCTGAATCTTGAAGTCCTTCACTTTAAGGAGTAAAACTTGCAATTGAAGGGGTGAGTGGAAGAAAAACTTAAGTGATGATGAGATCAAATTCCAAATTCTCCTTTATCTTCTTTGTTTTGTAATGTAGAATTGAGAACTTGATCCATCATCACTTAACTCTTTCTTCTGCTCACCCCTTCAATTGACTTGAATCGTCTCAACACTCTAGGTTTGATTATACAGTCATTCACATTTCTTCGCCATGTTGCAAACAACCCATTTGTTTATATTGTTCTAGGCTTTGGTCGCTTATGATTACATGTATATTAATTAAGGTTTTATCATTATTTTTCTGATGAAAACAAAAATTGGTACAAAAATTGAAGAAAAATGTTCAAAACTTTTTCATACTGCTAAAAGAAAATTACCTTATTATTTTTAATTTTAGAGGAAAACTAGCTTGGTATCATATACAATATAGAATTATTTTTAGTTTTTAGTACTGCATGACTTTTAAGTCTCTTGGTAACAGCGCTGCTCCATATTATTTATCAGAACTTTTAGTACCATATAGTCCTTCACGGCCGCTATAACATGTATGCTCAGCAAGTCAGCATTTACTGAAGGTCCTGAAGTATAATTTGAAATTATATGGACTCCGGGCTTTTTCGGTATCTGTTCCTATTTTATAAGGATGCTTGTCCCTCCAAACCATACAAACGTCTCTTATTTTTACAATAGTTGAAAGCTATAACCACTTCGTTATTATCAAACCAAATTTTCTCAAACTCAGCAATCTTACTAATTCTGATATGCTCTTTCTTGTGATGGAGTTCATTTCTTAATTAGGTTAACTTTGCAAACTCATCTCCCACCTTGGTATGACAGGAATGACATCTTCCTCCAGACTTGTTGCCATCTCAACCTCCTCCAGTACCTCTTCCTCATCTTTGCCAGTTGATGGCATCATGATGGTTGTAGTTGCTGTGTCGTTATAAAGAAAACAAATTAACGTAGTGCACCTACATGTACATATACATGTACAATGTATTATGTTAAAGGTAAAATTTATTTTCAGGTCAATTCTATTTTAACCTAGGTATAAAATAATTTTAACCTACATGTAGGTTATTTTTTTGCAACCTACATGTAGGTTATTTTTTTGCAACCTAGGTTATTTATTAGCAACCTACAATGTACATGTAGGTTATTTATTAGCAACCTAGGTTATTTTTAGTAACCTGGGTTATTTTTTGGGTGCACATTGTATTTTGTACCTTCAATTCTTAATCATAGTCACTGTACAATTAATAATAATAATAATAGATTTATATTAAGCGCTGTTTCTTCGAAAATCCAAAAGCGCTTTACATTCTGTAAAAACATATTAAAACTATAACCACTGATGTTAAAAATATATCTATATATAAAAACATACGAATAATAAAAAAAAAACATCATGAATAGTATGCGCGCTTAAAAAGAAATGTTTTTAATGGAACTTTTAAAATCAGTCAAAGATTGAATAATCCTTATGTTTTCTGGTAGATTATTCCATAAGGACGGCGCCGTAACTGAAAAAGCTCTGCGACCATAGGACTCTAAATTGTACTTAGGAATAACTAAATAAAATTTTTGGTAGCAGAGCGTAGTGACCGTTACGGAACATATGGAGTTAAAAGTTCATTAAGATAAAACGGTGCCATATTATTTAAAGCCTTAAATGTCAGTAGTAAAATCTTAAAGTCAACCCTCTCTGCTACAGGCAACCAGTGCAATTCCTTCATAATAGGACTGATATGTTCATATTTGCATGAGTACGTGAGAAGTCGTGCAGCCGAGTTTTGAACATACTGTAGTCTCTTCATTAAGTCCCTTGGCAAACCTGATAACAGCGAGTTACAGTAATCAAGTTTAGATGAAATAAATGCATGAATAAGGATTTCACAATGTTTAAGTGATAGGAATTTCCTTATACCAGCGATGTTTCTAAGATGGAAGAATGCCGTTTTACATATTGAGTTTACTTGTTTCTGCATAGACAAGGTATCATCGAACCAAACACCAATGTTTTTGGCGAACTTAGATGAGTGTATTAGCTCATCTGCAACATAAATCGAATCAAGAGCAACTTGAGGACGATGACGAGCATTAAGCACAAGCAGCTCAGACTTATCATTGTTAAGCTTTAACTTATTTAATGTCATCCAGTTGTTGATATCCCTGACACAATCTTCTACTAGAGACTTGGCACGCATGGTTTCACCAGAAACTGACGGCTGAAATGATATGTAAATCTGGGTATCGTCTGCATACATATGGTACTGGGTACTGGGTTTGTATTTTAACCAATTTTGTGCATAATTTTAATGAAATACCAAGCTATTATAAGATTTTCACTGCACATATGCAAATTTGGACTAGACCATGGGGGACTGGGTACTAGTAGTACCATTATATATAATAAATGAAGGGCTGTGTGCCACAAGGGACCATTAGTGCCCTTTTCAGGACGTTTTTCTTCTTCTTTGAAATTTCGATTAAAAATACAAAAACTGATAGCTTCAAAAGAAACATCCTGAAAAGGGCACTAAGGTCCCTTGTGGCACACAGCCCTTCAAATGAGTATGGTGTTTCACATCGATCACTCAGTGGCACAGTGGTTAAGGCTCTGGCCAGCAGATCTGATGGTTGCCGGTTCAAATTGACTGTAAATAAATTATGGTAATTACTGGTAGACAGTATAGTTGATTATACACATATGGGTACAATGTAACACTGTAAGGAGATAGGGAGAGGGGTAGGGGAAGGAAGTGATAAGGGTAGAGGAAGGAAAGCAGAGGAAGGAAAGCAGACGAATAATTTTTTCTTTTATTTTATGAATTATTTTTTTGTAAACATGACCTACATTGTACATGTACATGTAGGTAAAAAAAAATGACCTACAGGTAAAAAAAAATAACCCAGGTTGAACAAAATAACCCAAGTTTAACAAAATTACCCAGGTTGAACAAAATTACCCAGGTTGAACAAAATTACCCAGGTTGATTATATTAATCATTATTATAATTATCATCATTATTTATATTACTGAGGTCAGAAAGAAAACAAATCCCTCTGTTTCCTACCTGACATCTGTGATGATTGAGGGGGGGTCCCTGTTCTGTAGATCCTGCTTTAGAACCTGGGTCACTACTCTGCCGTAATATACTCTTTGGCATCATCTTAGTACCAAATGCAGTCAGGATATTGTCCACAAATGATTGACAGGCTTCACTGTCCACCCACACCCTGTCACCCAAAGCATCTTCAACATAAACTTTGACAAAGGATTCTGGCCACTCATCTTCATCTTGATAAACATAAAGGAGAATATTGACAGCCATGATTGGCACCAGGGATGCAACACTCTTGTTGGCTTTGATGTTTATTGAGATGTCTCGTTTGAGTATTGATGTCAAGGCCTGAAATTTAGATAAATCAGTAGTGATGGACATACATCTAAGTAGCCCGCTGGGAATTGTTAACTTGCCACCGTTTTTTTGCACAGCTAAACATGCTGTGTTCATGATGTACAGTACAAGCAGCAGTAAAGAGTAGCAGATTGCTTCCCTTGTAACAACTCCATTCTCATGGATTTGGTCCTCCCTTGAAATTCATATTACACAGGCATGTAGATATTTTAAAGCCGGTAGCTGGGGAAAATACCCAGCTGTTACAACTACTTTTCCAGCTCAGAAATCAGAAACAGCTTTTTTAAATGTGACTTAATTACTTTGATGGATACCCGCTTGTGCTTCCACGATGCCCACCTATTTAGAAAACTAGCTACAGTGTACATCCCTGTTACTACATGTACATGTATGTGTTTTTTCCTTCAATCAACTGAAAATTCTAGAAACATACTGGTACAATGTACATGTAAATTGACAGATGAAATAGGCCCTTTGCAGGACCTGATCACAAGACCTATTTAGCCTGTCAATCAAAACAAAATTGGTGCTAGAACAACATGAATGCCAGAAATGGAAAGAGCAAGCCAAAATTAGTAAAAAAAAAGCCCAAGTTTTAGGTTCATATCTTTCAAACTGAAGGAAAGGCAATTTTTTTTAAACTCTATAATTTAGCTTAATTTAACAGAGTTTGTGAGGCTTTTGTTTGCCGACTGGCAAGCCGTGCCTATTGACATGGAAACTCTAGGAGGAAATTACGTGACTCCTTTGGACTGACTTGAATTTCTAGTTAATAGATATCCTACAAAAATAGTGTAATGATGAAAACAACTTACAGTACAACAATAATGCAAGCATCTCTGCCACTTTCATTTTTCTCTCCAGAACTGTCAAATTGTTCAATCCACACTTTGATGTGCACTGGTGATCCATTAATTTGTTTATGTCGGGAACTTTGTTATTATAAACCAGGTTCATTACTGTACAAATTGTAATCACATAGTAGAGTTTCAAAAAAGTAAAAAGCATCTCCAGTTGAATTACTCTGACTTCTTTGTTTAATTCCACCTTCTTTCACTCTGACAAAGGGCTAATATTCAAAACGTCACCTGCTACTAATGCTTCTTATGGCAGTTATCATACAATGTACCTTGATCAACATTTAATTGATTATACCAGTGTTTATCTTCCCAGCAAAGCAGATCAACACGTCTAGTTTTTGCATAAACTACATTGTTTCACCTTCTATTGATTTAACTTTCAACCTCAAAGGACTTACTAAGTCAATGCTTCTTCTCCTCCACCTGAATCAGGTTTGAAATTCAGGGCCCAGGTTTTGCACAAATTAAAATACATTTTATGTGAAATTACCAGTTAAAGACACCTTAGAATCAGGGTGGGTATCTGGGTTCATTTTCACAATGATTTATCATAATTACCGAGTACTTGAATGTATTTATCCAGCTTTGTCTCTACCATTTTCTGGTAAAAATGGGTGTGGTTCAAGTGCCCCCCCCCCCCCCCCCCCCTCCAATTCTGCTCTAATCTGATTTTTTTTAGTAATAAAGCATAATATACATGTACATGTACACGTATGGTGTACATGTGTACAATACCTCTAAAATCCTAATTCCAGCAAAAATCTCTGGCTTGCTTTTGGCAAGGAATAGCAAGCCCAGGTATGCTATTGAGTCTGGCTTGTTTCTGTTAGCCTTCAGACTCTTGACAGCACCCAGCAACAATCCTTCTATTCTCAGATGATCGCCATTTGCCTCAGCATCCAGCACATGCTTCTCAAGTTCTGATGGGTTCACTGCAATCAGTAATGCATAAATCATATTAATTAATATTAACAAGAACAACAAAGACAACAATAACTAGCATCATGATGATGATCTCAAGAGGTCCAATGTACTCTGTTCTTGTTGACAGTTGTTGTATGGATTATTCTGGGAAAAGTTAGAGATCTAAAGGTCTGGAATTTTGGGAGACGAATAAAATAATTGGCTGACTTTTTGAATACATGCTATTTTAATTAATAATAATTATTGTGATTTAATTTTTATAACCACTTATTCATTCCGAGTATCAGGCCCAAAGAGGATCATCAGGGAAGGGAAGAAAACGCTGCAGAGGGGAGAGAGGGAGCTGGTTTAAATCCACTGATTTATCCTGAATAAATAAGACTCAAAGGGGGTGCGAAAGGGGAGAAAAGGCTGTAGAGGGGAGAGAGGAAGTTGGTTTACATCCACTAATTTATCTTGAATATATCTGAGACTCAAAGGGAGTGGGATAGGGAAGAAAAGTCTGCAGATGGGAAAGAGGAAGCTGGTTTAAATTGTTCTGCATGTTAATTGTTCTCAGGTTAGCTTTTTTGTATAATAGGGTCAGGAAAGTTGCCTTTGGAGTTAAAATAATGCACCCACAAAATTGAAATCTCATGGAAATGCAAGAATAGGCCATTCCAGCAGCTGCATGAGCACTGATTGATCAAGCATATACTTTAGTCAACAGAATTGCTAGAATGGCCTAGTTATGGTGATATACATGTATGGACACTCCAAAATAATACTCCAGATTTTAGGGAATTTCTGAAGAATATAAAGCAACGACTAAAAGACACAGAACTACAAATTTGGTTAAGTGATATATTTAATGACCAACGACAGAATCCAAACCAGAGTAACAAACTACGAGTTTATCGAACATTCAAAACGAAGTATGAATTCGAAAACTATTTGGATCTTGTCAGAAACATCAAACATAGAATTACGTTCACCAAATTAAGAATATATAAGCAATCATAATGCCTTCAAATTGAAAAAGGAAGACACCTTAAACCTTATCTAAAACCAGAAGAACGAATTTGCCCAACATGCAAACAAGAAATGGAAGACGAAATTCACTTCCTGCTGAGATGCAAAACTTACCAGACAATCAGGCATGATTTCTTATCCTCCTTAAAAACTCTAACGAAATTAGATAGCAGAAAAATGACAGAAAAAGATATTTTCGGTAATCATTGATCCCCCGAGACAAGTCACAACAGTAGCAGCAAAATATGTTTATGATTGTATGGACATGCGATCCACCATAATTTCAGCACAAATAATGTAAGCTAATTTAATGATAACTATATATATATTATATTTTTAAGATTACAGAACAATCTATCCGTCATTAACCAACTTTTTAAATTTGTTAGCAGTCATCTGATGTACCAATGTAGTACAAAGAGCTAATGAATAAAGTCTGTCTGTCTGTCATGTACATTTCTGTGTTGTTAGTGATTAGCCCTAAAGAACCCTAAATTACATACATGTACATGTATAGTGAGCACCCATTGTTGGTGGTTAGGGTTTTCTTAAATGTAGGGTATTAAGGTATCAGGAGCCCTTTATGCAATCATTTTTGTTAAAAAAATATTATTGATTTTTTAGAATGTTCAAAGTGAATTCTACAGTTTAGTGAAAATAAAATTCCAAAACATTTTAGTTTCAAAGAGAAATTACGGCGAAAAGAAATATGGACGGGAAAGCAGGATGTCAACGGCTTATTAGCACTTGTGAAGCGTTCTCATGGAAACCGCGAAAAAACATGTGAACTTTTATAAATAAACACTAAACACGCTCACTCGTCTAGCTCGTCTTGAAGCCGTTGAGTTGCAAATATTCGTTTACGTTTCACACAGAAATCATATCTATAATATAGTTTTATAATATATATATATATATATATTAAGTATATAGACTTAGAGAGAAGAAACCCATCCCTAATATTAATAATCAGAATAAAGGTGAAAGAGAAAAATATGCCCTGAATGGGATTCGAACCCAGGCCTCGGTATACTAGTCCGATGTGTTAACCACTACACCATCAGGACGACCACGCTGGCAACGCAGCAGACTTATTGGTTTTTGGGGTACCGTGAGTTTTCCCAGGCTATATACATTGTATGTAAGGGTTAGAGACTGCTTGTGAGTTCTTTATCGACAAATACAGGCACGCGCTGACTGTACGATGAACGAAAAATAATGAATACTGCATGAGGCCGAAGGCCGAATGCAGTATGAAGAAATTTTGAGTTCATCGTACAGTCAGCAAGTGACTGTATTTTGCTGATAAAGCACAAACATAAAGTCTCTAACCCTTTTAATATTCAAACTGAGTGCACTGTCAGCCGTGAATTTCAATTTCAATCAGTTGTCAATAACAATTTCATAAAGAAGTCAAATATTTCGCATGAATTAAATCATTTTACGGTAAATATCTCCACAAAGAAAAGTCATTTCAATAGACAATGAATAAAAACAGAAGTAGATAACTTTGCAAAGAATAATTTACTTTGGCGTTCGGTCAGAGTTTAGTTGACGCCTTGCGAGTACATTTAACTCGAAAACGTTTCTCTTGGGGCCATGTATTAAAATATCGAGTATTTAGCCGGCTTAACTCCTAGATAGTCTACTTTCTTTAGTAGTTTCTTTCATTCGAAAATAACTAACCTGCAGATTCCAGTGAATTGAAATCTTGAAACCGGCCTCCATGTGCTCGGCTCTGATGCAAACATTTTCCAAATAAAAATATCCTAGGTTTTCGAACCTTCCACTGAATTGTCGCTTCATTGTCTCCTCTTATTGACAGAGTAAGGTCTCGCCGGAAATAAAATCCATTTCTTCAGTTTTGACTGCTAGAGTGTTGTAGAAACTTTTGTTTACTCAGACACATGTTGACTTGTTAGTTGTTGTACTTCCAGCGCTTGCAAATCAGCCATTTCTAACGAACGATTACGCAAATGTTTGCCTGAAAATATAATGTGAGGCGAATAGTATGATTGTACATTTAACTCGAAAACGTTTCTCTTGGAGCCATGCATTCAAATATCAATTATTTAGCCGGCTTAACTCCGAGATAGTCTGCTTTCTTTAATAGTTTCTTTCATTCGAAAATAACTAACCTGCAGATTCCAGTGGGGCAGTGAATTGAAATCTTGACTCGAAACCGGCCTCCGGCCATGTGCTCGGCTCCGATGCAAACATTTTCCAAATCAAATATCCTGGGTTTTCAAACCATCCACTGAATTCTCGCTTAATTTTCTCCTCTTATTGACAGAATAAGGTCTCGGAAATACAATCCATTTCTTAAGTAAGACTACTAGAGTATTGTAGAAACCTTTGTTCACTCGGACACATGTTGACTTGTAAAGTTGTACTTCGCAAATCAGCCATTTCCAACGAGCGATTATGCAAATGTTCGCCTCAAAATATATATCTTCTGTCACACAGGCAACAGAGTTCAATCCTGCCGTTACCTTTCTAGTAATTGTCTGCATTTTCACTGTTTAATATGCGATGAGGTTTTCCAAGCCATCCAAACACATAACTAAGCGAAGGACTAGGTCTCCCTTTCCCTAGGTAAGAGAGGGTCTGGGTCGAGTGCTGTGGTCACCAATAATGCACGCTCATTAGCCAATCACATGCTTGGATTTTGTACAATGCACGAAATTTGAACATTAAATATATATATACAATGTAGCTCAATTCGTAATTTGAAGCTTAAGCTGCCTAGGGAGTGCTTATGTTCGTTTTCTTCCATGAAGAAACGAAAGTCAACGCTGACGGAAAGCGATCTTGGCTCATATTATAACCAGGATAATCAGTGGGCAGAAGTTGGAGATTCTGCAAAGTCAATTCCAAGTTGAAAGAGTGCAAGTGGCCATAAACTTCGCCCCGAAGTTTCGACTGTAACTTTGCCTTCGATAGCCGAAGACGAAGAACAACAGAAACCTAACACAATCTTCCATAACAGTTATTGTACTGGTTTGGCTGTTTCTCTATGCTTTCTTCTTCTTTGCCTTCTCTGTGCACTCATGATTTCTGTGAAATACCATGACAATGGTAACGCTAAAATTGAACTTGTCTACTGCGATATTCAAACCGAAGATATCGCACCGAAGAGCTAACTTATCGTGGTCTGCGTAGTCCTTCACAGAAGCGCGCAAAATCGCATGCGGCCTTTCATGAACAACATGGTGTCGTGTTCCCCTATACCTACTGCTCAACATCAAATACTGGAAAAATGACATTCTTAATGACAGATAAGTTAATTGTGTCAACAAACCTCAGTCATGGGATGCCAGGAAACTTTGAAACCATTTTTCAAGGTGTTATAAATGCAAGTTTTGTAGCATGTATTCGAAGCTCCTGTCCCTCTAGATTTTAATAGATAGGATTGAAAATTGGCATATGGCTAGATCAATATGTTGACAAAAAAAGGGTGTCTCAGTTTTTTTATGCATTGTTTTGTTCTTGAGATACAGTGTACTTTCATGTTTCGTTCTTCAACCCCTAAAAAAGGTGTTCCGGATCTTTGCAGTCGATTATTTTCGCGAAGGAATAAGATATCAGAAAACTGAGACACCCTTTTTTAGATCAATATATCTACTTTATGAAGGTCGTTTCAGCGCGGATTTTCGTCAAATTCCCGAGGGACAGGAGCTCCAGGTATAAGGTATGGTTAAGTTGGATTAAAATCACAATAAATAAATTAAAGAGTATTTACTAATGAGGAAAATCTAGCTGTTTTCTAGAATCTATGTTTATTAAGCTTTCAGAAAATATATACTTTGTAGGGGTTTTCTTGAATTTAACGCACGCAATTGAAAGTTTTCGGGAATCGCTCTTGAAACATTTAAGAAGCATTATATTTCTGTGTTGTTTACTGGTGAGCCCTAAAGAACCCAAAATTAGTGAGCACCTGTTGTCGATGACAGGTTAGGGACAGGGTGTTTTTGTTAGGGTTTGGATTAGTTCACAGGACCATTAAATTGATTTATAATAATGTTAGGAATGAGTTTGCTTGGAGTGGGGCGTAACTGCTATGGCTTTAATAAATCTGCTTGTTATTGGCCCTTGTTCCATATGGAACACAATTATTATTGACAATGTTTTGAGTTATTTCTGTGTAAGTTCTCAATCATTTATCCATTTTTGCATCTTTTCACATCATCTGTGGGTGATTCTTTGATGGAAGAATTAACAAGAGAATACATTGTATAATACAGCATTTCTTTGATCCATTTTCATTTTTTTCTAGTCAGTGTTTTTTCCATTTGAAAAGTTGAGTCTAGATAATAAACGAGTACGAGGGTTACTCCAAGATCCTCTGCACTCATTATTTTACTGAGATACGCCTGTTAACTCTTTCGTAGAAGTCTTCTTCTAGATAAAATGTTAGAGGTGATTCGCTTTTCTTTTGCGTTTATTATTAGCTGAGTGAGAGTGAATACTCTATAAAAGTTGGTTTGGTCGACACAGCTTACTTCAAAGTACAAGTGGAGCCGTAAAGTACATGTACAAATGTACATCTGATCATCTACAAACAAATTGTATTTTTCTGGATTTAGCTTCCTTACTTCCCATGAGTTGCTGCAGTTTCCATAAAAGAATGCAGAGTCAACACAAACTTCATATGTGTTACTGAGTTTCGTCCAGGTTTCATATCATCCAATCCATGTTATATTTTCGAAAGATGTTTCCAAGTCCGATTTTGTTAGCAGTGTGCATGCATAAATAAAATTAAGAGACTCAGGGTTCGACAGTTACATGTAGTCACCTATAGAATAAACAGTGGTGTTGAAATCAACAACTGCTTCTGTGGTGCATTGTGTTTAAAGCAGCTGGATCATTGAGTAGCTGAAGTTAAGCCCGATCGGGTGAGGTAAGTAAAGTGGATGGATGATGGTGAAGGTAAGTGGAATAGTAAGATACATCAGGGGGTCGTCACAAGGAAGAAAATGGAGATTGGACTGAAGGGAGGGGGAGAAAGTAGAGGGGAGGGGTGGGTATTCAAAAATATAAGAATCCCCCCCCCAAAAAAAAAATCCCTTTTTAGAATCATTGATATTCCAACCTAGGTTGAATCAATTTGACCTACATGTACATGTACATGTAGGTTGGATCAATTTGACCTGGAATTCAATTTGACCTACAACATACGGTACATGTATTATACACAAAGCTTTCAGAAAAATAAATACTGTAAATACCTGCATAATATATGCCACACCCCAAACTTAAATGACTTTTTGGGAGGGAAAATGAGAAGGTACATAATACTTGAAGCTAGTCACATCAACTGCTATCACAATTAACTTTGAATATGGTTACAACTTGCCATTTATTGTGTTTATTTTAACCTGCTGTCCTTAAATCACTCCAGAATTCTTAAGCTAAATGTATTCCCTCATTAACTAACAACATTTCAAGGAACCTAGGTTTTCGGGCAGAACTGATAATAATGTGCACTTGTCCTAGTCTGCATGATCTGCCATCTTGGTCTTTTGCGGAGAGGCCTGGGTAGAATGTTTCCTTTGGTACAAATGTATATACAGTACCGCCGGGAATTATAGGGACATCCGACCAAGGGAAAACCTCGTGCACCAGACGCGGATCCGCAGTTCGGCGCCGTGGTCACCGCACAAATGACCGCGACAGTTTTTGAGGACGCCGCGGTTGCAAACTGAGGTGATAAACCGAGGTGCTTGCCGCGGTACCGCAATGGACATACATGTACGTTGTTAGTAGTCTTCGTACTTGAAAGCTTTGAATGTGATGGATGACAAACAGCTTATGCATTGAGCCTAATCACCCAAAGAACGATCACCGGCATTAAACTTCTCGTAAACAATCTTCTGTTAACGTTCGTAAGTTGTCTTTCTTACTTGAGACCGACGGCTTCAAAATAAGCATTTCTTGAGAGACGACCCGCTAACAATCTTCTGTTAACTTTCGTAAGTTGTTTTTCTTACTCGAGACCGCCGTTCGCGTTCTTATTAACTAACGAAGCAACTGCTTCAAAATAAGCATTTCTTGAGAGACCGGACCCACTAACAATCTTCTGTTAACTTTCGTAAGTTGTCTTTCTTACTCGAGACCGCCGTTCGCGTTCTTATTAACTAACGAAGCATAACACCAAATAAACTTTTTCTTCAGTGTAGTTTCACATTTATGGCAGATCCTTGTCTTGTTACTAGTATTAAAAGGTTTCGGAATAAATCATTGTAAATGGTTGCGTATTAAATTCTCATCTCTTTTTGGAGTCTGAATTTCCACGTGCAACCAGTCAGGCGTAAACGTGTCAGTCTGATGTTTTTACAGAACATCGACAGAGTTTTGAAGCAACGTTTGTCATATTGAAAGACGTACAAAAACGTATATACTCTTACCAGAAAACTTCTACTCGGAAAGTGCAATTCCTTTTGAATTAAGAGCTTTAATGCATCGAATCAGATCAGTCAATTCGCGTAAATGGAAATTACTTTCCCCGCGGTATTTGTGTCAGAAATTGAGACACGCGTCTGGCTGACAGTTCACGATTGACAGGAACTTTTATTATACTGCGCAGTAAGAATCTTGACTTTTTGACGCCTCTGGCACGCAGGGTATTTACCAAAACCATCTTACCGTACGTTTGTAAAACTGTTTGTTATGAATTCGAATTTGTCACGCGTTAATCCTAGTGAAAGAAAGGTTAAAATACATAATTGTGCAATCAACAGACACGTTTCGGATCACGATACTTCAATATTAACTTGGTCCGAATTTTCGTTTGACAAATCGTCGAAATGTCGCTGAACAAAGAGCGAAATTCGTCGAAATATGTTTGCATGACTTTTGCACAATACTGTAACGAAGCCAACCGCTTCTTTTTAAGCATTTCATAAGCCACGGCACGTTAATAATCTTCTGTTAATTTTCGTAAGTTGTTTTTCTTACTCGAGACCGCCGTTCGCGTTCTTATTAACTAACGAAGCCAACTGCTTCAAAATAAGCATTTTTTAACTCACGGCTCGTTAATAATCTTCTGTTAATTTTCGTAAGTTGTTTTTCTTACTCGAGACCGCCGTTCGCATTCTTATTAACTAACGAAGCCAACTGCTTCAAAATAAGCATTTTTTAACTCACGGCTCGTTAATAATCTTCTGTTAATTTTCGTAAGTTGTCTTTCTTACTCGAGACCGCCATTCACGCTCACGCTCTAACGAAGCCAACTGCTTCAAAGTAAAATGTATGAGATGTACATGTAGATGTTACATGCGGTCGCGGTTAGCGCCGCGGCATGACCACCGCGGCACGATTACCGCGGCGACCTCAAAAGTGACCGCGGCTATCTCAAAAGTGACCGCGGCTATCTCAAAAGTGACCGCGGCGACCTCAGGAGTGACCGCGGTCACCGCAAAAATGACCGCGGTTTTTCGCGGTAAAACCGCGGGCATTGCATGCGGCACAGCCGCGGTAAATGTCCCTACATGTATAATTCCCGGCGGTACTGTATGTGTACTCAACGATAATATGCTCGTACCCACACATACATTGTACAAGAAAGCTGCATCCCCAACTCTAGCCCTTGATTTTGTCCAAAAAAGTGTGGCCTACTACTTAAATACCATGGCGATTATTACTTACCATCAATAGGAGTGGCATGCACTGGAGAGGACTGGGTACTACTCGATCCAAGCCTTTTACTACCCTCAACATCACCAGATTTCAAGGAATGAGGAGAGTATGGAGGAGAGCCCACTATTTTAGGTCTCTTTGATGTAATCACAGGTGATGAAGGACTGGATGATTCACGTTTCCTCTCTGAAATCCCTGGAACGTTAGGCTTTTTTGATGGCAGTGGTTGTGGTGGTTTTAGGGGCTGCAGAGGTTTCAGATCTGTGTCTGGAACTGATCTGGACCCTTTTGGACCTGCCAGCACAAACACACAACATTTAAGAAATAGAAAGCATTTTCAATATTTCCACAGAGTTATAGAGACACGAGTGGGAGTTTGGGAGAATGAGAAATGGCACTGGGAACACATGAGTGTATGCAAGCACAAAAGATGAATGTTTCCACTGCCATTTCAAGTTCTTCCAATCTTCCACAAGTATTTTTACACACATGTACATGTATAACTCTATGGGAAGGCAAAAATGATGTTTTAGACTATTTCCTTAGTTTATAAAAGAAACAAGTAAAAGCACAGAGAGACGGTCCTTTCATTTGATCATCAAAACGTGAATTCTCCCAACTTTACGCTCAAGCCCAGTTGCCCAACCCTACAACTTTGTTCTACAAACTTGACATTAGAAAATAAACTTTGTTAAGCATTATTCCCTCATACATGATTGTATCTTTAACATATTATTAAAGTGGTACATTTACATGTAGTCTCAGTCTGATTGTAAACACTGGAAAAAAAGATAATCGTACAGTCCAGCTCAAAAACTTTGCAACCACCACCAAACGTCCGACGGCATCAACGTTTCCTGGCGGTAGTGGTGTGTGGCATCTGGTATTTACAGTCGGTGTTGCCAAACCACCAGACTGCAGCAACTGTTGATGGCTTGCCACCAAACATCTTGAGCTGTCAATGGTTAGCCAACAGGCAGCATCAACCATCAATGGCTTGCTGCCCATTTTTCATCAGTGGCAGTACCTGAAGCTGCCCACCGTCAAATTTTGGTGGCTCTGGTGCCACCGACGGTTGCAAAGTTTTTGAGTGGGACTGTACACATACTATCCAGACATACCAAGTGCTATGAAGTCTCCTGTTGGAAGGTGGCCTGAAATAAAAACATTTTCAAAGTTTAATATTTTTTAAAGGGCTGTGTCACAGTGAGGGCTTTATATTCTCAGTCGGGCCAGAAATGATTTTCACATGAACTAGTACATACATGTACTAGTACATACATGTACATCATAACTTGTACATATGTAGCTGAGGAGCACTGTGTGCATGTGGGATACATGTCTATAAGCTAATATGCAAAAATGCAAATATGACTAAAAACTGTGTACCGGTATAGACATACACTGTACAATCATGTACATGTAGATGTAGTCATCAAAAACATGGACCCCCTGGTCCAATCAAATTGGACCACCTACATACGTGTACATGGATGCGGTTGTAAACCCAGCCCACAAAAACCTTCAAAATCAGTATTCTTACCACTGAATGACAAAAAAGTAATACATGCATGAACTAATCTGTTCATATCAAATGATATTTTTAATGCTTCCTGTTACATGTACATATAGGGTTATGTCGTACATCGCTCAAGTCAGCTTGCTACATTAATGTACAATGTACATGTAGCTTAGATTCACAACTTTACAGACAACTGACAAGTGGACTCCAACACTCACTCAGAACAATAGTCCAAAAGTGAAAGGAATATAATGTAATCCTATCAAAGAAATGTGAACTTGCTACTTGTCCGACCTCTGATTGCTAGCTGACAACTGGGAACTAATTTACATGGCTATAAAATGTTAATTTGATATGCTTAGGAAGGCAGTGTAGTGGTTTAAGCGTTTGCATTGAATGCAGGTGATCAAGGTTTTTGTCCATTTTAGTGAGAACTCAGTGTTTATAATATTACTGGAACATGTACTGAACCCTAGCCCTACATTTTTTGTAAGTGGGCAATAATTTGTTGTTTACCTGGTACATGTACATGTGACGGCACTGTATAAACTTGTTTAGCCACAAGCTTGTATACATTTCTTTAGAATTATATTCCTGAATATCATTTCACTTTTGTACAACAAAATATTCTGAGGATATTATGGAGTCAATCGTTACGATAGAAGCGAGTCTATTTGTCTGTAAAGTTGTGAGTTACTGTAATGCAAGCAAGCTGATTTATAGAGGTACATTATGTAAAAATGTATGATCAATAGCATTTAAAAACTTGTTTGATACCAGCATCTTGCATAACAAAATAATATAAACTAATTGAGATTTTGAGACGCGATACCAAATTATATTGCCGGCCAGTTGGGAGAAAATATATTCCGTATTGGGCGGAGTCGCGCAGCGACGAAGCCCAATACGAAGAATATATTTTCTTCCAACGCCGGCAATATAATTCGGTATCGCGTCTCAAAATCTCAATTAGTTTTGTATCGCGATTCAACAGTTAAGTCGGGAATTGTTAAAAGAAAGAAGAGAATGAAGCACCAAACTTATTATGATCGTAATTTCAATTCTCAAAAGGCGCCTAGTATATCTATGGCAACGGTTTCACGGCTTGAGTGGCGAAAACTTTCGCGACGTGTTTTGAAATCTCTTCAAAAATTATGAAAATTGTACTTTTAGCGAATAAGAGTGTTAGATTTCTGACGGAAACTACAATGCCAACCTTACCTTTAGGATTGAATGATGTTTATCTTGTAATTTACAGTGTTTTGAAGGTGAAATTGTAGAAATCTTGCTGTTGAACAAACGACTTTTGACCTTGACCTGGAACCCATGTAACTGCAAGGGCTCGCGCAAGAGCCAATCTCAGAGGCTGGTATTCTGAGACGCAATACCATGTTATATTGGCGTCTCAAAAGTAAACAAAGTGATCAGTGAATCGTGATACTTGTATGTACTTTCTTGTCATTCAGTGGTAAGCACATGGATTTTGAAGTTTTGGTGGACCTGGTCCACAAAGGTAGTCCATGGGACCATATTAATTGCCCTTGAATTGCAGTTAATAAGACTAATAATATAAAATGTACCATAAGGCATAATTAAGTAATAATGATTATACTCTTAAAAATAATACATACATGTACATTGTACATCAAAATAAAATATTATTACAAAACCAAAGAATGAGAAAAGACTTGTTCTGTGTTCTGTAGATTGTCAAATCGCTATCAATGTTAAGCCCAATTAAGGGAGAGGGGTGGACAAGGGGTGGGGATTTGACAGGCAGGCAGAGAATTTTGACATACTGACTATGCTGCCTGCCCAAGGGTGGGGTTGGTAACACAAGGGAGGTGTAGGGCAGTGGGGAGGGGAATGTTGATATTATTAACCAAATGTTTTTTTTAATTGTCCCAAGGGTGGGGAATATTTGAATTTTTTGAAATGTCAAATCCCCATCCCTTGCCCCCACCCCTCCCCATAAGGCTTAACATTAATAGGTGCATTACATTTTTATGCAGTGTAATTTCTCCAGTTTTCTAGTAATAAAAATATTTAGTGGCCACTAGCTGCCAGGATAACATCTCAGCAGCAGAGGTTTCATTAGAAGCCAGCTACTGCCGGAAATCTGGAAGCTACATGTTCTTGTCCTCTTACTGCTGCCTACTCTGTCTGTCAGTCCTGATTAGGCTATTAAAATATTCATTCATGGCTGCTTACTCCTAAATTTATTGAAAGGCCTGAGGCAGTAGATACAACAGATCATTGTTCAGGACTCAACACTATATATAGCGGTATTCTACTGTCTCGGACTGTAAAAGTTTGCTTAGGACTAGTGAAAATCATATTAGCTAGCCCGCCAGCCCGGGGGTACTTACATATTGTACTGTACATGAAAAATTGGTATGTATGTGAGGCCAAGAGGCTCAAACTCTGACCCTCTTTTACCCAAAATCTGACCTCCAAAACCCTGATTGCTGCCTTTTAGGGGGCAAAATCCTGATTGCCTAAAAAATCCTGAACCCCGACCCTGACTGCACTCAAATTAAACTCAAATCCTGACCCTGATCTGCCCAAATCAGGTCAAAACCCTGACCCTACCTGCCCAAACTGAGCTCAGAACCCTGACCCACCAAACCGGCCCGCCAGACTAGATTTTCAACATGTACTGTTGAAGGTCTTTGTGACCTCTTTGCTACCAATACTAACCATTCTGTAGTTCACATTAAAGTGTAATCAAAAGGAATCATCCAGCTACATGTAGCTGGAGTGACTCATGATCACTGAGGATACCAGACATCCTAGCCATGACAACCCTCAGTGTCAGCAGAGGTTGGTTTGGTGAAGATGTTCTAGGGCTGACTAGCACATGATACCTCAATTCCTAACTGCACAATTGTATAACCACAGTATCCACCACAGTTAGTTCAGTTAATAGACGTTACCGAGTGCCGCAAACACATGCATGCAGATGCAAATCACACCACCATCTTGGAAAATGCTGCTTTCAGGAGACTGGGTACTAGTCATGGGTTACGTTTTTGTCAGTGGTAGTGGTAGTCATTAATTTTGTTTCCAATTATAATATTAATAAGAAATCAATGGGTCAATTTTGCATTCACACTGTACCTTAATATTTCAACTTTATTATTAAAAAGTGTTCCTCAGGGCAGCTCATTATTATAAGGGATGTATATTGGGTTTAATAGTGGAAAATACCTACTATAATGGGACTAGTAATTCCCCAGGCACTAGCCCATATGCTAGTGCATAGTAGTCATGTACCTGAAAAGGTTAGTGTCAAGCCCTGATTGTTGGGATAGTACTCTACATGTACTTCTTGGTGTAGCAGATTCATTGTTTTCTGAGGTTATTGTTTTGCTTTACAACCCATTTCAGTATTACGTGCATAGGTGGTGTTTCAACTTTTTTAGATAATCATTCAACATAATCATTCCACGCAAATTTCCACCACTTCTGGACCTGGTCGGCAATGCATGTTAGCGAAGTCTGTCAAGTACTTGAATATAAAAAAGCACCTAAATTATTCGATTCAGTACCTCAAAACTATGTTTTTAATTACCACAACTGCCGGTAATCTCACGATCTGATTGGTTGAAGTACGGTGGTAAATGAGAGTCCAGACAACCATGCTGACGCGAGAAAGTTATAGACAACGCTGGCTCTTTCAAAGCTGTCATGCTTTGTAACGAAACTTCCTTGTACGTTTTCTAATATTGTTGTAAAAAAACAAATTTCCTCTGGTTTTCCGTGGTGTGGACTCTTATTTGCCACGATTTACGTCATCACATGGTCAAAATTTGTTGTGGACTCACGAGGCGGAGCCAAGTGAGTCCACAACAAATTTTGACCATGTGATGACGTAAATCGTGGTAAATAAGAGTCCACACCACGGAAAACCAGTGGAAATTTGCTAAATAAACAAGTGAGCCTGGTTACAAAGCATGCCGAATGATTGTGTCGAATGACTACGTTGAATGAATGAATGATGCTCTGTGCACGGTTGTAAAAGACAATGTTCAATAGTTTTCTTTGTTTTACGTCATGTGGTGATCTGTAACACCAAGAAACCCCCCATTTTCACTTTAGCACAGCTACGATAGTCCTTCCCTCGTAGATCATATAGTCATGTTGAATGTATTTCTACTCTAGAACCATCTACATATTTGTAGATTTAGAAAGCAATGCAAAGATCGCAGGAAAAGAGCTCGTTCTCTTTTTAAACTTACCTCTAGAGCTCGCCTTTGGGCGTCTTGAGCTTGGTCCTTTATTCATGTTGAACCTGAACAACAGAATGAATGATTTTTGAAGCTAAAAAGTTCAAAAAAGAAGTTTTTAAAGACGAGCCTTTGAAATCGCTGACAAATCCGCCATCTTGTTTTCTTTTTGGAACCCAGTCTGCTATGAAAAACTAGCCACAGGTAACCCAAATATGTTTAGATTGGGATCCCTGTACGTCTCAATAAAACGTTGCTGACTTCCGTGTGGCTCCCTCCAATTGTCTCTGTCATTATTAATAATGTAAATTAGCAATGTCTTCTATTCGGCTGAGCGAAGCGAAAGAGAATATAATTGTTTTTATTTGCAAAAAAACAAATTGTTTCAGGGCTCCATTGAAAAACTCTTTGGAGACATTGGCTCCCTGGTAAAATATCATCATTATTTATATTATTATTATTTTCTACGGTGTCCAGGCTAGAGTATGCGCGATAGAGTTCTCTCTGTTCTTTTCATACAGGTAGTTCTGACTCGTTAGCCTTGTGGTTTTTTTCAGAACTTCCTTCTCTGTTTAATAAAATTAATTAAAATATTCCATTGCTTGCGGATGTGTGTGTGTGTATGAGCGTGCGTTAAACATCTGTAATTGTAAAGTAAGTTCCACCCAGAGTGAAATAAACTTCTTGTTCTTGTTGTTCTTCTTGTTCATTGCTTCCATTTGAACAGAGAGATACGATCCGAATTTGTACCGAACTGATCCTAGTGTGGACGCAGTGAAGACTTGGTAGTTCTGCATGATTCTCTATACTGTTCCTGTGTACCATTATTAGGTAATAAATAAGTTTTGGATGCATGCCAAAAACTAGGCAAATGTTTGTTGTTCAGCGGCAATAGGCTTTTTGCACGGTAGAATATACCATTTTGGGTACAGCCTGCGAAACAGGCCCTCGGTACGGTGTTATTTCAACGTAAAGGAAGTGATAAAATAATTTTGCCGCGTGAATTGGAAAAAGTAGACTGGCACGAGAGAGGAGAATGAGGGCCTGCGCTTATTTTCTCCCGCGTCTCGCTCCGCTCGCATTACAACGAACTCGCATCGCTCGCAAGACCTACTTTCTGGGGTCTCTTCTCAAAGCGCCTGTTCTGCAGGCTATTCAGTTGGTATTGAGCCATATCAATCATCAAATAATAAATTTCTGAAATCAAATCTACTGAAACCGCATTTTAAAACTACTTTCCTTTTCTGTGGAAACGTTTCGTCCAATCAGAAGCGTCCAAAACGATAATTATATTATTTTATAAAGTTCCCCAGATTGAATTTTCGTCAGATTAAAAATTATCCGACGCCCCGGCCATAGATACTGTTACTACGTCCCACACGCCATCAGATATTATCAGGAAACAGCACCAAAATACATTGATTGAAAAATACTTGTCTTGTTTAAACTTTAGGTATTCTAATCATATATCACCATCAAACTCGTGAAATGCTTAAACCTTTCTAAAAGTAGCCAGTCTGTGTTTATGTTTATGGGACATGATATATTTCTGTGGGATAACTGCTACGCTCTGATTGGTTCGCTATTGGTGATTTTCATCCGTCATGACACAGTTAGTTCGCAAAATTTGTTTGCATTGATAAAATCAAATATAACATTTTGGTCCTCGTAGAACTACAAAAAAATACAATTAACCCAAAATTTAGAATATTTGATTTAATTATTTCTTAACGGAGCTGTGGGCCAATACACGACTTTCACAATGGCCGCCTCCTAATTTGCATATGTGATTTTCCGTTTCGGTTGTTTATCCACATTTATAGAAAATATGAACATTGCCATGTGAAAGAGCATGTCGACATTAGTGAACTTGTGAAAGTTGAGTGCTGTAGCTTAAAAAGCAATGAAGTTACAGCCAGTTGAAATTAGAGAGATTTGTATGAGAAAAACAACGGACGCCTTTCTAGCCTCGCTTTCATGTTTTTCTGCATTAGAAATGCTCATAGCTCAACAGCAATTCTCCACATTGCTCTAAAACTCAAAACTATTACTAGTTTTAATGTGATCTTTCATGTGGTAGCATTGGTTTCCCTCTACAGATTTATCTTCCAAATTATGCAAATTAGGAGGCGGCCATTATGAAAGTCGTGTATGAATGAACGACAATTTTACAGTACTTTGTATGCGGCCGCCATCTTTGTGTCCCTCTCTGGGACTTGCTCGAGTTGGGTGCCCTGTGTAAAAGGCAAACTTGGTGGACTAGTTCTGAAGTCAAAGTCTTTCGAATAAAGAAAATAGCTTGGATATCCTAGGATTTCTTTTTTGGAATGCTTTATTTTCGTTTTGCAGTGTGTTTAGTTCTCGTTCTCAAAGTAGCCTATGTTACAGTAGTCACACTGTAAATATCTTCCGATTAAAATCCCCTCCATTAGGGACATGCATTCACACACCCATGGCGACACACACATACTTGAAGCTTGGCGTATGTGAGAGTCTAAAGTTCATGTCACGCGCCCACTAGCTACGCTGAAAGGCTGGGGTCTGCATCGCACTCCTGGGCGAATACATGTGTTTCGCTTGAAAGGCTGTTATCATGTTCAAGTTCTACTTCCCTTTCAGCTTTCTCAATCCTTGCTGCGTTTTGCTTATTACTTCTTGTTTGTGTATTAATAATTTCGAAATTAATTAATGCGGTATTGTGTTTGCCTTGATTTCTAATTACATGTCAATCATATATTGAGTGCAGTATTGTTCCTCCTCCCACAATCTCTACAACAAAAATCGACACGAGAAACTGAACACGGAAAAACAAGAAAAGGCTATATGGAAAATTGCAATTAGCGCAATGATATACAAAAGCTTCGGTGTTAACTATTTATAGCTCTTTCTTGTAAAGTACTTTTACATATCTTTTGAATATCCTTTCCATTTTAAATTGAAATATTTTTGTGCTCTTAAATTATTGGACTATTAATTTCTTTACAAAGTATTTTTTTAGATTAAACATTCATTAAGTAAACAGATGTCATCCAGTAGACCTAGCCGATTCTCCCTTCTCATTGTCATATATCATACTTCAGCTTATGTAGTTGTATTTATTTTACGTCAGAGCTGTTAAAACATGTTTTACTAATTCTCTGTCAGTCGGCGTATTGTGTGAGCAAAATAATTAAATTTCAACCTTAAAGTAAAGGGGAACCTCTTTTCTTTCACTAAACGGCACTCTCATTCATCCTTACTGCGGGTATTTCCTGCTTTTTATACCGTAAATGTTCTCGAGTTCGTTGCTTGGAGCCGACAACTTGAAAGACAAAACATCAGCCGCGGTCGCTTGGTATCCGAGTGGTAACTAATCTCAAGCCGAAGGGTTAGACTCCGATCTTTGCCGAATAATACTTGTCAGGTAAATGAAATACATATTTAGTGCGCTTTGCTCAGTCGAAATTCCAAAATACAGTCATCTCCGTCAAAATTAATACCATTCCCAACAACATTGCTCGTCCCTGTAGAAACACCAACAATTATATTCATTAGCATTTGAGGGAGGGTTTGGCAGGAAGAGATAGGTCCCAAGTATAGTATGTTTACACCCAGGCCTCTTCCCCCTGTAGAAAGACGATGTATTACTATTAAAACAGAATAATAATAATAATAATAATAATAATGTCTTTAATGAATCACCGATAAAATACATATCGTGTGTTACAGCTATAAGTAATAAAGCATAAATAAACAACTCTCGTAATATAACAAACGTAAGTATATGAATAACAAACGTAAAGTATGTATAACAAACGTAAAATATAGTGGAAATACATTGACCTATTTAATATTGGGTGAGTTCCGGTGTTCTAAACAGTCATTCGATCGAACAACTGGGCCAGGTGTGCAAATGAATGGAAAACAGCAGTAAATAGTATTAAGTTTACTTTGTAGAAACATATCTACAAGATTACATTTGTTAGAATTAATGAACAGGATGAGTTTTTGATGAGCCACATGGTATTCAAAGCAAACCTCAAAAATATTATGCTTCATGACCCGGTTGTTCGAAGCAAGGATAGGCCACTACCCCGGGGTTAAATCACTAACCTGAGGGTAAACTGTATAGATTACAATGACAGATTTAGCGCTATCCTATGGATAGCGCTGTTTCGAACAACGTTTACCATTCCGTTCAGTAATATAGAACGCGCGATGCCATTGGCTGCTCAGCGTGCTCTGTTTTCTTATAATGCGCGCTCGAGCATTTCTTTCCACCTAGATCGAATTTTATATTATAAAACAAATAGAAGATGGTTCTCCTATGCCCTAATTAACCATTAGACCCGCAGCCCGAATGGGCTACGAGCAGCGGAAGACTTACGAGTCAATAGCCCATGAGGCACAGCCGAATGGGCTATTTAACTCGTAGCCCATGAGGGCGAGAGGTCTAATTGTTTTAGTATAAACTAACTAGTCGGACAGTAGAAAATAATAAAAAGAAACAAATTGAAGTTGAAAAAATGTTACTATTTCGTGAAAATACGTGCGGTTTTTCTCTACCATGGGCTATCACAAATAGACCTATAGTAGGGTAGCCAATCACAACGCAGGATTTGTATCAGTCCACTAGTTGGTTTATACTAAAACAAAATAATGCACTTTCGAGGTATTGGGCTGCTGTTAAATCTGAAAACCATTAGACCCGCAGCCCGAATGGGCTACGAGCAGCGGAAGACTTACGAGTCAATAGCCCATGAGGCACAGCCGAATGGGCTATTTAACTCGTAGCCCATGAGGGCGAGAGGTCTAATTGTTTTAGTATAAACTAACTAGTCGGACAGTAGAAAATAATAAAAAGAAACAAATTGAAGTTGAAAAAATGTTACTATTTCGTGAAAATACGTGCGGTTTTTCTCTACCATGGGCTATCACAAATAGACCTATAGTAGGGTAGCCAATCACAACGCAGGATTTGTATCAGTCCACTAGTTGGTTTATACTAAAACAAAATAATGCACTTTCGAGGTATTGGGCTGCTGTTAAATCTGAACTCGCGGTTCCGCTCGTGCATTCGCAGTTTTTCAAGACCTCGACCATCTTGTATTTGTTAAAAGATGCGGCTTTCTGGAATTGATACTAATCAGGGCCAGTTTCATGAGAGAGATTTTAGCAGGAAACGATTCTCAACGCGATCTATATCGCTTTTTCCGTGTCTGATATTAAAAAAAATATAAGCAAATACCGTGAACAAACATCCTGTAAAAATACGTTGGATCCGAAGTGAGGACCTATGCAGCCAAAAATATGAAAAATGACGAATGAAAAGTCCGAAGACTACAGCAAAGCTGATATACAAAGTAAAATTCCAACACAAAGCACTACGGTTAGCTAGGCCTGACATGAAAAGCGCTCGGACTAGATTGCAGCCATAGACGGCTGTTTCGTTCTTATTAGAACTCGTCAGTATGGCATAGCAAACAGAACACAGGCTTCGGTGCCAATGCACTACCGACCCGGGACTGATATTAACACTGATATTAACACTTTAACAGTTTCTTGCTTCAGAAGTTTTAAATTAATTATTTCGTAACGGGCGCGGAATCGGGAACAGTTGCGCCTGGTATTTTCCTTCGCAGTGGTCGATCAATCTTTCCAGTGAAAAAATATGTTTAAAGAAATGTATATCTCTTCAGTGGCAGAACCCAATTCATTTCTGAGTGGCCGAAAGATTCTACAGATGACAACGACCTCGATTTTTAAAAGTTTAGACATTAAGTTCAAGCCCCGACTAATTGTTTATTCTTCTTGAGGCATTAACCAAGCCCTTATAAAGACGTTTTACAAGTGAAACACTTAGATTGCCCCGGATATGGATGAGGTAACGCGTTTTGCCTGCGATATCAAACTGGCCAGACGCTTTCAAGAAAAGAAAATATGCACCGTAGCTGTTCAACAAATGCATGCATTCGACTAGCCTGATTTTCAGACAGTACGAGGTCCCCAGAAATTCCGCCTGCATTAAAACGATACTATTGATTGTGGAAATGAGGTACGGTTATTCAATTGACCTTATCATTATGACGTCAAATCAAAACAATCTATTGTTTAAACGCTAAGGATCACGGTCGTGGGAGGGGGACAAAACAGCAACAACACAAAGGAAATCGCTATCAAATGCATTTTGTAGAACGTAGAATAGCGGTAACAGCCACCAAATACGGTAAATATTTTGGGATAAACATTGATACAGCTGATATCTGGAAACCAGACAATTCGAAGTGAAATTTTCCTCAGCAGAGCAGATTTAGTTCAAAATTCTATTGTTCAAGTCGATTCTGTCCCCCTCATAAACAAGCCGTGACGTCATAATGATATAGGGTAATGACCGGTGGAATACCAGAAAATTTAAATTTCCCATTTGAAATGAAAAACTGATGGCTCACGCAACGCATAAAATTTAAGAACTTTGAGTTAAGATACGGTAGTTATTAGTTATAAAAAGCGTCCATGAAATACCATTTAAGAATTTGTCAATATTTATTTTGTACATTAAAAAAATGAACTAAATAAATAAATAAATAAACAGAACGAAACCGAAGAAGTTTTTTCCAACAAATTTGCATTTATTTTAAATTAAAGATAGGATGATTTGGTACCGTTAGGACGCAAAGCGAAAGCGTATAATTGCTGTCGAGTAAGGTAGTAACATTGGCTAAGAGGTTTGACTGAACAGCTATTATGTTAGGAGTGAAATCTCGTGATCATGATTGGATATTATTTAGGGCAACAGGAAATAGGTTTGACTAATCGCCTCTCCCTTCACGGCAGGTGCAATTTAAATAAGTGTGCATATTAAATCTTCGTGGCACTACAGAATTCCCAGCCGAGGCTTACGACAGTCAAAGGGGTAAGTTGATATGTTTGACTCTAAAATACCTCGACGAAGCACTGGTAGTAACAATTAGCCGAGTATAATAGTATAGCTTTTAGCGTTAGAATCATGCCCGTGTGTTACTCTGAAGGTTTGTTCAGGCGGTTTCACTTTACTGACTTCAAACAAGAAGTATAAACATCTAGTGTTTGTGAAACTTTCTTAAACTCAAAGCTTGGCTAACTTAACCTAAAGTTACATTTTCGGAAATTCGTATTCGTTTTGTTCAAAAATACGAACAAAGACAACTTGGTATTAAGGGCCCGTTTCCAAGGAGATAGGGTTTTACCCTTGCACTAGGGTCACAGATAGCCCGGGTTTACAAGCAAAATGATTCAGGTAGGGTTACCCTACTGTCCGGGCCAACTCAACACAAGCCAGTTGAAGTCTCTTTCAAATATATTATTCATTTGAAAAGCCCTTTCTTATGAAATGTCATACTAATGTATGAAAACATGTGCTACTAATATTACTCTTCCACTTTTCTTTCATTTTTATCCGGTTCAAACAGATCTGTGGAAGTGATTTTGATTTTACTGATTCTTTGGTAGCCTGTGAACCGCTAGGCTCGCGGCCGCCAAAATGAATCAAGCATAGAAAACAACATGGCGGACACGAGTAGGGTTCTGGCGGGTTTTGGTGGATTAACGTCGATTCTTCTTTCTGTGGTGCCCTTTATTGCAGCTGTCTAGTATCCTAGAATGTTGTTATGTTACCTACTAATTGCTAGTGAACTTCAGAAACGTGCAATGTGAAATTTGGCTCTAAAATAGAGTCGACCCGGGTAGGCGGGTTACCCAAGCAAACCGTTTACAAGGGCAAAACATAGCCCTAGTGCCAGGGTTACCCTAGCTCTCAGACAGGGTAACCCAGCGCTAGGGTAACCCGGGCAGCCGAGTTAAGTTGTCCCGCCTGCTTGTAAACAAATCGCTAAAAATAAGAGGAAATGACCCAGCGCTAGGGTAACCCTAGTGTTAGGGTAACCCTAGTGCTAGGGTAACCCTATCTCCTTGTAAACGGGCCCTTAGACTGAGCTCAACAGGGTATTTAATTCAGAATACACGAGAAAGCGACAACTTTGAGTTGAGGAAAACTTTGGTATTTATAAATAGTCTTAGCAGCCACAACAAACTTTTAACTCTTTAAAACATCTTTTTATCTGCCATAAGCTTATAAGCTTCCTTTCCTCGATTTACAAATACAACGTGCTGCTAATATTTCTCGTAAAGGTGATGTTACACGAGACGATTTTTAACGACGATTTTTCGCGACAATTTTTAATGCATGTTACACGAGACAACTTTTAGCGCAACATTGTTGCGGCAACGGGTATGTTACACGGGACGATTTTTAGCGCAACATCTAGCTAGCCCCTAGGCTCCTACTCCGACACCCTCGTTTAGAAACATGGCTGACGAGTGGAGTCTTTGTTTGTTGACGTAGCCTCGTTTCCGTGGACGTAGCGAACAGGTTTCTGGGACGACGTTGCGCGAAAAGTCAACGGCGAGGGTGTTACACGAAGCAACTCCAACAAAATTCGGGCAACAATGTTGCAGGTTTTTGAAGGTAATTCAAAACTTGCAACATGTTGCCGCAACGAAGATTGCGCGAAAAATCGTCGCTAAAAATCGTCTCGTGTAACATCACCTTAACGATGCTTTGCAGACTAAAGTTGCACAAGATTCTAATCGTGTTCCTTTCGTCATCACATATAATCCAGCACAGCTGCCAAACATTTCATCATTGATTCGTAAACATTCTCCCATACTATTTTCTTCTAATCGCTGTAAAGACGTTTTTAGAAACCTACCTCTCGTCGCTCACCGCCGTTCAGTGTCCTAACCTTCGTGACACACTTGTGAAATCGCAACTACGTAATATATCTAACAAACCTGCTCTTCCATCTGGCTCTTTTCGTTGTGGTAAAAACTGTTCCACTTGTCCTTGCATTCACCAAGGCCTTACACGATACACATTTAATTTCCTCCATCGGGGAAACCCGTTTCATTAAGTCACACATTACTTGTAACACCAGAAACGTCATTTACATGGTACAATGCAATCGCTGCCACTTATACAATACATCAGAGAAACTAAACGACGACTTAAAGACCGATTTAATGAACACAGACGAGCAGTTGACAAACTTAATCTACACCCACCACAGTCGGCTCTGAACATTTCCTTTCCTGCTCTAACCACTCTAACACTGACATGCAACTTTTTTTCGCGGGTTATTCTATTTACGTCATTTCCTTTTTCCTCTTACCCTGCGAGCAGAGGTTTCTCATCTCTCTGCTTCACAGGAAAGGCAAGGAGATGAGAAACCTCTGCTCGCAGGGTATTTTCCTCTCATATTGTGTAATCACTTTTTATATTTTTACTTACCATTGAGAAAAAATATTCACTTGTAAGATCTACCTGAAGAACACAGGGAGTCCCTAACCGATAGTAGAATATTGGAAGATTGGATCGAAACGTTAGTTTTGATGCGTGTGGGTTGCCTGTGGTTTGCCTGTGGTTTATTTGCCGCGCGAGAGTTGTTGTGAATTTATCGTAGTCTGTTTGTTTTTATCCCAAAATTGTTCATTCGCAGCTTAAAATTCGGACAATAAAGTTATCTGGCTGTGAAATGAACCAGATAAATGTGTAGCTTATTTATTATTCTGTAGTTTTCATTAGTTTTAAGACACCGGATAATGTTTTGAGCGAGATTTAAGCGTTTGAGTTCACCGATACCTGTTCGCTGATTTTCGCTATTTGATCCAAAAATTGTACTTTCTCATCCGAAAAATGGACAATAAAGTTATCTAGCTGTAAAACAAACCCGCTAAATGTGTAGCTTATTTATTATTCTGTAGCCTGTATTTAGTTCGCTCATTTTCACTACTGTATAAGTAATAGAAAGGGAAGACACGGTTTTTACTTTTTGACTGCAACGTATAGCCCCACGGGGAACGACGGGACATGCCTTACCATATCCTAGAAGGGAGATACGTCACGCGACATTTTGTGACTCATAACGACTCAACCCCTTAGTAACCCCGAAGGGATGTTTTTGTCAAGCTAAATGTTCCTGGTACCTTTCCTACTGAGTCGTTTTTTGGTCAACAACGTTGCAGCGAAAAAGTAAACACCTCGGCTCACAAAAACGAAAATGAAATGTGTTCGGCAAATCAGTGTTGTCCTAAACTATAAGGCTTGCCAAAAAGTTCACATCAGGAGTGAGAAAATACTTAAACAACTCACATATGTGAATTAAATTAGAGATTATGAAACTTGCAAAGGAATTCTGGTCGGTTTTCTGAACGGTGGATCGGCAGCGAAAATCAGCGAACAGGTATCGGTGAACTCAAACGCTTAAATCTCGCTCAAAACATTATCCGGTGTCTTAAAACTAATGAACTACAGAATAATAAATAAGCTACACATTTAGCTGGTTCATTTCACAGCCAGATAACTTTATTATCCGAATTTTAGCCTGCGAATGAACAATTTTGGGATAAAAACAAACAGACTACGATAAATTCATAACCACTCTCGCGCGGCAAATAAACCACAGGCAACCCACACGCATCAAAACTAACGTTTCGATCCAATCTTCCAATATTCTACTATCGGTTAGGGACTCCCTGTGCTGAAGAAGGCTGGTTTGGCCAGCCGAAATATTGTTAAATTATCAATATATACGTTGTTTGATCAGCTTTTCTGTAGTCCTTGTTACTGTTTTTGGCTGATCAGATCTGTTATATCCAACGTACCACCGACATAATTGTCGTATACGGATATAAAACGTTTTCAAGGCACTGGCTTTGTTGCCGAGAGCGTTAAGTTATCGGACTCACGTGGGAAGGTATATTTTCTTCCGTCAGTCGCCACAACAACACGAAAAAATAAAAAATGACTGAGAATAACGTTAACATGGAAAAACAAGAAACAGGCGTTGTGATTTATTTCGAATTATGATGTTTATATATTTTGTAGTGTCTTGCCCGGGATGGGAAAAATGATGAGAACAGGCCTGATTGCAAAATGAAATTAATATTTTTCTACTAAATTCACAGGTAATAAATGAAGAATTTGCAGCCTCCAACACGCATTGAAACTCGCGTGACATTCTGTAACGCATCCCACAAATTATCGCGCAAGGATAACAAATAAAATAGCTCTCAGCCCGTGACACCTCAACACAGCCAACCAGGACACGAATAGCAACTAACTAAACTGGACTATTATTGGTGTCAACGCCATACAGATTCAGGCAACTCAACAGTGTCACCGCATCGTGCGTTACAACATGAGTGGTAACAAGTCACGCATTCAGCGTTGTATGTTTTTGACATACAATGCTGAGAATATCGACAAAGTGAGAGAAGTCTACATAGTTGCTAGTGTCCTCGATGCAATTCTTATTCTACCCACAACAATTCTTAGCATATTCCTGCTAGTAGCTATATACCGTTCTCCTGCCCTACGCAAGCCATCTACAATATTATTATACAGTCTCGCCATGTCGGATTTATTGTCCGGCGCTGTCATTCAACCTGCGTTTTTGGCCAAGAAAATCGGTGAACTCAGCGACAGCTTCACTCTCTACTGCCGTAATGGTCTAATAACGTATGTAGGAGGATTCTTGACCGCTGCTTCGATCTTTAACCTGACAGCTATCGCTGTAGATAGGTATCTGATAGTTCACCTCGGAAATAACTATCGATATACTGTCACCAGAAAAAGAGTAATAGGCGTTGTTGTTCTGATATGGATTCTGTCAGTATTTTTTACGATATCACAGCTTTACTTTCCACAGAGGTTGGTATACTTTAAGGTGACTGCAGCTCTCATGATTTTGAGCATCGCCACAGCTTCAATTTGCTACATTAAGACACTCCACACTTTAAGGAAGAACAGAGCACAAATTCGAACCACTTGTGTTAACCCCGAGAACCAGACGGCAATTAACACGAGCCGCTACAAAAAGTCAACGGAAACAATGTTGTATGTGTTTATAGCTTTCCTGATATGCTGCCTTCCTTTTTTGTGTACCGTTTTAGTAACTGGAATAGTTGGTGAGTCGGCTTCTAGTTGGGGAGCGGAAAGTATAACCGTTGTTCTTATTTATACGAACTCCACGTTGAATCCTATTATTTTGTTTTGGAGAATGCGAGAGATAAGAAGGGCTGGAGCAATGACAATATCGAAACTGTTCCAGCAAAATAAGAGTGATGTTCCAATCGCTTTGACTGGTACAAGGAAACGAAATTCAACAACAAAAGAAGATAGATGCGAGGCCTTGGACATTTGTTAGAAGGTTATTCGTGTATTATGTGTACACGAGTCTTTTGGAGATGACCGAGGCATGCCATCATACGAAGGAAGAGTCGAGCAAAATGGAAAATAAAGATTCGCGTAGAAAATATTCACAATTGTATATTTTACGTCATCAGTAAGATTACGAACTTCAGGTTTAAATAAAGCAAATAGAACTGAATACTCTGAATTTCTAAAATTCATGTTACGCGGCCACTATCGGGAGTGCGATGCAGACCCCAGCATTTCAGCGTGGGCGAATGTGTTTCGCTTGAACCGGTATTACATTCAAGTTCTACTTCCTTTTCCGCTTGAAATCTCGATCCTAATGCTGCGTTTTGCTTATGACTTCTTGTTTGTGTATTAATAATTTCGAAATTAATTAATGCAGTATTGTGTTTGCCTTGATTTCTATGATATGTCAATCATTGAGTTTAGTTAACCGAAAAATTAAAAAAAGCTGTGTTATTGAAGGCTGGTTTCTATATCATGAGCCCGACTTAAAAAAGGTTTTTTCCTTGTTTTCCACAACGAAAAGCGACACGAGAAATAACGGAAAAACAAGAAAGGCTATATATCGAAACCAGCCCTTACATAATTGCAATGATATACAAAAGTTTTGGTGTAAACTATTTGTAGCTCTTTCTTGTCATGTATATATACTTGATATTAACATATCTTTTGAATATCCTTTCCATTCTAAATTGAAATATTTTTGTGCTCTTATTGGACTATTAATTTCTTTACAAAGTAACTATTAAGATTGAACATTTATTAAACAGGTGTCCTCCATTAGGCCTAGCCGATTCTCCCTTCTCGTTGTCAAAGAGGAAGCCTAAATTCACATAGGCTCTTAATGGTTTCTTTTTAGGCTTCCTCGCCACTAACCAATTGTATATTATGATTCCTTTATTTATTTACTTTGTAAATTTTATTAGTGGCGAATCAATAAAATACAAAAATATATTTCAGCTTATAGTTCAGTTTTGTATTTGTTTTACGTCAGAGCTGTTATAACAATTTGTATCAATTCCCTGTCAGTCGGCGTATTGTATGAGCTAATTTAGTTTTAGACTACAGAAAAGGTATAGATAGATATTTTTCGTTAGAAGAGAAACGCAGGTTCCAGTTTAAAAGAAACGGGGGAAATGGTAAACCCTGCACATCCATGGTCCTATAATAAGAGAAAGAAAGACCACATCAGTCTGTTGCATGTACTTTTCATCGTCAAAGTTTTCGCGGCGCTTTCAAGATTATGTTAGCAGTCGTCGCTACATAAAAACGAAAAATGAAACATTGTAGACACTACTTAGTTATGAACGGTTGGCTTCTTATGATTTGCAAACATCTGCAAAGGTTCACCATTTCCCTTTACTGCGTTCGATGAAGGAGAACGCAATCATAATCTGGGAGTATGGCGTTGGGATCCCTGTGGTCTATGTGCAGGCGGAAATATTCTCGACTTCTCCGTGTATGTTGCCACTTCTGTCTCGTTCTGGCGTGCGGATAGGAAGCTGGTGACCACTCTGTATCATGATCATGCGTTCGCAGCGCCTCGTCGTGGAATCATCGCGTTTCGACCTCGTGGAACTCGCACTCTACTGTTGGTTTTGTTTGTTCGATAAGTTAGATTATTTCTTTGCAATATAATGCTGTCGAAAAAGTTCGTAGGTTATGATTGATCAAAGCCTGAGGAAAGTATGTAGTAATACTGGACCATTTCCAAAACCGGATTCTCAAGCTGCAAACGAAACTTTGCCTGTGTTGTGCATCGAAGAAAACCGAATTGTACTCTGCCTCATAAAAAGGCCATATTATCAATTCTTGGACAAGTTTATCTACCACAGCCTCGAGTTTTGAGAAGCCCTGTTACCACACGAATCTCAAACTACACTCCAAAATACGTGACGACGTACTCCATACATGCATCAGGAGTTCCGGACTTCCGGTAGGATCACACTGCATTCTGGGTAGGTGGGCTCAGAAAAGTGGGCATCAACTTCCAGAGCGGCCATATTGGATTTGAGCGCAGTCAACTTGGAAACTTTATTAATCCCGTTCTAAAGCTTAAACATCGACTCAGAACTCCCAACTGAAGAATCTGTAAAGGTAAGATATTCCGTGTATTAGGTAGTAAGTTTTTGAACTTGCAAAGGAGCGAAAATGGACTGCACTCAAATCCAATATGACCGATCTAGAAGTTGATGCCCACTTTTCTGAGCCCACCTACCCAGAATGCAGTGTGATCCAACCGGAAGTCCGGAACTCCGGAACTCCTGATGCATGTATTATCTATGAGTATCCATAATATAAATTACGGGAGCATCCTCAGAACGCACGATGTCATTGTTTGCTCAGCGTGCTTGAGTTTCTTATAATCACGCTCGAGCATTTCTTTTCGCGTAGATCGAGTTTAATATTATAAAACAAATAGAATATGGTTCTCCTATGTCCAATAACTTTCGAGGTCTTGAACTTCTGTTAAAATCAGCACTCGCGGTTCCGCTCGTGGATTCACAGTTTTTCAAGACCTCGAGTGTGCATCATTATATTTAGAAAAGAACATGGAGAACGTCTTTTATTTGTTAAAAGACGCGGCTTTCTGGAATTGATACTAAACAGGGCCAGTTTCACGAGGGAGTTTTTGGCAAGAAACGATTCTCAACGCGATGTCACTTTTTCCGTGCCCGACTTATAATAATAATACTTATAAGACTAAGCTATCTAAAACAACTAAACAAAACAAATGTAAACGTACTAATATCTTCTTCGCTAATCAAAGAGAAAGTACTATTCCATTTTATCAATTACTCGGAATTCTAAAATTGGACAATATCTTTAAGTTTAAAATGGCCACCTTTGCTTTTCAAATAATTAACAACAAAGCCAAAATTCCTGCTGTTTTTCATGATATTATCAAACCAGTTTCTGATGTCCATTCGTATAATACCAGGTATTCTGCAAATCAAAATCTTTACAGACCATTTTTACGAACGAATTATGGCCAACACACTTTTAAGTTTATGATTTCTAAAATATGGGAGAACATACCAACTACGATTAAAAGTTTAAAATTTAATGGTTTCAAAATGTGTTACAAACAATATTTATTAAGTAATTAATTTCTCTTTTACTGTCTAGTATTTCTAAACTTAGGCTGTCACCGCATTTTTATTCTTCTCAAAGGTAGTGGTCAACACGAACGCTTTGCTACTTTGACCACTACACACCATACTCTATAGAACACTTAAGCCGCCTTCCGTAAACTATTTATTTATCCTTTTCATACATAATCATTATTTATTGATACAACTAATAATCAGTGTGCAAATAAAAAAAAATGAACTTGACTGACCTTATGACAGTTTCATGCTTCAGAAGTTGTAAATTAGTTATATTTCGTAACGGAAACAGTTGTGCCTGGTATTTTGCTTCGCAGTAGGTCTTATTATAAAAGTGTATCGCTCAATCTTTCCATTGAAAACATATTTTTAAAGAAAATATATTATTTCGGTGGCAAGATCCAATTCTTTGACTTATTTTAAGAATCAAATATTCGAGTTCCGATATTCATTTCTGAGTGGCTGAAAGATTCTGCAGATGACAACGACCCCGATTTCGAAAATTTTACATATAATTGTAATTGTAAAGGAACTGTTATTGACCAAAAAATACATCAATCTTTAAAGTAGAACGTAATGCATTCGCATGGTGACGACACATTTAATTACAAATGAAAATAAGATATCGAAATACAATCTGGGATTAGATGTTCTAGGCGCACGGCAGATAACTGGGTCAAACAATTAGACGAAACGAGACAAGACGGTTGATAACCAATTAAAGTGAATGACATGCAGAAGAGACCGATTTCGAACGAGAGTCTGATAGGATTTATTTTTCGGTGCAAAGCTAAAGGTTGATCACAGGCAGCCACTTCAAATATATATTCAAGCATCACTTCAAATATAAGCGTTTGTATGGCAATTCATTTCCAACGAAGACACTGCCGGGTTCTGGACATATCGAATCTTCATGCTTCATGAAAAATCCATTTTGCTTTTGTCTGTTGAAAAGGTTACTCGAGAAGAGACGGGAACTGCTTGATAATCTTGTCTCTGAGTTACGGCTCAGAAATCGCCGTAACGTGAGAGCGCTAGCCGCCAGTTGGAAGATAAATTATGGATTTGATCCTGTCGGTAAGACTGACAAATACTTCCTTTCCACGGATAAAAGTACAAAACGTGAAACTGATTCTCCTGAAGAGACGATGTTTACACTGGGGAAAAAAGAATCAAAACACTGACAGAACATATCCGAAGAAAGCTCCTTCGCCATCCACCAGCGAGAGAAAACCTGAAAAAAAAGGGATTGAACTGCGTTACGTGATAATCGATCGTTTTCGATATACGGCTCGTGGGAAACCTGCACGAAAAAAAACATCGACTTTTAAGCCGGCAAATGCAAAGAGATAGGAAAAAGCACTTGAAATGCACACCGCTAGCTGAAGTAGGGAATATAATATCTGAACCGGGTAAACGGACTAACTTTTAGGATCAACTGGGCGCTTCGAAAGATAAATCGCCACAAATCGTATATGTCAATGTTGTAATTTGTATTGCATTAAATTACAGTAGAAACCCGCGTGTAAGAACCTAGTGATTTAAGAACCTTTAGGCAGAAATTTGGCATTTAAGTACCCAAAAATATAAGAACCTGTTTAGCCAGGCAAAGTTAAACAGGTTCTCATATGAAATAATTCACCTACTGTAGTTGTAGAGCTCTGCACTGCATGTCCATTTGAGACATCTATCAATTGTTGTGTTTGGTTTGAATGATAAAAATGTTATCATACAGGATCAGTTTTGTCACATGTAAAACAAGTTTTAACTTAAAAGACTTAACAGTCTTGATAAGTATACTACAGATGATTTATGATAATATACTGTATTAGAGGACCACACCCATGCTTGGTTGTTATATACTATGGTAAACAGCTACACTGTACTACATACATCTCTTTAAAAAAAATAAGAACCTATTTAAGAACCTAATTAGCCTAAATTGTTAACAAGTACCCCAAAATACAAGAACCTGTTTTGCCAGACTTCAAAAGATCTAGGTTCTTACACGCGGGTTTCTACTGTTAGTATTCGATATGAAAATAATTGAGAATACATTAATTTATCGGTTTAAACTAACTCGGCTATTACAGTAACAATCTATACTAAATACAATAATCAAATATTTTACTTACCTTCTGTGGCGAGTGTAACTTTACAATGGGTTTTGCTGGTTAGCCGTAATTCCTGGTTAGCGCTGTATAATACGTTGGTACTCCTGGTTAGCAAATTGAACTGACCTTAGATCACGTACACGTACATGATACTATACGCTTTTTCATTCAAGTGTCAATCAAAGTTAGTTAATCAATTAAAGATCACTTATTATAAAAGAGAACAAACATTGTCCGTTTATCAGTGAAACATTCTCCGCCCCGATAAGGGCGTTAAGTCCTTAGCATACATATACAGTCGTCTTCACTTTATTCGTGTCCCTCTGCTGGGTAGATCACGGCGAGTTTTGTGCTAGAGCGGTTGTAGTTCCTGTTGACGTCTTCACCTTGACGTTGCGCACTCGCCCGTCCGGTCCTGAGTACCACTCCATGACCCTGCCGACGGTCCATTTATCTCGGATGGCATTGTTATCACCCATAGTTACGATGTCATCTACCCGCACGTCACGTCTGTCAACATGCCATTTCTTCTTCGGTACGAGGAGCGGTAACACATCTGTATTCCACCGCTTCCAGAAGGAGTCGACTATTCTTTCACGAGTTCTACTCTGTGTCTCGGATTCTTCGTTCGTGTCCTTGAATGGACCTTGCGGTACCTCTGACGTCGCTCGCCCTAGTAGTAGCATGTCGTTGGAACACAAGTAGACTCCATCGTTTGTGTCGTTGGAAACCGCGCGACCAATGGGATGCTGGTTGACTAAGTTTCCGATTTCTAGCAAGCAGGTGTACAACTCAAATGGCGTTAGCACTTTTTGCCAATTGCCTTCTTCAGCGCACTCTTGCGGCTCTTGACAAGTGCTTCTACGCATCCATTCTGATGAGGCGCCGCTGAAGTGGTAAATATCCACTGTATATACTTATACCCTTCTTTGCGCAGAATTCGTGGAGCTGATCAGCATCTAAGCCTTCAACCATTTCGCATAGCTCTCTAGCTGCACCAACCATCTGCGTTCCGTTGTCGCTTAAGACTACCATCGGATAGCTAGCATCGAATGGAGAAAAATTTGCGAAGCACCCGTTATGAACTCCATTGTGGAACAACCTATTGCTAGTTCAAAGTGAACTACCCTTGTCAATCCTTTCTCCTACTCTAATTATTCCTTTGTCATCGACAAACGGGTGCCTTGAAGTCTCGCCTTTTTACGCGGTTTGTCAAGTCCTTCTGAGCCTCCTTGATCCAGAATATTTCCGTTTTCTCTAATTATTCAGTGATGAGCGGCTCCTCTCGTCCGTCTTGTTCATGTCGTGTCAGGCGTATCCGTTCTGCAAACCTTCGCATCCAAGCAGTTACTCGTATCAGCCTCCTCCAGTTTGAGACTGTCTTATGGTCGATCGTCTTCCAACTAGACTGCCTTCGTTATGCAAACTTTCACTTTACAGAGTTCCATGACATTTTCTTGAGGCTCTGCGGTTGCTGACGTGTCTCGTGGCCAATCTTCCTCTGGGAGCTGTAGAAACTCTGGCCCGTGTCTCGATCTACCGTTTAGGTCCCGCACGGGAATTCCGCGGGAAACATCATCCGCTACATTCTCTTCGCCCGGTATTTGTCTCCATTGACTTGGATCTGAGTTGTTTTGGATTTCACCTATTCTCGAGGATACAATTGCAAACGGCTTGAAACTGCTCGACGTACTGCAAATACCCGCTAGTGCGATCGTACTATTTGTGAAGAACATGATAGCTTTGAACTGAATTCCAGAGGAAGATCAGCATGTGCATCGTTTCCTGTGGAGAAACCTGGAAACCCACAGGGAGCCAGACGTGTATGTCAAAACGGTACTCACATTTAAAGACACGTCCGCGCCGGCCATGGCTCGGATAGCTCTGAGGAGAATGGTTCAAGACAGCAAGATCGATTATCCAGAAGCAGCCAAAGTGTTTACAAGAAATGTTTATATGGATGACAAATGCGACTCGGTGGAAACCATAGAACAGGCGCAGAAATTAACGGAGGATTTTGCGGAAAGCGAGAATTTGTAAATCCCATAAAGCACGGACACGAATTTTGTATCGAACTTATCAAACGTCTAGATGTAGAGAGTCATGTTTTCAGTTATTTTGGCGATACGACTTATTTTGGCCGAGAAAATCGTAGCAAAAGTTTAAATCAGGACAAAATCTCTAGCAGAGTTAAAGATCACTTATCGGTCGGTGGTTTCCTTTGTTTTGCTTCAGGAGTTATTAATGAGTTTGGTCGACCAATACAGCAAGAAACGCTGGAAGCAAGTGCAATACCTTGCTGATGTCCTATGGAGGAGGTGGATGAAGGAGTTTATTGCGCGTCTTCGGGAGGAAAAAGTGGACAACGCCTGGACGTGATCTGGTCGCCGGAGACCTGGTTCTAATTGCTGATGAGGACTCATTGCGGCCAGTGCGGGCCATAGACTATATCGCAACTCCGCCGTCGCAGTGCACTCTGGGATGGATATCTCAGTTTCCATTGTTAAATCCAAGATGGCCGCCCAACAACAACAATGGAAACTGAGATATCCATCCCAGAGTGCACTGCGATGGCGGGGTTGCGATATAGTCTATTGGCAAGGATTGCTAAAGTATACCGAGCTAGGAAGAGACGGACATGTAAGATCCGCAGAGTTGATAACGAGGTCCTCAACTTTTAACAAGGCCTATCACTAAGCTGTGCGTGCTGGAACAATAGAAGATGTATACGTTATGCGCAAAGAGTGAGATGGATATAGAAAGATGCCGTGATCAAGAGCTATTTGAACATTTATTACCCAAACTTACCCCTTTGGTAAGTTCATTGGGGCGGGAATGTTATCGAACAAAGAAGTAATTTTCACTTATTGTCAAGTGTTTACATACTTATGTAAATCCGTAGTCGGGTTATGCAATCCAGCTGTTATGTAACTTCCTTTGACAGTTCCTTTGTATTTTTTCGCGTAGTATAACTTATTGCCTATACTCCGTGCCAACAATAACTTATTTATGCTCAAAACCTTTATCTTCGAATAAAGCACAGAACGCCTGTATGTAAACAATAATACTTTATTATTATTGGTAGGATAGGATATGTGCAGTGCTAGGATGCGAACTGAAAAAGCATAGTTACAATTACTTTGATAATAGTTTACAGTCCAATATTCTTAGGCACTATTAGCCGTGCCTCAATTTTGTCACACACATAGTCCTTGGCTGACTCAGATTTCCACCTGCCGTGGATTTTAAATAATCTATCTGGTATATTTAGATTCGCCGCTGCAGTGGCCCCTCCAGACCTAAAACTGTGGTTACTAAAACCAGAAGAATGTACTCCAACAGATACCAGATTAGCTTTAAGTATCTCTCTAGATCTATTGGCACTAAGAACTTTTGAAGAAAGAACGTTTCTCTTGGCTTGTTTGTCATATCTTAAAGATCTAAATATGAAATCTTGTGAATTGATAGGTATCTCTGCAGCGCTCAGGTATTTAAGGAGAAAGGTATATGGGTATGTATCACTGCCCGTTTTGGCAATATAAACCCAAGAGCCTTCTCTGTATTTCTCTGTTTTGCTGACTTCTACAAGGATCTTGTGATACTCATCTTGGGTTACAATATTATTCCTTCTAATATTCAATAATTCAGAAATGCGGAAAAACCCCGCATATGAAAGTAAACACATACATATAAATCTAATGTCTACTAAGTTACTACTATCCCCGTAACGCTTACAAAGTATCCTTAGAACCTCAGGGTTATAGGATCTGCTTTCTTAACAGCTTTACAATTAATACAGTTTGAAGCCTCTACGACTGATTTTACAAGAAACTTATTGCAAGGATTTCTATCCTCGAATCCTGCCAACTTATGTATCCAATTTATTGCATAATACATGTTGTGTATGGTTGCCTTAGCCTTGTTTTCTTCAAACATTGATTTAAGATACATAACAACTGTAGCAGGCGAAGCAGGAAGGAAAGAGTTACTCGTATTACTGAATTTCCACCAATATTTGAATTTACAAAAGTTTCTAAAGTAAGACAAAACAGTATTATCTGCTCTAGAATTTAGGGCAAGGAACCACAAATTCTGATCCGTCTGACACGGTTTACTTCCTGGTTTGCAGCTGAAGTGATATTTGATCAAAAATATAATAATGAGAATAATATATTAATAATAAATTTAACTTTATAACCATACCTAATGGCGATATAAACCAAAATCTCGATATTCGAACAATGTAATTGTAGAATATATAGGTTGTCGATGTACGCTATCCTTTCGTTCCGAACGAAAGGCCCCCCAACAAGTGGCACCAATAGCGACCTACATGTAGGTAACTTAGTGATAACCCAGATAACTCTGAGATAACCCAGTGGTTTTTTTTTTCGTTGAACTTCAATCTTGATGACGGCCCAAGTGGGCCTATACAATGACCAGGTGGTCCCAGTAAACGTATATAAATAAATAATTAATTACAGAAACTAAGTAGTTTCTTCAATTTACTCAACAAGGATCCAGGTGCATCCGATATGAATTGTGTCAACTAACACCAAGTGGTTTACATGCCAGGTAGCTCAGTTTTAAAAGATCAAATGATCTCGCTAAGTCGTACATGTATAAGTACCAAAGTAGTAATATTTAAATATTCCAGTCAGGTTCCAAGTGGGCCCTGGTTAGTGCGTATCAATATAACCTAGATAACGTCCAGGTGGGCGTTTGATCTGAAACATCCAACTAAGGACCCCAAACCATGATGATGAAACTTTATGCAAGATAATTGGCCTCTATGCGCGTCAATCAGTTCTACTATGAAACCCTAGGAAAAGGACACCGGAGCGAAAATCAGGTGAACCAAACAAAACGTTCTTGTTATGGCCAAATTCAAACACCTCTGTACCATACGGGATTTCACATATATCAGTAAATATACACGATAACCCTCTATCTGTGTATATCACAGGCCAGAATACGGCAGAAGGCCATTTTGGTACAATAAGAGTACCTCTACACCCTGTGGCAACAATGTAATTAATAACTCTAGGGATGAGGAAAATAGGCGGGACTACCCAATTATTTTCATTCGCCCAAGAAACAGAAAACACGTCTACTACTTCAGTGCCCGGGCACCAAAACCTGCTGTTGAAGCGAGGCAATTGCGTATTTTCATGATTAGCGAATGTGGACTCCACCTGTCCTCAATCAAGTATCTCGATCTAACTCGCCAATCGTCGGAATCTACGATTCTGCCCAAAAAATCTGCTCTTTCATTGAGTGATCTATGGATCCATTCCACCTGGAGTCGGATATTATGCTGTACACATATGTTGAAAATACGAAGAGCGATGCATTGCAAGTCTTCCTTCATGCTTCATGAATAGCCTACTTCGACTATTCTCCAAACGCTTTGGTTGTCAGTATACCATATAATCGTCTGACCTTTCAACATACTAATGAAGGACTCCATACCGATCGAGGGAGATGGCATAAAGTTATCTGTAAGAAGAGCTACATGTACGTTGAGCTTCCGTGTCGCTCCACGTACATCTTATGAGCAATTGCGTTATGAAATTCTAATATGTAGCTTGCACAACCGGTAGAGCTCGCGTCAGAGTAACATATTCTAGAATAAACAAATTGCTGCTTAAGCATGCGTTTACTGTTCAACGATGATAGATTGTTTTTCAAGAAATTTAACTCTAACAGAGTAGAACTCGATAATTCAATCCTCGTATTCCACGAAAATCTTCTCAAAATATCGAAATGAGAGAGAGAGGGAGAGAGAGAGAGAATTACTAAGTACAAAGGCCATAGAAATAACTTTTCCACGAATTGTGCCACTATTCTGGCTGTACTGAAGGAATGCAAAAGAATATTATCAATAATCTGTTGAGTACTGTGAATTCTATCTACGGGATAGCAATAACATGAGTATACAAATCTAAACTGCTCTCAAACTCGAAATCTCTCTCATTAACGTACTGATAATACTGGTTACCTTCAATGATTTCTCTTACTACTTTATTCTGGGCGATGAATTCAGTGCTGCCCACTTGTACCGCTGGTCTTGTTTGTGTAATCCCTGTAGGTACTGTACGTGTAGGATGGTCCTGCTGAGAAGTAAGCACTGGAATTTGGGCAGTTGTTCCTCCAATGACCGGTCTTGCCATAGGCGAAATAGACGTCGTTCTGGCTTTTACCAAAACATTCTCTCATTGTTGACGGACGAAAATTATTGAAATTTTCCGGTGAAATAGAGGAAACAGCAGTAAAACCATTAGGGGGCGTTTGTCTTCTTACAATCTATGAAAATTAAGGAACAAATTTAATTGTCGTGTAAAACGTGATTGTGACATGGCTTATATCTGTTTGAATAACAAAAGCGTCTAATCAAGTCTGAAATGTACGCTTACGTAATCTAATTACACTGCAATAACAGTCTCGATCATAAATACATTTATTCTCTATACTCCCTGCCAACAATAACTTATTTATGCTCTAAACCTTTATCTCCGTATAAAGCACAGAACGCCTGTATGTAAACCATAATACTTTATTATTATTGGTAGGATAGGATATGTGCAGTGCTAGGATGCGAAACTGAATAAAACATAGGGCCCCTAAGGGAATCTCGTGGATGGTCAGTGAGCTATTTTGGTATATACTAAAAATCGCGTGACCGATGACGTCATCGTTACGTCATCACCACTAAGTGATTTGTTGGAACCCAATACCATGCCTGTCCAAGTTTGAACTGAATGGCATTAGAAATGAAGGAGATATGGGCATGTACTTAAAACACGTAATCGATGACGTCATCGTTACGGCATCGCCATTAAGTGATTGATAGCAATCCACTGTCATGTCTGTCCAGGTTTGAACTGTCTGCCATTAGATATGAGGGAGATATGGGCATGTACTTATAATCACGTGACCGATGACGTCATCACCACTAAGTGATTTGTGGGGATCCAATACCATGCCTGTCCAAGTTTGAACTGTCTGGCATTGGAAATTAGGGAGATATGGGCATGTACTTAAAATCACGTGACCGATGACGTCATCATTACGTCATCACCACTAAGTGATTGATAGCAACCCACTACCATGTCTGTCCAGGTTTAAAGTGTCTGGCATTGGATGGGCACGTCAATACATCTTCTCCAGCATGACCAAATCTTTTTGAAACCTTGGACGGTCATTCGGAAAGTCAACGGCGAGTCGTCGACTCACAGAAAGAAACGACGAATAAATTATCTCGTATCCACCTGAACCCAATAACTCGTTCTGCACATTCGTGCATCCACGAGTTAAATTACTATTGTGTATGGAATAAACGACCTATTCATAACTTGATTACGTATAGAACCTTCGCTTGATAATGGCTAATTGTGTTGACGCATGCAGTCTAAGTAGTTCAGGAACCTTCCAATCTGAACAAGGATTGTGTGACAAAGTTATTATTTAGTGTAGCTAAATCGAATTGATATTTAAATCAAAATGCCCCGCTGAACTTTGAAATCACATATCGAAGAGGTTGAAACGAGATTTTATCCGGTCCACATCGGCGCAGAATGGAGTTTTTGGGAATCTAACGATAGCCAAATGTAACTTGCAAACGTTTTATCAAACATAAACAGTGCATGACCCAGAATTAAACTGGCTGGAAGATAAAAGAAAACATGTTTTTTTAGGATGGAACCTATGTGAATATATTACGTTATTTCAGTTCAGTTCGATAAAGTGAAATGATTAATTTCAAAATATCGGTAAATACTAAGTCACTGACATTTGGATATATTAAACTCCATTCTGTCTTGTTCTTCAGAGCCAGAAGCAACTTCGTCAGAGAGATACTCGTCGACTGCAGCCCAACCCGCTTCAGACTTATCGGCGATTCTGATGAGCTTGTTTCGTTGATCTACTGACTTTGTGGTGATTTTAAGAGATTCGTCGAGCTTGATAATCAAGGCCGTGTAACCTCCTGGTTGTCTGGGTCCTCAAGGTCGACGAGATGTTTCAAGGAGTTTACAAGATCAGAACTGAGAGAAATTTGATCTAAAGTTTGCGTGTTGAAATCAAATTGCTTCTTGTTACCTTTGAACTTGAAGTTCACGCTGCTTTCTGATTTTTAAGCTTCTTTGCTAGTGAGGAAGAGGACTTTATCTAATCCTCTGAGAGCTCACGCTTCAATGACGAAACCTTTGAATCGAAATATGATTTCAGTTGCATAACTGTCTTGTCAGTTTGATCTCGGGAAGCATGTGGAATAGGATCTTCTTCTTCTTCTCTATCTGACATGATAATCTCGAATTAACTGTCGTTCGAAACCGTTGCACTGAACTGTCCTAAGAGTGTAAAACGTGATTGCGACATGACTTATATCTGTTTGAATAACAAAAGCGTCTAAACAAGTGTGAAATGTACGCTTACGTAATCTAGTTGCACTGCAATAACAGTCTCGAGCATAAATACATTTAAGTAATGGTCCAGACAAGAACTGTAGTGCTCTACGGCAAGGAATGTTAAAAGGTGTTAATTTTCTATTATTCTCTCTCGTAATTTCATTGGTTGATACTTATAAATTAAATAGAAACCCATCTCAATAATGCATTTTCATTCGATATTTCTTTGTGGTTTGAATTTATTTTTGATCATACTAATATGGTTTAATTTCGAAGAACATCGTGTGTGGGAAAAGTTCTCAAATTTGCGATTGAAAAATCTTTTTTTCCCTCTATATCCGATTGGCTGGATGGTGGCTTCTCTGAGTTTTCACAGAAAAAAGAGCCAATAGCATAAAAAATACTTTATTTTCGAGATGAAGTTTGGACTTTAGACACCTAAACGACTTTAAGGCATATTCAAGCAAAATCGTATGTGAGGGAGACTCACTGCCGCAGAACAATGGATTCTACTATAGTTCTTAGCTGTATCATTACTTAAGTGAGTACATAGAGTAATTTTGAAGTCTACGTAAGGCCAAAAAGCTTGTAAGTGCCGTTTTCCCTTTGCTTTAACTTTGTTCTTTTCTGTATTTAGTCAAGTAGTGATATGATATTGTATCTAATATGTTTCAGCGAATCGGTAAATGTTGACAGTGGGATTAAACTGAAAGACCGAATTCAAGCATGGCCGTATTTGTCTGTAACGTTAATAGTTAGATAGAAACTTCCTGTAGTAGTTTACCAACTCCAAAACGCTCCGCAATTCTGCTACATTTGTGGGGGCCTCCCTAATTGCGCGTATCTTATCGTCTGTGGGGTGTAGCCCTCGGGAATCTATCCGATGTCCCAAGTAGACAACCGACTCAGCTAGGAAGGTGCACTAATTCTGATTTCGCCGTAACCCTGACTTAGAGAGAACGTCCCACAACCTGGTCAAGAATTGCAATATGTTCCTTCTCAGATTTGCCTGTTGGGGTATCCCTAGGAGGGATGCTTTCCATTATTCGCTGAAATATCGCTGGGGCAGAGGAGACGCCGAAGGGGAGGCGGTTGCATTGGAATAACCTCCTGGGTATATTTATGGTTGTGTATTGTTTAAATTCATCATCAAGAGGAATTTGGGTGTATGCCTTGCTCAATTCTACTTTGGAGAATTTCTTCCCTCCCGACAGTTTTGCAAACAGATCTTCGATTCTGGGTATTGCGTATGTGTCTAGTCTAACATTCTTGTTAATTGTCTAGCTGCCTAAAATCTCCACAGGTTCTTAGAGATTTTTGCCTGCCTTAAGGACAGGGACACTGGGTGCAGCCCAGTTTGCAATTTGGACAGGTGATATTATCCCCTTAGCCTCTTAACACTCTAGTGTTGTGTATAGCTTCTCTCGCAATGCATAAGGCACCGACCTAGCCTTACAGAACTGGGGTCTTGCCCCCTGGTTCAAATGAATCTTTGCTGGGGGACCCTTGAGTAATTCCAGACCCTCTTGAAATACATCTTTATACTTCTTGAGCAGGCTATCCATCTTGTCTGTAGTAGCTACTTGACTGATTTCTTTCCAATTTAGCTTCAGTTTGGACAGCCAATTACGGCCAAGTAGGCTGGAACCTTCTCATTCCACAATTATTAAGGGTAATACTACTGCTTCCTCTCCCTCGTTTACCCTCCCCTGTACCTGGATGCAGCCAACCATGCCAATCTTTGGCCCTGTATAAGTGTTGAGCACGGTGTGTGATTTCTGTATAGGAGGCTTGCTTTCCTTCCACACTGTCTTGTAAGTTGCCTCTGGCATGATGTTCAAAGATACCCCTGTATCTATTTCAATGGGGATGTCACAATCGTTTACCTTGATTGATACGTTGATTGGTTTATCCTTCTGTGGTGTCTGTGATGTAGTTGAGAACGTGCCATATGATGTTTCTTCATCATTATCAGCATTACATCCTCAGTTTCTTCTTTTACTTAGAGTGCTGTGTGGGGAGCCCAGTTTTCCTTTTTCTTTGTCTCAGCTTCCCACACTTGTAAGATTCTGCACGTTTAAAACTATAACTGGAGCTGTAGTGTTGACGTGATCCATACCGATGACATTCTACTTAATTTGGTGGTTTGGGGCTTGGTACTTCCGACCGTACTTCGTTGATTGTGCTGGTGCCAGCTGCCCAGGGTAAGAGGAGGAGAGAGGAGGGAGGAGGAGGGCAGCCAGCGGCGTTGAGGGCTTGTGGGTGGTGGGTGGCGGTCGTTAAAAAAACTATAATATATGATTGATCTCCTCCGCAATTAAAATATATATATAATTCCTCCCCCTCCTCCACCTCCTCCTCTTTCACGCGTGGTTCAGAGGGGGTTCACATAGGTTTCAGGCAGGGTTCCAAAGGGGTTCACATGTGGTTTAGGCCGTGTCAGAGGGGGTTCAGACGGAGTTCAGAGGGGGTTCAGGCGGAGTTCAGGCGGAGTTCAGGCGGAGTTCAGGCGGGGTTCAGAGGGGGTTCAGGCGGGGTTCAGAGGGGGTTCAGGGGGGTTCGCATAGGGTTCAGAGTGCGGAGGAGGGAGGCGGGCAACGGGCGTTGCGTCTAGTTTAGATAGACGTTTTAGACTATTCTAGCCTAGACTAGAAAGTATCTAGACTAGAAAATAATACAATTTCTAGACTAGAAAACGATAGCTACAATCACAGACATAATTGTCGAGACACTCGACAAAATAATTACTTATATGAGAAGAAAAACATACTTGACACAAAGCTAAGACAGCTGAAGCTTCACAAACCCCCCTTCCCCTTTCAATGTTGGTAATGGAGGAATTTCAAATTAAACGTGCACCTGAACCAACATTGAAGGGGGGAGGAGAGGGTATATTTAAAGAATGGTCTCTAAAAGTGAGCAGTGTCCCAAGTCATTTTGTCTGTGATTGTAGACTAGACTTTTTAGACTAGACTACTAGGTCATTAATGAACTTTCCTCTCCTCGGTAAAAACACAACTCCCTGTAGCATTTATCAACAAGAAAAAAATATTTCAATGAAACTAAACATAAAGCAGTAAAATCTTGTAACGCGGCACATCATATCAACCCAAGAACTGAGAAAGAAGAAATTTATCAACTCCGCGATGATAAGGAAAACGAACTGTAAACAGGTGTTTTTGAGATTGAATAAACATTGTAAATCTATCTAGTGGATTTGTTTTTATTCGTATGTTATTATAGTTGTGTTGAGAGAAGAGTTTTCCCTCAAAACAATTGCTATTGCCAAGGGCTATTGTTTCTGACATACTGTACTTATGGCTCTTCAGTTATGGCTAATCCCTAAGGACAATAGCAAAGTTGCTCTAATGTAAAGGTTTATAAATATTATGAACTCAGAATTACGTTACGAATGATAGCGGAGGTAACAGCTGTTAGGAAAATAATAAAGACATTTTAAGGGTTCTGTAAGGGTTCTGCTGTTCAGCTGAAATTGAAATCCTCCGCAGTCTTATGCCGTCATTAATTAAATCCTCCGCATTTAATGAAATCCTCCGCATTTAATTTATTCATCCGCAATTAATTTACTCCTCCGCAGTTTAATGAGAATCACCTTCATTTTATTCATGAGTCAAGGACAATAGAACCGTGACGTCATCCAATTAATGAGTGCGCCGCAATTCTGGTCAAGCTCGCCCCAAAAACCAGGATAATCCTACGCACCCTATACTACTATGGTGTTTGGCCAAAACCTCACACAGTTCCTCGTACTTGAGTTCTGTAGGTTTTGCTGGTGCTACTCTACTTCGCAACAGTTTATATGTGGTGTTACCACATACAGCAAGCAGTATAGGTTTCTGCTTTCCTGCGTCCTGTATTCGTTAAGTCGCTCCTTCTATTCGATATACTAGTCATCTGCTGTAGCAACCGGTTAAGGCCTTCCGAGGGTGGCTTCCATAGTTATTCTCCTTTGTTTTGATACTCGTCGCCAAATGGTATGTATTGATCAATCCTAACTCAGCGATAACACTAGGGAACTTATTTAGAACATAGATATAGCTGGCAAAAATTACAAGCGAAGTATGGAATGAGAAACCTAAATTGCAATCTCTTACTTTCCTACGAATAATTTGCAAAAGGTCTAAGTAGAATCTGATTCTGCAATGTGTAATTAATAGAGCTACCTTAGAGTTGGCATTCAGCTCGTGAATTTGATGTGTACTTTTTTTAACACAAAATAGTGGTTGGCGTTTCAAATAATTACAAGCGCCACAGTGAAAACGGGTGAGAAAACACTCGACTTACAGTTTATAAATTGCATATCGAGTTTGAAGTTAGCGAATGTCGCAATATCTACTCCTCATCTCCTGAACGTAGGGATAATCATAGCAATAAGCCTCAATCAATCTTTATTTAGACACGGTGTGGCTCATCAGGTTACATTTCGAGTAAAAGTTACTCTTCGAGTTTTTCACCTTAGTAAATATGAACATCATAATTTTATATTTATTTTGCTCATAAGTATGTAATTAGAGTTTAGACTATTAATATTAATATTTGTAATTAGCACACTTAATTATTCATTAGCTTAGCAGGTCTACACCAGCTATTTAGCTGCCAGTAGCATCACCTGCTTTATCAACGACAATTCAGACAATTCATCATATTTTGCTCAGCCTCGTCCAATAATTGCTTAATATGTGCATACGCGGACAAGTAGATAGGCTGTCAAATGTGCATGTGCGGATACGTAGATAGACTCTTATACGTGCACACACGGATACGTAGATACTCTTATACGTGCACACACGGATACGTAGAGACTCTTATACGTGCCCACACGGATACGTAGAGACTCTTATACGTGCAAACACAGATACGTAGATAGACTCTTATACGTAGACACACGGATACGTAGAAACTCTTACACGTGCACACACGGATACGTAGAGACTCTTATACGTGCAAACACAGATACGTAGATAGACTCTTATTCGTGCACGCACGGATACGTAGATAGACTCTTATACGTGCACGCACGGATACGTAGATATACTCTTATACGTGCATATGCGGATACGTAGTTAGGCGCTTATACGTACACACACGGATACGTAGATAGACTCTTATACGTGCATATGCGGATACCTAGTTAGGCGCTTATTCGTGCACACACGGATACGTAGATAGACTCTTATACGTGCAAACACAGATACGTAGATAGACTCTTATACGTGCACGCACGGATACGTAGATAGACTCTTATACGTGCATATGCGGATACGTATTTAGGCGCTTATACGTGCACACACGGATACGTAGATAGACTCTTATACGTGCATATGCGGATACCTAGTTAGGCGCTTATTCGTGCACACACGGATACGTAGATAGACTCTTATACGTGCAAACACAGATACGTAGATAGACTCTTATACGTGCACGCACGGATACGTAGATAGACTCTTATACGTGCATATGCGGATACGTATTTAGGCGCTTATACGTGCACACACGGATACGTAGATAGACTCTTATACGTGCATATGCGGATACCTAGTTAGGCGCTTATACGTGCATACGCGGATACGTAGATAGACTCTTATACGTGCAAACACAGATACGTAGATAGACTCTTATTCGTGCACACACGGATACGTAGATAGACTCTTATACGTGCACGCACGGATACGTAGATAGACTCTTATACGTGCACACACGGATACGTAGATGGACTCTTATACGTGCACACACGGATACGCAGACAGACTCTTATACGTGCACACACGGATACGTAGATATACTCTTATACGTACACACACGGATACGTAGATAGACTCTTATACGTGCACGCACGGATACGTAGATAGACTCTTATACGTGCACGCACGGATACGTAGATAGACTCTTATACGTGCATATGCGGATACGTAGTTAGGCGCTTATACGTGTACACACGGATACGTAGATAGACTCTTATACGTGCACGCACGGATACGTAGATAGACTCTTATACGTGCATATGCGGATACCTAGTTAGGCGCTTATACGTGCATACGCGGCTCAAGCATAGGCCTAGATGCACATATGCCGCAGGCACGTCGCCGGCATATGCCGCAGGCCTATATGCGATGTCTGTACTCAGAACGATTTGTTAGGTTCGACTGTCCTGGCTTTGAAATATTATTATGGTTACTTGCAATAAGCCAAAAAAGAACACGAGGTCCAATTGTTAGAACGTCTTTTATTTACAAACGTAATTTAACTATTATAATTAATTAATTATTATATAATTTTAAAAATCAGGCATAATTAATGACATTTTGTCCAATCAGATGAATCAATCGGTTACGTGATGGTCCTTTATACCCGGTATAATACAGGAAGCTTTATAAAGAACCGCAAGGTCACTGTTATTCCCACAAGGCCGGCACCTTCTGATGGGACCCAAATATTTGCTCCACATTCCAACTGCGCAAGTCAGTAACGCATGACACAGTTCAATCTCGTGCCCAGATACCATTTGTTTCTTATTGCACATGCTTTACGACAATATATAGCTCTGGAATAATCCGATTTTTGACTATTCTAGCCTGTGTAGCAAGCGTTTCCGTGGGTTTTTTTGGAGCGTAGGAAGACTTTTTCGCTATTTGGCCGCGCGAAAAATGGGGCGAGAGCAAAAAATAGGCTTCCCACGCTCCGAAAAAACCCACGGAAACGCTTGCTACGCAGGCTAAGACTATTCTGATTGGCTGTTCTGAACAATGCAATTTCACCGGAAGTCAGACAAAGCCTTTTGGGGGGTTGATTTAAATGGGCTATGTCATGGTGTTGCGCATGCGTTGAGTCGATGTTCAATTGGTGGCTGTTAATTGGCTACAAACAACTAAAGTCCCCTCCCTCGATACTTGATTGAAATCATCTTATATAATAATACGCTAAGTGAACACCGCGGCAAAACGACTGCGCATGCATTACTTTTCGTCTCGTGGCTTGAAACAAGATGGCGGTCAGGATTCGTTTCTGCGTTAAGTCCTGGCAAATAAAATTCTAAAGATCTCTGTGGCACTTGAAGTTTGGGAGCCACGGATCTGTGCAAGTGGTGGATAGATCGATCGTGTGTTGCAGATGAACAGAACCAGTTTGACAGAACCAAGTACGGTCTCATTCTCAAGTCAAGAACCTTTACAAGAAACTTTGAGTAAATATACAGTTGACTGCCTCTGGCATGGCATGTAGGAGTGAGTAGAGTACGAGTTTTCAATTGGTGTGAATCACGGTTTAAAAGATTTTGCCAAGAAAAGCGTAAAAAATTATTGAATGCATTTTTTTACCAAAGTGTGGCTTGCGAAAGCTGAGGTGGAAGAAACCATTTGAAACACTATAATGATCTAACATGAGTAGCTTTGTGGTTGTTGGTTACTTGTGAATTCCCGGGGGGGGGGGGGGGGGGGGGGGTACTTACATGAAAAATGGGTATGTATGTGAGGCCAAGAGGCTCAAACCCTGACCCAATCTGAGCTCAAAAACCCCGATTGCCCCCTTCTTGGAAAAAAAACACCTGATTGCCCCTTTAAATTGTTTTCAAAACACGGTCGGATATATACCCCGGCCGGTATACCACATACCAGGATTGCATGCAAAATACGGAACATTTCAAGTCGGGATGTGTCATTTGGGTAAACAAATCAGCAGATGAAGTACATAGATAAGTACTGAAGTAGCGGTGTCATGATGTATGGGAACCTCAAAATGCGGCAACAGAATGTCTTTTTTTGACATAGTAGCTAAAAAAAACTGAACCCGAACTGCCTAAAAAATACTTAACCCTGACCCTGGCTGCACCCAAATTATACTCAAATCCTGACCCTGATCTGCCCAAATCAGGTCAAAACCCTGACCCTACCTGCCCAAACCGAGCTCAAAACCCTGACCCACCCCTGCGGCACATACATAATACGTCACAAACAGGAGTACCCCCCCCCCCCCCCCCAGGGTGAATTCCCATTTCAAGCTATAATGATTGATAGTGGGAAGGATGTTTACTGTTACTATTTAGATTAAATATGTCATCTCCATTATTCAGAGGCCTTCACCTCAAAACCTTCATCATCATCATCATCTTTATTCACACACTATACATACTTAATAATACAATCTATACAAACTTACATTATGAATTAAATTTTCAATCTGGAAGAAATTTGTGCGTCCTAGGGGCTAAATTAACCGATTGGTTTTCTTAGTTAGTCCCTAGGTTAATATTATGTTAATATGATCAGTTTTCTAACTTATATTATATTATATTATATTATAAAGATAATTATAGTAATAAGAATAAATGAAATTAATTATTTGAAAATATAATATTAATTAATCTGAAATTGGATATCCAACAAATAATCTTTAAAAAATTTTGAGAAAGAAAAGGTACTCGAAGACTTTATTGTTTCCGGAAGTTTTTTCCACATGTCAATTGCAATGAAGGAGATAGTTTGTTTGCCAATATTAGTTCTCACTTTTGGTTTATATAAGTTTTGCTTTGTAGCATATCTGGTATTGTGAGAATGGATATCACTTTCATTGCAAAACCAGCTCTCAAACAAACTTGGGAGCTGTTTTCTATGCCATAAGTGAGCAATTTTAAGTATGTGCAACCGAAATACATTATCAACTGTTAAAATATCTAATATATTCAACAAGGGTAGTGCACTTTCTGTATGCTTACCATATGACTTAGCGAAAAATATTAATCTAACCACTTTATTTTGTTTAATTTGTATCTTTTTAATATGCGTTTTATATGCACTGCCCCATGCAGAGATTGCATACGTTATAAAAGGGTATATAAGAGTATAATACAATTGCTTTAATTGCCGAAGAGATAAATAGTGCCTTAATTTTGAAATTGCTCTAGTATTTCTTGCAATACGTGAGCATATATATGATATATGCTGTTTCCATGCGGAGAGAGTATCATCAATAAACACACCTAAGTATTTGATGTATGTCTTCCTTTCAATCGAATGTGTAATATCATCTTTGCCTTTTAAATTTAAAGTTATGTTGATATCTCTTCTCTTGGCTGATTTAATTATCATGTAATTTGTTTTCTTGAAATTTATTGATAATTTATTAATATCACACCACTTTTTAACTTTCCCCATTTCGACATTGATTAAATTTTGAAGATCGTAACTATCACTTGATGAAGCAAAGACATTCGTATCATCAGCAAATATTCTGAATTTAAGTAAACTAGAACAGTTCGGGAGATCATTTATATATAATAAAAAAAGCATTGGACCAAGTGAACTTCCCTGTGGAATACCACATTTCATAACTTGTTTTGATGATTCTTCATTTTCTAAAGCAACATATTGTTTACGATTAGTTAAGTAACTAGTAAACCATTTTAAGGGAACACCTCTAATTCCGTACTTTTCCATTTTTTAAGTAGAATTTCGTGGTTTACCGTATCAAACGCTTTGGAAAAATCTAGGAATATTCCACAAGTAATTAACTTATTATCAATTGCCTTTTTCAGTGATTTCAGTAATTGCTTGTGATGTTGATCGTCCTTTCCTAAATCCAAATTGAAACTCATAAAGTATTTCATATTTTTCTACATAATCTACAAGCTGATTACAAACGAGTTTTTCGAATATTTGAGCAAAAGTAGACAGAATTGAAATAGGTCGAAAATTTGTAGGGTCTGTTATCTCACCACCTTTATCTATTGGTGTTATTTTTTATGTTTTTAATGTATCAGGTACTATTCCTTGTTGCAGTGAGTAGTTGAAAATCATGGACAAAGCTTCACTAATTTGGTTACAAGCTAATCTAATACATTGTCGAGGGATTCCTATGGAGGCCTTATTTGATTGTAGGCCCATAATTACATCCTGAACTTCTTGGACACATATTCCATGGAACATAAAACTGTTCTGACTGTTATAATTAATATAGTGAGTTGGATCTGAATCGCTATATTCTGGAAGCTGTGAAGCTAGATTAGGACCTACATTTATATAATGGGTATTTAGTTGATGACATATACTTTGCTTATCAGTGTAACATTTGTTGTTACAGATCAGTTTATTTATAGTTATGTTTGTTTTTTCCTACTTATTAGTATTCCAATAAGTTTCACTGTTATCTTTAAATTTCCTTTATTAATTTCAAATTCAGTTTATTATTATATCTTTTATAATATTTTATTTTATCAATATTTCCGCTCAAAAAATGGCTTCTAAATAACTTTTGTTTATTTTTTATTGATTTTATTATACTATTAGTTATCCACGGTTTATTTAGCTGCTTTAATTTTGCATTTGGAATCTTCTTCAATGGGGCGTGTTTATTGCATACTCTCTCCAAGTTATCCATAATTTTCTCGACACTAATATTCACATCTTCCGTAACAAGATTTTTGAAATCGATATCTTGCAGATCATTTACAAATAATTCATTTTTAAAATGTGAAAAATCCCGATAAATCTTTTGCTCTTTTATATTATGAGACTTACTTGTTATCGTGCAGAATACCGGAAGATGGTCTGATATGTCCGCAAGGCATATGCCCGATTTAATAACTTTTTGAGGGATGTTTGTATATATATGATCAATGAGTGTAGCTGAGTGATCCGTAATCCTAGTAGATTTTGTTATTAAAGGCATATAACCAATATTTAATAACATATCAAGATATTCTGAAGTATGCTTATCTGAACTATAATTTAGAAAGTTTATATTTATATCTCCTGTCACGATAACCTTACATTTTATTGGATCCCATTTGGATTGCACTGACAAATAATTCCATGTTTTAGGGTTAGGGTTTGTATTGTTTTCAGGGTAGGTTATTGTTTGGATAGCCAGTACTATTCCAGGTTCCGAGGAGGTGAAGGCTACCCCCCCATATTACCCTCATGAAATGTGTCAAGTTATAGGGGGAGGATTTTGGTGTATAACCGATAGAAGGCATAGGTCACATGATAGGTGAGCACTACATAACACAGACTGAGTCCACATCTCCGTCGTGCAGTGGTAAAGCGGTAATAAGTTCATGTCCTAGATACACCAATATGTTACTGACGTTCTATGACCGAAACATAATAGAACGTAATTAACCTATTGTTGTATCTAGGACATGAACTTATTACCGGTAAAGCCATCTACTTTCTATGCTGTGTGTCGAGGGTTTGAGTCCCAGTAGGTGCCCATAATAGTTTTTTTCTCTTGTCTTTTCTTGTATACTTGTGAGCTCTAATCATCAATTAGCTCTAAAGCATAGGTTTACTGACCAGTCACAATTTTTAAAATTATCGGTTAAGCTTTTGTATTTCCTCTAAGTTTGTCGGATTATCAGTTCCCCATAAAAAACCGACACAGAAATGACCCCCCCCCCCTATATAGATCATGACTGGTATAACCCTCATTATCTGTTGCTCTGGATGAGGGATTGATATGCAGATGGTGTAAAAAGGATAATGCGCAGCATAGTCGGTGCTCTTACCAGAATTTTGTAGCTTGGGATCCAAGCTAGCCCTCTAGTATATTATTTTTTAGTGCACCATTTCAAAAACAAACGTGAGAATCCTGCAGTGGAATGGTCTGGTGTGAACACTGCATAGTCCAGGCCTGCAGCCAGACTAAAATGATGCACTAAAATGAAAATGGTGACCAAACCAAAGAAAATGTTGACAGGAAATGGCAGGAAAACACCAAAACGATGCTTGTAACTCGTGGAAGGTCGTTGCTTTGTAACTCTTGCAACTGAGTCATTGGACAGGTGAAGTACTGAAATACCATTGGATCCCTCAACTTCAAGCAATTTGATTTTTTATATATATTTTTACCTCTGCCTCACTGGCTATGGGCCTGTAGTAAATCTAAAGCCCTGCAGTCACCCCTCCTCCCGGGACACAGCAGGAATTATTAAAGGAGAACTGTACTCTAACATTAACCTAATTTTTTTGTATTGCATTTTGCAATTTAAAGGAAGGTCCTTGAATGTCAACAAATTGTGAGTTTTGACTTCAAACACTGCTGGCAGCACAATTAATGTACATGTGTCAGTGGATATTTCATGACAGTGTACAAGGAAGAGTTGCCCTCCAGCCTCGTAAACTCTGTTAATTTTAGAGATTTCATTTTTTCTGGCTTTAATTTGAATACTTAGATATGGGGATGAAACTTGCACAAGTTACTATTTGTGGCTTGCTCTTTCCAAGTTTGGCATCATAGGGTGCTGGTGAATTTCTATAAATAAGAGCAGGTGGGTTTCAGGAAGAGCTAGTAATAATATTATTGAATCCGAGTTTAATACCCTGCTAGACAGAGATTCCTTGGGTATAAATTCGAGTGTTAGCCCTAAATTTAAGGTTTAATACCGGATACCTTCAGGGTGCGTTTCCAGTCAAAATTATGTAGCGCCTCGAGGAAACATCATTCACTGATGTATCATTCATGTATCATTTTAAAGCTTATAAAATTGGCTACAAGAATGCATAAAAAGTTTTGAGTTCTTTGAAAATATCGAATTTTCCGCCATCCCGTTTCTCCGATCTAGTGAGATGGCTTTCAGAAGCTCGGACTCCGAAAATATTTTAAAGTTTAAAAATCTGTTTGCTTTGTCGTATTTCAGAGGAATCGTATTACAAAAGAGTGTCGGGGAATTTCAAAATTCGATTTAGTTCAAAAGTTATCATGCTTCCCGTTAAAAGGCGAAAAATAATCCGAGTAGATATGCGGGAAACGTCGTCAAGAGCTCTCTTTTTAGAATTTCCCAATTCCCCGACACCCTTTTGCAGCGGAGATATCAATTGACATTTTATGAAAATTTCGCACAAATCGAATAAATTTCTCTTGAGTGGGAGCTTTTTTAAAACTCTATTTTGATTGAAAATCGAAAGCGAGAAAATAGCACTTCAAAAAATGTACCCGTCTGTCGTGCGTGAATCTGAAGCCCCGCCTTTCCAACAATTAGCAAGCTCTTAGCCAATCATTTCTCATCACAGTTCAACTACCTGTCAAGATTTCCCGCCAATGTTGATTTCCGATCAAAGCTACACGCCGCATCGAGAAAATGTTTGTTCTCTAGTAGTATAGTCGGAGTCAGATAAATACCACTTTTTCTTGCACAAGAAAACTCAAAAAGTTGTCTACTTATGGACGCCTTGTTTTCTTGCACAAGGGGCGTCATAAAGCGAATTCAGAAATCCACTTCATGACGCCCCTTGTGCAAGAAAACAAGGCGTCCATAAGTAGACAACTTTTTAAGTTTATCTTGCACAAGAAAAAGTTGTATTTATCTGACTCCGACTATACTACTAGGGGTAACTAAGGGTCATTCAAAGTGTCACTAGACATTCTTGTACATAAAATCCAACTTGAAGTATATGTTAAAGGAATGATTATTATACTGTATATCGTCACCGAATGGTATTAGTATATATTCTTTATTCCACAATACTAGCTTACGTTGTTATCTTAGTACTCATTAACACCATACAGATCGAACATGTCGAAGAAGAACTCAAATGTAGACGCCACAATGATTGAGGTAGTAACTTGTGATTGGTTGATGAGAGGGAAGGACATGAAATGCCCAAAGAGGATTTCGAAGACAACGAAGTTCTGTGCCCAGCACAACTTCCAGATCTCAAAAGGCTGTGACCCATTCATACCATGCTCGAAGTGTGGTAAAGGATGTCGTACTAGTTACGGGCTTTGCTCAAGATGCGACCGTCTCGCCATCAAGATGAAGTGTCCCGGTGTCTATGTAAAACGCGCTAAGAAGTCCAGCAAGACGCTAGAGGATCCAAGAAAGGAGGAACTTGCAGAACCAAACGTGGTGGAACCGGAGGAAGAGCAGAATGCTGCCGATGTGAGACACGCTATGGAGTTCGACGAGATGCTAGAGGAAGACCTCAGGAATGAGTTGATTAGGACTGCCAACAAGCCGGGACCCGTCTACGACTCGTATCCAAGAAAGGCTAAAGCAGAGGAAGAATTGCCCACGGAACCAGAGGAAGGTCTCGGAGAGTCTCTCACCCATGCGCTCAACAAGGTGTTGGCTGCCTTGAGGAGTGAGAAGGACGATTAGGAATAGCCACGAAAAAAAAAAAAAGAATGAAGAAAGTCGTTGTGACCCTCTTCATTCTTTTTTTCTTTTTTTTTCTATTAAACGTATAAACATCTATAGTTGTATCATGGACGAACTAGTCAGATTGTTTGGTCCTGGAATTTGTAGAAGCCTGAATATCAAACCACAAGTGGAACATATTAACGTCAGTGAAACATGTCCTGATTGTCTCTGCCCCTTTGAAATACAAGGAACGGAATTCGTGTGTCCCACCTGTGGTCTTGTTTCCGAGGTTGAACCATGTGAAGAAACTAAGATCGATATTATTACTACTCGACTGCGTGTAGTAGGTCCGGACGGGTTTCAGTATCAAAGTGATCTAGACCGCGCAAAACCAAAGCAAAGCGATAACACGGAACTACAACGACAAACGCTCCTACAAGAACTACGAGCATACAACACTATTTACAAACAAAGTTGTGACCTATCGTTCCCTATGAACACTTTAGGAATCGTAGCCGACGCATTTATCCAAGTAATGAAAGTTCATCCCAAGCGTAGCGAGGCTAAGAGACATATTCTAGCTGCTCTACTCTACCATGCATGCATACAATGTGGATTCGTCAGATCTAAAGGTGAGGTTGCTCGCTTCATGCAACTAAGCAACAAAGGCATCCATAGAGGAGAGGTCTTTATACGTTCTCTGTGTGACGACGATGAGATCAATGTAGACTTGAATGCCGAGCGCATAGTTCCTCACATTGCAACGACTTTCCTACAGCTCGATCCTCAAGGAGTACTTATAGACGCTCAACAAATAGTCCACGAGGTTGTTACTATGGCAATAGAAAACAATGTAGGCAGATCGGTAATTAAGACGAAAGTTGTTGGAGCAAGTTACGAGGTGCTACATCGTTTAGGATCGTCTGTCTCTTAACGAGGTCGTCGAACGATGTGACGTATTTGGAAATTCAGTCAAGCGTTTTGTCAAGGAGTTGTCTTCTTACCATTCCTACTTTGAATCAATCTACACTAAGCATGGGCTAACTAGCAGTAGGACTTAGTGAAGTGAAAGTGAGAGCCATGTTCGTTCCTTTCATAGGAAACGTTGATTCTTACATTCCAAGTTTTTCTCGCATTTCCTTTTGCACTTCTTGCTTGAGTTCGGCTCGAACCCGATCCGTGCTTTTTTCACCTATGGAAGCCTTGCGACGAATTTCAGATCTCATGATCTCATACTTATTCGCTTCGTTCAGGATGAGACTGTATTCGGAGTCGGATATGTTTTCATCGCGTAAGGCCTTCGATACTAGATCGCGAATCGTATTGATTTTTGCCTTTGCCAACATAGTTGTCTTTTCATGCTTAGAAACCTTCATTCCTAACTTTTTAGCTCCAAGGGTCGTAGATGCTGAAATTAATCCACATAGCCCACCAATAACTCCAAGTGGTAGACCAATCACTATTCCAACCCCAGTTAACGCTGCTCCCAATCCAGATCCAGATAAGATCACAGATAGACCTCCAGTTACCACTGCGATGCCATGAACTATTCCTTGAGAACGTGCATATTTCTTGCGCACACCTTCGTAGTGTCTTTCTTGAACTTCTATATCCGAAAGCGTGTCTCGGATTGTTTGCAGTCTAAAGTTCTTTCCAGTGTCACTAGCAATCTGTGGATAGATACTTGGTGCTGATGGAAACGGTTGAATCGAATCGCCTTCCATTGTACGTTATACATATAGCTTACTCAAGCTTCAACACGTACAGTATGGGTCGACCACGGAAGTCTATCAGATTGCCTTTCTCATCGAGAATTGTCAGACGAAGACTGCTTTGTATCGTACCTAGAGCTTTGACATCTAGAGGTTGTAGTGAGGCATACGTCGCTTTCACAAATCTATCGCCTCGGATATGTATTCTACTTAGGACTTTAGATTGCTTTCCATCTTGAATCGAGAATCTGGAATCCACCACGTCGCAGCAGATATGCGCTATGTCGATTTCATCTTGGATGGACACTTCGTGCATACCTACTTTTAGTCGCGTAGCGATCCCATCTTTATTGATACCCATCAGTTTGCAGAGATTTCCACTAAGTAGAATCGAGTGCTTGACTTCTAGGTTCCAAGCCCTCCTATGATGGGGTTTCTCGATTTTTACAATGTTAGCACTAACTGCAGGCGCAAAGAATTGTCGAAGGCTCGCCATAGTGTGGTTTCCCTTAGGAACTTCGTACGGAAACCCTAGACCTTCGGTAGACCACCAGAAGGTAGCATTCTCTGCTAGGTTCCACCAACTATTCTCAATAGTGACCTCGACTAGTGAAACGTTCTGTATGAGAATAGGGTTGTCGAAGTAGACAGTATGGTCAGCCAATGTTGTGGTGATATATAAGAGAACCATCTTATATGTTGAAGGTATAACTATATATACGTATAGCTTCAACATGACAGACGCATGGCGACAGTTCAAGTACCTATTTCCTAATGCCGTACTTGGTTGGTTCGAATCTACTTCCGATAATGTTAATTTCATCGATCGGGGAATGTCTCATCGCGTGTTCACGGAGGAAGGTCCTCCTACTAAGACGGGAGGTGGTAAATTGATGGGGTGGCTCGGTCGCACTGGTAAGGCTCTAGATGTAGCACTTGGTGGTAAGTCAGTTTACGAGAGCGTAATATTCGCACGGGAACACGAAGGTCTTTCCAAACACAATTGGATAGAAGAAAACGATAAGATCGCAACGTTGAATGCAAATCTATTAGCGAAGTTCAAGAAGAAATATCCACAGGCAGATCTTCACAAGTTCTATGCCTCTACGGAAGTGAACGATCCAGGCAAATATTCGACGAGTATTTGGTTTCGAGATGGAGATTCTAGCTATATCGTTTACGGCGATGATGTCTCAAAGTTATCTGCAGTCACTCAAAGCCGCATCGACAATGCATTGCAGGGAATGGTTGGTGGTTTCCCATCTACGTTGATACTAGACATGAGTGTGAAATATCCCATTACAGCAGTTCCTTCTACTGAACCGGCACAAGATATTGATCTCACTAATCTACAGATACATATCACCTCAAAGGATGATTTCAAAGTAGGCGTTCCAAATATATTCAAGGAGATCGTTGTAAAGCATACGACAAAAAAGGAGTCCCAGCATTGGTTGGCTGGTCCGGATTTCCACTACTGGCCTCAACAACTTAATTTTGCAACGTGGTGTGCAACTTCCGGATGTGGAGTGTCGTTGTTTGACCCCACTTTCAAAACGTATCCACCAGTCGTTCAAGGGTTCCTACGATTCCACGTATATTTCACGATACGAAGAATTCTACGTGAACTTGGTGGTACTCATGGAGTTCCTTTACCTGGTGAATCTCATTTCAAGCAAAGGGATAACCTCTATAACAAATCAGCTCTTGAGAAATTGTGCATCGAATTCGGTATATCTCGAACACCAGACTTTCGGTGGAATGGCTTAGGAGACGTCTACGTAAACTCTCATGGAAAAATGGTGAACTATACGGAGAAGTATGCACATAATACTTCGTTCTCTGCTAAGTGGCCTGGTGGGGACTTTAAGTTTCCTGAGGAGAGTCGTACGGTCTATCAGTTTTCTTTAGCGTACATTGGCAATAACAACGGTAAACAATACAATTGGTTCATGCCACCAATCGGAAAGGGTTTGACAGATGTTGGATTGGGTAGGTTGAATAGATCTGTCGAGGCTTTTGGACATTGCATACTTGGTGCACAAGCAGATCTGAACGACTCCATCATACATAGCCATAACGTCAAAGAAAAGTTTAAGAGTTTAGTCGAAGGTGCTATTCTCGAAAACGATTTAGTGGTGAACAATAACTATCTTACTGCTATAACGAGGACGCATAAGAGGCTCGATTTAGCAATAGCTGTAGATGTGCGACTTTTGCCAAGCAATCTAGAGTACTATCTTGGTAAGAAAGATGGCTATAAGAATCCAATCCCGAAAGCTACGAAAGATATGGTGCTAGGCACTAACGCCATCAATGTAGAAGTCAAAGGACACCAACCTCTTCTTATGGAAGGATCATCAGATAAGAAATCGTTGCCGCATCTCGAGACGCACAAGAAACAAGTTCCTGTACCAAAGGCAAAGGCAAAGGCAAAGGGAAAGGTAAAGGCTGTCGTCTCACAACATGAGATTAATCTCGCAGTGACATCCATTGCTGCAGCTGGAATCGCATGGACGTTGTTTCGTTAACGGCGTTTGTATTGCTCCACTACGAAGACCACTGCTGCTACGATTAATAACCAAAGGTTGTTTGCTAAGACTCCAACAACGTCAGCAGCCATACTGAATATGAAACTCACAATTGGTCCAATCATCTTAGGTAGAATCTCCTCTAACTTTTTGCCTATTGCTTTTAAACCTTTGACAGTTGTTTTAGCAGCTGCTTTGGCAGCATCTCCAAATCCCGGTACTATCGCGGAAACTTTCTTCGTCAGATTGGAAACTATTACACCGATCACAGTACTTACCGCAGCTACCACGCTAATTATACTGACTCCATACTTCTTGAAGATGATTCTTATACGATCCCTAAGTGACATTCGTTCTACTATAGCTTCTGCTATTTGCTCTAGGACTGCTTGCTCCTCCTGATCGGTCTTTATTTCATTAGTAGCGTTTTCTTTCTGAGTTTCGGTAGACGTAGGGTCTTTGAGTATTCCTTCATTTTGTTCGACCCTCTCACTCAATTAGTTTTGAGCTACTATGACTTCTTTTAACATTTCTTCCCTCGAAGGTCCTAAGACTCTTTTGAGACCTTTTCCCATCTTCTTATATAACTCACCTTTCGTGGTGGTCAAAGGAATAGCTTTTTCTTTACTTCCATACTCTTTGATAAAGACTCTACCATCAGACATGGTTGCAATCTCAAGCATACCTCGAATTCCCACATCGTGGTATTTTTCCCAGACAGTCTCGAACATATCCTGTCTTGCATTTTCCGATAAACCCTGTTTGAAGATCACACTTCGATCGGTATACTTTGGGATTTTCTCTTTCTCCAGCCTCTCCAGGATTTTTTCATTTCTAGAAACGTTCGAGCCTTCCGAGTCGAAGAGTTCATCGAAGTACTCATCATCTTCTCTAGAAAACGAGGTTTCCTGATTCTTTGGTCTAGCATCTTCTTTGCCGTAGTTGCGTCTGGTTTTCATTGGGACCATTTCTCCTGACTCTTCTGGAAATATTGCATCCCACTCCTCATCCACATTGATAGTATCATCTTTATCGTAGTCTCCACCTTCATCAGTTCTTTCATCGGACCTACCCTCAGAGGCCATGTTAAACATATCTATATATATAGTTATATTCAACATGATCTCATCAAAGTTGGATCCCACACAAGTACGAAGAGAGCCTCATGCACTCAAGGCTCCACGAGACTTGTATAGGAAAACTTTCACTCGATCGTCTGCCAATCCAGGTGAGACTCTATACGTAGAAGTCCCAAAGCTAGCAGAAGATGTAGTACTAGTACCTGGTAGCTTAGCGCTATTGGGCGACATCGTACTATCTGGTGGACATGCGAATAACAGAGTCGTTTCGAACGTTGGACGCTGCTTGGTCATGCGTAGAATCTGTAGGATGGGAGCTGAAACAGTAGAAGACCTTGTCAGGCCAGACCTCCTACAAACATACTCCGATGTGTACCTATCTACACAGGAGAGAGAGTCTAGAATACAACAAGGTATTCAATCAGAGAACTTGAATAAGCTAAGATCGAAAGCTGGTGACGCAAGTACTTCTGTTGCTGCAGACAACGCGCTCCTAGCTGCATGTGGTTCCAAGTATAGGATTCCATTAGATGTTGACATTCTGACACAACATGGAGTTCTATATCCACATGCCTTAGAAAATATAATTACATTCGAGTTGACTCTAGCGGCTGCCAACGAGGTAGTAATTGGATCGGATACGACGAAGATAGGTACGTACCAACTTACCAACATCCAACTAGAATACGAAGCAATCAGGAACGAAACGCTGGCTAGTAATGCACTTCACAAATATGAAATAGGTACTGCATTCCTATACAACTACGCTGTTCACTTCAAAACAGTAGATATCGCTAAAACCTCTGATACTTTGATATCTCAAAACGTTAATGTTCCACGACGATCCTTTGCTGGACTACTTCTACTATTCATAGATCCACCTACCATTGGCACGCGAGATAGTGAAGCATTCTCGAATCCAGATATCTTGAAGGTAGAAGTAGATGTCAATGGGATTCCCAACAGACTCTTTCCAAGCGGCATGCTTCCCCTAGATTTCTGGGAGGCTGCAAGAAGCTGGTTTGGTACACCCAATACTTCTATGACTCCAAAGAAGTTCTTTGAAAATAGATTCTCTATTCTAATCGATTGTCGCACAGCAAAAGATTCCACCGTTCATGGTGATGGCTTGGCACAAACCGGCAGTGGAAAGGACATCGACATTCGCATACATAGAACTGCTAAGGGAAGTGGAAATGTGAAAATGCACATCTATGTCCTTGCGGATGCTCAGGTCACGATATTGAACAGATCTCTGCAGAGTATATTATACTGATGGATTCTCTCGTAGAGCACGTGCCGTTCAACGCACTCATAGTCGGTCCAACGAATTGTGGGAAGACTGCGTTTCTCATAGAACAACTTCGTGGAGCATTTCGTGGTAAGTTCGATTACATAGTACTGATTTGTCCTACGTATGCCCACAACAAAACTTATCGTGGATTCGCAAATCGAGATCCTCATTTCTTCGTCATATCGCCACCACAAGATGCCATCGATGCTACTTTGAGTATTTGCGCAACATTTTGGTCAGGTACCAATACTCTATTGATTCTCGATGATTGCGCCGCATCGAAGGACGTCAAGAAACGAACTGAAAAGCTAGTGGACTTAGCCTTTTCTGCACGACACATAGGGCTTTCCGTTTGGGTGCTGTCCCAACAACTAACGAGCATATGTAAACCTTTCCGCGAGAACGTAGCTATCGTAGTAGCGTTTCATACAGCATCGGTCGTAGATGGCAAAAAGATATTTGAGGATTATGGAGGCTCGCAAGAATGTAAAGAGTTACGAACGATACTTGGATCCCATAAGTTCGCTCGCATGTGCTTCTGTCTCCGCCATCCTTTCGAGGTAGTGTTAGAGCTCCCAGCATCTATAACATATTATCATGGATAGTAAAGAAATACTCGAGATATTCGGTGAGGATGTAACAGGCCCACCAAAAATAGAGAATGCGCATTCCTCTGTAACGGAAGATCGGGAAGCTCTCTCGATTCTAGCCGTAACTGGTACGACAAAGGAATACCTAGGGAATAATTTCTCTCTAGGGGACATTTCTAAACTGTCAGCCAAAGACGTAGACCGCTTACATACTAGATACCAGTCCGTCTTAGCAAAACAAATAACAGGGTGTTTAGTAAATAGAGCACTCAGCTTAGTAGTTCGTGTAATCGCATACGTGTTACCTATAGATTCTCACGAAGGTCTACTGAAGGATCTACAAGAAGACCAATTAATCCGAAATGAGATATCTGGCCTGGCCGGGTCGTTGTCTTCCAGAGCAGGTCCACTTGTAGCGACAGCTAGCGGTATGTGTCACATCCTTGCACACTATACGCCAGGGAAAGAGGAGGAGGACGAAGTCGACGAATATGAAGTGGATACCCCAGAAAGAACCGTAGTACTTGAGGCATATTCATCATTAAAGAATCTTTAGTGTCACACACCTGTTGAACCTCCACATATACCTACTATATATCGAATCAAGATGGAAGGACAAACGGATCAGATAACTGCGAGTCCACCGACGACTGTACCGACTAAGAAAGGAAAAAATCCAAAGCGTGTTGCAGCAGGAAAGTTAGCTTGGGAGAAGGTCACTGCCCGTGCAAAAGAAGCTCAAAAGATGGAGATAGAACGTGAAAATGAACCGTCCAAAGAAACTGACGTAGAGAAAGGTCGGTTCGAAAACCTGACTATTCTCGCAGTCATTGGTACTGGCGCTACATTGTTTGGCACGTACTTTGCATACAAGAAGTACGTAGCTGGCAATAAGCGTGTTACCACCATTAGCACGATACAACCTGCAGCTCCGGCAAAGCCAACGGCACTAGACATGGAGTAACACTTAAAGACTCGAGACCATAGTAGTATACATCTAGATGGAGAAGGAATTGACGAAGACGGCAACCGATGCAGTCAAAATCGTTGGACTCGCTGCTGGTATTGGGTGGATCGTAAAAAAGACTACCAAGGAATCTATGCTTAGCGATCCTTCTTCTTCCCTAGTGAATTACGCGAAGTGGACTGCCGTGATACTTGGTAGCTTATACGCAAAGGAATATCTTGAGAAACAACTTGAGAAAGAAAAGCCCAAACCCAAACCGTAATGGCGGCAGCAATTGGAATGGCCATCCTCGGGGCTATATTGAATGCAACGGCATTTACTGGTGGTGGCATACTAGCTAGAATGATTGGAAAGGGTGATATGGATGCAGAACGAGAGAGACACAATAGGGCCATCGAAAAACTAGCAAGCGAAACGAAAGCCTATAGAATCGAACGTCAAAGACGATACGACCATGCACAAGAGCAGGAAGGTCTTGAACGTGACGCATACAACGCTCAAAGAGATACCAACGAAGCCTTAGTGCGATCCGATAAGTTACGTAAAGAGCTAAAACGGCTCAAAGAGATGAAAGAACCCCGCTTATCTGACTACTACAAACCCTCAAACAATCAGAAGACTGGTGAGTTGCTCTACGTTGGTGGTGGAATGCTAGGCGTTGGATACGCTATTAGTAAATGGATATAGATACTACTACCCCTAAGCTACCCCTAAGCTACTACTAAGCTACCCCTAAGCTACCCCATAAGCTACCCTAAGCTACTACTAAGCTACTACTAGCTACCCCTAAGCTACCCCTAAGCTACCCCTAAGCTACTACTAAGCTACCCCTAAGCTACCCCTAAGCTACTACTAGCTACAGCTACCCCTAAGCTACTACTAGCTACCCCTAAGCTACTACTAAGCTACTACTAGGTTACTACTAGGTTACTACTAAAAAAAAAAAGGAAAAAAAGAAAGGAAGAATGAAGAGGGTCACGCAACGACTTTCTTTATTCTTCCTTTTTTTTTTATCTGTTGAAGGTTGGGACGTATAGATGTATGATGGATTCTAAACTTGCGAATATCTTCTATGGTCCTATGGGCTATTGGAAAGGTCACTCTGCAATTGGTAAGCTATCGGTAGCAGCGAAAGCATCAGAAGACGTGGCTAGGAGTTGGTTGGAAAAGCAATCTATGTGGCAAATATATCTACCACCACCAAAACACATTCCACGACCGCATTGGACTGTATCGAAACCAAATGAAGTCCACCAAGCTGATTTGATATTTCTACCACACGATCGTCCTGGACGTGGAAGGAAACTATATAAGTACGCATTAGTGGTAATCGATGTAGCTTCTCGATACAAAGAAGCCGAACCTTTGGCATCTAAAGATAGTGGTGAAGTTTCTGCGGCATTCGAACGAATCTATAAACGTAGTCCACTAGAATGGCCAAAGACATTGCAAGTAGATCCTGGTAGAGAATTCATGGGACGTATGTCTGAAACGCTAGAACTACATGGTACGAAAGTTCAACGAGGTGAGGCTGGTAATCATAGAGCGCAAAGTTTCGTTGAAAGAGCAAATAGGACTCTAGCTGAGAGATTGTTTGGGTATCAGTATGCACAAGAGATGGTACTTACTTCGGAAGGATCAGATGAACGTAGTAGAGAATGGGTAGTTCGTTTACCAATGGTTATCAAAGCTATGAATAGTGAGGTGACTCGGTTGACTGGTAAAGAGCCTTCGAATTCTGTAGTGGCGCAACAAGTAGATCTGAAGACTCCTACGTATTCGCGCACCGTTGGATTGAGAGAAGAGCGTCTACCATTCGACGTTCTAGTTCGATATCTCTATGCACCAGGAGAATTGGAAGGAGGTGAAAAACGTAGAGCTACTGATCCTGTGTGGAGTTTGCAGATATACACCATTTCGCGAAGTGTAGTATCTTCGGGACAGCCTGTGCTTTACTACCTTGCGAAGGAGAAGGATGCACCCAAACGTGGATTCGTTCGTGAAGAGCTACAAGTTGTTCCTAGGGATACGGAACTACCACCAAAAGGAATTCTGTTTGTACCTAGACGCTAGACAGCGTACTCTATTGGCTCGGTGTGGATTCCATCGGGAAGAACTCGTCTTTTGTCGTAGTAAGCCGATAACCCAAGCTTCCATTGGTCGTAGGTTACCACACCTTCTGGCAATAGGCGGAAGCCTCGGTTATTCGCTACGTCGATACTACCCTGGAGGGTTTCTTTGAATCGATCCCACGAAATGTCGTTGTGCCGTCTAGACATACCTTTAGCGGAATACTTCTTGCTGCCACCTGTATCGACATAGTAGGCTTTCGAGCATAGGGTAATGGCGCGATGTCCTTCGAATTCGAGTTTGAAGAGTCCTGGTGTACGACTGCTCCATTCGTCCCAAGCTAGCCATTCATTCCTTTCGGCTTCGAAATCTTCTCGCAGTTCCAGTCTTACAACCTCATCGAGGCTATTTCCCGAGATGGCAATGTAGGCACTGTCTGTGTCCATCTGTATATATTCGAAATCATTGCGATCAATGTACATGTCGATGAAGTCATAGTAGAACTCAAGCATACGCAGCTTTGCGAGCTGGTACACAGCGATACCTACTTGGAAAGGGCGTTTGATTCGGATCTGGTCTTTCCTACTCTCTAGTTCGTATGCCTCTCCAATCTCTTCTAGGTCTTCGAACCAAACACTTCGCAATGCCTTGTCCACAACCTTCTCATCTTTTGTATAGGTGACCTTTGTTTGGCGTCCCAAGTCTTCGAGCAACTTTCCATAGGCGCTGTTTCCTAGTAGCTTGAACACATCTGCCAGCAAAGCCTCACCTTTGTCTTCATCTCCCAGGCGTCGCGCCTCAGTGACTTGGTCCACGAACCATCCGAAGATTTCTTTGGGTTCGTAATCTATCGTGCGGTAGACAGCAGTGATCACTGCGCCGTGATCTACATACCAAAGTAGAAGAGGAGCATAGAGTAGCAACTTCTTTCCAGAGAGACTTCCAACTAACTTCTTTTCCTCGCTGAGCTTTCTACCAGTCTTCTCAAGGTAGGCTATCATTTCTGGAGGGATTGCTTCTTTGGGGATTTTCTTGTTGTAGAAGAAGGGTGGCATCTCCTCAAATTCCTTCCACAATTTCTTTGGTATCTCGATGTCTACTTCTGCATATCCAAACCACGTTCCACCAAGTAGACATTCAACGAATCCTTTGGTGGCTGGACCTGGCTCGTCATAGTGCACAACCTTTTCTTTTCCACAAGGCATTTCGAATTCCATGGTAGAAAGATATAGGGCGTTGGCATCGTATCCAAGAATCTTACGACAAATCTTAGTTCCTCCCTGATGACTACGAATCTTAGTTTTTCCTGCTTCGTGGAGTCTGGTGAACACTATGCTTGGACCTCCCACTACGGCGTCTTTCAGCATGCGGTAGGCTTCCTTACTTGGAGCGTACATCTCAGCTCCCCTTTCTACACTACCTCGAAGCAGGAACTGTAGTGAGACTCCTGGGATGGACACTGCGTCTTTCAGCATGTCTACTCCTTTCTCATGATAGAAATCTCGCATCTTTTCGAGTGCCTCTAGGAATGGAACTACATCTAGGTTGTTGTAGTATCTTAGCCAGTCTGCAAAGGTTTCCATTCCTTTGTCGAGAAAGGTGCGCTTGCAGTCTTCGAACTCTTCCCTAGATAGTAGGTGTTCTCTTTTCAACTTCGAACCCCACTCTTGATAATCTGGTAATCCAATGTGATCCAACTTGTCGGGAGAGTCAAACCACTCATATGGGAAGAAACTCTTTTGCAACTCACAGCCATAGGCAGCGACCCAACGTTCATAAGAAGTTCCTGGTCCAAGGTAGTTGATCACATCAAGGAAACGGAAATCTGGGGTCAATAGGAACATAGTGGAATTGGCTTTCTTTGCTACCAGAATCTTTGAACAGGTGTCGGCAATGATTCCTACGAAGTGCTCCCTGATCAGATTAAGATCGTACCTGCCAGAGTTGAATCCCACTACTGGAACTTGACCAATCCATTCTTCGATCTTAGCTTGTTGTTTCTTTGGTAGGGTGTCGAAGGAGAATTTGGGTTCATCGAGCCGGTACCATCTTGCCATAGCTACTTGGATTGTCTCTGCTCTTTGCTGGAGTTCTTCGACGAAGGCAGCTATGAGTTCTTTTGGATTGCGTCGACAGATGTGGGTTGGCTTTCGATTGTATGTGTCGGCAATTGATACTGATATTGGAACGTGGACGTTTTCGATGGTCAGGTGGTCTGTTGGTTGTCTTCCTTTTGTCGTGTCGAGATAGGCTTCGAAATCGTAAACTATGAAGTGTGGGTAGACAGTTTGTGTTGGTGTGGGAACCGGTTTGTTCTTCTTCTTTGTGGAGCAGCCCCAAGCTTCCACTACTGTATAACCAGCTCCTTGTAGCTTTGCCGTTCTTTCACAGGTCTTGAGATAGAGACTCCTTTCCCTAGGGAAGCATTTCGGGCAGCCGTGGAAATAGCATCCATGAAATTGGAAGATGGTTTTCGAAAGAGGTTCGTAGCCGTCGACCGGCGCTCCTTCGATCCAATGCTCTCCACCATGTCCACAAGCTGCATGATGAATGTGTTGTCCAATCCTTTTGGTTTCGCGTTCCAACCAGCATAAAGCGACTTTGCTGGCTGTGCTCTCTGGCCAGAAGGCTTTTTCGTATGCCGACTGGGGTACTGTGATTACTTTTCCGGGGCAAACAATCTTCGTTTCGCCACGCCTGCAACGAGCTGCATGGCGGTGAAGGTTCGAGGCTTTTGTGAACCGTTGCTTACAATCGTTGCATACGTAGACACTCCCTATCTTGTCGACGTTCTTGATGTAGAAGGCATGTCCTTCGTGTATCCCAATCGTCATCGTATGCTTGTAGTGAGCTGCATGTCGCGTCAGATGCCAAGCGCCATCCTCCGTGGGTTCATACACCCGAATACCGATTCTAAAGTGCAACTCGACTTCCTCCAGCTGGTCTATGGAAGTTCTGGGAACATCTTGTGTGGGCGCTGTCAGACGATAGAAGGCTTGGGCAAGTTTTCGAGCTTTGACGCAACACCTATCTATTCGTGCTCCTTCATGCCTGGCAAGGCAGCGCCAAAGACATAGGTTGTCGCCATACCGATCAAGGGCAAGTATTCCTCTCTTATAGCGAAGCCATTGGGGCAGTGGACCTGTTCCCAACAAAAGCTGACGATCGATCACAACTTTCACATCTACGTATATCCAACGCACAAAGGCCCATTGGGTATTTGGTCGAGTGATGTTGTCGGGATTCAATCGAGCTGTCTCCTTGCTATTGATCCACTCTTCTGCATCTTCTAGGATGTTCACCCATGGAGAGCCTGGGACAGTCTTGGAGAATAGAATCACGCGTCCGTCGTTGACATTGCGAATGCGATAGGTGTAGCTGTAGCGTAGGTAGAAGCTGGTGGTTACATTTGCAACTAACTTTTCCATGATCCTAGGGGTCAAATCTCCTGCCACACCTTGGAAGAAGCGCCATCGGATAGTACGGCGGCCTATCTCCACTCCCTCGAGCATTCCATCTCTCTCCTCTAGAATAGCACCTGCCTCTCGAGCTAGACTCCGTGGAAGTGGTTCACTACGTGGTCTCACCATTCTCCCTTCGATACAACTATATATTAGGATAGCTTTAACAGATACTCGAATTTGGATTTTTATGCGTAAGGATGTTGAGGGGCGATATATCTCTCTTCGGTATAACTATGTGTTAGGATAGCTTTAACAGATACTCGAGTTTTGGATTTTATGTGTAAGGATGCCGCGGCGATATAACTATATGTAATCATATCTCTAATAGGATTATCGAGTTGGATTTTTATGTACAAGAATGTCTAGTGATACTTTGAATGACCCTTAGTTACCCCTAGTAGTATCCACTTCATGACGCCCCTTGTGCAAGAATATTTTCGATTTTAGTGGTCACTAGTTTGAGGTTTCTTGCACAAGAAAAAGTTGTATTTATCTGACTCCGACTATACTACTTCTCTTTTGTGTGACTTGAAAAATGATAGCGGTAAGAGTCGGCTGGTTTCCCAAGCTAGAAAAATGGGAAAGACAAAAAGACCTCGAGGGGCGAAGCCAAGGTGAACACCTATAGAGACGCCTTCGATGCCAGCATAGTTAGTAGAGGAGACAGCGATTTGCAGGCGTCTGAAACTCCACGGCGAGATCGTGGTTCAACCGATTCAGGGTCACCGTCGGACTACGTTTCGATCTAAGCTTTCTTGAAAACAAATATTCTCTCGGCTGGCTCTTATCAATTCTTCTTTATGTTCAGATGTGGACCACTCGGCACTCTGTCTGAAAGTGAAAATATGAACGCTTGTCGGGTTTTGCGAGGACTCGGATCGTATTTGGTTTTGTAATTGTAGTTGTATGCATTGTTTGGCCTCGTTTTGCTTTTCTTTTTTCTTTGTTTTTCAAGCTAAGGGCATCCTGCTTGCTTTTTGTAAGATATAAGGCCAACAACCGATGGAATTGTGGAATCGTGTGTGGAAAAACTTTCAATAAACGTAAACATTGGTATATGAAATGAATTTAATATGTGCTATAGGTCGTTACGGGCGAGTGAGTACTTGTCATGTGTTTCTTGATCTGCTGCCAATCAAAAAGAACCTTTTACTTCCGGTTAAAAACTTCCTTTTGGTATTTCTCCTTTAATATTAATTGTTATTGAACGGAGTTTTTTGTATATGAGACACTACTACTAAAACTACATTTCTGTGCGAGAAAAATATTTTCCCATCGTTTTCGTCTTTAAGGTATCCGGTAACCTTAAGTTGTTGATTTTAATTGTTATCTGCATAATCGTCTGGCATGGCAAACACAAGAACTAATGGGGAGCTGAACGTCTCTGATGAGTTCTTCAGTCAAGGAATACAGTTTACCTTGGCATTCTCTTGCTTGACGATGATCCACTGTTCCTTTATGTCTTTCCCATTCACAGCATTCGCAAGACTCACGGTTCTCTATTAAATACACACTAGCAAAGCAGCAAGACTCCACAACTCGTAAGCACAACTTCGCTCGTGATTTTCAACACGGGTGCAAGCAGGAAAGCATGGGGTGCAAAAGACAGGAGATAGAATAAACAATAAACTCCTTATGTTGAACTTTTGAGGCTTAACTTTTACTTCTCCACCTTAACTTTTTCAAAAAACCAGGCCGGAAACGTTTGTTGTTGACAAAACTAAATGGTTTCAACAGGGAAGAGTACAGGACAGGACGTGCGCAATGCGTTTTGCCGCGGTGTCCGCTAAGTGTGTGTGTAACGCTCTTTCCCTCGATCGATATCCTAATATGGAGGACACGCGCGCCCGTCCGAAAATGGCGCCAAAAAGTGACGGCCACAGGTATCCCAACGAAGACGACGAATTATGCGAAAAGTTGCTCTCTGTATTTGTTCTTGGTTGCATTTGAGGAAATAATGTTAAAAAGAAATGATTTTTCTCAAGTTCTACACTTAGTTGGACGAGCACGCCATCGAATTTACGGGAATCTGTTTTAGGAAAAACCTGGACGAGCAAGCCATCGAGTTTACGGGAATCTGTTTTAGGAAAAACGACTACGTAAAGCCATCATTATTCACGCAGTTACGAACAACCTAAGATCAAATAGCGCGGACGAGATCGCTAATAGTCTAGTTGACTTATGTTCTGTGATCGAGCATGAATTACCAGAAGTTCATATCGCTATATCCGAAATAGTTAAAAGAACGGATTGCATTGAATTGAACACTAAGGCTCAAGAAGTTAATAAGTCGCTACATGCGTTTTGTAAATCACGCAACTGGTCCATCATCAATCACAATAATATAGATGATTCCTGCCTAAACTCTAAAGGCTTACACCCAAATCAGAAAGGTCAGTCACTCTTTGCAACGAATTTTAATAAATACATTAGGTCTGATAAATTAATGTGATCTAATGTCATTAAGGACGGTGGCTTTTCAAATGCAAGTGATATTGCTATTTCGGCACAAAGTTCTATCTCCATTTTAGATAACAATAATACAAATATTTGTCCGAACCCTGCAGGCGATACTACTTGCTCTACTCAGAGCAATCCAATGGCTTTAATTGAGAAATCCAAAGGATTTAAAATGGCTCTACTAAACATTGCTAGCCTTCCTAAACACGTTGATGAATTAAGAATATTATTGTCAAATCAACCATTGGACATTCTTGCCTTAAATGAGACTAGGCTGGACTGGTCTATCTCTAGCTCTGAAATGGTGAATGCGCTCCATTCGAATGGTTCTGACGGAAAGAAGAAACGCCGAAGAGGGCTGCATGTACGCTATTACTCTGTTTGGACTCTTTTGTGGGCTGCTAAAGCAGCAGCAGTCTTCAGTTGAGATCATATTCAAGGATTTTTGGCCTCTTATCAGAGTTCAAGCAAGTAATTGACGCGATGAACTCCTTCGACCTCACGCGGTCCGCTGTGATCGCTCTCACGAAAAAGGTAACCCTGAAGACTAGTCGCATTCAAGTATTAGGAAACGAGTTGTCGTTTTAACTGTGAGAAGGTAAAGGAAGCGAAAGCAGCTATCGCTGCTAGTGTGTTACAATCTATTTTGTTTGAAGTTATTAAATTTATTATTAAATGATAACGTCAGTGTTGATTTAAAACCGGCCCGTTGAATAAACCATTCGGGATTATCATTTTTTCCACAATCATTCAAATTTACTTATAATCTTTTTAATTTCCTCTCAAACTCTCACAATCATGTACTAGCTGTCATACATATATCGATATATATATATTATATTTTAGTAATGATAATGTGTCATTGCATGTGTATCTCTATTTTGTGTGTTTGTGTTTCTTTATCAGTTTCCGTTGTAGATTGCAGATCGAGCCTTCATTTTCTACCAAACAGATATAGGATGTCAGGTGATGGTTCAGGAAACTGTGGTGTTGGAGTTATACTTGCTGCAAGAGAAATCATTATTCAGGGCTCTCTGGCTGTCAACAATCTAACATAGAAATACAAGGAGAAGCACCTACTTCGCAAGCAGCTTATGCTAGATTAGAAGTTAATTTGCAAGTGGGAATAAATCTTACAAATAACAGGCAAACCAAGAAAGAACCCCCCTTACTGCCTGTTTATGCCTGTTATTTTCATGGGTAAACCGTTACCTGAATTCATGGGTAATCATTAATTGACCTGAGTTCCACAGCTGAACTGGGACAGAACCCCTGGCCCAGTTACTGCCTGTTTAGGCCATCCCTATTTTTTTTTTCCGTTTCTCATCGGTGGGGTTTTCAAAAATTGGGTCGGTCGGTCGGGTGAGAAAAAAAAAATTGTAATAAAAAATTGGCGGATAGACTGGAACTAATAAGGCGCGGTTGCACAGGCGAGGTTACAAACCAACATGGACGACGAAACCATCGATGTCGTCGTCCGTATACGCTACAAACATGGAATGACAAATGCACCGCCGAAACTATTGCGTAACCTACCCTCGAGCATGAGCTTCCAGGAGCTGCTCTAGGGTTTCTTCACCCCCACCCCTCCCCCCAATTTTTTTTTTATTTCTACAAAAAGCCACAAAAATGGGTCGGTCGGACGATGAGAAACGGAAAATAAAAAGTGATGGCCTTATATTTCTGTTGTTTTCTTGGGTAATCCGTTCCCTGAATTCCACAGCTGAACAGGGCAGAAATTAGCCACCCCCTTACTGCCTGTTTATGTCTATTGTTTTCTTGGGTAATCCGTTACCTGAATTCCACAGCTGAACAGGAGCAGCACTCCCCTTTATTGCATGCCTGTTTATATTTCTGTTGTTTTCTTGGGTAATCAGTTACCTGAATTCAACAGCTGAACATGGGCAGAACTCCCCTTAATGCATGCCTGTTTATATTTTTGTTACTTTCTTGGGTAATCCGTTAGCTGAATTCAACAGCTGAACTGGGACAGAACCCCCGGCCCCTTACTGCTTGAAGAGTTCGTAAATAATAACGAAGGCCTTGATGACGAAAGGTTGAGAAAAGAAGTACTAGTACTATACACGAGGCTTCAGTGATATCCCGCCTTGGAGACCACCCAGGACTTCCTCTTGTTTTTGGAGTTCAAACTGTCAAGCAACCCAAAATTATCGTTCAATTTCGTGGGAAAAAGCGAAGTGTCCTCTTTCGAAAGCCGCTCGAGCGAATAGCCTTAGCAATGAAAAATGGTTATAATAAGCGGCACTGGGCCAAGAAGCGTTGCGAGTGACGTTTATTTTCCTTTGAAAAGAAGGGCGAAGAGTTGCGCATTTCACAGTATTGCGTTATTTTAAAGGTTTTCACGGATACGTTTGCAAGATAATTTATTTCTGCTCTCGGGTTTTTCTAGGGTAGAAAGTGATCCGCGAAGCGGTAAGGAGAGAAGGGTATCTAATCTGAAGGTTTTGTCCCAAAATCGATTGAGCGCGGCAGCTGAAACTAATGTCTGAGTTAATCACAAATCTACACACGTGTATGTACAATCTCGTACCCAGACCCCATTTGTTTCTTACTGCGCATGCTCGACGAAAAAATAGGGCTCCGGGAATAATCCGATTCCGGAAGTCCGCGAATCACGGACTTCCGTTGACTCTGCGCATGCTTATCAATTATCATTACGTCACCCTGAGAAGTCGTTTCTTCGGGTTCGATTCTCGCACAGCGCCTCACACTGACCCGGTATCTTGATAGTGATCTTTTGCTTGCTAGTGTCAGGGCAAGCCATAGGTAGTCTCTTTCATCTTCTGCCGTTTATAGGTTGGATTTTAAGGCTTTATTTTCATGCATTTGGCTCGTGTTTCTTTATCGTGCGATGGATATCAGACATCACAGATTCCTGAGTGCACAAGAGGATTCATGGGGATCGAAAACTCGCTGAAATCGCCTTATTTACCTGAGCCAGATGACCACACAAACAGCAACTGAATACACGGTAGAAGGAAGTCAAGGCATTTTTGCTTACGATTCTCTCTTTTTTTAGCTCCTTGAAAGCTGGAGTTCGTTACATTCCCCGCATACAAACGCTTATATTTAAGCGATCAGCGCCTGTTCACAAGTTTACGAAATCGGAAAACGTCACTTCTGCCTATAGAGCACTTACGAACTGATTGTTGTTAATATGGGAATGTAGAGTATTACCTATCTGTTACGGTAAATCCCTCGGCTAAATCCAGTTGAGTTCGATTTTCGAATTCTGAGAATTCATGTTTCATGTACTGTGTGCGATGTGTGTTTGCGATAAAGTGATATGAACTCCCGAGTGGATACAAGCAAATATCTAAGAATCCCTGATTTTTTAGCGGCATCCATTTAGGTAAAATCCAATGGTTTTTAGCGTTTAGAGATCTTTAGATAACCCGGCCCTAATTTCCAATGCCTTTGTCCAAATAAATCAACCCTCCAGAAATGCTTTATGTTTGACTCCCGGTGAAATTGCATTGTTCAGAACAGCCAATCAGAATATACGAAAATCGGATTATTCCAGAGCCCTATTTTTTTCGTCAAGCATGCGCAGTAAGAAACAAATGGGATCTGGGTACGAGATTGGTGTGTGTGTTAACTGATACTACGGGGGAAAAGTGGTGTTAAACTGAGGTGATGAAAGTTTGCGTGTCACATTATTGTGACTCCAAGGGAGCACTGTCAACACTGTTATTGTCTTTAAGCTTCCCTGTGGGTGGAACGTGGTCATTTCAGATGACCACCTTAGCGGTGTCTAAGGCCTGCGGCTCCTCATGCGGCTCAAACAAGGAACAACTGAGAACAACGTCCGCAGTGAAAGAATAACTCCATCTACTGATGCTAAGAATATTGGTGTTGTATTCGATGAAGTGATGTCTATGGACAAGCATATAACTGCTATATGCAAATCTTCATTTTTCCACCTCCGTAACATTAGCAAGATTCGCCCGTATTTAAGCTTTAAATCTTGTGAAACTCTAATTTATGCTCTAGTTACTTCTAAGTTAGATTTTTGTAATTCCCTTTTATTTGGTCTTCCTAAGAGTACTATACAGAGACTCCAATATGTATACATGCTGCTGCTAGAGTTGTTAGATTAGTTCGCAAACATGAATGCATTACGCCTGTTTTAGTTGAACTACACTGGCTGCCGGTTGAACAGCGTATTTACTTTAAGATTTTATTAATTACTTTCAAGGCTTTACATGATCAGGCGCCGGCTTATTTAAAGCAACTGTTGCAATCTTATTGTCCCGCCCGTAGGTTACGCTCTTCGTCCAATTACTTATTACTTAAACCAGTTACTAGACTTAAAACGTACGGCGACAGGGCATTTTCAGTGGCTGCGCCGTGCCTATGGAACTCTCTTCCATTGGATATTAAATGCAGTGAGTCAGTTAAAGTTTTTAAGAACAGACTTAAGACCTGGCTTTTTAAACAAGCCTTTAATTTATAGATTATCCTTGTTATATCCCATGTATATAAATTTTTATAATACAGTTTTTAATTTTTAGCATAGTTTGTATTATTAGATTCATTTAAATATTTGTATGGATGTAAAGCGTTATTGGTCTTAACGGAAATGACGCTATATAAATAAATGATATTATTATTATTATTATTATTTTAAGATGGATGGAGAGAAAGCGCCACGACGTGCGCACGCAGACATTAATGTAAAATTTAACGCATGCGCAGACATTTTTGTTGCACCGAACAAAAAAAACGGCCTGCAGATTTAGACTCGGGCGGCCAAAGGCCTGGCCCGAGTAATGAGAAAGTGCTAAAAAAAATTGAATTTGAACTTGGGTCGACCTATAAATCAAATAAGAACGGCGCATGAAAAGTACGGCGTTTGAACTGGGCCTAATTAAGACAATTAAGAAAATCCCCACGTAACTAATGCCTGCTTCTATATTTTGTAATATCCTCATTCTTTATATTTCCTTAACACTGTAATCTTTGTTTTTCCTTTCCCTTTACATTTTTCCTTAAAATGCTAGAGTTAAACAAGGGCCCGTACTATAAAAGGGGAAATACCCTAACCCTTCTCGCTCTTTGGGATTCGAAATTTGAATTTCAAATTCAGAACAGTCAAGCAAGTAATCAGTCTTCTCCTGTTACAATACTACATTACTGAAGGCAAAAGTAAACAGAAGGAAGCTAGTTGCTCACGAAACTATTGTATTCGATTGTATTCACGAACCAATCATAGACGCCGTTCAATGACAAGACATTAAGATAGTTTAGTTAAACATGGCGGCCCGTCTTGTTCAACCAGTGCTGTATACAGTTATAGACTTAGTCTAGGCCAACTTTAGCAGCCTTGAGTTGCCTAAGAAACAGATTCTTTACGACTAGGATGTCAAGTGATTCAGGATAGCTACGTCTTGGGACCAGAAACTGCGAAGTTGTATTTTATTTTGATGCAAATGTCTGAAGGGTTGTGTTTTGTTACGCCAGTGTTTGGAAAGCGAAAGTCGTGAATGGACGAAAAACATTTTCAAACTTTTGATGTAGAAACACTGACTTGTATGGCCAAATATTGTACTACACTTGGATAATATGTACCCAGGAGACGTCAATAGCTTTTATTGCACTCAATTTGGTGCAGAAAGGTGTTTTTGCGTACAAAACGCTCGCCAGATTGAGAGAGAAACCAAAATGGTCTTGGCTGGGCCAATTTAGTAGCCTTAATTTACCTTAGGTTGCCATAAGAAGTAGATTATTTACGATTAGGATGTCAAGCGATTCAGGATAGCTACGTTTTAGGACCAGAAGCTGCGAAGTTGTATTTTATTTTGAGGCATTAGACTCTAGAGTTTTATAAATAATTAGTAACGCGAGTGTATTGTGTTTTTTCGTGTCGAAAAACGTATGTTTAAGCCACAATTTCCCGCTGTAAATTTAGTATGGTACCCCAGGGGTTGTAGAGTGTTTATTTGGTGAAAATCCATGCAGAAATCAATTTTCTAGCCCAAATGTTTGACCTCTGTTCTGAACTTCCTTCGCACCGAAGGTCAAACATTTGTAACAGACAGAAACAAGGAAGTTGATTGGTTGATTTTGACAGATGTCATGGCAGACGACACTGAAAATGAATTTATAATTTGGGGGCGTAAGGGAAAAAACGGGGGGTTCGTTGCAAGCCCTCCTTTCCCTTTCCCTTTCCCTTTCCTCTCCCCATTCCCCCTCCCCCCTCCCCCCTCTTCCAATTCCCTCCCTCTACCCTCCTCTTCCCAATTCCCCCTGGGCTTGCTACGCAGGCTACTCGTTCCCATTTGATTACCTATACTAATTAGAGATATTTCCATAGGATTCTTTGTAATCGCTCATACAAATCGTAAGCTTGGGCTACCTATGGGGTAACCAGTTCCTGTAAAAACTAGTGTTGGTCTGCGTCGGCGGGGAAGATAAACACTGGTATATAATCAACTAAAGTCGATTGAGGTATGCTAACCGCCGTGGAAAGCGAGTAGCAGCTGACGTTTCGAGCGCTAGCCCTTCGTCAGAGCTTGATAGCGCTCGAAACGTCAGCTGCTACTCGCTTTCCACGGCGGTTAGCATACCTCAATCGACTTTAATTGATCATATCAGTGTAAATAATCGATCGGACTGATTATTGTTGACACATGTGGGTTACCTGTCGTTCCTTTGCCGCGCGAGCATGGTTGTGAAGTTATCGAAGTTTTTCATCTAAAAATTGTACTTTCGCATATCCGAAAATTTGACAATAAAACTACCTGCCTGTAAAACCAATCCACTGAATTGTACTTTCTCATCCGAAAAAATGGACGATAAAGTTATATTAATAGCTGTAAATCAAACCCGCTGAATCTGTAGCTTATTTATTATTTTGTAGCCTGTATTAGTTTGAAGACATCGGAGAACGTTTTGAGCGAGATTTAAGCGTTTGATGTAAAAGTATTAGAAAGGGAAGACACGGTGAGCCGGTGTTTACTTTTTGACAGTAACGCATAACCCCACGGGGAGTGACAGGCCATGCCTTACCCTATCCTAGAAAAGAAATGCGTACGCGACATTTTTCGTGACTCATAACTAAATGTTCCTAGTACCTCCCATACTGAGTCGTTTTTTGTTAACAACGTTGCAGTGAAAAAGGAAACACCTCGGCTAACAAAAACGAAAGTAAAATGTGTTTAAATGTTGTCTTAAACTATAAAGCTTGCCAAGAAAGTCACATCAGAAGTGAGAAAATACTTAAAGAACTCACATATGTAAATTAAATTAGAGATTATGAAATCTGGTCGGTTTTCTGATGGCCGTGTCTTGCCTTTGAAAACTTTATAGCAAGGCGAACAGGTATCTGTGAACTCAAACCAAAACATTATCAGATGTCTTCAACTAATACAGGCTACAGAATGATGAATAATCTACACATTCAGCGGGTTCGTTTTACGACGTGCGGCAACGAAACCACAGGCAGGCCATTTCGCTAGGCGCTTCTTTCGTACGCATGTGCATGGGCTTATTTAATATTTAAAAGACTCGTGTAAGCATCAGTAATACATAAATACAACGTACTATCTAAGAAATGTTCAAAGTCTCGCATCTAGTTCAGTTCTTTTCCGTAGAACAGTCAAAGCGATTGGAACATCACTCTTGTTTCGCTGGAACAGTTTCGATATTGTCATTGCTCCAGCCCTTCTTATCTCTCGCATTCTCCAAAACAAAATAATAGGATTCAACGTGGAGTTCGTATAAATAAGAACAACGGTTATACTTTCCGCTCCCCAACTAGAAGCCGACTCACCAACTATTCCAGTTACTAAAACGGTACAAAAAAAAGGAAGGCAGCAAATCAGGAAAACTATAAACACATACAACATTGTTTCCGTTGACTTTTTGTAGCGCCTCGTGTTAATTGCAGTCTGGTTCTCGGGGTTAATACAAGAGGTTCGAATTTGTGCTCTGTTCTTTCTTAAAGTGTGGAGTGTCTTCACGTAGCAAATTGAAGCTGTGACAATGCTGAAAACCATGAAAGCTGCAGTCACCTTAAAGTATACCAACCTCTGTGGCAAGTAAAGCTGCGATACCGTACAAAATACTGACAGAATCCATATCAGAACAACAACTGCTATTACTCTTTTTCTGGTGACAGTATATCGATAGTTATTTCCGAGATGAACTATCAGATACCTATCTACAGCGATAGCAGTGAGGTTAAAGATCGAAGCAGCGGTCAAGAATCCTCCTACATACGTTATTAGACCATTACGGCAGTAGAGAGTGAAGCTGTCGCTGAGTTCACCGATTTTCTTGGCCAAAAACGCAGGTTGAATGACAGCGCCGGACAATAAATCCGACATGGCGAGACTGTATAATAATATTGTAGATGGCTTGCGTAGGGCAGGAGAACGGTATATAGCTATTAGCAGGAATATGTTAAGAATTGTTGTGGGTAGAATAAGAATTGCATCGAGGACACTAGCAACTATGTAGACTTCTCTCACTTTGTCGATATTCTCAGCATTGTATGTCAAAAACATACAATGCTGAATGCGTGACTTGTTACCACTCATGTTGTAACGCACGATGCGGTGACACTGTTGAGTTGCCTGAATCTGTATGGCGTTGACACCAATAGTCAAGTTTACTTAGTTGCTCTTTCAGTCCTAGTTGGTTGTGGTGCTTTGAGGTGTCACGGGCTGGAGCTATATTTGCTAGGCCTTGCACGGCAAATTTGTGGGATGCGTTACAGAATGTCACGCGAGTTTCAATGCGTGTTCGATCGTCATATACCTGTGAATTTAGTTAAAAAAATTAATTTAAATTTACAATCAGGTATGTTGCATCATTTGGTCAACCCGGGCAAGAACCTACAAAATAATTATGTAAACATCATAATTCGAAATTAATCATTTAACGGGATACCAGAGTGAAAAATACAGAATAACGAGCACGAGCATCTCAAGGTTGGCCCGCAAAGCCCGCGAAGACCTGCAGTTACTTCCGTATTTTACGTCACTTCGTCGCACCGGAGTCTTGTGTTCTTTGTATACGTAGAATTTTCATAATGGCAGAGCCATTATTTACTAGTACATAAAGATGACGAAGACATACAAAATTGTGAGATTTCTGAGAAGACTGGGAGGATGATGAAAACTATTTGGAAGTCGAAATGACCAAAGTTTCTACGATGCGAGATGTCGCTGTATGTGTTGATATTGTACAGAAATTCCTATCCTTGAATAAAAGACTAAAGGTAAATTACGATGCACTGGTATTTCTGTTGGATTCGAAACGTGTTTGATTACTGGTTCGAGGTATTTATTGATCCGATTCGATCTGTAATGTTATACTTTTATCAGCCTCTATCTAAGTTGTTTCAGGCATTAAACTTTAGTGCCGCAATTCCTCAAGACGAAACACCGCCGGAAGTTCGATAGGGCCACCCGATGAAATGTTTCGTTTACTGATCGTCCTCTGGCTCGTGATGGTGGAACCAAGTTGGCTTGAAGACTCGCATAAAAGATGTTCATGTATTCCTCGACTACTTTTCCTCTATCTACTAGATGTGGTTCTACTTGTAGCAAGCGTGCATGGTAAAAGCACACAAGTATGTAGAATCTAGACAAAAGAGAAATTTCGGAAAGACAAACTATAAACAAAATGATACAGCAATAAAGCTTGCGTGGATGAATGTAAAAGTTCCCTATGTTTTTGTTTTTATTCCGCGCCCTTAAAATAATTCAATACAAGACTTTCATAATGGCCGCCTCCTAATTTGCATATGTGATTTTCCGTTTCGGTTGTTTATCCACATTTATAGAAAATATGAACATTGCCATGTGAAAGAGCATGTCGACATTAGTGAACTTGCGAAAGTTGAGTGCTGTAGCTTAAAAAGCAATGAAGTTACAGCCAGTTGAAATTAGAGTGATTTGTATGAGAAAAACAACGGACGCCTTTCTAGCCTCGCTTTCATGTTTTTCTGCATTAGAAATGCTCGTAGCTCAACAGCAATTCTCCACATTGCTCTAAAACTCAAAACTGTTACTAGTTTTAATGTGATCTTTCATGTGGTAGCATTGGTTTCCCTCTACAGATTTATCTTCCAAATTATGCAAATTAGGAGGCGGCCATTATGAAAGTCGTGTATGCTCTTGAGATTTACAGGGACAGGGTAGTACATGTTAAATTTCAGGTGAAAAGATTAAAAATATATATTTATTGACTGGTTTTTGAATTACAGCTTCCTAATAGCAAATACGTTACTATTTTGAGTAAAATGAGCATATTTACAGTATGACATTACTTATGATTCCATAAACCGAAATCGAATAAAGCAAATGCAATGAAATTTTCATGGGAAGTAGTCCAATGCCACAGATATGAAATACGCTAAAAACATCGCTTGAATCGGTCCTGTAAACACAGTTCTCGACGACTAATTTTTTTTCGAAAACAGTCCCTTAATTTTGTTTAAACTTTGCAGTCTTGAAGGCCTACATTTAGTATACGAGGGACACGTTTTAAAAGTTTAGGTCTATATTTCGAGAAAATTGATGATATGTAAAATATATGACGTCAACGCTGTGTTGCTATGGTAACACCGATGTCAAACAAACCTACATTTTTGGAAAGTTTATTCTATTTGTAGTAAATGGGTGAAGTGGCTAGCCCGACCGGGCTCTGACAGTGAAGTATCAGCCGTTCAAAGTGGGTATGGTGCGTCCCAGGCGAGCCACCTTAGCTTAACAATTAGACCTCTCGCCCTCATGGGCTACGAGTCTTGTGCTATCACAAATAGACCTATAGTAGGGTAGCCAATCAGAATGCAGGATTTGTGATAGTCCACTAGCTGGTTAATACTAAACTCAAATATTCATGGCTTTGTCAAGCCAAACATCAATAGACAATATGGCTTTTGCCAAAACATCAAGCAATCGATTTAAAAAAATTATGCTCGAGACTGTTATTGCAGTGAGCCATTGTCCTTATTGTTTTCAATGATAAGAATCAACTCTATTATAAACCCGATCAAGCCATATCGAATACTGGTAAGAGCTTGGACTGCGCCGAAGAGTAGTGCAACATAGTTTATTTTAGCCGCGCTCTCCGGGCTTAAGCAGCCCAATCGGATCAGCGTTAACCTGACAGCGACCTGATAGCTCCAAGAATCAAACGCATTTCGAATTCAATTCAACCGAACTACTAATACATCATAATTTGAATTACCTTTAGTCTTTTATCCAAGGCTAGCAATCCATTCACCTCATATCACAACACGTTACGAGCATGCCGTCCACCAACTGTGGACGTTTCCCCTTCCAAATGGCTTTCAGCATCCTCTCAGTCTTCTAAATCTTGTTATTTCTGTTCTAGTAAGAAATGGCTCTGTCATATCGATGCCGAAATCTACTTTAATTCCGAGCGTGTGAAATTCCTACAAAGGAAACCACAGGAGACCCAAGCTATGTTTGAGACTTCAGGTAAGTTTTCATTGATTTGATCTCAGTATTTCTGGCCTAACGGATACAACCAAATACTCGTTAAAAATATCATACAAACCCTTATAATTTGAAACTCAAACAGAGCTTGGGTTTCCTGTGAGAAAACAACTAAGTAGCACCTCCGGTGGGACCTGTATGAAGTAAAAAATGTCACAAGAAGTAAATATAAACAAGATGGCGGCGCCCAGGTATTCGCGGGGTCGTTCTCACTGAACTCTGAAAAACATTTTATCAAATTTTAATACATTTTCTAAACAAAGAACATGTTAAAGATTCTTTTCAGCCCAATTGTGCTTTTCACTCGGATATCCCTTTAAGTAAGCTTTGAGTTTCAGAACAGTTTCCCAAATACGAGACGCCGTTTATACTTCTTGTTTGAAGTAAAGTGAAAAACAAACCTTCAGAGTGTAGCTTTTAGCGTTAGAATCATGTCCGTGTATGCTGCTATATACTACTTGTTTCCCCTAATGCTTCGTAGAGGTATTTTAGCGTCAAATATATCAACTTACCCCTTGAACTGTCGTAAACCTCGGCTACGAATTCTGTAGCGCCACGAAGATTTAATATGCACACTTATTTAAATTGCATCTTGCCGCAGGCGGAGTTGGACACGCATTGCAAGGCACGATGGGAGATAATGTTTAATTGCTTCATTTCAACGTGGTCGTCTAAGCGTGAGCATCTCTGACCTCCGACTTTTGGTCCGTTCTTCCTTATCATCGCGGCGTAACATCTGAAGTAGCTCTTCGATCCCTTTTCGGAAATAAATACTCTGCCAGAGTCTATCAGGCATATTGCTTAATTCACAAAGGAGCAATGTGATGTGCAGCGGACTTATTATTTTCAGGTAAAGTAACTTCACGGTGAGTTGTTGTGATCCGGAAGTCGAATTGTCAATTTTTTTACAATAATAAATATTCCTTTTTTCCTGAGTTTCTGAGCCAGCCTTTCGAATTTTCTCTCTTTATTTATGTAACGGCCTGCGAAAACCTGCAAATATGTCGCATTTTATCATGGTTGATGACATGTCTTAGACTTTCTTGAACTAGGACCGCTAGAATCTTTGTGAACTTGTGTAGTGTTTTTTTGTTGTTGTTGTCCCTGTCAAAGGACCACTAGACCGTTCAGAAGGCATACTGTATTTTGTAAGAAAATTATTTTTTTAAGCATAGCTTTTGTTATGTTATGATGCGAGAAGCCTTGGGGCGACCAGGAACGTTTCCCGCACCAGGTCGAGGCTAAACAGGTGCTTGAATGGGAAACATCGCCAGAAATAAGTGACATTCAGCAATTGACAGCGGCGTGTCATTGTTACGTAAAGCGCATGCGCAATCTTCATAATCCAACAAGGCGACCAAAAAAAGATTTGGACGCTCTGAAGGATTTTACCGTGCTCTCAACTCACTTTAAACGGGGCAGACTTCACCGTTTGCAACCTGAAATGTTATTGGTTACCCAAACAATAGCCTACCCCTAAAACAATACAAACCGTAACCCTAAAACAATTGGGTTTTTTATCAGTGAAGTCCAATAGGATACGACCTACAGAACAGTGAAGTCTATTAACCGCTTTAAACAGCTGCTCTCGTTTATAGTTCCTATCAAACTTTCCGTACGGGCTAACAGTAATCAAAACATAAACATACTTGTTGTTTCTTGCGTGCTTACTGGAGGCCGCACGACCAATTTAATCTGACCATTATTAAATACTGTGCATTAAAGTGAACTCATTAAAAGAACGCTAAGCAACATCTAATACATTTGATCGTAAGGGACTGATCAAAATCTATCAAAACTTGAAGAATACTATTTTCTCACAGTTTTTAAAAACATATTTACATTCAAATTAACTCAAATTATAGCGAACCAATCAGCAGTTATCCCACAGGAATATATCATGTGGACTGGCTATTTCTAGAAAGATTTTAGCATTTCACGAGTTTAATGATGATATATGACTAGAATACCTAAAATTTAAACAAGCCACATAAGTATTTTGCAATCAATGTATTTTTGTTGCCGTTTCCTGATAATATCTGATGGCGTGTACGACGTAGCAACAGTAACTATGGCTGGGGCGTCGGATAATTTTTAATCTGACAAAAATTCAATGTTAGGAACTTTGTTTTAAAAAATATTATTGCTTTGAACTCTTCTGATTGGACGGGAGGTTTCCACACAAAGGGAAAGTGGTTTTAAAATGCAGTTCCAGTGGATTTTATTTCAAAAAATTATTATTTAATAATTGATGTGGCTCAATATAATATCAAAAACGGTAAATTATATCGTGCAAGAAGCCTATTGCTGTGAACAACACGCATTTTTCCGGCACGCATCCAAACATATTTATTACTTAATGATGGAACAGTATAGAGAATCATGCAGAACTGCCAAGTCTTCCACTGCGTCCACACTAGAATCAGTTCGGTACAAATTCGTATCTCTCTTCAAATGGAGGCAATTTGTAAAAAGAACAGAGAGAACTCTATCGCGCATGCGCTAGCAGAAAGAACGCGTGTCTTCAGGAACTGGTGTGAAATGCCTCATTGTTACGTACCTTATTCATACCTCATGTCGACGTGGTAAGAAGTCTGGTAACAATGGTATCAGAGTGAGGCCAGTTATACCAAAGATTACAATAATGCAGTCGGTCAGAAATGTCTTAGTTTCTGTCATACAACACAGTCTGCCATGTACCTTATTCATACCTCATGCCCACGTGGTAAGAAGTCTGGTAACAATGGTATCAGAGTGAGGCCAGTTGTACCAAAGATTACAATAATGGAGTCGGTCAGAACTGTCTTAGTTTCTGTCATACAACACAGTCTGCCATGTACCTTATTCATACCTCATGCTCACGTGGTAAGAAGTCTGGTAACAATGGTATCAGAGTGAGGCCAGTTGTACCAAAGATTACAATAATGGAGTCGGTCAGAAATGTCTTAGTTTCTATCATACAACACAGTCTGCCATGTACCTTATTCATACCTCGTGTCCACGTGGTAAGAAGTCTGGTAACAATGGTATCAGAGTGAGGCCAGTTGTACCAAAGATTACAATAATGGAGTCGGTCAGAAATGTCTTAGTTTCTGTCATACAACACAGTCTGCCATGTACCTTATTCATATCTCATGTCCACGTGGTAAGAAGTCTGGTAACAATGGTATCAGAGTGAGGCCAGTTGTACCAAAGATTACAATAATGGAGTCGGTCAGAAATGTCTTAGTTTCTGTCATACAACACAGTCTGCCATGTACCTTGTTCATATCTCATGTCCACGTGGTAAGAAGTCTGGTAACAATGGTATCAGAGTGAGGCCAGTTGTACCAAAGATTACAATAATGGAGTCGGTCAGAAATGTCTTAGTTTCTGTCATACAACACAGTCTGCCATGTACCTTATTCATATCTCATGTCCACGTGGTAAGAAGTCTGGTAACAATGGTATCAGAGTGAGGCCAGTTGTACCAAAGATTACAATAATGGAGTCGGTCAGAAATGTCTTAGTTTCTGTCATACAACACAGTCTGCCATGTACCTTATTCATACCTCATGTCCACGTGGTAAGAAGTCTGGTAACAATGGTATCAGAGTGAGGCCAGTTGTACCAAAGATTACAATAATGGAGTCGGTCAGAAATGTCTTAGTTTCTGTCATACAACACAGTCTGCCATGTACCTTATTCATATCTCATGTCCACGTGGTAAGAAGTCTGGTAACAATGGTATCAGAGTGAGGCCAGTTGTACCAAAGATTACAATAATGGAGTCGGTCAGAAATGTCTTAGTTTCTGTCATACAACACAGTCTGCCATGTACCTTATTCATATCTCATGCCCACGTGGTAAGAAGTCTGGTAACAATGGTATCAGAGTGAGGCCAGTTGTACCAAAGATTACAATAATGGAGTCGGTCAGAAATGTCTTAGTTTCTGTCATACAACACAGCCTGCCATGTACCTTATTCATATCTCATGTCCACGTGGTAAGAAGTCTGGTAACATAATTAGCATACTCTATAACTCATATATGCAAAATTCAAATCAAGAACTACTTTATTATTCACCTACTTACTTGATGTAGAATCGATTTTAATGATTAAATATTAATCTAGGCTTATAAAGCTGATGTGGGCCTGCTTTACTCCTCACACACTCCTCACTACAATAACCTTTTTGGACACATCACTCGACTCATATTGATTTTTCTCTCTTATGGTTCAACCATGATCCAAGCTGATCAAATACCGTGAAGACAGCCTGTACTGGACGGCAAACAAACTTCAAAAACACAGTTTTAGAAAGATCGACAATCAATTGGTGGTGGAAAATAGCATTTACAAACAGGTTTTGCTAATGACACTACCGATCTCGTATAAGGGCGTTTAAATAAATGAAGTCAGATATTCTATTGCCATCTAGTACAACCACGTGATTGCATTCCTGCAAAAGGACTATTAGCAATTACCAAGGGCCTAATTTATATATCTCCCTATTAAAATTATCTCCATTAGGAGAGTCGCACACCCATGGCCACACTTACTTATGTTAAGAAAAGGGATCTTACGATTTTAGACAAAAAATTACTTTAGGAGAAACATATAATAAATTAACAAGTTCTAGTTTAGCCCACGCTCGACGCATCCAAATTTGAGTTACTTTAATTAAAACGTTATTTTGTTAAACTCGTTTGGAACACGAGCCTGTATTTACTAAGGTCACTTTCGATCCATTGACAACATTGAATAGAACTCATCATCCAATAACCTGTTTTTGATTACAGGGTACTAATTAAGTATTGATTATATCTTAAGCTACGGTACCAAGCGATCCCGACAACAAGCCAATAAGATTTGAGTATTTCTTATTACAGTTCCGTACTTTGAAAGGTACCAAACCCATTGACCTTTCCGTCAATATAAATTAGTTACTAACTTCAAGTTGGATTTCTACGGGAAATATATAAAGACTCATATAATGTTTTACGCCCAAACTATGATATTTGATCTCTAGTTTCACCTTTGATATATCTTATGTATGTTGTCGATCGTTTGAAACATCTTTCAAGGTCAGTTTTCCTTTGTTCAGGTCACGACCGGGGGCAGTACTTACAATAGGGGTCCATGTAAAGACACCTGTATGGTTCTCAATAACTATTGTTTGTAAATGACATAAATACAGAACGAATGTCTTGTAACATAGAGGAAGACAACGAAGATAGATGAAGAAGAAGAGAAGACTCATGGCAAATCCATGATTCGTCATGTTCAGTCAATACTCTTGTAAGTTGCCAGTCGTTGTGAACAGTAATAAAATACGTAACTATCCAACCTTGATTGTCGTCAGCTCTACGAGAATCCCCTCAGTTCAGGAAAAGCCTCCCTGACAACTAGTTGTTCAAGTCTTGCGCCTACTAGCTGGAGTGCGATGCATACCCCAACCTTTCAGCGTGGGCATCAGCCCATAACCAGGAGCGTCCATCCCGCATACCAAGCCTTGTCACAGCGTTTCCACAAGGTAGGCTATTTTTAGAACGGATTCCCGCTATTCTTGGGTTGCAGTCATTCCTAAGAGAATAAAATCACAAAAGCAAGCAGCCATCTTGTTTGTACAACAAAAGTAGCTAATGAGGTATATTTTGTTCCGCCACTGGTGCAACCCACTAATTGGTGAGTAAAATGATCTAAAAATAGCCCAACTTGTGAAAACGCTGTGACAGTTATATAGGAGATACAGACGCTCCTAGTTATGGGTTCCTGGTGTGGGCGAATGTTCTTCGCTTGAACCGGTATTATGTTCAAGTTCAAGTTCCATTTCCGCTTTCTTCAAGTGATCCCAATGCTGCATTTTGCTTGTGACTTCTTGTTTGTGTATTAATAATCTCGAAATTAATTAATGCAGCATTGTGTTTGCTTTGATGTTTAATTACATGTCAATCATTGAGTTCAGTTAATAATAGTTTTTCAGATCTCCACAATAAAAGGCGACACGTGAAAAATACGGAAAAACAGGAAAGGTTAAATGGAAACCAGCCTTACATAATTGCAATGATATACAAAAGCTATGGTGTAAACTAATTGTAGCTCTTTCCTGTCATGTACTTGATGTTAATATATCTTTTGAATACCCTTTCCATTATAAATTAAATATTTTTGTGCTCTTAAAGTACTATTAAGATATAACATCCATTAAGTAAACAGGTGTCTTCCAGTAGGCCTAGCCCATTCTACCTTCTCATTGTCAAATATTATATTCCAGCTTATGTTGTTCTATCTGGTTTACGTCAGAGCTGTTAAAACAAATTATTTGCATCCATTCTCTGTCAGTCGGAGTATTGTATGAGCCAAACAAATTAAGTTTCAACTTTAAGTAAAGGGATAACATCTTTTCCCGCACTCGTTCATTCTTAGCGGGTATTTCCTGCTTTTTATGCCGTAAATGTTTTCGAGTTCATTGCTTGGAGCCGACAACTTGAAAGACAAAACATCAGTCGGTCGTTTGGTATCCGAGTGGTAACAAATCTGAAGCCGAAGGGTTAGACTCCAATCTTTGCCAAACAACATTTTTCATCGATCAGGTAAAATGGAATACATATTTAGTGCGCTTTACTCAGTCGAAAGTCCAAACACCATTTCCAATAACATTGCTCATCCCTCTGTAAACACGAACAATTATATTCATTAACGCTCGAGGGAGGGTTTGGGTCGATGTCGAACTGTGGAACACTATAATGCCATGTTCACACTATACCGGATAGGTTTTTGTGCCGGTACGAAACCCTATCCGTTATAGTATGAACAGGCTGGAGCAAATCGACACAAAAACCTATCCGATGCAAAGTATAACTTTCAAGATCGGAGCGGCGTCACAAAAATCGCTCCGAAACAGCGTTTCAAGCCTATCCGTTATGATTTTCGTGCCGGCACAAATCCTCTCCGGTGTAGTGTGAACAAAACCTGTTTCAACTTTGTTTTGTTAGAAATTGTTGTTGAGATATGAATTTTAAGGCGCCGAAATCGCTAAACATAGAAGAAATCGCTAAATTAAATAGTCGCTAAAACCTGTTTTAAAAACATTATTGCTTTAAGTACAAAACTCAGTTAAGTGCCAGGTTGATTGACGGAAGCTGCAAAGTGCTGCACGCAAACCTTCGTCGGTTAACAACAGTAAAGTACTACATTTCGTCAGTAAGGCAAGCACAAACAAGATCATTTAGTACGTGTTTAGTTTTACTGCACAGAAAAAAAGTAAAGATAGATATTTTCCATCAGAAAGAGTAACGCAGGTTGTCCCCGTTTTAAAGAAACGCGGGAAGTGGTAAACCCTATGACACCCTTATGGTCTTATCATAAGAGAAAGAAATATAGAACATCAGTTGTGCTTTTAATCGTCAAAGTTTTCACGCCGTTATAAAGATTATGTTAACAAACGTCGCAAGATAAAAAGAAACTATGGGGCACTGTTTACTTATGAAGTGTTGGCTACTTAATGATTTGCAATTGAAGTAAATACCTTACAGAAAGGTTCACCATTTGCCTAAAACGCGGCTTTCTGGAATTGATACTAAACAGGGCCAGTTTCATGAGCTATGGAGTTTTTTTTGGCAGGAAACGATTCTCAACTTCATTTATCTTACTTTTTCCCTGTTTGATGAAATGTTGACAGTTTCATGCTTCAGAAGTTTTAAATTAATTATATTTCGTAACGAGCGCGCAAACAGTTTGTCTGCTATTTTGCTTCACACTAGGTCTTAGTACAAAAGTCGATCGCTCAATATTTCCATTGAAAATTATTTTTTTAAGAAATATATATCTTCGGTAGCAGAATCCAATTCTTTGACCATTTTAAGACACAAATATTCAAGTCTGACTCAGACTCATTTCTGAGTTGCTGAAAGATTTTGTGAAAGATTTTGAAAATGTTAGACATCAAGTTCAAGCCCCATCTAATTGTTTATTCGTCTGAAGTCATTAACCAAGCCCTTAAAGGTTTCACACGTGAAACACTTAGATTGCCCCATTAGGATTTATATAATAGATATTTACTAACGCGCTCTCTGATTGGTCAAAAACCATGTGTTTGTTAGAGTATGAACAAACCAATCAGAGCGCACGTTTATTGGAACATGACGTCATTTCATCCAGATTCCCATGTTGTCAATACAAAATTGAAAATCAAAATGGCGGAGTGAACATTTGCAACTGGATTTGGCCGTTTATTTTGAAGCTGAAATTAAAAGAGAACTAAAACAACATTTCCGAAAAGGATAACCTAGAGAGCAAGACAATTTTTGCCGCAAATTTAAGCCAAAGTATAAGGCATTCAAGGAACAGTGGACTTAAAGTGGATGTTTTTCGTCTTCGGCCTTCGGTGGGTTACAAGGCACACATGATTTAGCGACCCCCAGGATGAAGATTTTGTTAGCTTTCAGTAAAGGAACTCTTATTTTCACCAAACTGAACAGAAAGATCTAGTTATTGGAACCTTCCTTCCAGTGAAATGAGGTTTCGAGTCCAAGGTAAGAGAGAAAAGCTCGCTTTCGACATTTTCTTATGCCTTTTGGTTGCTGTTTCTGAGTGTGAAAAAAAAATCGCCATTTGGCATTTGTGATTTGGCATTTGCTTGCCAAATTCGAATATTATTTTTCGTGTAGTTGTTTGTAAAATGAAATGAGAAAGCTAACACTGAATTCAATGCTAACAACTGGCTTAATTATTTCATGACTTCGTTTTTCGGAACACAAAACTGTCGGTCTTGCGAGGACTGTTTGTACATTCCGTTCGTAAAAATCTATTAAGGACGGTGGCCCCTATTGCTAGTGCGCATATTTTCTGCGCAGAAGCCTCAGTACGGGTGTCCCGCGAGTCGACCCGTAGTCACTTAAGCTTCATTGTGTAAATAAAATAAAAATCGCAAAATTTCGTCAGTAGCTTGGAAAATGTGTTGACCTCACTTTTCTCCACTTTTTTTTCTTATATATAATTATCCTGCCTGGATGAAATGAGTACAGAAAAGAAAGTGGAACGGTAAATTCTGTTGAACTTGGCTGAAGCGTCGTATTTCGGGGCCGGAGCCGGGCGGAATCAACTTGCGATCTGCGCGCAAAACCTGCGATTTTGAACGAAGCGAGTTCACCGCCATATTCAATATCCCAACATGCAACACTCAATAAGACAAATGTTATACTCGCCACGGAGGGCTTAGTATGAAATTGTCAAGGTCGTCAGAAATAGGCGGCAAAAATAAGGAACCGGCCTTTGTAACTTTTTAAAACGCACGGTTACCCCTGTTATTTATATTATAAAATTAAAGCAAAAAGACAGTTTAGCGTTTGGAAATATTTTATTTTAGAAAGAAAACTGATTATCATTAACAACGAAGAAAGGTAAGTTATATGAACCAATATTTCGGCTGGCACGGCCAACCTTCTTCAGGGTTTACAAGTGAACTGGCAAGAAAACGTTACAAATTCAAAAGTATGGAATCTGACACTGGTGTGAAATTACAAACATGGTGATTACATGAATCATGAGCGTGATTATAGACGGAGGAATAATACAGGAGCTAAGGAATATGATATACAGTAGAAATTTACAGTTCTTCCTTTCTATTAATACCTTTAGGTTCTAGTATTTGACAATTGGATACCTGTCAAAGTCGATTATGGCACTGACACAATTAATATTTATTTAAATAATACATTAACGTGGCGTTAGGTAATTAAGCTGTTACCTATAGCGAGAACACCCCCATTTCGAGTCTCACAATAAATTCATTTTTTTTGAAGTGCTGAGTCAGCATTTCTTTACGACATTTAACCTTGATTATCTCTGAAAAATGCACGGTTACCCCCAATATATATATTTTTTTGGGGGGGAGGGGGAATTTTGATAGCCCTATCTGACCTAAATGCCCACATGGTCATAAAAAGGAAAAAAATACCCTTGTATTAGGGGCCATCGTCCTTAAATAACGCAAATAGAACAGGGTTTGTTTTGCTCTGTACTCTGACAAAAACACTCCTGAAGCTGTAGAACATTCAAAAAGTTACAGGAATCACGAGCCACATAGCGGCGAGTGACTCCTGTACTTTTTTTCATGTTCTACAGTTCCAGTCGTGTTTTTGTCAGAGTACAGAGCACGACAAACCCTGTTCTACTTGCTTGATACTGATAAAAAAGGAACGGGCCCCAATATGCACATATGCCTGACATATCAAGAGACCATCGCCAATAGGTTCATCCCTAATGTATTTTTCCTGCGATATCCAACTGGCCAGACCCTTCTATAGAAACCAGCCACCTGTTCAAATACAATCAACACGAGACAAGCAGAAATTCCGCCTTTTAGAATACATAGCAAACTGGATCATTTAAGCTTGCGAAGTCCTTAAAAATCATGCAGCAGGAACTTCTTGAGAACTGTTATTAAAGAGGAGAAAGAAGGCACTACCTTAATAGGCGATTTGCATGATGACGTCGTATACTACAACTACCATAATTGTTTGCGCGGAACATTTTGCTCCTCTCATTTGGACCATTGTCTTTGTATTCTCAACGGAGTTAAAAAAAAACGAATAAGACAAATAATTAGAAAAGGATTCTGGTATAGTTGTAGTTAAATGACATCGTCATGCATATTACATTAACGTACTATTGATTCTTGAAATGAGGTTATTCAATTTACTGTGCAATTCCAGACATTTTAAAATTCCCATTTTGAAATTAAAAATAGCTAATCACGCAGCGCATAAAATTTAATAACTTTGAGTTAAGGTGTTTTAACTAATTAAAATTACTTATAAAAACCGTACCGTTTAAACAATTGTCAATATTTATTTTCGACATTTAAATAATAACCTTTAAATTAAGACAAACCATATAAATAAACAGAACGAAACCGAAGAAGTTTTACCAGCAAATTTGCATTTATTTATATAAGCCAAAACGTATTATTGCTATCAAGTAACAGTAATTTCGAAGGATGTGGTTTGGCTAAGGGTTTGACTGAATAGCTATTATGTTAGGAGTGACGTCTCGTAATGGGATATTATTTAGGGCAACAGGAAATAGGTTTGAGTCTAATCGCCTCCTTTCTTCACGGCAGGTGCAATTTAAATAAGTGTGCATATTAAATCTGCGTGGCGCTACAGAATTCGCAGCCTAAGGTTTACGACAGTCCAAGGGGTAAGTTGATATTTTTGACACTAAAATACCTCGACGAAGCATTAGTAATAACAAGTAGTCTAGTATAGAGGTTTTGCACCACCACGTGATGGCAGCCATGTTGGTGGCCAGAACAATAGAATGTTATTCCTTTGAGATTTATTTTTTCACATGATTGAACAAATCTCATTGTTCTGGCCACCAACATGGCTGCCATCACGTGGTGGTGCAAAACCTCTATAGCATCGCTTTTAGCGTTAGAATCATGTCCGTGTACACTCTGAAAGCTTCTTTTTCATTTTATTTCAAACAAGAAGTATATATATATATGTCTAATGTTTGAGAAACTGTTCTGAAACTCAGAGCTTTAATACTTAACCTAGGTTACATTTTCGAAAATTCTTATCCGTTAATGTCCACAAAAATGAACAGAGGTTTTGGATTTAGACTGAGCCCAAGTATTTAGATCATAATACACGAGAACGCGACAACTTTGAGTTCAGGAAAACGTTGGTCTTTATAAATACTTAGCCTTAGTAGTCACGTATACAACAAACTTTTCTCTCTGAACACTTTTCAAATCTTACGATGTTTCTCTATTTAAAATATCAGTTTTATATGCCATATAAAACGTTTTCAAGGCACTAGCTTTGTAGCCGAGAGCGTTAAGTTCAGTATCGGACACACGTGAAGGCCTGTGTATTTTCTTCCGTAAGTTTTATGTACTTTATAGCTCGATAACAAATGATAAGTTATCACTGGAATTCTCAAAGCCACAGTATCGTTAATATAGAGAAAAAATACTTTTTCCTTTGTGTTTTTTTTTTCACTTTGGCGAAGCTTCCTCTTCGTAAAGGCCGGGTTTCTACGTAGCCTTTTAAAAAAAATCCGTGTTTTTTCAGAGAAAAACAACTCGAGAAAAACATGCCGGAAAAACAAGTGAAAAGGCTATCGGACTATGATGTTTATATTTTATGCACTTTCTTGCCCGGGATGGGGGATGATGACAACAGGCTTGATTGCAACTACAGCTGGCCCAATTGAAATTGAAAGAGCCCATAGACTGGGCAAACAACGAGGCAATATTTCCGAATCCCCACGTCCACTCATTGCCAAGTTCCTTCGCCATCAAGACAAAGAGAGCATACTAAAGGCCGCATATATATAAGCTGAAAGGAACTGGAATTGGAATAAGCGAGGAGTTTCCAAAGGAAATTAGCGATGAAAGAAAACGACTTTATTCCATCTTGAAACAAGCAATGGCTGACGGTCATAAAGCTTCTCTGAAGAAAGACAAACTTTATATCAATGGACATATTTACCTTTCATAAAGTGTTTGTGACAAGTTCTAAGAGATAAGTACCAACCTTCGATTCTAGTAAGTTAATATGTCTCTCTTGCAATTGTTTGATAAGAGAAAATTATATTCAGTGCGGTAGCTGTAACAATTGTTTAAAATTAACCGGAGAAAATATTGCTGATTTGAAAACAGACTTCATCTGATTTAACTGCTTAGGAACTATGACAGATAGAGATAAACATCGATTAGATAATTTAATATTTAACCCTTTCGACAAACTTGAAAACAACCATACTGACAAACAATTAGCATCATTCAACCCTGACTCGAACTATTATTGTTTAGATAAAACAGCAACCAATACTGAATATTATTTAACAAACGACTTTATTGACCTAATCGAACATAAACACATATCCAATAATCAGCTGTAAAAATTACACTTAAATATAAGAAGCTTGCCGTAACAAATATGAAGAATTAACATTGTATTTAAAGTTATTAAAAATGCCATTTTCTATAATATGTCTAAGGTAAACTTGGCTTGATGACGAAAACAGTGAGAGATTTAATATCCAAGGTTACAAGTTATTTAAACAAAATCGGAAGGGAAAAGTTGGTGGAAGGGTTTGTATATATGTCAACGAAGACCTTGACGCTTGTCTCAGGAAAGATATAATCATTGATTATAATTCTGAGAATATTGAAAGCCTATACATCGAAATAGAAAATAAGAGATATAGGAATACTATCATTGGCGTAATATATAGACCACCAAATAATAGATATAATGAGTTTGAAGAAAAAAATGGAGATGGCCTTGACTAAAATTGATAGGGAACCCAAAACATGCTATATCACTGGAAATTTTAATTTAGATCTTCTTAAACACGAATCATGTAATTATTCACAAAGATTCATCAATCAAATGATGTCTTCAATGTTATTCCCATTAATAACAAATCAAGTGGGTGGAATCCTGTTCAATGATTTGTCAGACCATCTACCAATTTTCCTGATTAACAAAGAGGAGTTATCAAAGAAAAAGAAAACTGAGAAAAAATTATAAGAGTGATAAATAACGAATCAATACAACTTTTTTTAAAGATCTAGCAAATACCACATGGGAAAATGTCATTCTAGATAATCAACCACACAAATCTTCTAATGCATTTATACAGGTATTTATGCAAATTTATAACAAGTATTTCCCACTCAAAGCAATCAAAGAAAACAGAATTAGAAAAACCAGAAGTCCTTGGATCTCCATTGGCATCGTCAATTCAGCTGTCAATAAAAACAAATTATATATAAAGTATCTGATAAAACCGAGCCTTGAAAATCAGATTAAGTATAAAAAATACCGAAACAAACTAAATCATGTTATACGAATAGCAAAAAAGAAATACTCCAATGAAAGAATTGAAAACTCAAAGAGTAGCATAAAGAAAACCTAGGAAGTTATCAATGAATTATTGAAAAACAAGAAAAACAAACTTTCCCTTCCACAATCATTTACACAAGACAACAAGAACACAACTAATCCTTTAGAAATTGCTAATAGCTTCAATAAGTTTTTCCCAAATGTAGGTTTGAATCTGGCCAAGAAATTTGACAAGAATTCAAGAAACTATTATAAACATTTGCATGGTAATTATGCAAATTCCATGTTTCTAAAAGATGTAGAAACCGAAGAGATCCTAAACATAATTTATCAAATAAACCCAAATAAAAGTTGTGGAATTGAGGAAATCCACCCAAAAGTAATGAAACCTACAGCACGATATATTAATCAGATACTATGCCACATATGTAATCTAACATTTAAATCTGGAATAATACCAAATGTACTTAAAATATCCCGTATAACACCTGTTTACAAATCTGATAATAATAATGTTATTTACTAATTACAGACCAATTTCAGTTCTTCCCTGCTTCTCTCGAATTTTAGAAAAAATAATGTATAAAAGACTTATTGAGTACATTGAGAACAATGACATTTTATATGAACATCAATATGGATTCAGAAAAAAATAGATCCACAAATATGGGCATTATTGAATAAATTCATAAAATCAAAAGAGCGACGAGTACACAGAAGGATTTTTTATGGACTTCTCAAAGGCATTTGATACTGTCAACCACAGTATTCTTCTAAAAAACTTGAATTCTATGGAATAAGAGGACACTGTAATAAATTGATTGAAAATTATTTGACAGACCGAAGACAAATTGTGAAATATAATAACACTAAATCTAAAGAAATGTCTATAAAATGTGGAGTGCCTCAAAGATCAGTATTGGGGTCACTGCTGCTGTTTATATATATTAATGACATCGCTCATAGCAGCAGTATGACATCATTCATCCCCTTTACTGACGACATAAATTTATTCTATTCGGGCAAAAATATTAATGAATTAGAACTAATTGTTAACAAAGAGATAACAAAAATTGCAACATGGCTGGAAGATAACCAGCTATCACTTAATTTAAAAAAAGACTAACTACATAATCTTCAGGTCAAAAATGAAGCAATTACATAAGTGCGTAAAAATAAAATTGACAATAATGAGCTGGCTAATGTGGACAACAATTTTTAGGTGTTATCATAGATCAGCATCTAACTTGGAATAAGCATATCAATTATATTGCTAACAAAATATCCAAAACAATAGGTATCTTATGCAAAGCTCGACATTTCCTTAATACTAACATGCTCCGACCAATATATAATTCACTTATTTACCCATACCTTCACTATGGTAATATTGAATGGGCAAATAATTATCCATAGGATCTACAAAATGCAAAAAAAGGCAGTAAGAATCATAACGTTCTCTTCATATCGTGCACACACTGCGCCTTTGTTCCAAAAGTTGAATCTATTAAACATTTATCAAATTAATGATCTATCAATCAGTGTTTTTATGTATGATTTCAAAAAAGGCAACTTACCAAATTATTTCAAGGAATTTTTCGTTTTAAATAAAAATATACATAATTACAATACAAGAAATTCAAACAATATACATAAATGTTATAATAGAACTATGGAAACTGTCAACAAGAACGAAAGGAAGTAACTTGCGGAATATTATCCCCAGTGAAATTAAAGAATCGTATACAAAAAGGCAATTTAAAGGAAAATGAAACTGTACCTACAACGTTAATAATACCCTGATCATATGCTATACACAAACTTCCTATGATTATTGTTAATATGATTAGTAATGAATATTATGAATAATTAGTATGTACATATATATTTGATCATCATCTTTAATACAATTGTACTTGCTACGGATATATATACATTAACATGAAATGTAATTACACATTGTATTACTATTCAAACTGTACATGTAAAAGTTGACGTTCATATCAAACATGTGATATCCATTTATAGGGCCGGGGACTACTTAGAAAGGCCTCTATGAGTTTACTTAGTCCTCCTCCTTATTATGTAAGGACTAATAATCTATAATTGTATTTAATATTGTATTGATCTACATGATAAGGAAAACAAATTAAATCAACATTTTTCTCACAGGTAGCTAACAAACTTGCAGCCTCCAACACGCATCGAAACTCGCGTAACATTCTATACCGCATTCCACAAATTGGTCACGCAAGGATACCAAGTATAGCTCTCAGCCAGTGATACCTCAAAGAATGGTTTCTGTTCAACACAGCCAACTGAACAGGAAGAGCAATTAAGTAAACTTGATTATTAGTGTACAGGCTCAGGAAACTTAACAGTGTCACCGCATCGTGCGTTACAACATGAGTGGTAAGAAGTCACGCATTCAGCGTTGTATGTTTTTGACATACAATGCTGAGAATATCGACAAAGTGAGAGAAGTCTACATAGCTGCTAGTGTCCTCGATGCAATTCTTATTCTACCCACAACAATTCTTAACATATTCCTGCTAATAGCTATATACCGTTCTCCTGCCCTACGCAAGCCATCTACAATATTATTATACAGTCTCGCCATGTCGGATTTATTGTCCGGCGCTGTCATTCAACCTGCGTTTTTGGCCAAGAAAATCGGTGAACTCAGCGACAGCTTCACTCTCTACTGCCGTAATGGTCTAATAACGTATGTAGGAGGATTCTTGACCGCTGCTTCGATCTTTAACCTGACTGCTATCGCTGTAGATAGGTATCTGATAGTTCATCTCGGAAATAACTATCGATATACTGTCACCAGAAAAAGAGTAATAGCAGTTGTTGTTCTGATATGGATTCTGTCAATATTTTTTACGGTATCGCAGCTTTACTTGCCACAGAGGTTGGTATTCTTTAAGGTGACTGCAGCTCTCATGATTTTGAGCATCGTCACAGCTTCAATTTGCTACATTAAGACACTCCACACTTTAAGGAAGAACAGAGCACAAATTCGAACCACTTGTGTTAACCCCGAGAACCAGACTGCAATTAACACGAGCCGCTACAAAAAGTCAACGGAAACAATGTTGTATGTGTTTATAGCTTTCCTGATTTGCTGCCTTCCTTTTTTATGTACCGTTTTAGTAACTGGAATAGTTGGTGAGTCGGCTTCTAGTTGGGGAGCGGAAAGTATAACCATTGTTCTTATTTATATAAACTCCACGTTGAATCCTATTATTTTGTTTTGGAGAATGCGAGAGATACGAAGGGCTGGAGCAATGACAATATCGAAACTGTTCCAGCAAAACAAGAGTGATGTTCCAATCGCTTTGACTGGTCTACGGAAAATAAAGTCAACAACAAACAAAAATAGATGCGAGGCCTTGAGCATTTGTTAGACGGTTATTTGTTTTTCCACGAGTCCCTTTGGAGATGGCCCAGGCATATCATCATACGAAGGAACAGTCTAGCAAAATGGAAAAAACATCGCGTAGCCGAAAATATTAACAACTGTATATTTTACGTCATCGATATGATTACGAACTTCAGGTTTAAATAAACGAAATATGAACTCAATACTCTGAATTTCTCTCTGTTTTTTTTAACAGGACCTGAAACAACCATAAGAGCTGATCAAAGTCAGGACCTGGCTAATCCACAGAGCGGATTGTCCACTTTAGAAATGAGTAGGGGGTTGGGGCGAGTTCGGTTTCGAAAACGCGCTTGGGATCGTTACTGGGGAGAATACAAACAAACATGGGAAATATCGCAATTAACCTCCTACTCGTTTATAAAGTGGAAAATTGGAATTATCGTGTTGGTTGAATAACTCAGTACAATTTTAAGTACTGCTAAGAGAGTATAACTAAGAGAGGGAATATCCAATACGCGCGCTTGTGCGATAATAATGCGATAATGCACAATACAATTCCAGCGGTGCCCATCCCATACTCCTACCCCCCTTCTTACTTATTCCCTCTTGGTACTGCTTAATAAAGGAACAGTAGTATTTTATCAGGTTTAAACACGTACTGCGAGTGAATTAAACGGCTTCAAAAACTGATGAAATACGAATACTTATAGCTGTATGTAGTTGTTTATAGCTGTGTCGTGCGTCACTGACATGCGCAGTTGGAATACGGAGCAAAAATTTGGGTCCCATAATGCTGGGCCAGTCGTGTTGGAATAACAGTGACCTTGGCGCTTCTGTGTTTGAGCTCCCGCATCGGGTCGTCGCACTTTATGATTCAGATTTGTTTATTACACACCATTTAATACAAAGTATAAACAGAATATTATACGGTGGCCCATAGGTGCAATACAGAAACGCAAATTCAAATACGCTGCAGAAAATTCAAATATGCTGCAGCAAATTCAAATACGCTGCAGCAAATTCAAATACACGAAGGCAAATCCAAATACACGAACGCAAAATCCAAATACAGAAACGCAAATTCAAATATGCTGCAGCAATTTCAAATACGCTGCAGCAAATCCAAATACACGAACGCAAATCCAAATACACGAACGCAAATTGAAATACACAAACGCAAATCCAAATATCCGAACGCAAATCCAAATACGCTGCAGCAAATTCAAATACGCTGCAACAAATACAAATACGCTGCAGCAAATTCAAATACGCTGCAGCAACAGAGGCCTTTCAGATCCCGGTAAAAATCGAACGCGGGAGACTAGGGTCAAGGTTTCTTGACGAAACACAGGTGGAGCCAGAGCACGAGTAGAGAAGGATTACGGTAAGTACTGTGCGAGTTATAAAGTTGGTATAAAAGTATAGTTCTTTATTTTTAACAAGAGACTTAGATTTTGAATTTGGGCTTTCGGAGCCGGGCTTTCAATTAAGATTTCTTTAGATTGTGGTTTTAAATTATATCTAATTTTGAGGAGAATTCGCCCGTTTGTTTATCCGATACCCTCGAAACCATATATAGATCCTTAATTATATCTCATCTCGACTACTGCTGTAATGTGTGGGATAATTTTGTAAAAGTGTTGTCGAAACTCTTTCTCCTGAAAACTTATTAACCCTTGGATGGGAAACGTTGGCAGACAGAAGGGCTAAACACAAAGCTTTATAACTGTTTGAAATCCTAAACAACAAAGCCCCGCAATGCTTAAAATACTTATTTTGCCCTCTCGACCAGGTGTCCTCTTACAACCTTCGTTGTGCCTCTAATAAATTATTCCTCCCTAGACCCCAAACTGATTCCTTATAATGGTGTTCAGTTATGGAACTCACTACCTCAAGAAATACGCGAATCGAAATCTCTCGCTACTTTTAAATCAAATTTAAGGAAAGTAAATCTCCTTGATTAGTCTTGTGCCATATTTACCTTAGTATTAACTTACTAGTATTATCTCAGTTTTAAGTAGTAGTTAAAATATGAGCGGGAGATCTGTATGGGCATTTATAATGGCGAGCCGCTTCGGCGAGCCATTGTAAAGCCCATACAGATCGGACGCGAATATTTTATCTTACTTGTGAAATGAATAGATAACTAAAACCATTGATATGCACAACATAAAATTTTAACCTTTGATTTCTCCTACCCTGCTATCGATGTGGGATGAATTAGTTTCTCACAAAAACATATCCCACATCGAAGAGACAATGTGTATGCAATAAGAGAGCAGAGCGTAGCATGCAGAAAAACAGGTCCCACATGGAATAGATGGTGTGTACATAATAAGAGAGCAGATGTACTTTGTCATTTCACCCGTCCCGGGATAGGGGTAGTCAGTGATCGGTCGTGAGACTTCCCTCACTAGCTTAGCTAGTATTCTGTACCGGATACAGAATACTACTAGAGCTATAACGGACCATGGGGTCTGTATCACGGACCTAAGTGTCTGTATCACGGACCATGGGGTCTTTATATCGATACAGAACCCGATGTTTTATTAATCAGGTTTCTACGTGGGTATACAGAGGCGATCATGTGGTGTCATTCAGCACATGGGATTGGCTAGTACCCTTATGAATTATTAATGAATTTTACAATTAGTATTTATTAGTTAGTTTCATCTTAGTATCATCATAGCATCTTAGCATAAATTAGCATTTAACTTAGTATTATTTTAGGATTACTTGTTTCGCCTTACTATTATATATATATATATATATATATATATATATATATTCATATTCTATTTTTAATCCCCATTTTTATCTCTGTAATTTTTTATGTGTGTCACGGCTTACATGAAAACCAGCTTTAGTTGATTGTAAACTCCGTGGGTAAATAAAGGTTAGATTGATTGATTGATTGATCTAATACATTTCCATAATACCACAAGTTTTTGTACCACACTCAACTCAGCTCTGACAGTATCCCCATGTTTGTCGTGATACTTTGAAATACTCAGTTTTAATTTCAACAGTAAACGAAGTAACTGACGACTCTAAAAGGCGGCTTCTATTTTAGTCTTTTTAGTCTTCTTTGATAGCCGAACCGGCTAGACCTCAGAATACCCAGCCACTTCGAAAGAGCATGCATGCACTGAGTTTGACCACAGGTAGCCCATTTTTTTTCTGTACAAACCAGGTCTTCACATAAATTTCTCTGTTTTTTGCACCAGCCTATTTATTTTTATAAGTGATGTGAACTGCGTCAGTCTATAGATAGAAAGAAAATTAAATAAATAAATATTTTTTGTGCCTTCTCTACTCGTGCTCTGGCTCCAACGGTGTTTTGTGAAGAACGTCAAGAACGTCACGAGTCAAAACTTTGACCCTAGTCTCCCGCGTTCGATTTTTACCGGGATCTGGAAGGCCTCGGTTGCTGTAGCGTATTTCGATTTGCGTTCGGGTATATGGATTTGTGTTTGTGTATTTGAATTTACGTTCGTGTATTTGGATTTGCTGCAGCGTATTTCAATTTGCTGCAGCGTATTTGGATTTGTTGCAGCGTATTTCAATTTGCTGCAGCGTATTTCAATTTGCTGCAGCGTATTTCAATTTGCTGCAGCGTATTTCAATTTGCGTTTCTGTATTGCACCTATGGGCCACCGTAATATTAAGTAAAGATTACTGTTATGAAATGGCTAGTTTGATTATATATAATTGATATAGAGGAAAGGTGTGTAGTTGTTAAAGGAGCTAAGATTCCGAGTTAACCATTGCCACGTAGGAAGTAAAGCCTAAGTCCACAATTATAAAATACAATATAAAAAAACTATGTAAATACAGGTTGGATCTAAAAGTACATTATATGATGATTAGATATGTCATCAGTATCACGATTCACTGATCATTTTGTTTACTTTTGAGATGCCAATATAACATGGTATTGGCGTCTCAGAATACCAGCCTCTGATTGGCTCTTGCGCGAGCCCTTGCAGTTACAGTTTCTTCCTAGAGCGAGAACTGGAAGCAATTGACACAACAAACTTGGAACGGGCTCTAGCTCCACTTCGCTGCTATCTTGGAGACATTCGAACCACACCAAACAAGAAGAAGGACAGACTTGCCACCATATCTATCTGCCAAGACTAGCCAGACGTTGGAATGCTGGACTATCTGGCCAAGGCAACACAAGGCCATCCTCGTTGCACAACGAAGGAGTCTCGAAGTCTACATCTCGCACAAGATACAATGTACCGAGAGCAAGAGAGTCGCAAAGTGCTTTCCCAACACTTTCTATTCCAACATCTTCCACACCTACATAGCACAAAATACCTTCTCCCTTTTTTGGCGATGCGAGATATGCCTCCAAAGACATCTGGGTCGCACCCGAAGACACTGCCGTAGCCATGGCTTCCTTCCAAGCCCGTATTGGATAGAACATTGGCCACTTTCCCCAAGAACCACACACTCGTAGCATATCCATGTTTCGATATACTCTGTTGGTAGAAACCTCTAAATGACTCGCAAGCGAACACAACAAACGAATATAGATGTAGACAACCACAAACAAAGTGCAAACGAACACAACATACGAATATAGATGTAGACAACCACAAACAAAGTGCAAACGAACACAACATACGAATATAGATGTAGACAACCACAAACAAAGTGCAAACGAATACAACATACGAATATAGATGTAGACAACTATTGCAAAGCTACGATCCTATTGCAAAGCTACGATTCTATTGCAAAGCTACGATTCTACTGCAAAGCTACGATTCAACTGCAAAGCTACGATTCTATTGCAAAGCTACGAATAGAACCACAAAAGATAGAAAACAAATCTCCACAAAAGATAGAAAACAAATGGAACTACGATTCTATTGCAAAGCTACGATTCTACTGCAAAGCTACGATTCTATTGCAAAGCTACGAATAGAACCACAAAAGATAGAAAACAAATCTCCACAAAAAGATAGAAAACAAATCTCCACAAAAAGATAGAAAACAAATCTCTACAAAAAGATAGAAAACAAATAGAACCGCAAAAGATAGAAAACAAATGGAACTACGATTCTATTACAAATACGATTCTATTGCAAGATCTACGATTCTATTGCACGGCTACAACCACTGCTACAGATATCGTCCCTAGATATACATGTCGGAGAAACAACTACATATAGAGATACAACGATACGATACTATACGATGACAAACAAAAAAGTTCTTTCACCCAACCAGATCCAAAGTATTGCTTCGGGAGAGGTTGGTATTCGAGAGGCAATACGACTCTATGGTATAGGACAAGGTAGAGCCTTATCCGAATCCAGAAAGGTTTGGAAACGCCTTCCATTGCTCCGACTATACAACCCGAGACCAAAATCCAAAAGCCAATGCAGGATATAGCAATCCTAGATCGTATACTAGATCTAGAAGAAAAAGTGCAAATCCTAGAGGAAAACCAACAATCCAATATAGTAGAAGATCCTAGAGTTGGAGATCCCAACCGAGCCAACGCAAGATGTAGCCCAACTACTAGAGTACATACAAGAACTAGAGACAGATCTAGATGTTGCAAATCTGCGAGCCGATATAGCAGAATCGAATTCCAAAGAAGTAGTATGGCCAATTGCGATTCTCCTCCTTTCCATATCCTATGCAATCGTACAATATAGAACATGGGCAGAAAATAGCACCCACATAGGTTCCGCCAAATTGGAAGAAGAAAAGAGCACCCACATAGGTCCCACCAAATTAGGAAAAAAAGGTAGACCAACCCCACATAGACAAAACCCAGTGCCCGACATGGAATAGAAATTGCCACACAACCAAGGAATCCAAAGGAAGACGAAATTCGAACCACACCACCATAGACAACCTAGTAATCCCAAAGAAGACAAAATACAAACCATAGCAGACAACAGCCAACCTGCAAAAAGATAGAAAACAAATGGAACCACAAAAGATAGAAAACAAATGGAACCAACGGCCAACCTACAGTCCACCACGACAAATAGAATCCATAGTACACCACGAAAACCTCCGATCTTCGACGATTGTTTTCTCCAGGTGCACACATATTGTATCGTATTGTATTGCGTCTACCCGCCTACGTTTGTATCCAAAGATACGATATGATACGATACGTTTGTATCCATAGACACGATGCGATACGATACGACTCAATACAATACAGTATTTGTAATAGAATCGTAGTTCCATTTGTTTTCTATCTTTTGCGGTTCTATTTGTTTTCTATCTTTTTGTAGAGATTTGTTTTCTATCTTTTTGTAGAGATTTGTTTTCTATCTTTTTGTGGAGATTTGTTTTCTATCTTTTGTGGTTCTATTCGTAGCTTTGCAATAGAATCGTAGCTTTGCAGTAGAATCGTAGCTTTGCAATAGAATCGTAGTTCCATTTGTTTTCTATCTTTTGTGGTTCTATTCGTAGCTTTGCAATAGAATCGTAGCTTTGCAGTAGAATCGTAGCTTTGCAGTAGAATCGTAGCTTTGCAATAGAATCGTAGCTTTGCAATAGGATCGTAGCTTTGCAATAGTTGTCTACATCTATATTCGTATGTTGTATTCGTTTGCACTTTGTTTGTGGTTGTCTACATCTATATTCGTATGTTGTGTTCGTTTGCACTTTGTTTGTGGTTGTCTACATCTATATTCGTATGTTGTGTTCGTTTGCACTTTGTTTGTGGTTGTCTACATCTATATTCGTTTGTTGTGTTCGCTTGCGAGTCATTTAGAGGTTTCTACCAACAGAGTATATCGAAACATGGATATGCTACGAGTGTGTGGTTCTTGGGGAAAGTGGCCAATGTTCTATCCAATACGGGCTTGGAAGGAAGCCATGGCTACGGCAGTGTCTTCGGGTGCGACCCAGATGTCTTTGGAGGCATATCTCGCATCGCCAAAAAAGGGAGAAGGTATTTTGTGCTATGTAGGTGTGGAAGATGTTGGAATAGAAAGTGTTGGGAAAGCACTTTGCGACTCTCTTGCTCTCGGTACATTGTATCTTGTGCGAGATGTAGACTTCGAGACTCCTTCGTTGTGCAACGAGGATGGCCTTGTGTTGCCTTGGCCAGATAGTCCAGCATTCCAACGTCTGGCTAGTCTTGGCAGATAGATATGGTGGCAAGTCTGTCCTTCTTCTTGTTTGGTGTGGTTCGAATGTCTCCAAGATAGCAGCGAAGTGGAGCTAGAGCCCGTTCCAAGTTTGTTGTGCCAATTGCTTCCAGTTCTCGCTCTAGGAAGAAACCATATGTAGGCATCTCTTCGTCGGTGGTAGGCTCGCCATTGCTATCTGCAGGAAGAAGATGTAGAATAGTTCTGGGACTACCACGGAAGGTGGTTGTAGAATATAGGAAGCAAATGTATTCGCCTGTAGCTAGATCGACTGCTTTGTTGCACTCTGTTCTTTTGGGTGCTGGTACAATAGCAATGTTGCGTGGGTGTCTACAAAGCTCGGTGTATGCCTCGTTTGCTTTTTGCAATAGGGCTTCTACCAAGGGCTTGTCTGCCGGGTTTGGGGTCTCTTGCATAGATATGGGAATCCATTCGATTTGTTTGTTGTTGGCATAGAACTTTTTCGCCGTTTGGGTTTGGAAGCGAAGCGTAGGTTTGTTTGGGGATAGTTGGACTAGATAGTTTAGTTGGTTGGCCTGCGAGAAGTTGCTCTCGAGTTCGTCGAGTATAGTCGATAGTCCCTTTGTGCTCCATATGGCCATATCCTCTCGTACGTCGCATCCTGGCACCTCGACATCTACAAAGAGTCTGGCTGTATTGCCATACTGGCTTTTGCATCTTCAGAATCCCAGGACACGAAAGTTGGTGTGGGGAAGAAAGTAGTCTAGTTTGTAGGTTGGCGTTTTCGCAGCCATCTCTATCCTGCCTACGATCTTGGCTGCCTTTGCTTCGAAATCTCTCTTTCCAGATAGGAAGCGTTCCATCTTCGCGATCTCTTCTATCCTTTTCGCTCGAAGTGCGACTTGTTCCTCGACAACTCTACGGCGCCACAACTCGGCCTTCTTTGCATCTGCAATAGCCAACAACCTAGCCATCCTATGGGCTGTAGATAGGATCGAGATTTCTCTATCTGTGGTTTGTGTGTTTTTCTCGCCATATCCATGCTACTTGGGTGGTTTCTGGAAGCAGTTGGCTTGGTGGAAGGCAGTTGGTGTGTTTCTGCACTGGGTGTTTGCTGGCAGCAAGAATAGTAGAAGTGTTGGCTGCTTTTGTGTAGCAGCGAAGTGGACCTATGTCGACTCCATCGTCTGTGGCCTCTAGAATATCCACACGAAATATTGGGCAGCATCGAAAACCAAACTCGAAAATTGTCCATTGTACTGCTTTCTCCAAGTACTGGTCGTTGTCGCATATGGCTGGTGTAGGAGCTACCCGCACCCCTGCTACCCTCTTCGTCTTGGAATGGGCATACCATGCTACATATATTGTGTGGGACGGCCGATCTGCAAGAATACAACAACGGTCCAGCTCTTGGGCTAGATTTTCCCATTGTCTGGATGGTGGTTGTACTACGAAGAGATTTTGGCCCAGGGTCTGCAGAACCTCCTCTACCAACTCTTTGCCCATGTTGGTAGACAACTCTTCGCCTAGGTGGCATGCATATAGCGAAACCTCTACACGAGTGCATCCACGAGCCTGGACATCTGGATGCTGGAACGTTTGGTGGAGATGTTTGTTTGGGCAGTCGACATAGTCTGCAAGGTGGCCACCAAAAGGTTCTCGAATCTCTCCAGCCTCGAAGTTCGAAACAATCTTGTTGTATATCTTCGCACGAATTGTCTTGCCTGCTGGTGTGGTGCGAAGATACGTGCAAACGTGTTTTCCAACAGAGCCTGTGTTGTCCAAGATGGTTGCTCTGTCGGCTCGCATTGCACTGGCTAGGTCTCCTTGTTCTCGCATGCCTTCGTTTTCCACCAGATGGTCCACAAGGGTTGGGCGATCTAGTACTCCCGAGAAGTCTTGGGTATAGTCTATGCAATAGATTCCGTATCCGCCGATTTCGAGGTGCCTTTCGAAACCTGCAAGCGCATCTTGTAGTTGCTCCATTGGAATTTCCGATACATCTACCTTGGCGACGAATTAGGCCTCGGGTTCTTTGTCTGGATATAGCTTGCGCCATGCTTGGAGTGCTCGGCTTTCTGTGTCGTTTTCTATTCGGGCTACCGTTGTAGAGACAATACCAGTGGTGGTAGATCGAACGGTGTGGACAATGGCTGCGTGGAGGGATTTGCTCGATGGGGTAGAGTTTTGGATTGCGAGTTGGATTGCTGCAACCACCTGTTTTGCTTTCCCACCTTCTCCTGTGGATAGTAGAACCTTTCGGCCTTTGTAGACGACTTCCTCGCGAGATAGATAGCCGAACACGTATACGTCGTCCACGAATGTTGGGAGACCTTCGAGTGGAGCCAGGTTGGTTTGGCCTTCATTTCCAGCCAGATAGTCTACATCGGCAATGTCCGAAACGAGATTGCTATCGTAGGTATTCTCTTGTAGGAGATGGAGGGCTGTGTTCTTTTCCATACGAAGTCCCATGCTTTCGAATGTTGCGTGGATAGCTGCCATGTTGCTGTAGGGTTTGGGGGATCGGAATAGTTGCCTATATCCTTTGGGCCACCAGTGTTCAATACGAAGTTTATTGGCAACAAATTGCATCTTTCTTGTTTGGGTGGCAAGTGTCCACCAAAATGGTTGCCGAAACGAAGGGTAGCCGAAAAGAAATGGGTCCTTTTAACCAATCACAAGTTATTATCTCAGACATAGTGTGATATACCTATATGTTATGTGTCTAATTGGTATCTTAGTTGTGACGTCTGCGTTGAGATTCTTCAATCACATGCACTTGTCTAATCTGTGTGGTATTAATGCGTACTAAGATGGCAGCATACGTTAATATCGAGAAATAGAGAATATACGTTAGTACTATGGATCCTGATATAATACCTATAACTACAATCCTTTAATGTGATGCATAAATACATAAATACACGTTTCTCTAATAGGGCGTTGAAATGTAAAAAATACGATTAAAAAATAGTACAACAAAACTGCTTTAATCCGGAAAAAAGCGGTAGAAACCGATCATTCAATATAACGTATAAATACGATAAATAAAATTCTCGTAGCATCCAAACTGCCGTGTTTTGGCCCACGTTGCATTTTTTTGTTGTATTTTATGATAACGAACCCGAAGGGTGAGATGTCATAAAATACAAAAAAAAAATGCAACGTGGGCCAGAACCGGCAGTTTGTATACTACTGTTGGAATAGATTGCTAGCCTGTACACAGACCTCCGTAATTCCTTCAAAGGAAGGAAAAGGAGGTCTGTACTACGGATGAGTTAATCGTGTTCTAGGTCAAGTGGATAGTCACAGGAATGTTGTAACCAGTCGCTGATTGGCTGGTGCCTCATAGCGGGTGCTTATTGGCTTAGCGGTTATGTTGACCTTAGTTCTGGCTCCGTGGGAAAATCCGAGCTCGATTCACTCTGATTTGGAATTGTATGAAGACGAATTGCTATGTCATTTTGTGTCCTGTGCTCGGTTAATATCGAGAAAAAAATGATAAGAATATCGTTCATGGAACTGCTGCATTTCAAGTCTGGGAAGAAATTATCGGCCTCAACATAAATGCAGAAAGTGCCTAGGAAGTTTGAAAGAATTTGCAGGGAACAAACAAAATTATTCTTCAGATATCGTCTAGTTCTTCAAAACGAAAAAAAGTCCATGTTCAAGAGCTCTTTTTACACTGAAAGCGAATGGCTGTGGGAGACGATCAACCAGAAGCAATATCGATAGCCTCGGCGGTCAGGCGAGTTGCTACGAGCGCGACTTCTCAAACCTCGAGTTCACGTGGTACTCAAACTCTCGAATTCATCCAATCTTCCACTTCCTCTAGGAAAGAAAGATTTCTAAATCCCTTCCATTGAAGAGATTACGGAGGCCTGTCTATAGGCTATCGAAGAAGGGAATTTATTTTATTTTCCCCGCTTCCCAGCGCGTCCTCCCTCTTTGTCTCTTGCATTGCCGTTAACAATAGGAAATGAACAATCTGAAATCTACAATGTGTACCGTCTATAGCGTTTCTCGGCCAATGGAAATCGAGATGTAATTTATGCAAAATTATGCCGGAACACGATTAACGACAGTATAGCACAGACGTCCCTTCCCGAGTTTTGAGGGGAGACGGACGGCTGAACACAGGCTATAGATTGCCAAATTGTTTAAGGAGAAGTTGAAGGTACGTAAGCCATAGTTCGTTTTCGTAAGGGGTCGAAAAGTAAGTATGAGTTTCAGATGCATGTATAACGTATATAGAAAAGATATTTGGAGTATTAGATTTGTCAATAGAGATTTTATGGCCAAATATTGAGAATTTTAATTTATAAATATTATCAAGAGAAAACGCTCCTGGCAGATTAAAATAAGGATTGCACGCAGTAGGGAAAACGCCAAAGAAAATACTGCGAATGCATTGTTTTGTTTTGTCTTAATTTTAGTTAGTTTACTTTTAAGTATTACCCAACTCATAATTCCATATTGTAAATATGTATGTATAAGTGTGTAGTAAAGTTGTCTAAGCATTTGATAATTAAGGAAATATCTGAGCTCATTAATAATGTTTTTTATATATTTTGTTATTTATATGTCGAAGTTGAGGTTTTATATATATTCCCAAAATATTTAATATAGCTTTTCTGTTGAATGTTAACTATATTAATTTGGAGTTTTTACGAGGTGATGAGATTATCATGTAATTTCTTTTCTTAAAGTTAACAGACTGTTTATTCTATTAGATGTTGGAATTCCTCATTTATAACTTTCTCCAATTCTTTTGGGTCATCACAGGAATAGAACAAGTTAGTATCATCTGCTAAACAAATGAATCTTCCCACTCAACCGAAAAGCACTCTTTTGAAGGGTGCTACTTGGTGATTGACATAGTACAGTTAAATAGACAAACCGCGCAAACGCTTACGCAATCAATTTACTTTGGTGAGCACCACTGATTTTTTCATTTTTGGTCTCGATCTGCTTTAAAATGATTTCTTTTTGAAAAAATAACATTTCATCGTATTCTTTACTTTATAAAACTGGAAGAAGATAAACTAATTACAGTGATTTATAGGTTTCTATAGTTTGTTGCAAAACAACGCGAATACAAAATTATTAGCGAGAGACAATACAATAGACAATACAATAACTTTTATTTAAACACGATAAAAGATTAAAGCGTTGTCGCTTGTAGGGTCGTGTATAATACTAAAATAAACTAGTTTACTATATACAAATTTCACATTAAAATGCTAACTATATATAATATTGTTAAAAACGAACTATTTAAAATTACACTAATATATAAGTAAAAATCTCTTATGTCCATATTATTGTTATTAATCATCTATTTTTAAAATTAATAATTTAGTAATATATAAAATATCGTTATTGTGAGGGGCAGTTTGCGGTGATTCAGCACCAAAATCTAAATTATGCAGGGCCTGTGATTTACTAGCCATACTGGTACAGTTCTTTACATTAGAGGTCTCCAGTAAGTCAGAAGTGAGCAGGTTCCACACAATTGCCGCTCAATGTGCTATCGAATTCTTCATGTAAAGCTATTGAAGCGTGGCATTATAACCCTGTTCCTGTTACGTAAATTGTGCGTTCTGTCACTCTTAACTAGAATATGGTCCATAGAAGCTGGGGTGCACTCCTAGAAAATTTTATATGCTAGTGTAGCTAACCTTACTTTGTATATTGAGCATAAATGGTCCCATTTTGCTTCCTTGAGGACGTCTACGGAAGGCATATCTCGCGTAAGGCCGTATATTAGCCTAGCAGCTCTACAATGAAATGATTCTAAGGCGTTGAAGCCATCCTTATTGGTGCATAAAACTCCTCCAGATCGGTAACGCATATATTACGGAAGGTAAAATTATCTTAGAATAAAAATCCAAAAGCGTATGGCGTGGTAGAAACCGGCTACGTTTTAACAAATTTAACTTATTGGCCCAGTGTATGACGGGTCCATGTAAGTTTGTTATCAATGGTGGCACCTAGCAGCCTTGAGTGGGTCACCCATTTTATATTGTGGTTCCCAAGAGACAGGGCGTTAAGCGGGCCGATGAAGCTGCCTCGATGTAAGATCATGGCCTCGCACTTTTTGGGATGAGGTATGAGGTAATTTTTCAAACTCCAATCCACGAGTTCCTTTAGCGCCTTGTTGAGCATATTCGTGATGGAGTCCACCGGCTCGCCTACACAATAAATGGTCGTATTATTCATCTTTTTTTTTTTTTTTTTTTAAGATCGTTTATTTCGATACCTTGATTGCAGTTAAAAAACTGAATTACTAAGGTTTACACATGTTCTAAAATATAGTAAATATAAAAAATAAATATAGAATATAAAATATATGTGCAATGTATGCAACTACTTATTTGATACTAATGAACTATTAACTACATTATACTTAATTCCTTGCTAACAGAGGGAATTATAACGTTCGGCGCTGGATATTATAAAAGTGTTTTTGAACCGGTTCGTCTTACATAAGGGCAAAGTAAAAGGCCTAACATATCTTAAAGATCTAATTAAATTAATGTTATTTTATGTGGAACTAAGGCATATAACTGACCTTGAGGGTGAGCTAAGATTTTACGGAAAAAGCTGTCACAAAGTTGTAATCTCCGTTCTGAGAGTTTGCTTAAACCCGATAACTCGAGTGCTAAGGAATAAGAAATGTCATAACCATAGATGATCTTCATGGCACGTTTTTGGATGCGTTCCAAGGCAGTATTCAAATACTCAGGAAGTCCATAATGAAAAACCTGGCAAGCATATAAAGTAATCGACTGACTGTATATAAAGAGATCCAGAGACCACTGCCTCAGGTAAGTCGTGAAAAGTGTCGGCCCCAGCACAGACCATTGCGGAATTCCATACGTTACGTTGGAGTACTCGGACGATTCTCCGTTAATAACGGTGAACTGTTTTCTCTCACTAAGATAATCTCTTAGCCAATCAAGCAGATTTCCTTAATGCCAAAATTATGATCAAGCTTGTGAATTAGTAGTTTGTGAGAGATGCTGTCAAAGGCTTTTTGAAAGTCAATAAAGGCCACACCCACGACAAGTTTGGAGTCGATAGGTCGTCTTCAGGTCTCCGTAAGGTGCACCAATAATAAGTCGGTAGTGTCCCTTGCGATAAGCCCACTGATAGTCGGGTACGAGATGGTTTTGCGTGAAAGTATGATCTACAATTGTGTCGGTGATGCATGATTCTAGAATTTTACTCGGTACACTTAACATTAGACAGAGGGCGATACTTCTCTACACCTGGAAGCTCTACCTATCGCTGCAGCCATTTCCCTTATGTAAAATTTCGCGCCGGGGAATGAGAGCGAAAAATAAGTACACTTTCCCATTAACGTCTGGAGAGATTTTAAAGGGATACTTGGTTTGTACTCGAGTACCGGTTCTCTGAGTTATGCGAATTTCTCTCGTTTGACTGTTGGTATCCTAAATAAAGGCTTGAGCCTGGGAATCGACGATCATTCCCAAGTATTTAATCTGAATTGTTGGATTAAGCACACATTTAGAGAGACCCAGGAAATATCGCAAGTTCACCAGCACCCTGCCAACGATGAATATAATGCAGCCCTGGCGGATTGGCAGCTATAATCGGGAGTTCTCTCAGATAAAAGGCGTGACCAATACCCCTCTGGGGAACATAGTTCTCCATCGAGGCGGTCGTCAATGTATAACGAACAAGCAACTCCAAGCTCCCTGAAGAAGTGTGTAGGGCCAAGTTCAACCGCTTGGTATACAAAAGGAGAATTCTTCCACCCAAATGGGAGGGTTACACCGACTAGCCACCACCCATGCCACTCAATCCCGAAATATTGTGATTCCTTTGAAAGTAATATGTGGTCGTAACCAGACTTGGTCATGTAAGATCTTGCTCATGTAAGAGTTGGTGTACACAAATCTAGGGACTGCCACCATAGTTTCGAGGGAGAAGAGTGTATCCACCATCCATAAGTTCAGGAACCTCGCATCAATACATAACCTTGGTTTTTTGGGCTCAACCGTCAATGGGAAAACAAGGTGTGGAGGTGAAACCTCACCCACCCTTCCCCAATGCGAATCGCCCCCGTCTCTAAGCGTTCCATGACCCAGTAACGAACTGTGAGAAAACTTTGCACGAAGGATGGTTCTTAAAAACCTTTGGAGGTGGTACCCTGGAGTTGTACGGGACACCCTTTGAACGTCTGCATGAACTTTCGAACGTCAACACCAAAAGATAGCCATTCTAATACGTTTTCGTTTGATTCATAACCCCTCAAAATAATTTCCCAGAGGTTCCTAGGGCACCCTAACTCGCCAGCTTTGAAGGTTTTGGGGTGTCGGAACGACGAATCGTGCATGTCGGGTATTTATCCAGAAACTACTTTGTGAATGCTTTGTAAGACTTTTTCAGGTTCTGTCATTTTCTCCGAACTCGGGTTTCGCTCTAGATCCACCCAATGTATGTTCCTTAATTTGCTCCGATTTTCCGCCGTTAGAGGACTGAATTCCCATGGTTCACCCTCGAGGCGTTCGGTTTGGAACTAGGAAGCAAAACGGCCAAAACCCACTTTAGTCTATTGGGTATGGATTAGAGGCCGAAAACCCGAGTTCAGAGAAAATGACCACCATAGCCCAACAATTGGACACACAATGGTAAGATCTTTCTTCGTGAATCGGAAGTATCTAGATCATTTAACTTTTCCACTCACGAGGCTTTTGAAGAATTTTTGGACAATTATACAGCAACGACATAAACATTATACCCTGTATTTATATCTAATACTTATCAAACTTGTAATATGAAATGTGTACTCGACTTTATGGCTTGAATCTCCTCCCATTTTTTAATCTCAATGACGTTGAATTCAATGCTTTAAATGGTAGCTGGGGCAATGAACTAGATTTGGATATTGATCTCTATAATTTACTTCCTAACCCAGATAAATTCGATGAAAACGATTGTGATGCTATGCTCTCAACACCTTTTTCCCTATACTATTCTATCGACAAATTGAATAGGGCTCTTGAAAGAGCTAGTAAGAAGTCTTTGGTATTCTTCCACTGCAATATAAGAAGCCTGCCTAAAACATTTACTCTCTTGCATGATTTGTTATATTCTCTTATGGTCAAACCTGAGATCTTAGCAATAACTGAAACTAAATTAAATGAGAGATCGGTATCCAATATCAACCTTCCCTCCTATACTTTTTTCCATTCTGACTCAGTTACTGCAGCTGGAGGTGTAGGTTTATACATATCAAACAATCTTGAAGTAATTAGTAGGCCAGATATTTGTTTTAATATGTCTCTGATTGAATCCTGCTGGGTAGAAATTAATCCAGGTCATAATAAGGCTCATATTATTGTTGGATGTGTCTATAGACACCCCACTGCTGATTTATTTCAATTTGCCTCACAATTGGAAGATATACTTAAAATGCTTAACCTAAACAAATATCAAGCCTACATTCTTGGGGATATGAACATTAATTTTTTGAAATTTACTAGCCATATCCCTACTGAGGAATATTTAGATATGTTATATTCTAATAATTTCCTTCCAATCATTACCAAACCAACTAGAGTAACGAACCACACTTCTACACTCATTGATCATAACTACACTAATACTCCAACTGAGCAGATTATTCCTGGTAAAGCGACTGTGGACATATTTGACCATTTGCCAATATTTTGCATTGTTGATATCAATATTAAAAGAAAAAATGAAAAGAAATATTTCAGAGACTATGCTAATTTAGACACTGGCCTTTTTCTTCAGGACATAAATTCTATAAACTGGAATGACATACTTAGTCAAAATAAGAGCCTACATGATAAAACAAGTGAAGCAATTAATGCTGTTAATCTTGTAGTAAATAAGCATGCACCTATAAAGCTACTTCCTCGGAGTAAAATGAAACAATTTACTAAACCTTGGATAACAAATAGAATTTTAAAATCAATTAAAAGCAAACAAAAAATGTATCGTACACACTTTCTCAGTAACAATCCACTAAAAGTTGAAGAATATAAACTCTATGCCAATCGACTCAATTATATAAAGAAAATAAGCAAAAATAATTATTATACTAAAACTTTTGCATCCTACAAAAACAACCTTAAGTCAACTTGGAAACTTATTGGCACCTTAATAAACCGTAAAGCCAAGGGACAAGTATTTCCAACAAGGCTTATTCGAAACAATAAAACTTACACTAATCAGCTAGATGTAGCTAATCAATTTAATGATTTTTTGTAAATGTTGGCCCATCTCTAGCTAGTCATATTCCTAATGTTCCGAACAATAACCCAACTCAATTTATTGATCAGTCTCCATCATCTAGTCTTTTTATGTCCCCAGTTACTGAATCTGAAGTGTATTTGATGTTCTCTTTACTAAATGAAAACAAAGCCTCAATTGACATACCCAATAAACTGATAAAAATTGCAAGTAAACCTCTTTCAATACCATTTACACTAATTTATAATGAATCAATTATAACAGGTACTGTGCCTAATATCTTTAAAATTGCAAGAATAACACCAATTTACAAAAGTGGTATTTCAACAGACCCAGGTAACTATAGGCCTATAGCCTCGCTATCCTCCTTTTGTAAAACTTTAGAAATAATTATTTTCAATCAACTTATATCTTTCTTAAACAAACATAATGTTTTATTCCAATATCAATTTGGCTTTAGAAAAGGTTTTTCTACTGAACAAGCACTTTTGGAAATCACTGATGGTCTAAAACTTGGGATTGACAATAAACTTATTACGTGTGGCATTTTTCTTGACTTCTCCAAAGCTTTCGATACTGTGAATCATGAAATTCTGCTAGCTAAACTTTACAAATATGGAATAAGAGGAATTGCTCATGACTGGTTTTCTAACTATCTTCAGAATCGGAAACAATTTGTTAAAATTGGTAATTCACATTCTTCCATGTTAGATATTACCTGTGGTGTACCACAAGGTTCTACTTTAGGACCTCTACTATTCCTACTTTATATAAATGATATGCCGAATTCTGCAAAGAAACTCTCATTTCGAATATTTGCTGATGACACCAACATATTCTATACTTGCAATAACCAAAAGGAACTGGAATCTGTCATAAATAGTGAATTGAAATATGTACTTAATTATTGTGTTATTAATAAATTATCACTTAATCTTAAAAAGACTAACTATATGCTCATTACCTCACCTAGGACCACTGCAAAAATTAGCATGACCACACTTAAAATGGAACAGAAAAGCTACATTAAGTATCTTGGTGTATACATTGATGACCATTTAAATTGGAATACTCAAATTAAACTTATTAATAATAAAATTTCTAAACATTTTGGAATTATAAACAAATTACGACATTATGTAGACCTAAAAACAATTAAACAAATTTACTATACTATGATTTATCCCTATCTAAACTATGGTTTAATGAGTTGGGGCAATACTTATAAGACTAAACTGTCTAAAACATCCACTAAACAAAACAAATGTATACGTAGTATCTTCGCTAACCAAAGAGAAAGTGCTATTCCATTTTATCTAATACTCGGAATTCTAAAATTGGACAATATCTTTAAGTTTAAAATGGCCAGCTTTGCTTTTCAAATAATTAACAACAAAGCCAAAATTCCTGCTGTTTTTCATGATATTATCAAACCAGTTTCTGATGTCCATTCGTATAATACCAGGTATTCTGCAAATAAAAATCTTTACAGACCATTTTTACGAACGAATTGTGGCCAACACACTTTTAAGTTTATGACTTCTAAAATATGGGAGAACATATCAATTACGATCAAAAGTTTAAATTTTAATAGTTTCAAAATGTGTTACAAACAATATTTATTAAGTAATCAACAGTAATTTTCATTCTCGTTCTGTCTATTAATTTCTCTTTTACTGTCTAGTATTTACTTAAATCTACCTTGCTGATGTTTGTATTTACTAAACTTAGGCTGTCACCGCATTTTTATTCTTCTCAAAGGTAGTGGTCAACACGAAAGCTTTGCTACTTTGACCACTACACACCATACTCTATAGAACACTTAAGCCGCTTTCCGTATTTATTTATCCTTTTTATACATAAACATTATTTATTGTTACAACTAATAATCAGTGTGCAAATAAAATGACATTGAACTTGGGCATGCCTAATGGCAAAACGCTTGTGGGGCATTTCTCTGATCTCGAGCCACCAATCTCTGTCATCATACAGACCAATAGAATCATACAAAGTGGAGGAGGCAGAACAGACCACCCCTTACTGCTGCACTTTATTCTGTAATCCGATCATTATATAAGTACCTATCAGTCATGCCTTCGATAATTTGACATATTTAAGTTTAATCACAATGCTTTATGTGCGCCTGTCAGGGCATGATTGGGAGATATGTCCCTGCTGCTCGCACACCCAGCACTTCGCAGGCGCTCGTGGCATTCTGCCACCTCACCTTCGGTAGGGGAAATTGCGCGTCCGTCCCCCAAACTGCTCGCGTCTGTCTACGGGCGTATCTGTCGTTGCCTTGGCGATCACTTTCGCAACCTCGGCTTCTTCCTTAGATAGACGCTACCAGCCTGATGGGTATTTGTTGGAGAGAGGCTTCCCCGATTATAGGGCGGCATTGGCGCAGAACTATTGAATAACGATTTGCCCTGTCGTCTCTTTTGTCCCTGGCAATGTTTGCGACCTCTTGCAGAGCAGCCATGGTGGCGTAAGCGTCAAACAGAGCCGCGGGATGCGCGATCAGGAGTTGCCAGGATGCCATGGCTGATTCAACCGTGGAGGCATCCGATTTCCGCTTCCATTCATCGAGATCTTTACGAATTTCCTTCACGGTTACGGCTGAAACCTATGGGAAAACAACACAACGGGCGCTCATCGCCCTTGCGTAAAAACCGTAGTGTTTTTTCCTGAAGTTTCGCGCTTTTTACGTCACAGACCGCTCCCCTGGCCAAAATTACGAGACGGTCCTTGACCTGGTAAATCATGCCACTAGTCTCTCAACCATCTCATGGCCCGTCGCAGACTACTCTGCTGGTCTGGTCTGCTTTTACGAACCCTCAACCGGTTCTAGACTACCGCATGGCCGGTCACAGACTACCCTCTGCTCTGGACCTGTTTTAAGTACCCTTTTCCGGTTCTAGACCACTGCGTCGCCAATCACAGACTACCCACTGGTCTGGACCTGCTTTTAAGAACCCTTTACCGGTTCTAGGCTACCGTGTGGCCGGTCACATACTACCCACTGGTCTGACTACCCCCAGGTCCTCGACCTGCTTTTGCAATACCTGAATCTAAAATCCTTTCACTGGTCTGTGCCAGTGTCCACTATGCTTAAACTGATTCCCGAAATATTGATCTCATGAGCACTCGAGGTAAACTCAAATCCGTCTCAACGGTTAGAATGATAATAACAATACGAATAATAATGATAAAATTTCACATCCAGGAGGCTTTTCACCGAAGTGATTTTTTGAAAGGTCCTTCCACCGTTAAACAAAACATAGGCGTCACAAACCAAGTATTAATGCACGACGTGTCATTAAATACAGAGAGAAAGCACCGAACAATAAAGTAATTGATACTAATAACAAGCGAATCCCAAGAATAGAAACATTAGCGAGCACATGGTCTAAACTGGCGCGAAAATATGAAATGATAAACTGTACAAATATTTTTAACATAGCGAGAAATTTACCATAAGTTATGCACTAGTCAATTGAAACCCCGGCCCCCCGACCCCCGGGACATAGCGGGGCATTAACGGGGACATGGCCGTGGAATAACGAACATTTAACGCTGCATTTTTCCGGTGGAACGGGGAAAGTAACGATTTGTAAAATTTGCGGGGATTTTAGCGGTGGTTGTAACGTCAGCCACGACAGAGCGGGACTGGGACCGAGCATCAACAACGTGTATCAAACATGGCGGACTCTAGGGACACCCAAAAATCGTAGTTAATTTAAACTGGGTGTTTCCATCAGAGGCAGTGTTTATGTTAAGTCACGAGTAGTAGATGAGGAAGTGTTTATTATTACACACTCTTTGTTACATGTATTTGCGCGTCACGGCAAAATATCAGATTTTAAAATATATTTAAACGCAGCTGCATGACATTTCCTTTATATTCCTTTGTCGCATTGTGTTTTTTTTGTTGACAAACAATGGTTTCTGATAAACAAGACAATGGTGGAGACTGTAAAAGTGCGGAAATCATGTATAGTAATAGAAAATGTACAGGGGCGGATCCAGGATTTTGTGAAAGGGGGGTTTGCAAAAGGATATTTTTTAAATCTAGAGATTTTAAAATTGAATTTACAGTGATTTACAGGAATCATAGTGGGTGTTGCAACCTCCGAAACCCCTCCTCTGGATCCGCTAGTGATGTGCTACATAATTTTTTTTTTCAAATAATGGAACAACAGATTTAAAGTGCCCCTACGATCAAATTTTGACATATCAATTTTTTCTCATATTCGTAAAGTAGAGTGGCTATATTATTACCAATTCAAACCGTTTTTCGATACGACGACGGAAAGTCTTATTTTTTTAACTCCGAATCTTGAATTTTACGTCCGCATTAATAAGCGAACCTGTTCCTGTGGGCAAGGAATGCCTGGTCATTTTTTAGCGTACGTGACGTCATACACTTAAGGTTATCGTATACCTTCAGGGTACTGTTCCGGATAAAATTAAGTAGCGTCTCGAATATTCGTCGTATTTAGATAAATTATACCTCATTTAAAGCTTATAAAATTGGCTACAACGATATACCTAAGGTTTGTAATTTTGATAAAAGTGCGATTTTTAAATAAACTTCTTTTCCGAACAAGCGAGTTGGTTTCCAAGAGCTCCAACTCCACGGCAATTTAATTAATTTAAGATCTGTTTGCTTTTCTGGACTCCCACAGACCTTGTTTACGAAACAGTGTTGGTGATTGTGGAAATTCGAAGCCGTTCTGAAGATATTTTGGTCTTCGTGAAACTGCTAACGCGCAACCAAATATAGATGCGGGAATCGCTCTCATGATCAGCGCCTCTATTTTAAAAATTAAAAAAATCGCCGACGAAATTTTTGGTTGATATAAATTGCGAACAATCTGTGAAAATGTGAAGTAATTCGCACAAATTCGCGTCGAGTTGGAGCTTTTTTCAAACTATGTTTAGAACGAAAATAGAAAGTCAAGAAAACGCTCTGAAAAGTTTTAGCCGGCCGGCGAGACTGATACTTTCAACCAGTGACTGGGAAATGTCACAGTCAAAACTTCCCACAACAACACGTGTGGCTACTTTTCCCATACAAACCTTCACGCGAACTAACATATGTAGTAAGAAAGTGTACCATTTTCCCGCTTTGAAAAGCAAACAAAACGTTTTGAATAGAAATAATCAAGGTATCAGGTATCAGGATGGCCGCGGGTTCTAAGCGCTCCTCAAAAGATTTAAATAATTCCCTCTCGAGTACTCCTGCCAAGCCAACAAATAAACAAGCCAAGAAGTTAAGTATGGAAGAACACGATTTTAGATCCTTGATGTCAACAATTAACGAAATGAACGCCAAACTCGACAAATTGGACATGATCCAAAGTCACCTAGAAAGAGTAGACGCCGACATAGCTGACCTTAAAGTGCCTATAACCCCAAATTTGAAGTATTTTTAATAAAATCTTTACATCCTTCTTATCAATAATTCGAAGAGAAAAAAAGGAAAAAAGTAAGAGTTCGACCTTATTTCTGGGGTCAAACATTGTAAAACAACCCGATTTGGGCACCCTGTCCCAAATGGCCGTCAGCTGGAGTCTGGAAGTAGCCTGGGAACGAAACCGGAAAGCAACGTCATAGTAGTGAGAGAAAGCGAACAACCAACAACAAAGACAGTAAAAACAGAGCGAACCGAGCTAATAACTCGATTTGAAATGCCAAACAGATGTGTATTTGGGGGCTGTAGGAATGAGCAAGACTCAAAAAAGGATAGCTCTAACACAAGGTCCCGTTTTTAAGCGATGATCGGCCAGAAGCAAAGAAGAGAAGACGCCAGTCGTTGAGGTTCGTGCGAACAAAGCGAGCGAAGTGGGAATCGACGAAGAATTCCAGCGTTTGTTTGGTTCACTCCAAGCCGGAAGACTTTATAAGATTTTCTTTAGTCCTGGACTCTACGCCAAGACTGAAGTCGGTTGAATATGGAGTTGTTCCTATTCCATCAGTCCATGCCATCGAAACCGATAAGCCATTCTCCGACTTTGGTAAGTGCTTTTGTATTTAGTTTGCATGGCAATACAGATTTATACAGTAGCCTCCTAGTCCTATAAGCCGTTATGTAGCGCTTCCGTTCACTCCATTCCCCGGAATGGAGTGAAATGGAAGCGCTACAAAACGGATACTATACGAGGCTAGCAATACAGTGGAACCTGCATGTATAAAGAAGTTCCTAGGGAAAGGAAGAAAACTTCATTATGACCGGGTTCCACGTACTGAACATTGTTTTCACCACAAGTGTATTAAACTAAGAGTGCATGTTATATTGTTATTTAGTATGAGGGAAATAACCGTGAATAAATCAGACAACTTTCTTTAGATGACACCTGCACCTATGGACAGGACACCATGCTTAAGCCAAGGGCAGAAGCAACCCAGAAGAGACAACAAAGGATGACTGTTATAGATGTTCCCCCTTCAGCTCCAGGTAATTCAAATTGTTTTTTTTGCACAAAAGAAACTATTCAAATTCTGAAAATATTCAAACAAAATCGAGTCTGTGCTAATCACACCTTCTGTGTTTGTCCTCCAATAACACCTAGCTCTTGCTCAAGCAGTGCATATACACCTACATGTATCAAACTGTTGGACATGTAATATAAAGGTATACTGCTTGTTTAGTCTTTCGAGACTAAACAAAATATTAAAATACCAGCTGGAAACGTATAATATTACACTGTAAGTTAATTTGTATTAAAAACGAAACCAGTGCTTTATTTACCATAAACCAATATATATATATACCCATAACTAACTTAATAATAGTTATTTTTGTATTTTAGTGACAGAAGTTCCAGTTCCACTTGCTGTAAGGCCCACAAAAACCAAGGCAAAACCCATTGCTCAGTGTGCAAGAAACCTATTAAATTTAAATTAATTAAATTTTTAATCTCTAAATTATATATTGTTTCTTTTTTTGAATTTATTTGTGGAACTCTGTAAACTAGCTTGTAGCTAAGTATGTCCTCCTCGTTAAATAAAGTATTGTATTGTGTAAACCAATGAAAGAGCATAAAGGTGTTGTTGATTGTCCAAAGAACAACCCTTGTCCCCTTATAAGTACAGAGTGAACCAGAAATGTCTACCAGCTATCTCAGTGATTTGATATTTTATCAATGGACAATCTAGGTAGCAATATATTATACTGTCAACTTCCATAGGCTAATCACTCCTGTGACCAGCTCAGTGAAATCGATTGCCCTATTTCATTGGCATGACATCAAAACAAATAGATGAAAGCCGCCATTCTTATTATATTGGGAAAATTAGCCAATTTGAAGGAAGGCAATCTATGGCAGAACAGCTTTATTTTGTATGTCTGTTGTTAAAGACGAGTGTTTTGACCCCCTAAGATGGCAGCTGTGTCTATCATGTGACACCATAATTAAATAGGGCAATTGAATTTGAGGCTTAGAGGGGCTATGTCACGGTACTATGCATGTATGGAGTCAGTGTTCGATCCCCCTCCTTCAATGCTGGATTGAAAGTATGTTCATTATTTTACTTGAATAATGTATATTTACACAGTTTATTAGTCATTTTTGAATATTTGCTTTGATTTTTACCATCCCACACGTGCGCGAGATTCGTCAGTTCATATGAGAATCTCTGATAATGAGTGTGTCCGGCCCGGACATCTAATGTAATGGTCTCTCACCATGACACAGTTCCTTTAAGGTTAGGCCAGAGCATTGAAAACATGTCCATCTTGTAAAAGGGGTTAGTCAGATTTTACTGTTTTCCAATTTACTACTCAAACATTTAAATTTTAATATTATAATACTATTTTCAAAATTTGTGTAAAATTATAGAAAGGAACACAGGGTGCAATGCAAGTGCTTTCCAATAGCCCAGGGCTAGTAGTTTCGCTTGTCAGGGTAGTGATTCCTGTTCACAGGTTGCCTGAATGGACATAATTATATGGACATACATGTAGGTTAATAGCCCACATTCGATTTCTGCTTCACTTCTCACACACAAAAGTTCTGGGGCATAATTAAATTCATTATTGTTATTTCATTAATCACTGCACATTATTCTCCAGAGCCTTGTACATGTATTGAATCATTTGTATGTGACCAGTGAAGCATTTATCAAAAGTGGCCAATGGCACTGAAAGTTTGACTGTTCATTGTTGTTCTCCTTAAAGTTTATATAAGTTATGAAGTACTTTCATCTTCATCTTCTTCAAATCCAGTGAAGGTTTCTTTCCCAGCATTGAATTTTGTCCTGATTGTGTCACATGTACATGCTAGTAGAGGAATTCTATTGTTGCCCAGATAACCGTAGACTAACTGGATGTACTCTCTGTATGAGACAACTCGTAGAAATCTGTAAATAAAGAAGTTTATATGTTAGTACCAATTGTTTGATACAGTTGAAGCCCTTTGTGAAACTGCCCTTGTAGGTGACCAGCTCCCCTCAGAGACCACTCTTGTGCTCTGTAGTAACCAGCCACTCTCATAAGTGACCACCGCGCGTACCACCACCTTTGGAATTTTTCTTTGTTTTTAAACTCTTGTAAGTAACCGCTCCAGAGACATGATCCCAGACTGTGCAATGAGTCAACTAAATATAAATATGCACTAGCATTTTGCAACAATATTCTTATTATATCTGACATTCATGCTGTTACAGTAGAGTAGTACAGTATTGTATACTGTGATATCAGTCGCACTATATATGTATCCCCATGGGTGTGGTGTGTGCAAGCTCTCATAAGCGAGCAACTACTCCTGATTCCAGTTCTGACTAGTTATGAGCACCTTTTCCTGATTCCCAGTGTGGTTGCTTACGAGAGCTACTATTTTTAATTAACATGCACGATAGATCAAAATACTCTGATAAACCTTCCACTTTCCTGGTCTCAGACTAAACACGGAACTGTGTTCATTGATTTCAATTCATACCTTGGTCATTATTGAGCATTATTAATGCCTGGTATAAATCTTTCCTTACATATTAGTATGTAGTGTTGGATCTAGGATGTGCCATTGTGGGATGTTTCCCGCTAAAACATATAGAGTTGGTGCATGTTTCTCAATTGAGAGGGCCAATATGGTGCACACTGAATTTCCACGAACTGTAAAATATTATCAAAAAAGTAAATTCCGAAAAGGGTAAATATAAGAGGAATTACGATATTAGGATACGATAGGCAACTAGTTCCTGTAAAAACGATATTAGGAAACTGTTTATCGTATCTTCATTTATAGCGATTCTTACAAGTACATGTAAATAAAGGCTTATATGATTGTTGCGATTGCAAGGATCACTGGATTCTTTTGCGGCCACGGGAAGCCCATGAAGGGCTATGATAACTTATTTTAATTTTGGACAGTTTAACTCACCAGCTTTTCCTTGCTTCGAGGCCTTCCACTGAACCGATTCTGGAGGTCTCCGTCTGTACTCTTATAACCCATTCTTCATCGGCGAGTGGCTCACCGCGCCGTCCGCTCTCTTCGCCGGCAGATTCTTCTGCTTCAAGCTCATAGTTGATAAAATTTAGCTCGGAATTGTCCGATGAACAACTGTCTTCAGATTCGGAGCCTGACGAAGACATTTTGTCAAAAAGTCCAGCAGAAAATTACAGAACTTACGACGCAAATAAGAAAGAACGAACCAAAAGTATATGAGAGAAGCCTTTGTCACGTGACATGTCTCCCTACTATGACGTAACTAGTCCCAGACCCCACCAAGTCGCTAAGATGACGGTAAAAGTTCACGGCTCTCAACTTTGAAAAGCCGTAAAAAAAAGAGAAATGCTTTAAAACCATTATTTTTTTCGGGAAGTTGCATATTTTAGCATTCCTTCACGAACGTGCACGATTCCGTAAGCGACATCGAAAAGAAACAATCTGAGCACAGCAAAATGATTTCCGATCAAGTTAAAAAGATCAGTAACATCGAAGAGATGAACGTGAAACTACATCGAGAAATGGTCGACATGAAAGCTTACTCAATGCGAAGCAATCTGGTATTTTACAACATAAAGGAAACCTCTGACGAAAATCCATATGTGGTCGTCCTAAAAACCTTAGAAGACAAGCTCCAAATCAGTGAACCAGCATCCATTGAAATTGAAAGGGCCCATCGAATAGGGAAACCTAGGGATGACATTTCTAAACCAAGGCCATTGATTGCAAAATTCTTGCGTTATCAAGATAAAGAATTTATCAGAAAAAAGGCCTATCTCCTGAAAGGCACAAACATCGGAATTAGCGAGCAGTTCCCAAAAGAGATTGCTGAGAAAAGAAAGATCCTTTACCCTCTACTAAAACAAGCTAAGAAAGAAGGGCACAAGGCTTCGATGATCAAAGACAAGAGTCTTGGTAAAGTGCGAGTCAGCGAGTCAGCGAGTCAGGGTGCGAGTCAGCGAGTCAGCGAGTCAAGGTGCGAGTCAGCGAGTCAGGGTGCGAGTTAAAAAAAATAACCGAACACAACTAAATAAACTATTTACAGTGCGTGATGTGCATCATGAAACGCATGACCCCGGTTTTGACTCTATGAACGAGTGATATAGTACAGCATTAACGGTTTTGTTTTGTTTGGCTATGGTTTCTAGGTTCGACTCTGTTCGTTTTTCTCCGTTCTTTCGGAATCAGTATTCTCCAAATACAGAACAGAACCGAGATGGTCATGAACAGAACCGAGATGAACAGAACCGAGATGAACAGAACCGAGAAGTTTAGAAATGAGCGAACTGGAGAACAGAAGAGAGTCTGAGCTGAACCCGACAACAACAAGTCTTTATTCATACTCTGTCTTGTATTTACATGGAGTCTAGTAAATGTAATTGCCATAAGGAGAAAAAAAAATCGTCTGGTATCCCGAAATATATTTTTATAGACATTATAATATGGGTCAAACTAATAGCGAAAAAAATAAAGAAAACATAATATATATCTATATATAACATACAACACAATTGTATATTATCACACTCGATATCAATAACACTAAACACTAAACACTAAATGACGATGAAACTACACACAGATATTAAAGGCTGAATCTGAATAACTTTGCTTCGAGAGGACCGGGAATTTGGAAATTAAATACCTCCCTATTGAAGGAGAATGAATACGTTACCGAAATTGAAAACTTGATTGAGGAAATCAAAGAAGAAAAAGATAACTTCGGAACCCAGGGAATGTGGTGGGATTACTTAAAACTAAATGTTTAGAAGAAATCAATTGAGTTCAGTAAGAGGATAAAAAGAGAATTAATTCGCGAACGAAATAGAATAACAAAACAATTGATAAAAGCTAAAACCAGACTAGCTAGAGGCGATGCGACAGCGAGCCGTGACATTTTGACCCTGGGAAGCCAGTTAAGTGCTATCGAAAAAAAAAAACTCGAGGGGGTCAACTGATTAGAAGCCGATCCAAATGGATCGAAGAAGGGGAAAAAACCACCCGGTATTTCTTCAACCTAGAGAAAGGACACAGGGGTAATAATCACGTAGGTTCATGTTTCGACAAAAACAATAAAGAAGTCAATTCCACCGAAGAAATATTAACTACCTTGCACGGGTTTTTAAACTTGGGGAGGGAGGTAGGGAGATGCAAATACAAGAGTTAGAAGAGAAGATGGAATATAAGAAGAAAAAAATGAAATTAGTAGTTCTCTATGAGCTGTTTTTTTGAGTCTAGGTTTGAAGAGTTCAGTTCCTTGACTGAATTGTCTTACTTTCTTCGGAAAGTGAGTTCCAGATTACAGCACCTTTACATCTTAAACTGAATTTACTGAACCCGGACTAGCGTATGGACATGATTAGAAATGAACCGAGAAAACTGAACTGAGTGCATGAATAGAAGAAATAGAACAAGAATCCGAACCCGATGTTGAAACTGTTTGACGCCCATACACAAAAAACTGAACTGAGTATAAAATAGTATTTATCGAACTGGAAATGACATGAACCAACTAGGAGGGCAAAGAAGAAAAGTATTGTATCAGAAAAAAAAATGACAGAACAAGAAAAACGAGCGAAACTGAACTCTGAGAGGAAATTATAAAACTGACCGGACCCCTGTGGAAACATCAACAAAGCGACTTTCATTGGTTCTCGCTGAAAAATCGATGGAAACAACGGGAAAGAACTTAAATGGTCAAGAAGAAAATAATTAAGCTTGCAAAAGAAAAGGAATAGCGCTTAGCCGGACCGCAATGAAGAACCGGTGTCACAACGGACCGCGTGAAGAACCGGAATTGTCGAATTTGAACTGTCGCCGGATAGCATACAAATTTCGTTAGGGCATCTTAGTTCGCGCACCGGTCTATCCGGAGGGGCCGATGTGAGAGTTCTATGGCTTATAAACCAAAGAGTCGCCATAGAGAAATATGCCATACCTGAAAATGTCGCCATACCTGAAAATCCGGGAATTAGCACGTCAAATGGTTGTTTAATTGAAAGAGTTAAATCCTACAAAGACCCTCCTACAAATGTCTAGGCGTCCACGCTGATTTTAAATCTAGAGGTACAGGAGCTTCGAATACATGCTACAAAACGTGCATTTATAACGCCGTAAAAAATGGTTTCAAAGTTTCCTGGCATCCCACTGAACTTTGTTGACACAATTAACTTATCTGTCATTAAGAATGTCATTTTTCCAGTATTTGATGTTGAGCAGTAGGTATGGTGAAACACGATGCCATGTTGTTCATGGATTTTGCGCGCTTCAGTGAAGGACTACGCAGACCACGATAGTTAACTCTTCAGTGCGATCAGTATATGAGTATATCGCAGTAGACAAGTTCAATTTTAGCGTTACCATTGTCATGGTATTTCACAGAAATCATGAGTGCACAGAGAAGGCAGCGTAAAGAAACAGACCAAACCAGTGCAATAACTGTTACGGAAGATCGTGTTCGGTTTCAGTTGCCGGGAAAGAGATTACGACCCTGAATAAGAAGCGGGAAGACATTTCCAGATTTAAATAACCGATCACGCTTGTATGGAGCCTGTATTTTATAACTGTCACAACAATTGTTTATTTTGCAATCGATGTAATTACGAAAACATTGCTAAAGTGTATATAATATTCTATCAAAACTACGGAAGCCTAGAAGGGACGGAAGCCTAGAAGGGACATTCATTCAGTCTCGAAATGAATGTCCCTTCTAAGCTTCCGTACAAAACTGTAAATTTGATTAATTTGACCCTGACTCGCTGACTCGCACCCTGACTCGCTGACTCGCACCCTGACTCGCTGACTCGCTGACTCGCACCCTGACTCGCTGACTCGCTGACTCGCACTTTGTCATGGTCAACAATACCACGGGAAATAAGACCGGAAGTAGAACTATTTTTACTCTCGCAATCTTACACATGAACTATGTATGTATATAACTATATATTATATAGCTTCCTGTTTATTTTCATTCTTATTTCATACCTTTACTACTTTATTCTAAGCCATGTCTATATCTAGCCTAAATACATGTTCTTCTTACGGTTTTCTATTAACTAAATACCAAAAGGTCATAATATGCCAACAATGTGCAAACGAATATCACTTAAAACCAGCATGTGTCAAAATCGATAAGAACGGCCTCAATAACGTAGCAACAAATAACTCTCGCTTTGTTTGTTATCAATGCTTAGAAGAATGTTTTCCATTCAATAATCTCAACAATCAGGACTTTAAAGATACACTAGAAAACTTAAATAGCAACTTAACTGAAAAAGATATTAATAGACTTGATGACTTGGTATTTAATCCTTTTAAAACACTGCATGATGACAAAAAGGGTTTAACGGCAATGAAGACGTGTCTACTATTCCTTTTGAAACCCCTATAAATAATAAATACTATACTTCAAACGACTTTATTGATTTGACAAAAAACAATAACATACCAGAAGAAAATGTGTCTCTCCTTCATCTTAATATACGAAGCTTACGTAATAAATTTGATTCACTTCTAAATTATTTAAACCTACTAAAGTTTCCCTTCTCGTTAATAGCATTAACAGAAACATGGTTAAAAGATGACTTGAACGAAAACTTTGATATACCTGGTTACAAAATGATAAATCTCAACAGAAATGACAAAATCGGAGGTGGAATATGTATTTTTAGTATAATTTCATCAGTGAATATAGAGATTCCCGTGCTTTGATTGGTCGAGAATTACGTCATATGTCGCTATATTCACCTGCAGAGCGCCTGGAGGTGAATATAACATACAAAGAATTTACCAAAATGGCCGCTCGCATATTTACCGATGTTTCTCACGAACAAATAAATATTATGAAAGAAAAAGCTTTTCCAAAACCCACCAAAGAAGCAAATTAATAAGTATGGCTAAACTAGAAGTTTCACTAGTTTTTTAATCCACAAGCCTTCATAAACAAAGTTTACTTACGAGTTTCAGGTTGAGTTTATTCGGTCCTCATGTCTTCATGAATAATTTGAATTACAAATTTTCACAAGGAAATAACGTCCGACTTTGAGCAATAAATAAGGCAACGAGACCTTGTCCTACAAAAAATTGGGAGCGGTTCGACTCGAAAAGAGTGTACTTACTTGAGTTATTTTCCTCGTGGTTCTTGATAGAAAAACAACAAGTTGTATGTAGTTTCATTCACGGAGCCGGTTGTATTTATAGTGTTAACTGTTATGCTCTTCTCTCGCCGCTCTCCGTGTGTTTTCAAGCTTTATCTCATACCGAAATCATTTGTCTCTTGATTTACCATTGTCTTTGATTCTGTGATGGCTATAAACCACAAAACTAGTTCGTAGTTTCCAGGAAATTTGTCCTTTGAAGTGAACTCATCAAAGCGGTTCCTTTCGATAGATTTTCAGTCGCCGTGGCAGATTTTCAGTTTTGCCCATTTCCACTCATTTTCGCTGCATTTCCTCTCTTTGTAACACGGTGCGAGGTCTCAAAAGTGAAGACTGCTGCTTCAACTTGAATTCTAGTGTGCATTTGGACTGTTTTTTTGGTATTTCCAACTTTAGAAAATCCATTCTTGTAGTCCCTGCAAGTCCCGTACTCCCGTGTCGAGTCGGTTTGTGCAATGAACCGGGTAGACCGGTTAGCGACACGTGATTATCCAAATGTTTGTCACAGAACTATTTTGTCACGCGCTTGAGCTTGTAAAACTTATAAAAGGGTCGGAAGTCAGACTATTATATTGTCTAGTTTTAATTTCTCTGATATTCACTGATGAAATTATACTAAAACAATTATTCACTTCAGTCTCAGTGACTATTGGTGAATATTTACCTCGACTTCGTCTCGGTAAATATTCACCAATAGTCACTTCGACTTCAGTGAATAATTGTTAATTATTAAACAAAATCTTGAAATACAAATACGCGAAGACATAAATAAAGAAAATAACACTGAAAATATTGAATCCTTATTCATTGAAATTATAAACCCAAATTCAAAAAACATCATAGTTGGGGTAACTTACAGACCCCCAAATAATAAATTCAGTGACTTTGAACATCACCTTAAAAGTATTTTAACTCGCATCGATAAGGAATCTAAGCCATGTTACTTATTAGGTGACTTTAACATTGACCTTCTCAAATATGAATATTGTAACTTTTCAAACCAATTTTTTAACCAATTGACCTCTTCAGGTTTCATACCATTAATAACAAAACCAACAAGAATAACAAGAAGCACTGCAACACTAATTGATAATATATTTAGCAACCATACAATTGGATCTAATCAAATAAGCGGAATCTTATTTAATGACATATCTGATCACTTACCAATATTTCTTCTAAATTCTAGCCAAAATAATATTAAAAATAAAAGCTGCCCCACAGAGCAATATGCTTTGAGAGTAATGTCTGAAACAGCAATAAAAACATTTATAGATGAACTTAGTAATATAAATTGGACATCAATACTTACCCAAAATGATCCAGACATTTTGTATAAAGCCTTTATTATAAAATTTCAAGACCTCCACAACAAACATTTTCCATTAAAGATATTAAAGGCTAATCAAATAAAAAAGAGAAACAATCCATGGATATCTCAAGGTTTGATAAAGTCCTCCAAAAAAAAAGAAAAACTACATAAAAAAATTCTAAAAAACCCAAATATTACAAATGAAAAGAAATACAAAATGTATAGAAACAAACTAAACCATCTCATAAGAATCGCTAAAAAGAAATATTATTACAAGAAAATAGACGATGCAAAAAAAAATTTAAAGCTTACATGGAAAGCAATCAATGAATTAATCAACAAAAAACATAACAAAACAAAATTACCTCCTTCTTTTGAACTAAATGGAGAAAATATACAAGACTCCAAAACAATTGCAAATAAATTTAATGATTTTTTTATAAATGTTGGACCTAATTTGGCCAAAAAATTTGGTAAAAACTCAAAACAGTTTCTCAAACACCTGAAAGGCGAATATATCGAATCTATGTTCCTAAAGGAAACAAGCCCCGATGAAATAAAGGATGTAATAGACAAAATGAAATCTAAAAGCAGCTGTGGAATTGATGGAATTAGTTCTAAATTGTTAAAACAGGTCTCGCATTTGATATGTAAACCTTTGTGCCATCTATTTAACCTGACGTTTAAAACAGGCATTATCCCTAATGACTTAAAAATATCTTTAGTAACACCAGTATACAAGGCAGAAGACGAGAAAAAGTTCACAAATTACAGGCCAATATCAGTTCTTCCATGTTTCACAAAAATCTTAGAAAAAATTATGTATAAACGTGTAATACAGTATATTGAAAAGCATAAAATACTCTACGACCATCAATATGGGTTCCGTAAGAAAAGATCGACTAGCCTTGCCATAATTGAACTAGTAGACAAAATAACTAAAGCTATAGAAAATAACGAATATACTATAGGAATATTCTTAGACCTTTCAAAAGCGTTTGATACTGTAAATCATCAAATACTTCTAGATAAATTGTATTTTTATGGAATAAGAGGTATTTGCCATGAATGGTTTAAGAGTTACTTAACAAACAGAAAACAAATTGTTAAATACAATAACTTTAATTCATCTGAGAAAATCATAAAATGCGGAGTCCCACAAGGAACAGTCCTAGGACCATTGCTTTTTCTTTTATATCATCAATGACAGCCATACGTGCACATCAAAGCTATCCTTTATATTATTTGCTGATGATACTAATATTTTTGGTTCTGGGAAAGATCTCAGTCAACTAGAATCAATAGTCAATAAAGAACTTGATATTGTTCACAAATGGCTAAGCGATAATCAACTCTCGTTAAACATAAAAAAAACGAATTACATATTGTTTAAATCATATAAAAAAAATGAGAAAAGGAATGTGTCTCTTATTATCGATAAAGAATACATTCAAAAGGTTGAGGAAACTAAATTTCTTGGCATAATTATTGATCAACATTTAACATGGAAAAGACATATTGATTATATTTCAATTTTTTTTCTCCAAAATTTCAGGAATCCTTTGTAAAGTACGATATTACATCAACAAACAACTGTTATTAACTTTGTATAATACTCTTGTGTATCCTTACCTTTATTATGGAAACATCATATGGGCAAATAATTATAAAACAAGATTAAACAAAATTTTAGTGTTACAAAAGAAGATACTACGGATAATCACATTCTCCTCATACACAGCATCATCATTTCCACTTTTTCAAAATCTAAAACTTTTAGATGTTCATCAAATAAACATTTTTCAAATCAGTTCATTAATGTTTGATCTACATAAAAATATATTGCCACTATATTTTGATGACGTTTACTTAACAAATAAACAGATTCACAAACACAATACTAGGCAATCAAATAATTTGCACAAACAATATAATAAGACCAATTATGGTTATTTTTCAACAAGAAACATAAGTATTAATGTATGGAATAAGATACCACCAAACATAAAGGAATGTTACTCATACCCCATATTTAAAAGGAAACTAAAATCGCACTTGTTATCATCAACAAACCAATAGCGATCTAATATTATCATCAACAAACCAATAGCGATCTAATATTATCATCAACAAACCAATAGCGATCTAATATTATCATCAACAAACCAATAGTGATCTAATATTATCATCAACAAACCAATAGCGATCTAATATTCCATATTACAAATGTACTCACGGTTACAGTTATTATTTTCTGATAATTCAAATTTAAAACATTATTATGAGAACCATTATTTTTTACGACACCTATTTCAAACGTGTACTTATTTGTATGAATGCCACCTGATATTACCACAATGTAAACTATATACATTTTAACTTTAAAGGGAGACTACTAGAAAAAGCCCTTAAGGGTTTATTTAGTCTTCCTACCATTACAAGCAAATAATAATATATTGTAAAATAATAAAAAAGTATATTGAGGTGGACTAGCTGTAGCAATTTAACGAGCCAAAAGCTGGCATTTCGCTACATTCAAGCCTTCTAGTCGAGTACCAAGAATACGGTTTGTAATTCTCTTCAAGCCTCATGCAAGGATGGTTTGTGTACGTTTTGAGGACAGAAGCTTCTCCATAATTGTTTGTAGTATAGATTGACCGAAACTAAGCGGCTACGTTTGCTGAGAACACAGTTTATCATAACTGAATAACTCATATTGCTGTTTCCTGTAAACAGATAAACCTATCGATGTAGTATGCCTTTTAATTTACTGCTAATTTTATTTTCAAGACAATAAACCACAGAAGAAACCACCAAAATATTATTTCATGAAGTACCTTGTTTCAGTTGTTTGTGTGTCAAACAGAAACGGGGGACGCGAAGTTTGGTTCTGTGATAGCCACTGTAAAAGCTGCAGATCAGTCAGTTTCAATATATTGTTTTAGTCTCTAGTAAATTCTTATCATTCACGATTTCATGTTAGACAAGAGAGCGATTAAATTTTATAGCAATTATATTGTATTTTAGAATGTAGATTCGCCGGAAAATCTATTGCCGGGACACAGATAATTATCGATCTCTCTCATTTACGAACTAGCAATCCAGGTTTCACTATAAACAATGAACAAACTTAGGACTTATAAACTGATCATTACCTTAGTGATTTCTCCGCTGAATTCTCCCTGTAGCCCGGATCCAGTAACAGCACAACCTGAAAGCCGAACCAGGGAAAATACCCTGGGAAAAAATTACCCCAAAAGGATAAGAAACCTCTGCAGCTAGCACTACTTACTAGCAGGCCACTTCCCAAGCGATTTTAGCGACTATTCATTCGTCCAGCTTTCAACTCGGTCGCCAGCGGCTCTATTTCCCCCTAAATCAACAACATCCGGCAATAAATTTAAACAGAAAGACATATTACTATGTTCTGAAGAATCTGATGCAGATTTTAGGTCGTTATTTACTAAACCACAGCAAAATTCGCAGTGTGAGTTTGTAGACGATATAAGAAGAAATGTATGAGTTCGAAGCAACTTGAGAACGATGCGTTAAGTGTATGACGTCACATACGCTAAAACAATACTAGGCCTTCCTCGCCCACGGGAACGGATTCGCGTAATGGCGGAAGTGATTTTGACGGTAAACTCTCTTTAAAATGTGTGGTCTAATTGACCCCTTTGCAAACTTTTTTCACTGATTTGGATATTTCTGCCACTGTTTGTTCTTATGGAATACAAAAACGTGGCAAAAGAAATGGTCACATTTTGTCGTAGTGGCACTTTAAGCTTATGTATATTCAATTTATCAATGCCTCCTCCCAATTGAAAATTCTGAAGCACATGCCGGGGCCATAGGGGCGGGTATTGTAACAGCCAACTGTCCCCGATGGGCGGGGAAAGATCAGAATGTAACACTGTATAAATGTTACATTCCCTGCTATGTCCCGGGGGTCGGGGGGCCGGAGTTTCAATTGACTAGTGCATTATACGCGAGTAGAAGAAAGAAAGAAAGAATTACCTCGAGGCTTTCTTTGCTCGATACACTTGTTCCAGGGTTTGTTGAAGTATTTTCATTACTTTGGGTTCTCTCTCCACCAGACGAAAACTTGGTTTTGTCCGGCTGTTGGCTCGGCAGCTGGGAAGTCCCGGCCGTTGGTTGGATACTTTGTACAAATTCTCGAACTTCGACGCGAGAGTTTGTTTGGCTGGTTTGACGCAGCGCCATATTCCAAGTGAATGGTCGCGCTTGGTTAGTCCAACTGACAACTATGCATAAATAATGTAATGCAATCATGCGCGAAGTTCATTAATATTCATGTTATGAATATCAAAATCTGACACGCAACTACACCTTCTTAATCACACACATTTTTATCAACGCTAGATTTACTAGATCCTCAGGAGCTATAATTAGCACTCTGCACGTGTACGTGTACTAAATGGACTTAGCCTGCAAATACAGCATCGGGAGCCACAATCAAAGCGCGTCCCAAGAGAGACGTCTGCGATACGAGGCCAAACATTCCATACTGATGACGTTTGCGGCCAGGATCTGGTCGCGTCATTTGATTGGCTAGTATGCCTAATTATTATCCAGATATTATCGTGGCCGCATGGAATTTTCGGCCACACGTTTTGATTGTGGCTCCCGACGAGAGACGGCTGTATTCGCAGGGGGGCGGCCTTCACCTCCTCGGAACGTGGAATAGTACTGGCTATCCAAACAATGCCTAACCCTGAAACAATACAAACCCTAACCCTAAAACAATGCAATTCTTTGTCGGTGCAGTCCAAATGAGGTCCAATAAAATGCAAGGTTTTGAGAGGTGAAGGGCTGCTGTTCGCAGGCTGAGTTAGGCTCGGTTTCCAGCCGTGGGGGTTTCGGTGAGCCCGCGATCCCTTCCCCAAGTGGGGTAGGCTTTAGAGAAACGACACCCCAACGGCTGAAACCGATCCCAAGGCTAAGTGGGACTAAACAGGAAAATTATGTGGAGAGGTATATCACCAGATTAGATATAATAGATCTGAAATGCAGGGGGGAAGAGGGAGGGCGTCACTCGTATTATGACGTATTCATAAATGCTCTTCGATTTATTTAACAAATAAAGAAGCCTTATCCGAATACAAAGGAAATGCTTAAATTATAAAGCACAAGCCGAAGGCACGTGCTTTTGGCATTTCTAGAATGTTCTAAAATGACTGGAGTGCTTTAATGACAGAATAATACAGGACCAGGAGTTTTTTTTTATTTGCTTTATGATCTGATAAAGATTTAGACGCGCGAAGAAAGCAAACAAAGCAGTTCAAAACAATAAAACATGCTATACTTAACAATTATTCACCGAAGTGGAGGTGAATAGTGGTGGATATTTACCGAGCCGCTTTGGCGAGAAAAATATCCAACACTATTCACCGAAACTGATGTGAATAATAGTTTTAGTATATACCACACTGCAGGTGAATAGCCAGCGCCAAATACTTCTTTTATTTTCTGTAAATGGACAAAACTTCGCGCGAGGTTGTCGCTGCTTCGCTCGGAGGTGAATATGAAATCATATTCACTGTTTGTGTAGCCAATCAGAGCGCGCGAAAAGTGATATTCACTTTTGTGGTATATACTAAAAATAAATATTTTCTCTCTCGCGTGATTGATTTAATGCGTCACGTGACCCAATATGTTCACTCCGCGAGGGGGAAATATCAGCGAATACACCCCCTGTGAGCGTACAAGCGCGCCTCAAAGAACATATTTGAAGGATGAAACGTATAGGTAATCAAATGCGGATGAGTGACATTAGGGATACATTTCACGCGTGTTTGTCAAAATCGAAGCGGCGAGGGAAACTCGGCGAAGGAAATTGTGATTACTCGCTTCTATGATTGGCTGGCTGTGGGTAATTTGCGTTTGGTTTTACTACACTCAACTGAAAACCGCTCTGATTTCTCATGCTTTGCGTCATCGCATGGTCAAAATCGACAAACTATCGTATACTTTGTTAAGTACACTCTTTCATTGAATGACTTTTACCCTGGTTTACAGTCAGAGGTCCGAAGAAATAAAACAATTAGCGCTGAAGGTCTCGTATGCCGGGCTTCTCAACCCTAACCATGGGTAACTGAGCCGTTTAATATTAACAACAACGTACAACAAAATACAAGAAAGGGCAGTTTTTACTAAATCAGTTCTACGTTTACCTAGTTGAAAATAACTTATTGAACAAATTTCAATCAGGGTTTAGACCATTCCATTCTACTGTCACTGCTCTCGTAGATATTACTAATGAATGGTATATAAATATTAAGACTGTGGATCATTCATTTTATTTTGATATCAAAGTTTTATGGCGTGCAACCCAAAACATTATCGTGGTCAGTTTTCTAACTATTTATTCCAACGCTCTCTAATTAATGGCACCCTTTCGGATCCAAATATAGTCAAGTGCGGAACCCCACAAGGGGCCATTGTGGGCCCTCCGTTATTTTTACTGTATATATATCAACGCCTTACCGAACTCTGGTTAGCTCAGAACCGCCTCCAGGTTAGCTCAGTGGTTAAGCTCCGGTCTGTTGAGCGGGAGGTCGCGGGTTCAAACCCCGGCCGGACCAACTCTCAGGGTCTTAAAATAACTGAGTAGAAGGTGCTGCCTTTGTGAAACAACTGCAAATGGTTAGACCTTCACGTCTTCTCTGATAAGGACGTAAAATCGTAGGACTAGTGTCCCCAATTAGTTGCAAAGCTAAATACATTTGACACTTAAATAAAGTTACTTACTTACTCTAACCTGGTATCTAATGTTCGAATCTACGCTGACGATACAAGCAAGACCACAGTACATATTTATAAAAACTGAGTCGACACCGGCATTCAGAAATAGGTATAAGTGCTAAATCGAGTCAGATTGCCGTGATCATATTGTTTGATGAAGCCAGTGCCGCTTTTAATGCTGTTCTCAGTTAATTATTCGCTTCCTTGTTTATCGACAATACCGGTTAGTAGACCAACCCATTGTGTTATTGAAGCGCGTAAAACAATATTCCTTTAAGTGTAATTCGTACGTACAGTGGTTCTTAAAGTTGGGCTCTACATACAAGCCCGCGATACCTGCTGCTAACTGTCCAGCGTTAAACCCCACTGTAGCCAGGCCCATAGCCACTCCTCGCTTTTTCTCGTCCTCAAACTTATCGGCAACAACAAGAAGCCCATTCGAATGCAACATTCCGTTGATGAGACCTTGAGTAGCAGAGAGTGAAATTATGATAGATACATAAGGGACGAACCGGTACCACGACTCGAAGATGAAAAACATCAAATGCCCCAAATCCATTAGGGACAAAATCCACACTCTCTTGACCTTTAGGTAAGGCACCAATCTAGGACAGACACGAGACACCACTAGCATATAGCCCCCTCCAATGAACCTCGAAATGCCATAGCTCGTCATGTAGTACACGTAATGGTTCCGTGGGCGGAAGGGTGCGTCAGGAATTGCTATTGTTGTTAAAACCGATGTCTGAGAGGCGAAAACTGCAACAAAATCCAAGTAGAAGAAAGTTATTAATGGGAATACTTGCATGAGAAGTAGGATTTTGTCAATGCAGGACGTCTCACTCGAGTTAGCGTCTTCACAAACAGTTTTCTTGCTCGTCATAGTTGAGTTCTTCAGGTCTTGTTTGTTCTTCTTAATTTTGTTTTGGAGGTTGTTACTAATGGCTGTGCGATCTTCGCTTTCGTCAGAATCTTCGTCATCCTCGCTACCCACTGCCATATACTCGAGGTCACGTTTCTTGTCTAGGTCGTTCTTGTCCAGTATCTTGTAGAGTAGCAGAACAAGAAATGATATCGGCAGGCTTGTGGCTACTGCTGTACGGGGAGCTATACAGAACCACGTAGTAAGGGCTACGGTAGGAAAAATAGAACGGGAGACATGTCTTAGTAAAACTAAACCACTCACATTATTAATAGAATGGAGAAAACTAACAACACGAACGTGAGCTTAGGATATTTATAGTGCTTGTCTGAGATCTCTATTCTGAAATCAGTTGTACAAAAAGAAAATCACTGTGTCGAGGGGAGTTCAAATTCGATGCAGATTTGTTTTCTGGTACCAAAGAATGTTGTGTTATGTGATGGCTGCATGCCTTACTCGTTTCAAGGCGACAAAGCGATTTTGATTTCCGAGGGCATCAAAATTGCTTAGTCACCGAAGAACGAGTAATTAAGCATCTTAATTCATTGTTTGGAAGGTTATCTAAATAAGATACGGATGCATACAATGAGCTCGATGATAACCATTGTTAACATTGTTAACCAACGCATTGTTGATAATAATTATGAGGGTAAAACGCAAAACAATAGCTGTTTGAAAGGTCAATTGTTAACGTTTTATCGCAAGGATTTTGGTTGTTAGTTGGTTCAAATATTTCCAACGATTGCTGCAAGTAACAGTCGAGAAAGGGAAGTGACAGAATTCGAGAGGTCTACGCCGGGTTCGAGTCCAGTTAAGTGCCCGTCTATAAATTACAGAATATAAACTCATAAATTATATAACGTTCCTGGGATGTTATATATCATCCCAGAGATGATGTACATGGGTTGATTCTATAGGAAATTCCACGTTGCACAAGAAAATCGATATCAACGGAGTTGCTTCCTTCAATCGCATAGTCCGATGAATTTCTTGAAGATTTAGTACTTTTGTTGATATTTTGCTAAGTTATAAATTGCGCGCGTAACCTACAGTAGTGATTCCACTCTGAATCATCACTCCTCTCAACCATTCAGCGTCTAATTCCGCAAACGCACTCGTTCGATTCAGCTCTGCATGACTATGCGATTCTATAAGACACTGGATGTTGAGCTGGATTGATGACCGCGACACATCAAAGATAACCGAGCTATCTATGACCTAGCTATTCTTGGGTTGCACGTTACGTCATCGCCGCCATGTTGGTGGAAGTTAACAATAGATTCCTCGTTAGCTTCTTTTGTTAGTTCCACCAACATGGCCGCCACGGCTTTGTTATTTGAATCTCTGGGGATTGGTTGCAACCCAGCAATAAGACACAGTATCTCCCCACTCTGGAACACTGAACTGATTGCGTTCTGATTATTTTAAATTTCAAATCGATACGTTATGGTTATATTATTAACGCACGAGAAGGTATATTGTTAACGCATGAGAAGGTACGTTGTTATGAAATCTCTTGAAGAAATAATATGTTCCCCAAAGGATTTGATGAACACAACAACCAGACAAAGTAAAATTAATGTCAATTGTTTGACATTAAATGCAATGAAAGCAAAATGATATAACAGTCGAAATAACAAAATAATAATACTATAAAACACTGAATTTTATCGGAACCTAAAACAACCATAGGGGCTGATCAAAGTCAGGACCCGGCTAATCCACATATCGAATCAGTGGAATTCGGCATGTTGATTTTTGTCGGGAGGGAGTAAAACCCTCGGAGCAAAGGCAAGATTAACCAACCAATAGAGGTTTTGCACCACCACGTGATGGCAGCCATGTTGGTGGCCAGAACAATGAGATTTGTTCAATCATGTGAAAAATTTAATCTCAAAGGAATAACATTCTATTGTTCTGGCCACCAACATGGCTGCCATCACGTGGTGGTGCAAAACCTCTATTCAGCTAATAAAGATATTGGAAACAAATTGCCTTCTTTGCCACTTACCTGTATAATACAACGAGGACACCAAGGCAACATAATTATCACCCGCAACGAATGCAATAATCATTTCTTCGCCATTTTGAAATCTCGCTGCTAACGATAGCGAAGTAACGACGCTTAATGACGATCCAACTCCTACAAAACCAGTACCCAGTAACTTTAGAGGAACGTAATCCTCCAGACCAATCAAAGCTATGCCCAAGCAGTTTACTAAAACAACCACAACATAGGATACTTGGAATGATCGATGAACAAACCACGGTGCCACAACTTGAACAATAATTACAGGAATATTCATAGCGATTACGATTGCCGTAGAAGGTAAATTGCTCCCAGCGAGGATATCCTGAATTGCAACTAAAGCAATTCGTTGAGTTAAAATAGATAAGATACCATAGAGAATAAAGCAGATGATGTTTCTGTAGCCTTGTCGTTTTGCCATGTTTCTTTGCGAAACCGAGGAGAACATTTGGCTGCCACGTCGGTGATTTGAATTTTAAAATTGAAAGCCAAAAATGAAGTTTCTTTGATCAAGCGAATACAATGCATACATATATGCATAACAGGGTCGTTCATCCAAAACTTGTTGACGGTGTTGTGCATTGTATTGCAGTGCAGTACAATAAATAATCAACTACGGCTTTAGTAATCAGTCTAGTAAAATCCATGCATCTAGAATTCTTGAAAGGCTGATCTAGTACATTTACAGGTAAGTTGTTCCGTGAGCGAATCGTGTTAAGAAAGAAGTTCCCATAATTATACACGATCAGAAAGGCTCCAGAGATTTTCTTGTGTTGTTGATAGACTAGCCGTGACTGCGAGTTTCCTTTTTGTTTGGTTTTGAATTATTAAAGATTCGAGCAGCCTACCCACGAGTATTTTGTGCGCCAATCTAATCACAATTTCAAGCATGTAATGCGGCTCATTTTGTGAACTAATTTATGCGTGTGCAGTTATTTGTTCCTTTCGCGAATATTTGAGCAGTCTGGGTACAAGACTTATATTTGCGTAGTCAAATCCGCGTATATCGGCCGGTCATTCCGGCCGGTTTGTTGTTATATCCATTTTTTTTTAGAAAATGAAAGGTAAATGCGTGATCTGTCAAACATTTGGTTCGTACATTTGACGTTTCCTATATCGGCAGCTTAAATGATATTTTTGAAAATGAGGCGCATTGGCGATATTTAGTTGTCTCACAGGCTTACCATCCTCAAAATTGGTTTTGGGCTTCCTGTTATGGCGCGCCGTTTGTTTCAAAATTATTTATTACCGTTATTGACTTATTTTACCTACCTGTAATAAATTACCTTGAACCTTCATGCGACTTTACTACCTCATATCGTCAGTTTTACTACATTGATGTGTGGCGGTTTACTATATACCTTCATGACCTTGATGTCATTATTGTAAGATATGTCTGTTAATACTACCTTGATGTGTGTTACTCTACCCTGATGTATGTTTTACTACCTTGATGTGTGTGTTATACTACCTTGATGCAATTTTCTCTACCTTGATGCGTGTGTTATTTTACCTTGATGTGTGTGTGATACTACCTTGATGTGTGTTTCTCTACCTTGATGTGTGTGTTATACTACCTTGATGCGATTTGCTCTACCTTGATGCGTGCGTTTCTCTACATTGATGTGTGTGTTATTCTACCTTGATGTGTGCATTTCTCTACCTTGATGCGATTTTCTCTACCTTGATGTGTGTTTAGTCTACCTTGATGCGATTTTCTCTACCTTGATGCGTGTTTCTCTACCTTGATGTGTGTGTTATACTACCTTGATGCGATTTTCTCTACCTTGATGTGTGTGTTATTCTACCTTGATGCATGCATTTCTCTACCTTGATGCGATTTTCTCTACCTTGATGTGTGTGTTTAGTCTACCTTGATGCGATTTTCTCTACCTTGATGTGTGTGTTTAGTCTACCTTGATGCGATTTTCTCTACCTTGATGCGTGTTTCTCTACTTTGAAGTGTGTGTTATTATACTACCTTGATGCGTATTTCTCTACCTTGATATGCGCTCTTTATTAATAATTTTATTCATCCTTATACAACAATAGTACATTGGATTTTTTACAGTAATTAAGTACAAACTAACGGACTAAGGTTTTACGAACTAATACAGTAATATCGTAAAAATATTTAGCAGATATCTTCATGATTGACTCATCATTCATGGATAGTAAGTACAGAAATAAAGACTTTCTATCGAATGATTTAAAATTATTTTTAATTACATGTAATTTGTTGATGAATTCTTCTCTTATACTCATAAAATCATTATTCTCACAGATCATCACATAATGGTATTCGTCTCCCACTTGATTTGAGTTACAAATGGGACAAATGCGTTTTTCAACTGGGGTATTATTGTATCGTCCAGTTTCTATTGGCATCTTATGTGCTGATATTCTAATTTTAGACACTGCCTGACGATGTTTACTATTTGTGACGTATTTTAGATATTTTTCAAAGTATATGTTTGATTTAACTGAAGTGTACGTACGTAATTTACCACCATTATGTACGTGTGGGTCACTTCTATTTTTCTTAACTTGAATTTGCCAGAATTTAATGTAACGATCGAAAAGTTTTGCCCTAAAAAAAATAATGAATGCACCTATATGTTTAGGAGGTACACATAGATTTGAAAATTTGCCAAGATCACAAAATTGTAGTAAATAGTTGGTGAATATTACGCCCTGGGAATTTAATTTCAGACATAAATTCGAGGCTTTGCCGACAAGGGTATCATTATAGTTAGGATCACTTAAACGTAACCAATATTTCAAGACCAAAGTTGAAATCTGTACAATTAAAGGTACTCTTCCTAACTCAGCATATACTGCCAGGTTTGTTGCTTTGCGGTGGACCCCCAAAACACGCTTGCAAAATTTTAGATGAAGCTTTTCTACACAATTTACCGCTGTAAATATTTTGTTTAAAACTATCAAAACTCGATAATTTTCCCAAACAGTAGACTCCCCAAATTTCACAACCATATAGTAACACGGGAGTCACTACGGAATTGAAAAGTTTCAATAGTACTTTTACAGGCGCGTTTTCTAAAGTCGAAAAACACTTGAATATGTGTTTTATGCTACCTTGATGTGTGTCAGTGTTTGTTATACTATCTTGATGTGTGTAATATACTACCTTGATGTGTGTTTCTTTTTACCTTGATGTTTGTGTTATACTACGTTGATGCAATTTTCTCTACCTTGATGCGTGTTTCTCTACCTTGATGTGTGTGTTATACTACCTTGATGTGAATTTGTCTACCTTGATGTGTGCATTTCTCTACCTTGATGCGATTTTCTCTACCTTGATGTGTGTATTTTTCTACCTTGATGTGAATTTCTCTACCTTGATGCGTGCACTACCTTGATGTGTGTTATACTACCTTGATGCAATTTTCTCTACCTTGATGCGTGCTATCTTTTACCTTGATATCAATTTACTACCGTGATGTGTGTTAGCTTGATATCAATTTACTACCTTGATGTGTGTTAGCTTGATATCAATTTACTACCGTGATAAGTGATTTAATGCCACATGGCTTTCCACATTCCTATCCAAAGCAGCTCCAATTACTCTCTCACAAGCAGTTCTGTTAGCCTGAAGCCTCAGGAGGAAATCTTGCAGAGCACTGGAGTCTGATGCATACAGTCTCCTTTCAACTTCGCCACAGAGACTTCCCACAGATTCAAGAAAAAATGTCCACTGATCTTCCGCCATTGTTTAAACATATTTTATACGGCATGTTGTAAACCGCGGACTGGACTCAAACTAATATGGACTGGACTGGACTCAGAAAACGCGGACTCAGATAACGCGATTAAACTGCAACTGGATTAAATCGTGATGTCTGTCGCATACCAACAGAGATAATTACCGATAAGCTTTTTAGAGGTGACAGGATCAATTAGCAGATCAGTCCCGTAACACTATCAACTTGGGACAAGAAACCATTGAGCCGTCAACTGTGTTGGCGGGAAAATAACCTCCAAGGTAACGGAAAACTGGCTTGCTTTGATTTTTATAGTATTTGTATGAAATCATGTTACTGAATTTGACTGTATTAAATTGATATCAAGGTAGAAAAGATAGCACGCATCAAGGTAGAATAACACACACATCAAGGTAGAGAAACACGCATCAAGGTAGAGAAATGCACGCATCAAGGTAGACAAATTCACATCAAGGTAGAAAAACACACACATCAAGGTAGAGAAAATCGCATCAAGGTAGAGAAATGCACGCATCAAGGTAGACAAATTCACATCAAGGTAGAAAACACACACATCAAGGTAGATAAAATCGCATCAAGGTAGAGAAATGCACGCATCAAGGTAGACACATTCACATCAAGGTAGAGAAAATCGCATCAAGGTAGAAAAACACACACATCAAGGTAGAGAAAATCGCATCAAGGTAATATAACACACACATCAAGGTAGAGAAACACGCATCAAGGTAGAGAAAATCGCATCAAGGTAGTATAACACACACATCAAGGTAGAGAAACACGCATCAAGGTAGAGAAAATCGCATCAAGGTAGACTAAACACACACATCAAGGTAGAGAAATGCATGCATCAAGGTAGAATAACACACACATCAAGGTAGAGAAAATCGCATCAAGGTAGTATAACACACACATCAAGGTAGAAAAACACACACATCAAGGTAGAGAAAACCGCATCAAGGTAGTAAAACATACATCAGGGTAGAGTAACACACATCAAGGTAGTATTAACAGACATATCTTACAATAATGACATCAAGGTCATGAAGGTAGTAAACCGCCACACATCAATGTAGTAAAACTGACGATATGAGGTAGTAAAAATTAAGTCGCCATGAAGGTTCAAGGTAATTTATTACAGGTAGGTAAAATAAGTCAATAACGGTAATAAATAATTTTGAAACAAACGGCGCGCCATATCCTGTGGCTACAATTTCACCGCATTATGGGCTTAATCTGCATACTTATTCAAATGCAAATTAGGTCATGTACAAAACCCCAGGACCGTGGTATGATAATCAGTTCTTCCTTTTGTGCTTACACAAACAAGGTCAGTGATTCGAGGTCATTTTCTTTTTGAGTTCTTTCTTGTGTCTTCTTTCTTTTTCAGTTCGGAACGATTGCAGAATACCCCACCACTTGGTTCATTAATAATGCATTTTCTCAAATTCTCATACAAACCCTGAAATTCAAATAAATCTTACCCATTTTCAACTCCAAATCATTCATAGAACGAGTCTAAATACACCTGAGCTATTGTTTATTTTTTAAACGAAAATATTCAACCCAATTTTTTTCGAAAATGCTCTCATACAATTTTTTTAAACTTTACAGTCTTGAAGGCCTACATTTAGACTACAAGGAACACTAGGTCGTTTTAAAAGTTTAGGTCTAGATTTCGAGAAAATTGATGATACGCTGTGTTGGTATGGTAACACCGATGTCAAACAAACCTACATTTTTGGAACGTTTATTCTACTTCTAGTAAATGGGTGAAGTGGCTAGCCCGACCGAGCTCTGACAGTGGAGAGGATATGGTGCGTCCCAGGAAAATCCAGGGGAGCCACCTTAAACCATATCGCCAACAATTTAACATTCATTTCTTTATTTGCCACAGATATAAATACCATGATTACATGAATATACGGGGTTGCAAGTGGCGAGGGAGCCCAAATAGAAACCATTAGGCTTATGTGATTTTGGGCTACCTCTTTGACAACTGATTGTATTAAAAACATTTCAGGAGCGGCGCGAAAGAACATGTATGGTAAAAAAACAAGCATAGGACTAGTATAGACTAATTAAACAAATAAATAAATAAAGTTGAGAGAAAAAGGGACGGATTCAAAGATGGGAGAAAAGATACATTTTCAGTTTCGTCTGAAACAAGGAAATGATCGTGGCATTACGAATGTCGGAGCTCAGCGTGTTAAAGAATTTTGGACCCTGTTAATTAGCAGAAAACTGTCTAATTTTTGTTCTACGTTAAGGAGCATAAAATAGACTACTTCTTGTATAGTGACTGTGTACTTGATTGGTTCGTAAAATTGAATTCTCAAAGCTTCGAGGAAGTAAATTGTTTTTATACGAATACATAAAATTTCCTACATGAAATAAGTAGATATGTTCGAATTTCAGGAACGTAAGCTCCTTCAGAACCACGCTCACACTCTGAACCTATTTTAAAATCACTAAATCTGCTTAAATTTACTGATATTGTTACTCTCCAAATTTCTTGCTTTGTATTTCAATGGACTCGTCATTTAACTCCTATTTCTTTTGAAAATACTTTTAAATATGTCTCCTGTGTACACTCCTATAGTACCCGTCAATCTAAGAATAATAATCTATATTTGGAATCTGTTACGACTCAATATGGATTACGATCGCTTAAAATTATTGGACCTAAAACATGGAATTCACTTCCTTTGAACATTAGAGATGTAAACTCTCTCTCCTCTTTCCGTAACCTTCTCTTCAGTCATTTAATAGATAACTATACTCACACTAACTGATTATATGTACGTGTTATTTTCCTACTAGAGAAATACTATTTTATAAAAAAAAAAAACTGTGTTTAAACTTGATCGCATTCTTTATAAAATAATTAGCTTAAAGGGTCATCCTCTCGATTAGCTGTGCTATTTAGGGCGGCCCTTACTCAATTGTGTACTTATATTTGTAAACTAACTTGTTCAAAACTGTAAGTAAATGTTATTATCATTAATATTTGTATTTGTATAATCCTGCTATTTTGTACACATGAGTTAAATAATAAAATGAATGAAAAAGAAAAAAATGAATGGGTCGGTGTGCACGTCAAATGCCTCCTTGTTAATGATTCTAATTGCACGTTTTTGAAGCATAACAATAGGATTAAGGTTGAATGGATACGTTGAGCCCCAGACCGTAATATTGAAGATATGGATATACAAGAGAATAGTATAAAGTACGTAAGGATGGAAAGGCAAAACCTTGATTTATATATAATTCCAACTGATTCAGAGAGATTTTACTGGCAACGTGGGAAATATGCGGTTTCCAAGACATATGATCATCCAAAATTACACCAAGGAATATGACCTCTTTGACCTGATCGATCCTATGATTAGTTATAATAATAATCTTTAATCCATAAAACACCGATAATGGTACATAGGATACACTACAAGATAACTTCAAGAATTACTAGTACAACTACTAAATACAATCAAAATACGATGGCAATATTCTGCAACTAATTTCATAGAAGAATCGTCATGCATATTCAGAAGATATAAAAACAGATCTCTTGTGTTAAGCAAACGAAACGAGGTATTTCGGTTATGCAAATTATCCAAGAACTCATTCCTTAATTTCACAAACTCTTCATGGGTACATGACATCAAATAATGACATTCATCGCCGACCTCATTCAGGTTACATAATGTACATTTACGATCTTCATAAGGAACCTTAGTATAACGACCAGATTCAACCGGTAGTCTGTGCGCTGATATTCTCAATCGTGTTACAGCCTGTCGATAATTAACGTTTCGAATTTCTGTCAAATATCTTTCAAACCCGAAGTTAGTCTTGACATGGCTGAAAGTTCGGAGTTTACCACAAGTACGACCTTGTTGAATCTGGTCTTTCCAAAATTTAGTAAAAAGGTTGTGTAACTTCGCTTTCAGATATCTGCCTAAAATTGGTAGCTGATTCAGTGGTATGTTAAGGTCAGTTAATGACCTGAGTTCACACCAATTTAATAGATAATTTATAAATACCACAGCCTGATGGTTAGAGCGAATACAAACTCGTGCAGCTTCACCAACGAGTGTGGTATCATAAGAACTGTCTGTAATGCGTACCCAATACTTTGCCACTGGGAGGAAACTTGTGCAATTAAGGGAACTCTGCCTAATTCACCATAAATTGCCAAATTGGTAGCTTTAGAATGGACCCCCAAAATACGCTTGAAGAATTTTAGTTGTAATTTTTCTAAATTACTTACAATCTTAAATAATTTTTGCTTAAAGGCTTCGAAAGACGACATTTTCCCCAGCAAATACACGCCCCATATTTCACATCCGTATAACAGAACTGGGACAACCATCGAAGAGAAAAGTTTTAGTAACACTTTAACAGGAACATTCTCCACGTTTGACATTTTCTTCAAGATCCCATTATATGCTCGTAACGCCTTATTATAAAGCGTTTTCATGGCAAGTTTAAAATTACCTCTGAAGTGAAAAGTTATCCCAAGATATGTATATTCTTCTACACACCCTAGTTCAGCGTCCCCCAAAAACCACTTGGACGTTAGATATACCCGTCTTTGAGCCTGTGTCCCAAATATCAAAATTTTTGATTTTTTCAAATTGACCTTTAGCTTCCATTTCCGAGTATATGACTCCAACTTCCTAAGACAGCATTGCAATCCTGACTCAGACTCCGATAAGAGTATCAAATCATCAGCATATAAAAGACAACTTAGTTTAGTATCACCAAGACTCACCGGATTACATATGGATGTGAACAAATTTGGTATATCATTGATGAAAATATTAAAAAGCGAAGGACTAAGATTACATCCTTGTTTAACACCGATATGCGACTGAAAAAAGGGTGTGATGCCCTGTTCTAGCTTTACTGCTGATTTAACCGATGAATACATACTTAAAAGAATACCAACAAATTTCCTACTACAACCATATTTAATCAATTTAAAAAATAACCCCTCCCTCCAGACACTATCATAAGCCTTTCGAAAGTCAATAAAACAAGCAAATAATGGTTTATTCCTAGATTTATAGAAATCTATCAAAGTTTTCAAAACTAGCAAATGATCCGATGTTCTAAAGCCATGCCTAAAACCTATCTGAAACTTATTCAAAATGTTATTTTCCGCCAGGAAGAGGTTAAAACGTTCATTAAGAATTAATGTGAAAAATTTCCCCAAACAACTACTAAGGCAAATGCCCCTATAATTACTGGGGTCACCTTTACTCCCGGACTTATGGAGAGGCACTATAAAACCTTCCGACCATGCACTCGGGAAGACACCGCTAGATAAAACCATATTAAAAAGTTTAACGAAATAAGGTGCTAAAGTTGCAATCGAAGATTTAATTATCTCATTAGTCACAGAGTCACTAGCACATGCCTTGTTATTTTTGAGTCTCTTAGATAATTCACAGACCTCTTCCACTGAAATCGATTGATCAAGAATTTCATTACTTTTGACGGCCCAAAAGTGAAAATCCTTAACGAAAAGAGCCTCGTTGCTAATGTTCTCAGAAGAAAAATTAACTTTGTTCAGATCCTTGAAATAGTTAAACCACTCAGCAGATTAAATATCTCCGGAAACACCATTAGAATGATTCTGTTTGATAGAGTTTACGAGATTCCAAAACTCTTTCGGATTAGATTCTGACAAAATTTGGATTTTATCCAAAATTTCACTATGAAAATTTCTCTTTTGCCTCCTTATCAACCTTTTATACTCCTTTTTTGTTGCAAAGAATTTGTGCCTCAAAAAGGGATCATTAGGGTATTTCGAGAGTAAGTTACCTAAATTTTGTAGCTCCTTTTTAAGATCATGACAACTTTTGTCAAACCACTTTTGTTTTTGTATCCGATTCGATTTTGATTTACCTGTCCGTTTCCGTTTCTCAGGTATCACTTTTCTAGCTACGTCAATTATTACTCCTGTAAATTTGTTTACAACAGAATCAATGTCCAAACTATTTTCATCTGATGAAGAAGAAAACAAAACGTCCAACTTATGAGAAACCTCATTAGAGTTAAGAGACTCATGTAACGCTCCCTTAATATCTTCACTCCATCGAAAAGACAAAGGATGCGGTTGCAATTTAACCGTATTATCCAAAACATTCGGAATTTTAATCTTCATAACAAATGATAAAAAGCAATGATGAGAAAATTCTGTGAGGGAGGAAACTGAAAAATGACTTATAAACGGAAAAAGATTTTGAGACACAACGGCATAGTCAACCACACTAGCACCATTGTAAGTTTGGCACGTGAATTGACCAGTGAAATCTCCCTTTGACCTTCCGTTTAAAGCGATCAACTCATTTCCACAACACAGTTCTGACAGAGATCTCCCATATGCATTCACTTGTGTATCTTTGGAGTTCCGTCGATCAAGTATAAACGGCGTATTCGGCAAGTTCAAATCATCATCAATATAGTCATTCAAATTGCCCATTCTGGCATTAAAATCGCCACATAAAATCACTTCGCCTAAACTAGAAAATTTATAAATGCTATTTTGGAGAACTTCAAAGTGGTCCAAATCCAAACGTTTCTCCCTGGAGGAGTTTTGAGGTGGAATATACACAGTGCAAATAAAAATATCATGCGGTAGAAGGAAAAAACTCTTGTCTAATTTCCACCAGACAAACTCATCACAACTTTCTTGATCCAAGAATTTAATTCCCTTACGGAGGGACGACTTGACCAAAATTGTGATACCCCCTGAGTTTCTGCGAGCATTCCTCGGTATTTTCCTGCATTTAGAAAAAGAAACGTATCCGTCTATATTAACTTCACTACCATCAGTCAACCACGTTTCGACTAGCGACACACAATCAAACTTTTCAATTGTTGATAAGAAATCAGAGTCATTAAGCTTTCCGGACAAACCCTCGATGTTCCAGGAACAGAACCTTAGAAAATTCTTGTTGACAGGCATAATAAGAGAAGCATTCACCCATAACAGTCAACAAAAGATAACATAAAAAACAAGTTAAAGGAAATAAACACCAGACACAAAAAAGCAAACAGAAGAACGAAAAAAAAAAAAACTCAATGACCACACTATGAAAAGTTAATCTAGAATTACAATATACTAAACAGGTACCCTGACCTGCTGCTGGGGGAAACCAAACTGTGGAGTATAAAACCCAATCCCTGGTGGCATGGGAGGAAACGGAACTTGTTGCTGATTGAATGTGGGCAGTGGTGCATTTGACTGTACTAACAGTTTTAGAGTGCTAGCTATTTCAGATAATTGATTCTGCACCTCTACCATTCTTGGCGAAATCCTAGTATCAACTGACCGTTCCTGTTGCTGTTTTACCATTGCGACCCGTGGACGTGATTGATGATCCAGACCCCTGTCACGTGGCTGTTGACTTCTCATCCTTGAGCGAGGAGAGTCTCGTCTTGGACGTAACACAATACCTAGCGCTCGACGTATGCCACTTTTTAAATTCCCTGCAAACACTGGAACACCGAATTTCTTATTTAAATGTTTTGCATCATAGAATAGGGCTTTGTCCCTTAAGTTTCCGTTGTCCACAAGAGTGACAACCGGAAAGTCAATTGTTTGCCTTGGTTTAAAAACCATATAATTGGATTTCTTTACATTGATTGACAGCTGATTACAGTCTTAAACCATACAGATAACTTGTTCATTTCAATGGCAATTGTATTCATCAGACATGATAAAAAAATAGATTGGTGTCATCAGCAAATAAAACTAGTTCAAAAACATTTGAGGCATTACAAAGATCATTAATGTATATCAAGAAGAGCAGCGGGCCGCGGATTGAGCTGGGATACTCCACACTTATTACTCGGGCAAGGCCTTCGGCCGGCACGAGTCTTAAATCGCAAGTGTTTGTTTTTTCTTCAAGTCGAGCTTTTTCGCCGTTAACCAATCAGATTACACATACAGGAGCCCATTGTTCGATGGACAATATTTCCCGAGGGAGGGCTAGTGGAGGGATTAATCGACCTTTCATGAAGCGTTGCAGTATATTTGATGGAGGATGGACAAGAAAACATACAGTGTGTTAAGAAATGCGAGTAACAAGAAGTATCAGACGTTTTGTTAATAAAAACAGCTCCTGCATTGCTCAACGCGGATCTTTTTTTGTTCAACATCTACATTTCGAGGCGGGTGGTGTGAAGGATGAAAATATTACCCAGAGGTCTAATTCGATGAGATTCAGTTTCTCGCTCGCTGTCCATCGAGGCTTCGAGTTTTCAGGTGAGTTTTGCATGTTTTTTTGTATTTTGCATCTTGTACTCAGTACTTACACATCACTTACATTAGTACACTGTCATTCATACAGTCGTAACTACGACGCCAGACAGTTCTAAGGTACAAAAATCTCTTTACGAGTACTTTTGAACTTCAGTGAACTCAAAAAATACTCATAACCGGGTCATAAGAATACTAAAAAAATACTCATAAGAATACTCAAAAGAATACTCTCAACTGAGATACAAATAAACTGTCAGCAAAGTGATAATTGGTTTCTGCATTTTTTGCTATACACAAAGCAAGTATTAAACTGCAATATACAACAATTTTGTGATCCTTGATCACACTTCTGTTGACATGATACTTGGCGATTTCGGCACTTTCTCAGTGTAACTGTAAGCATGTACGTTCTGAAATTGTTAAACTTAAAGCAAAAGTACACTTGCAAACTTCGCTAAATTCTCCATTAAGTTCATGTGCATTTATGTTGAAATCCCGGCGCTTTCTCAGTGTAAGCATATTAATAATTCATTTTGTCAAATTTTCATACAACCAACCATTTAAAATTGCAGAATACCCCTTCCGCTCAAAAGATCGCTTGAAAACTGCGCTAAATTCTCCACTTTAGTTCAGGTGTATTTAGACTCGTTCTATGAATGATTTTGGGTCGAAATGGTTAAGTTTTTTTATTATTTCAGGGTTAGGTTCCCAGAAGGTTTGTATGAAAAAGTTGAGAAATGAATTATTAATGAACCAAAGGAGGGGGTATTCTGCAATTACTCCCTGTGTGTGTTAACAAGCTTATATTGCCTGTCAAAAACCAATAATATATTTACACACCCATATTTTTATATTTGCAGGCATAATAATTATTCCCACTGTTGTACGGTACTTCCCAGTGAGGCTGGCCTTAAGTGAACTCCTGTAGTGTTCTCCAAAAAGCTGATTCAGTCCAGAAAAATGACCAGCCTGCAGATTACATATATCCATGTACAAGGCACATATTACCAGTTAACCATAGAACTTTGTACCAATGCACTGAACAAATGTTGCTCTGAATTTTGAACATCACAGGACAATTAACTGTTATATATGTAGATCTATATCAATGCTACATGTATGTATCCAGTCTTCACTAAGGTGCTGGAAATGAAAGCACCTATTTGGAGATGGTACATCTCTGCAGTTGACAGTGGAAGTAGTTGATAATTTACAGCTAAATAACTTTTCAGTGACATTGAGGGGAATTGTACCCTGCACCATTGTATTTCCCTATATCATGCTGTATGCCTTAATCAAGCTAATGAACTCCAAATCTGATTCAGAAAGTCCAGAAAAATGACCAACAAGGAACATCATATTACCAGTTCAGCACGGAACTTTATACCAGTTCATTGGGAGCACAGCTGCATGTAGTTGACAATGGATGTAGTTGGTAATTGACAGCTAAATAACTGTTTCAAATGACGTGGAAGGGAATCTCATACACTCGAAAATAAAAACTGTGGATGGAAGGACCCAGGTAAAATAGAAACACAGAAATAGTTACTGACAGCTGTAATCTAGGAAAACCATTCACCTGCTTCAACAACACCTGAGTTTATGATCATCTACATTCTGAAAGAACTGTTATTGAAAGGAAAGTTTATAGACATGATAAAATGTAACTGCATAACTCCTCTACTGATAAGAAAATGTTTGCTTTAAACTCAGTCAGCATACTAATTTTGATGTGATCTTTTGTATGGTGGTATTTTTAAAATTCAATTAAATAATATTTTACATACTCAGACACAATCATTTATCGTTTATAACATTGCTAATATATGTGGCACCAGCCTAGTCCCAGGTATTGTGGCTGGGCTTTTTTCTGATTGTGTTAACAGATCCCAGTGGTTTGTACTGGTTTGTGACATCATGGCTCATTCCAAACCTGTACAAACCACAGGGATGAAATCAACCCAATCACAAAAATTACCAAGCATCGCACTTATAGATGGATATGGCCCGAGTATAGGCTGCATACAGCCTCTTGTTACTATTAAATAAGAAACAAGTGCCATTATATCCAACATATTGTAACCTATTGGCAGGGCCGGCGGAAGCATTTTGGAAGTGGGGCGGCCGAGCGCCGAAGGCGCGAGAAATTTTACATATTTTTAAAATGATTACGTCAGCTAAAATGTCAAACTTGGCCGAAAAAGTGGGGCGGCCGCGGCCGCCCCAGACACCCCTGTTCCGCCGGTCTTGATTGGAGAAATAATTCTTCATCTAGTCAAGGGCCAATCCGCGGATACCATAATGCTCAAGTTTTTCAAACAAAATCTCATGGTTCATAGTATCGAATGCCTTAGAAAGGTCAAGAAAAATTCCCACTGCATATTTTTTCTGGTCGATCGCTGATATTATTTTATGAAATAAATGTAATAGACCTAAAGAGGTTGAATGGGTTTTCCTAAAACCGTATTGGTTTTTAAACAGAATATCATATTTATTAAAATATTTATGGTTACCGGATACCTTCAGGGTGCGTTTCCAGTCTAAATTATGTAGCGACTCGAGGAAACATCGTAGATAAATCATCCATTAAAGCTTATAAAATTGGCTACAAGAATAAATAAAAAGGTTTGAAAAAGAAACTTCGCTGGACGTTTCTCGTGGAAAAATCAATATGTGACGCTTAATTCCCTAATCGTTTTGTTATTATTTTGTGTCGCAAGTTGAGGCTTCCATATTCATGCTAGTTCTAATATTTGTAAGTATAGGTTTCCAGTAAAGGTTTGCAGAAGCAATGGGAGGATGCATTATAAGCGAGCTGTAAAGCTGCAAGGAGAGCATGAAGTTTCTTAGTATAGGCACGCATATGCGCGATCGATCGTATGTGAGTTGAAATTGAGCTCGGGTTTCGCCAAAGGTCAAACTTCTCTTTCTTTATGCTATAAAAAAACCTAAATTCCAATTCGGGCCTGGTTTATTCAATGGCCCTGTCTTGGGAAGGCCCCATAACGGCTCCCTCTACATCAATAAGGGAAGCGTCACATATTGATTTTTCCACGAGAAACGTCCAGTGAAGTTTCTTTTTCAACCCCCCCCCCCCCCCCCCTAAGAAACGTCAGAGGGATTTATCGATTTTAGGCGACCATTGCGCATAGCCTTATGTAGTACCACACCGCGGCAAAACGTTATGCGCATGCGTGTTTGCTATTTCTTGTCGGCGCGCGGCCGCCCCCAGTTTCAAGCGAAAACTGAAATGAAACAACAGGCACACACCAGTGATTTTAAAATTTCTGCTTAAATGTATCCATTTGTGAACTGTTTTGTCAAAAAATAAGAAAACTACTTAAAAGACTTTAACAGGTTGAAGTTTCATTAATTTGTAATTCACTGTGAGTTTACTAAGTTATAAAATTATTTACTAAAAAAGTTGAAACCTTCCGTAATTTGTATTTGATAGCGGAGCCTTCGTTATTTTGGCCAGCGGAGCATACCGTTTTGCTGCGGTGTGATGTAGTACTGAAGTTGGGACTATATATCTATGTCCCGGCATCAACCGATAAGTGACAATTTAACTCATGGGGGTAGTGTTGAGTCAGGTGAGGAAAGCTGTAGAATAAAGTTCTTTGTCTATTCAATTATTCTTTTGTTAATATATTCGACAACAGAACGAATAAAATATTATTTTAACGAAAAGCCCGAGGGAGCCCGGCCGTGTGCTAAAAACGTAATAACTAAATCATGGGATATGACTTGACAACGCGGCCTTCGGCACCTTCCTTCGGTGAGACTTCGCCGAAGAATAATCGGTAATTTTGTCCTGCTCTGCTTGTGCTCTTAGAATACTGACTGTCAAGAGACGCAAAGCTAAGCTCGGCACACTAAAATCTTTGAGAGCTGTTTTGAATCGAGTCTTGTGTCTCTCCAGTCACTGTCGTATTGCCAGACGTAAAAGCAAACTTGAAAAGCTCATAAAGAAATACAAAGAAACATAAAGTAATATAAGGTAATATAAGGTAATATATAAAAAAACTGTTGTCAAACTCTGTGAAGGGACAAGCTATTGTTGAACCAGAAGCTGACATTCAAGTGAAGTGAAATGAAATGAAATGACGAAGGTACGTTTCCAAACTGGATCAATATGGGAAATGTCTTGTGCACTATTGGTGGGGTGCAACCCACCCCAGAGATTCAAATAACAAAGACGTGGTCGCCATGTTGGATGAACTAACAAGAGAAGCTAACGAGAAATCCTTTGAAAAAGGGAACCAAGATGGCGGCGATGACGTAACGTGCACCCCAGCAATAGCAAATATGTAGGGCTGTTATTGGAATGCATTCGATGTATTTAAGACCTAGAGAGTATCGTGAATGCTTTAAGTGCAAGTTTTGGAGTACTATGTTGTTATTGTTTTACATACGATTGAAGGTGAATAAGTGCAGCTCTTCTCAAAGTGGAACTCGAATCGAAATGAACTAAGATTTTTCACCGTGAAACCGATATGTGAAATCTCTCAACCTCATATAAACCGACAAAACTTTGCCGCGAAAGTCCGTGCAAGAGCCACTTAATCGGAATATTTGTTAGTTTATTTCTAGTAAATAAGTTGATCGTTAAACAGACAAACGGCCCGGACAACCCATCGAAGTGTGAATAAAGTTTGAAGTAAACATGCCAGCGAGCCTTTGAAAACTTTAGTTTTAATAGTAGCTGATCGTTAACAGATAAATAACCTGCAAGCAGAGCCTTATTTTCTTTGGTTTTTTAATCTCCTTCCACGGAGAGCGAAGTGGAAGGAGATTAGAAAACCGAAGAAAATAAGGCTCTGCTCGCAGGGTACCAGAGAAACGACACTTTGCCGTAAAGGGAAACATATTGAAGTGTTAATACCGCGAATAAAGTTTGAAGTAAACATGCCAGCGAGGGAAAGGGAAACACATCGAAGGCAAGGAGTACTCTGTAGCAATTAAATAATAGAAGTTAAAGGGTAGGCTTATGAATCAAAAATAGAAGGGGAGGAGTGACCAATAGAAATTAATTAATCGAAGTGGACAGGTAGGCTATAATCAAAAATATAACGAGAAGGGTAGACCATAGTAATTCCAAACTCAATGGGGTGTGGCCTATAATAATTAAATAATACAACAGCAGGGGTACCCTATAATAAAATTAAACAAGGAAAGGTTACCAAATTTATATTCTCAAAAAAATATAGTAATGGTCGCCGATGTTCGCATTGCGGACCTATGTTTTCATGGAGCAGACGCCATATTGCGGTAATTGGAATCATCAAAACCACGGGCTCAATTTAAGTTGGTTGAAACCACTGATCGAAGTTATTGAAAGCGTAGAAAACTGCGTAGCGGCGTAGGGACGTCGGAATGCCGCAGGCAATTACAGTAATTAATAAGGACCTGATTAAATATGCAAGGCATGAGGTTACTGAATTATGCATATGTGATGTTACTGAAAACTATCGATTTTTCCACGGAGAAACGTCACAGGTCAAAACCCCCCCACCCCCAAACCTCGTGGAAAAAAATCGATATGTGACGCTTCCCTAAGAACGAACCATTTGGCATACGATTACGGAACGTCTGCGTAGGATAAAGTGGTGTCTTGCAGAACCAGCGATCGCCAAAAAGCCATGCCCATAAATTTATTTCATTTATCAACCGAAAACTGTCAACCTCAACCTGCACTTTGTATCCTCCGTGCTCGCTAGCTCACGTGCTCACTAGCTCACGTGACCGGACATACAGAAAAACACACACACAGACTTTTGCAGAGATTATATGCTGGCTCGCCTGGCGGCTCGCTTGGCCAATTGGAGCGCCGGAGAATTCAGAATTATGATTAGCCTTTCGCAAGACACAAGCCCAAGTATACTTCCAAATACACAAACAGTCGTTTTTCTTCGTTCGGAAAGCTTGAACACAGCGAACTGAAATGAACACACGACGGCTCGGATATTGCAAGAGATGGTTTCCCGTGAAGACAATATTTCGCCAAAGATATATCGGTGGGTTAGTATCAAGTTTTATTATTGTGATCTTTGTCGGCAGTATGCTGATAAATAATGTTCAAGTTGATATAGAAACATCGCTTACTGTTCCAGTAATGGCACCAGATATCAAAGGACGGCAACATATATTTCTCATGATCTTGGTCCTATCTACCCCAGAAGCAATAGCTCAAAGAGAAGCTATACGAGAAACTTGGGCTTCAAGCCACAATGTTGAATCCAAATCAGCCGTGACAACTAGACTCTGCAAACTAGTGTTTATACTGGGGGGACTTCAGAGCATCGATGAAACCCTAAAAAAAGAATCCGCGAACTCGAATGATTTACTGGTTGGTGACTTCGCGGACACTTACAGAAATCTAGTGGTGAAAGTTTTCGTTGGGCTCGCTTGGGCGAGTAAGCAGAATTGTACTTTCGTGTTGAAATCCGATGATGATGTTTATATCAATCTACCCAGGTTGACAGAGTGGTTAACTTCGCCGGGATTGTCTAGTTGGCTTTATGCTGGAGAAGTGGTAACAAACAACTCGGTCATGAGATGGCCATGGAACAAGTATTCGGTTAGTCAACTGGCATACGAGCCCGATTTCTACCCGCCCTACTGTAGAGGGGCGTTCTATGTTCTGTCACGAAACACGCTACCCGTAATTTTGAGGGAAGTTTTGAGAAACAGGCCTCTACATATTGAAGATGCATTCATGGGTATATTAGCGCAGAAAATAGGGTTACATCCCGTTCAAATTGAAGGCTGTACATCATCGAGACGATTTCAACGTCAGGTCTGGCGTTGGAAGGATAGTGATTTCCGTTCTATGACATGCAGTGGAGATGCATTCAATGAACGTATTTTACGATTCATCCATTACCGATACCTTTTAATATATGAAATCGAAAGTAGCAGAGTTGACTTTTAATTAGGGGAGAATTCCTCTGTGTTTATTCAAACGCTGCTGAAGCGAAACGATTTGATTTCATATTTATCTCTGGCCTTTTATACAGTATTTGAATATTTCATCGTCTGTACGGAAGACTATCGGCAAGTACCCTGGTTCCAGAGGTTTTCTAGAGAGAAACTCCGCGGCTGTTCTCTCTCTAGAAAACCTCTGGGACCAGGGTAATCGGCAAGCAAAAATCAATGGAATATTTAGTACTCATACTCGACTCAAAATGCAGTTCACCGCCAGCTTGCTTTCAATCCCCAACATAATTTCGTGTATCGTAAAATTATCGGCGCTTCAAGCGGCCGCGTGGATTTTGGGTTCATTTCTCAGCGGGTTGCATTTCCACTGAATCGCGCCGGATGCAAATTAAAGGCCTTCTGTTTTTCACATACTTTTTCGAAATATTTTCTATTCCTTTACAGTGCGACAACTGAAAGCGGGGCCACATAGACAACGAGAACCAATCACATTGCAGAACGAAAACAAAGCATTCCAACTTCGGTTATTTGAGCAAATTATTGTCGAGTACAACACTAGCATTTCAACTAACTCAAAGTTGGAATTATTTGTTTTCGTTCTACAATGTGATTGGTTCTCGTTGTCTAAGTGGCCCCGCTTTCAGTAGTCGCACTGTAAAATAATTAGAACTGATTTGTCTCAGAATCGTCACTATGATCAAGTGACCATCACCTGTTAAAAGTTATCTTGCTATAATTTATTTTTAAAACGTGTTGAGAAAATGCCAGTTCTAAACTATTAATTTAATTTCGTACTATCGAATACGGTCACTTTGAGGTCGCGTCAGGTGCTATGTTTTGTCAATTATATGGATTCAAATTGGTCTTTCGATATTTTTGTTAGTTTTAAGTCTCAACCAAATGGTTTTAAAGTGCATAGTTATGGCTAGTTATGCTTTTTTTTTTTACAGCTTAGACATTAAAAGGTAGGGAAAGAACTCCAAAATGTTTAAATAAAAATGTTTTAATATTTTTTTAGAGACTAAACTTCCAAATGTAGAATAATTTCCGCGCATGTTCGGGGACTGGGACGAGAATAGAACGTGACGTCATCGACAGAACTCTCTTCGCGGGTATAAAGCGTTGCCTTATTTGCAAAATAATTGAATAGATAACCGATCTAAACGTTTCGGAGAGCTTTATTCGGCAAGCCTTTAATGCAATGGCGCATCGAGTGTGTTCTGTTGATGACGTCAAAACTAGACCCGGTGCCAATTTTGTAAAGCGCTCTCGTGCGCTTGATTTTCGTCCACAGGATTTTGGGCAACTTTGAACGGCCAATACACCATAACAAATCAATCAAATCAACTTTTCATTACGGAATCCTTTGTATATGGCCTCTGATTTCGTCGTAAGAAATATAATTAGCCAGGGCTTATATGCACTTTAAGTCAGAAAATGTTTATATATATATTAACTTTTATATTTTTTCGTATCACAGTAATTTTATTAAAGATTAAAAAAGCTAGCGACAGTTGCAACTTCCTCGAACCCAATGATCAGCGTTTTTCCAGACTGGACATGCGCAATGAGAGCTCCACGAAGACAGACGGATTCGAGTCCTCGCCGGCGAACCACATTTTCACATAGTATGTTTTATCTTTTATACCTTTAGGCTTTACATCTTCCACAGATCCCACACGGCCGCTACAATACAATCCTGCAAAGGCATGCTGGATCCAGAAAATTATGGACCCAGCATGCATTGCGAGGCAAGATCAGTTAAAAGGAGGCCGGTAAGCCACTGAAAGAAGGCGATTGAAAAGTGCAACAAACGTGAAATTCTGACCCCAAAACAGGAGGTAAAACGACCCCGAAACAACTCGGCAGCATACATTTTACCCGCTAGCTTCGATCGTAAATGAAAACCCGGCCTGGAAAGAGCTTAAGAAAATGAAGGTTACACGAGCAGACGTCTCAAAGTACACTATTTTTCTGTGCTGTCGGTAAGAGTTAAATACCTCGGCATTCAGCCATATACACCCGAGGGCCGTAGCTAGGCCTGTATCAGAAGTATATAACTAAGTAATACAGCATAAAGGAAGGGTAAGACAGACATGTTTATTCAAAAATAATGCTACCTCCCGGCTACCTGGGATCGCTAAGCTCCACGCAGTCACTAGTTGATGTAGTATCAGACTGGTCCAACAAAAAAAAAATCCAACTTCACCCTAAGAAGTGTAAAGAAATGAGAATATCTTTTTCACGTTTTCCCGCTTCGTATAACGATCTGGTTATAGATACGAACGTTGTTGAAACTGTAGATTTTGTAAAACTTCTAGGAGTGACATTACAAAGCAATTTGAAATGGAATTTGCACACAGATAGAATTGTAAAGAGAGCTTCTAAAAGACTCTATTTTTTGTCTCAATTGAAACGTGCAAATGTACCACCTGAAGACCTTATTAGGTTTTATACTGCTTGTATTCAGTCGATTGCTTTATATGCTTGCCAGGTTTTTCATTATGGACTTCCTGAGTATTTGAATACTGCCTTGGAACGCATCCAAAAACGTGCCATGAAGATCATCTATGGTTATGACATTTCTTATTCCTTAGCACTCGAGTTATCGGGTTTAAGCGAACTCTCAGAACGGAGATTACAACTTTGTGACAGCTTTTTCCGCAAAATCTTAGCTCACCCTCAAGGTCAGTTATATGCCTTAGTTCCACATAACATTAATTTAATTAGATCTTTAAGATATGTTAGGCCTTTTACTTTGCCCTTATGTAAGACGAACCGGTTCAAAAACACTTTTATAATATCCAGCGCCGAACGTTATAATTCCCTCTGTTAGCAAGGAATTAAGTATAATGTAGTTAATAGTTCATTAGTATCAAATAAGTAGTTGCATACATTGCACATATATTTTATATTCTATATTTTATTTTTTATATTTACTATATTTTAGAACATGTGTAAACCTTAGTAATTCAGTTTTTTAACTGCAATCAAGGTATCGAAATAAACGATCTTATCTTATCTTATCTTATCTACCTGTGGTTCCCCGAGACGACGTTTCCCAACTGGACAAAACATGCAGCTTTGATGGCCAGCTGAGTCAATACTCAATCATTCTTTATTTATAATAGTTTTAATGTGTGGTTAACGTTCGCAGTAATTGCAGTTGTCACTAAAAAGTCAGACTTCGATACTGGGGGCTACACGGGGACTAATACCGGTGTACCAGCGATTTCGCCCCCCCGTGAATTCGCCCCCCGGGGGGCGAAATCGCTAGTGAATTCGTCCCCCCTTCCTCGCCCCCCTCTAGCGATTTCGCCCCCCCTCCCCTTCAACCTTTTAAAAGGTTATGAATACATGTTTTCCTTATTATTACTACTGTAATGTATTGGACGTGGAGAATAGTACGGCAAAAAGCTGTCAGTAATGTGTATAAAGGCATGTAATTCAATTTTATTTTAAAATTCACGCTTCACTTTTCTTCGACAAAATTCGAATAGTACGGCAAAAAGCTATCAGTAATGTGTATAAAGGCATGTAATTCAATTTTATTTTAAAATTCACGCTTCACTCTTCTTCGACAAAATTCGTTACGGTAAACGTAAAGCTACGGTAAACGCTGCAATTTTCATTCGCGCGAGCAGTGCAACAAGAAACTCGACAAGGGATTCTGCAATCTTCGTCAATCTTCGAATGATTAGTTGTTAGTATAATTTCTTGCCTGAAGCCAACATGTAGATGATGTAATTATTGTGGACACTTAAAGGAAGTGTTACCGACTCGCGTGAAAACGTCCTGAATAAACAAGCAGCAATGAACTAATCAGGATCTAAAACGGCGGGAAGTTTTAAAACTTACTTTAGCTTGTAGCGAGTGGAACTCATATTTGGAAACAACTGCCAAATAGTCTGATGATTTTTTCATGCATGAAAACCATAATGAAGTTGTCGTAATTATCGTGCTATGTAAGATTTTGATAACCCGTTAATGCTCGCGTCGATCCATCTATTTCGAAAGAACTTTGAAGGAGCGTTACCGACTCGCATGCTTTGTTCTATTTCAATTGAGCTAACGGCGCTTGTTAATTCGGTAATTAGATCAGTTCTAACTAGGAAAACCTTTCTGGATAAACAGCTTATTAACTAATGAGAAGATAAAACGGCGGTAAGTTTTGCAGTGCAGTTCTAGCAGTACAATTAATTCAAATCCGGGAAGAATTTGAAACGACTTTCCGAAGAAAAGGAGTGTTACCGACTCGCGTATTTTTGTAGTCAGTAGTAGTAGGGGTCTTACACTTCATTTTATTAAAAAATACTTTAGATTTATAAAAAAAAAAAACTTTTTATTCAGTGCGTTGACATCTACTGCCTCTATTTTCCGAGGCGGGGCGATTTCAATAAGAATTACGAGTACAATTCACTAGCGATTTCGCCCCCCCTAGGGGGGGGGGGGGGGCGAATTCACTGAAGGGGGGCGAATTCACTAGCGATCTCGCCCCGGGGAGGGCGAATTCACTAGCGATCTCGCCCCGGGGGGGCGAATTCACTGGGGGGGCGAAATCGCTGTGACACCGGATCCGACACCGGGGTTAAATTGCTACTGAACACGAGATCAAACTGTACAGATTATAATTACAGATTCAGCGCTATCCTGGGTCCTGGGTGCCAGAAGTTTGTTCTCTCGCTCATGTCTCGTTTCTGGGCCGTTTTTAACTTTGGCGTAGAGAGACAGTAGTACCTCTGGCATCCGTATCCAGGAGCAAGGGTAACTTTATCCCTAGGATAGCGCTAAATATGTAATTGTAATCTGTACAATAGATGGGTTGCACATGACGTCACGGCGGTCATGCTGTTGTACCTTTAACAATAGATTCTTCGTTAGCTTCTTTTGATAGGTACACCAACATGGCCACCATGCCCTTTGTCAGTTCGAGGTTAATTTTGAAAGGGGTGCAAACAATACAGTGTTTGTATGGGAATCTGATTCAAATAATTTCTGAAATATCACTGTCTGCAAACTTAAGATACTAGGTAAATATTAACTGATCAAAATTTGAGGGATGTAGCTGTGCTGGGAAGCGTGCAATCGTGTTTTCAGTTTTCTATACATTGACCAATCAGAATCCAGATATTTTGTCGAGTATGTTATTACCATACAAACTCTGTATTTCGCGCCATTTTGCACCCCTTTTAAAATGTCGGAATTAACCGCGAACTGGTCTATTTACCCTCGGGTTAGCGATTTAACCCCCGGAAACGCTTATCCTTGCTTCGAACAACCGGGCCCAGGGCTACGGACTAAAAAAACAGATGATGATATTTTTTTCTGAAGTTCTTATGTCGATTTATCAGTACATCTAGCTTTTAGCAATCACTCCTGTGCTTTTAAAGTGCCTATAATCCTTCTTGCAAGTTTTATAGCTATGAACCTTAGAAATCTGTTGAATACTTCTGTGAAGAAAGTGTTATTAGCCCACTTCCGAGAAATGCCTCACTTCCAATGCCGGTACAAAGGAATCAATACGAGGATCCGTGCATAATGCTCAGTCGTTCGTCGATACTAACTACAGAAGTGCCGTATAGTCTTGTCACGAACGACTGAGCATTATGCACGGAGCCTCGTATTGATCCCTTTGTACGTAGGAAGTGAAGCATATCTCGGAAGTGGGCTATTTGACCTTTCCTGACCCATGACCGTGTAAGTAAAAGCCTAGGTCGATTCCTGATTAGTATAAACCAACTAGTGGACTATTACAAATCCTGCATTCTGATTGGCTACCCTACTATAGGTCTATTTGTGATAGCCCATGGTAGAGAAAAACCGCACGCATTTTCACGAAATAATAAAATATTTTCAACTTCAATTTGTTTCTTTCTATTATTTCTACTGTCCGACTAGGTAGCTTATACTAAAACAATTAGACCTCTCGTCCTCATGGGCTACGAGTTAAATAGCCCATTCGGCTGCCCCTCATGGGCTATTGACTCATATAGTCCATTCGGGCTGCGGGTCTAATTGTTAATTAGACGACATCTCATTAAAAATGCACTATTCTCTATGGCGCCTTTCTATCACAACAACATCAACATATAGAGAATATACAGTTTGCGAGTTGTTAGTAAATAAAAAAGTCATTTTAGTCAATATGTTAAGTATTTCTTCAAATTATTGCAAAGTCGAATTAATTATGACGTCTTTACAGGAATCGACCCAAACTTTTACTTACGCGGTCATGTGACCCATGACCGCGTATGAAAGGTCAAATGTACACGATTTCAAACAAGTTCACAGAAAACCAAACCTTTCTTCACAGAAGTACTCAAAACTTTTCGGAGGTTCATAGCTATAAAAAATGCAAGGGTTATAGGCACTTCAAGAAGAGGTCAAAAACACTGGAACAAAACAGTTTTGCACTCATTTTAACATATGAAATTGTGTTTCAACAACAACAACAACAATTTATTGTACCCTTTGAAAAATACAATAGTTTTGTGTTTAAAGGTTTAAAATAAATATAATTAGGGTACTGGCTTCCAGGCTAAAAATGCCAGGAAGCCAAGAAATAATGAAGTCAGATATTTTTTCTTGTGGGCTTGACTTAAAAAAAATAGAGTAATTAATATGTATTTCTGGTATGGTGTGATTTGTTTACACCAAGAAAACAGAGATACAGTCAACCGATGAAGCCTGGGGCCAATTCAGTAAAACATTACAAGACTGGCATTGGTCTGGCCATAGAACAGGCCGGATAACTTGCGATTTGCGTTTTTCATTCGTATTGATTCTCATATTTTTTCCTGTGTGGAACTCTAGCTTTTTTCGGATAAAAACATTGTGGACTGGAACTTGTGTTTATTCTAGCAGCTCTATTTTGTAAATTTTGATGTTAAATTGTGATACATGATCAAGAACATAAGTACGCATGGCGTACTGAACGCTATTTGGCAGTAAAGGAGATAACTACAGTGGTCTAGGAATGAGTAAACCGTACTAACATTCTTATAGAGCGTGTTTTTCAGAACTGCTTCCTTGATTCTTTTAGCAATCTCGCTCTCACTTTTCGGCTCACTGAACCTGAAGTTTTGCCTCTCTTCTTTTCCATTCGCGTCTTCTGTTTCGTTCACTATGCTGCTTAACACATCTTCAATGTAGTTGTCAGTTGTCCATCCACTCCAACGACTCTTGGTCTTCATGGCGGTCGAAATCCATGTCGCTCGCAGCTTTGCAAAGCGAGAAAACACTGAAGAACTGCGGTCTGGTGAATGAATATGAACTAAACGCGCAATAATCATTTGGAAATTGTAAAACTAATCCTGTGAATCATTGCTGCCATATGACAAATCAAATTCATAGATAAAACACTTTGACGTTTTCCACAAAAGAACTAAATCTCGGAGTAAAACCTGTCAATCAACAGCACAAATGCGACTGATTAATAATGGTTGCCCGATTAGGGAAATGATATGCTATTTATCCACTTTTACTAATTATTTTTTGCTAATTCTATAAAACAACGGAACCCAATTAGCAAAACGCAATTATACATAGGTTAGCCGTGTAAAAACTGTGATTGCATGAGAACAATGGAATTGGGGCGTGACTGGTTATTAAGTCGGTTCAAAACCGCGGGTTCGGTCTTTCATTGAAATTAAAGACCTCGGGCTGCGCCCTTGGTCTTTAATTTCAATGAAAGACCTCACCCTTGGTTTTGACTTTTACATAGCACTATTTGAACAACACAAAACAAAGGATTTAGTGCTATTCACAGATATAATGATGGCGCTCTAGGGATTTAGAGAGAGGAAAGCTTATCTACTTTTTGAACAACAGGACCCTTGCAAATATTGGCTACCATTCAGTTTCTGACTACGTGGTCAAGATGGCGAACAAACTGATAATGTTGAAAGTGAACAGCCTCAGTCAAGAAGATTTCATTGCGATATTTGGAAATGTGGTAGAAAAGAACCCGCTTATCCCTGCTGCGGTATGTAAAATGCGTCCATTTGCAACTTTTGATGAATTATACAACGCTCTGTGCTGGTTTATCGACGGTTTATCATCCGTTGGAAAGGAAGGGGTTCTACGATGTTTTTCGGATCTCGCTGGACGCCGGGCAAAAATGGGTACACTGACATCCGAATCCAATCGAGAACAGACACAAGCTGGACTTAAAACCTTAACTAGGGAAGAGGATGATACCCTTACTTCTTTTAATGCTAGCTATCTTCACAAGTTTGGATTTCCATTTGTTATTTGTGCTCGTCAGAACAAAAAAGTCGCAATTCTTAACATTCTCCAAAGAAGAGCCAGGAGCGACTTTGAAACAGAGCTTCACACTGGAATAGAGGAGGTGAAGAAGATTATGCTTCTCAGGCTCAAATATTTAGTTGTCACAATGCGGGAAATCAAAACTCTAATAATGACAACAGAGCTTCACACTGGAATAGAGGAGGAGAAGAAGATTATGCTTCTCAGACTCAAATATTTAGTTGTCACAATGCGGGAAATCAAAACTCTAATAATGACAACAGAGTTTCTAATCGAGATTAATTGCGCAACTGACGCACGTGAGTTATTAGGTTCCGTTAGGCTCAGGTGTCGGTCTGGGTGTAGTTGTTCTTCGAGCAAGCACGTTCTTTGTATGCGGATACGATTTCACTTGGTTCTTTTTTCCCACCTTCCCACTGTAAGTTTACTATATTATTAGTGTGGCAGAGAGATTTATTATCGTTAGTCAGTTGTATTATTTTGTAGCTCCTTTTTAATAAACTTCTCTACTCTACTAAACTAATGTCTAGTTATGACATTAACTCCCCCGGGTGGTGGTGGTGGTGGGGGGGGGGGGGGGGGGGGGGGGGGGGGGGGGGGAAGGGGGGTACTTACATGAAAAATGGGTATGTATGTGAGGCCAAGAGGCTCAAACCCTGACCCTGTTTGACCCAATCCGAGCTCCAGCACCCTGATTGCCCCCTTTTTTCCTTTTTTTTTGGGGGGGGTGGGGGGGGGGGGGGGGGGGGGGGGAATCCTGATTGCCCCTTCTTTAAATTGTTTTCAAAACACGGTCGGATATATATCCCGGCCGGTATAACGCGTACCGGGATTGCATGCAAAATACGGAACATTTCAAGTCGGGACGTGGCATTGGGTAAACAAATCAGCAGATGAAGTACATAGATAAGTACTGAAGTACGAATTAGCGACGTCACAATGTATGCGGGATCCTCAGTGCTTGCATGTGGGCAGGCGATCAAAATGCGGCAACAGAATGTCTTTTTTTTGACATAGTAGCTAAAAAAACTGAACCCTATAAACTGCCTAAAAAATACTGAACCCCGACCCTGACTGCACCCAAATTATACTCAAATCCTGACCCTGATCTGCCCAAATCAGGACAAAACCCTGACCCTACCTGCCCAAACTGAGCTCAAAGCCCTGACCAACCCGGTCGGCACATACATAATACGTCACAAACAGGAGTACCCCCCTCCCCCCCCGCGGGCATTAACCCTAGGATTATAAATTGCATATGTGATTTCCTTAGCGATATATATCAGCGCGTTAAATTAGCCGCAGATTGCTATTCAGGATGGGAATCAGTACCAACTATAGTCTAGTCGAAACTAGGCCCATGGCTTTATATCACTAAGATCACTGTTCTATTCTCTTTCACTACGTTCAGCTGAATAGAAAACATTTCCCATATAAAACACAAACACGACTGGAGGGAGCCGACCAGCAATCTTTAATGGGACTATATAGTCAATTATAATAGCTGCTATTAATAATACCCAGCTGAGCAAAAGCTCAAGGTCTAAACTTGATTATTTCTATACAGAGTTCACAAAGTTTAATTTCGTTATCGCTATTGTGCTAACTAAAGCCGGTCTGCTAGATTGTGCTGGGTAAACAAATCATCCTGCCTCCTATAAACTCTAGTTGATTTTACTGGATCCTACCGGTAATTGATAGCAGTGTAGTTTAACTGACGAGGTCATCCTGTTAAAAATATTATTATTAACTCACGGGCTCTCATGTTTGACTCATAATGCTGATTTGGTCTCTTATGTGCACTCACCTTTTCTCTCTTAGGAGCTATAGTGCTAATGCACTAGTAGGGCTGGCTGCAAGGGACTTAGTTCCTTTAGTACCCTACATGCGCCAATTACTGGTTGGACTCGTCTGCCAGATCATTATAGTTTATCATTATAGTTTATTGTTATTATTTTATCAGTAGTTTAACATTATTATTATTATTATATATAATTATTTATTAGTAGTTAGGTTAGTTTTTTATCTTAGATATGATTGTTTGTCTGTATTTATTGTTATGTTTGTATTTGTATTATATCTTAGACGCACAGCTTCAATGTAAATAAGTGTTTAGCTTTTTTGAATTCTGTGCATAATAAAGTATCTATCTATCTATCTATCTATCTATGTAGGTGAAGAATTGACCGAAAACCTTTAGTGTTCTATAGCGATACTTACTGTGACATCACACAGGCCAGTCGCGCCACATTTGTTGCTTTCTGTGGTTGGCAGAAACGAAGCGTGAACCCAGTCAGTTGCTTATAAAATATCACAGGTCGGTGCTTATTCATCGCCAAATTACTTTCTTGTCCTTCCAAAATGCAAGCAAGCCCTTTCATCGAAGCTTATATGCTCTATAACTTATAAGTCTTATAAAGGAATTAAGATTTGGAATCAGAATTGAGACTTTAGATGTATTTTGTGAGGCCTAAATCGCTAGTTCCCATACAAGTCATACAAACACGCAGGTTTTTTTGCCAACCACATTATATATGCAAATATATAAATGACGTCAGTGTTTACAAACAGTAAGTATCGCTATTGGGCTCCGTTCAATATCCGTAACCCTCCCTCTCTCTCGAGGGATCTGGCGAATTAGTGTGGAATAAATCTTATACATAGCTATAGCGGATGATGTGTAGATTGTGACTACTAGTGAAAATATCCAGCTTAATTTTAAACAATATGTTAAAAAATTTGGTAATTCAAACGTCGTGCTACTGCCGTGTCGAACTAATACTAATAGTTCGACACGGCGGTAGCACGACGTTTGAACGTACAATATAATACGCGGAAAACAGTAGTATTTTACCGACTTTACAACCGTACCTTGTGAACCGGATAGACTGTCTTGATCAGAATTGGAAGAGTTATCAATGACCAAGAAGTCGGCAGAGAGATCGCCATATGATAAATCCCATTATCACCATCATCGACATCAGTCGTAGCATTCTTCTGGGAAGACGGGCTGAAATGTATATAAAAAAAACACACATGAACTAATAGTACATACTAATACACCAATTTAAAGTTGAAAAGTTATATTGTATAGTTATTTAAAAACAGAATATTGCTGAAAAAGATAATTCTGCACGAGTTAAAACGCCTAAAACCGTAGAAGTTTGCAGTGCCGTTGTTCTTCGTTGCTCCTAGTCCTATAAATATAATTGCGCCAAAATGTCTACGCATGCTCGCTAGCACTCAACCGCTGTGTTTGTATGCGGCGCATAAGTGCGCGAAAACATATCACGTGGTTTCACTCCAAGAAAGCACATGGTTCACCACAGGCTAACCATCCTCCCATTTTGTGTATTTGTCACTGATATTTTAATAATCCATCTTTTCTTAGCAAATTGTTAAATAAAATACCCTTTGACTTGATTTGTGTATGTGTTGATTTAGCGCGCGCTCATAATACAGCTCGGGTTTCCTGTACATACATACATACATAATCTTTATTTCAACACGGTGTCTCATCATACATATAATGCTCTTCCCAAGAGCCGTGCATACATTAACTAATAATAAAATGACAGAAATGGATCCCTAGTTAAAAATGTGTTGTAAAAAGTGTAAATCCCTAAAATATATTATCCTAATATAAACTGCATAATTCTTATTCAAAAATTATTTGTTAATCTAAATTATAGTGTATATTTAAATAATGCCACGCTTGTCTGTCTTCTTGTATCATTGGATAAACTATTCCAGAGAACAGCCCCCCTATAATGAAAGCTGCGTTTTCCAGCTTCAGTGTGCGGTCTTGGTACAGATACGTTATAGCTTGAGTTTCTTAAGTTATAGGAATGTACAAGAGTTGTGCTTTTAAAGATTTCCTTCAAATAATTTGGAGTGCTCCCATTCATAGTTTTGTACATTAATATAGCCAGTTGCTTTGATCTTCTTGTCTCAAGATTATCCCATTCAAGTTCGTTCAACAACTCAGTTGACCGTCTATCATAATTGGAAAAGGTGACCACCCTGGCAGCTCTATTTTGTAGAGTTTGGAGTATGTCCGATATCCCGCCTTTTCCACAGTTCCCCCATACTGCACTACAGTAATTGAAATACGGTAGTACAAGGGAATTATACATTGTAATTAGCGTTTCGTGAGGTACGAGATGCCTAACTCGTCTCAGCGCCCCTATACCCCCTGAAGCTTTCTTAGAAATTGTGTCTACTTGATCCTTCCATGTTAAAGATTGATCGATCTTAACTCCAAGATATTTGTATGTAGTTTCTCTTTTCAAGGGTTTGTGATCTACTTCAATTTGAAACGGATATTCAAGATGTTTTACTTTATGTTGACTAGCTATTATCATGTATTTTGTTTTGACCACATTCAGACTGAGTTTACTAGCTTTTAACCATGTATGTATTTCACAAAGGTCATGGTTCATTTGTTGCTCTAGGATTTTCTCATCAGTATTTGCAATAGTTAGACTAGTATCATCTGCATACATCCGCACTTTAGAGTAAAGATCACAAGATGGAAGATCATTTATATAGATTATAAAAAGTAGCGGTCCAAGGATAGATCCTTGTGGTATTCCGCATTTAATTCTACAGCTATCTGACAGTACACCATCCACAAACGTTTTTTGTGTTCGTTCCGTAAGATAGGAAGTAAACCAGTTTAGACTTGCTTGGCAGACACCATATAGTTTTAATTTTCCTAATAAGATTTTATGGTCCATGGTGTCAAATGCCTTTTTTAGGCTCAGGTTTGTTTACATATAGCTCGGGCTTCCTGTGGCTCATCTCGCCAACTACATAAAAATACACAAGGCAGACAACTAAATTCATCGCCGACAGGCGAGACGCGCGAGAATTTTGCCGAAAAACGAAAACTTCCAGGTTCCTGCTCCCTCTCTAACATTCAAAATATTGAAGAACAGTAAATGAGCTACGTTTTTGGTGCTAATTCACGGCGATATCGAGTGTTACTTCCTAGAAAGCGTCAAAATGGTCCAGATTTTCGGCGATTTTTTTTCCTCCCTATGATCGGGACAGATATGAGCCATCATAAGGATTTATAACGGTCATCACATTCAATTTTTTTTAATCAATCTGTCGAATGATCTCCCGTCTAGAGTCTCCAGCGAAGAAATGGACAGCTGACATATTTCCCCTAATCTCCCTCGTATGGGCTGTTTTGCAACTTGACACACCACCCCGATGAAGTAGTTTTTTGGCAGCTTCCGATAAACGAACCGGAAGAAAAATATCTTGAAGACTTCGCGGGAAGTTTGTTTACAAATATATATATGTCGCACGACCGCTAAACTCTCGTACTATTATGATTTCAGACCAAATTTTACTCCACTCTACTAGTATTACCATCAGTAAATTCAGCACAAATACAGTTTATCACATCATAAAAAAATATTTAACTAGCAAATTACCGTGTTTGTAGTGAGCTTGCTCGTTCCAAGAGTGCCGGGATCTTTGAAATTTCTAGTCGAGAGTGTGAAGAAGAATTAGTTCCACTTTCTTCCGATTTGAGCTCCGAAAGACCGAAGTCGATTTTGTCGAAGGCAAAAACATTGTACAGCGTTAAGTGACACTTAACGCTGTACAATGTTTTTGCCTTCGACAAAATAGTACATGTTTCAGCGGCTCAGAAGTCTCAGCTGGTTTCTTGCATTTTTACCAGCCTTAGGGTTCCCTTTTTGCTTGTTTTACGGTTCAAGTAGCTAATTTATACTTTAACTCGAAGTCTAACGGATTGCTTCCAAATATGTGGGTATTTGAGTTCGCACAAAAGGCGCGAAAAAACTTTTGCACGCATGCGCTACCAAATCCCGCCCTCGGCAAAACTTCTTTTATAATGAGAGCTGGTTTGCATTTTGCATCCGAGATCTACTCATCAGTGTCCTCCTGAATCTCGCCCGAGAATGTTTGGTCTCGGACGAACTCCTGGGCCGGCACCAACAAAACCTGGATCGGAACGGATCGGAACGGATCGGAACGGATCGGATCGGATCGGAACGGAACGGAACGGAACGGATCGGATCGGAACGGATCGGATCACAGATCGGATCACATATATTATGATTTATCACCAAAAAATCACAGGGCCGTTTAATTTGCTCGAGGGTTTACCTATCCTTCCAGTCAAGATTTAAAGTCGGGATTGCGAGTCAGGCTTTAGGGTTTAAGTGTACTCGCATACTGTCGTGGAGATTTATGATTTATGTCCCATCACCTAGATCACCGACCGACAAAAGAAGTGGTTCGATCGTGAAGATGCATAAACGAAACCCGGCCATAAATCAATTAAAGTGTATCATGGACCGTGGCGAAACGGATCAGTGTACCAGCAGACATTCGCATACATTTAAAGCTTCGATGATAATTTGACAGGAATTTTTACAATGTGAGGTACAGTTTAACTTTCTAAATGTTTATTTTTTCTCCACATTAGGGGAATCGATCCACGAGTGTTAACAGCGCGACTGGTCTAGACAGCAAAAGCGCGGAGGTTGTATTCAAACGAGTACTCGAGCTTAGCAGGGCTAGGAAACGGCCAAACAAAAAGGGAACCAGTTCAGGGAAGACAATATTGTGTATTATCCATGATTTTCTCTTTTTTTTTGTGGAACAATTAAACTGTTTGGAGTCCTTTCATAGCCTTCGAAAAATGTTTAGGTCGCATTTTTGTGTCAATGAAATCGACACGCCAGACTAAGCTTCATAGAATTGAACTACTGACTCGCACCACGAAAGGTTTCACTTGAAATTCGGGGGAAATGCCGGAGGAAATGACTGTCAAAGGGCAAAATATAAAGATAAACATATGTATTTTATACTTAGCTGTCAAAGCAAAAAAAAACCGTGATATATAAACGAAACGGGTCGTAATTGTTGTGGCGGGAAAAATATAATTCAACCGTAAATGTGATCCGTTCCGATCCGATCCGGTCCGATCCAGGTTTTGTTGTTACCAACAAAACCTGGATCGGATCGGACCGGATCCGATCCGTTCCGATCCGATCCGATCCGATCCGATCCGATCCGATCCGATCCAGGTTTTGTTGGTGCCGCTCCTGGGCCGCTTTCTCCACTTAACGGCGCTGTGTACCTGCTAAACGGTTTAGCAGGATTTGTTTCTTTGCCTTCGACAAACAACGAGGAAATGTTGGACATTTGCTGGAACTGTTAGACAAGGTTTAAAGTGATGGACGGACTAACTCTTTGGCTTTGGACTTCGTCTTCGGTTCGCGAATTCGCTTCAACTTCTCAATGTTTGTGCCAATTTGTGGTCGAAAAATCGACTACTTCAAATCGGAAGAAAGTGGAACTTCTTCTTCACACTCTCGACTAGAAATTTCAAAGATCCTGGCACTCTTGGAACGAGCAAGCTCACTACAAACACGGTAATTTGCTAGTTAAATATTTTTTTATGATGTGATAAACTGTATTTGTGCTGAATTTACTGATGGTAATACTAGTAGAGTGGAGTAAAATTTGGTCTGAAATCATAATAGTACGAGAGTTTAGCGGTCGTGCGACATATATATTTTTGTAAACAAACTTCCCGCGAAGTCTTCAAGATATTTTTCTTCTGGTTCGTTTATCGGAAGCTGCCAAAAAACTACTTCAGCGGGGTGGTGTGTCAAGTTGCAAAACAGCCCATACGAGGGAGATTAGGGGAAATATGTCAGCGTCCATTTCTTCGCTGGAGACTCTAGACGGGAGATCATTCGACAGATTGATTAAAAAAAATTGAATGTGATGACCGTTATAAATCCTTATGATGGCTCATATCTGTCCCGATCATAGGGAGAAAAAAAATATGGACCAGTTTGACGCTTTCTAGGAAGCTTTTACGAGTGTGTAACACTCGATATCGCCGTGAATTAGCACCAAAAACGTTGCTCATTTACTGTTCTTCAATATTTTGAATGTTAGAGAGGGAGCAGGAACCTGGAAGTTTTCGTTTTTCGGCAAAATTCTCGCGCGTCTCGCCTGTCGGCGATGAATTTAGTTGCCTGCCTTGTGTATTTTTATGTAGTTGGCGAGATGAGCCACAGGAAGCCCGAGCTATATGTAAACAAACCTGAGCCACAGGAAACCCGAGCTGTAGTATGAGCGCGCGCTAAATCAACACATACACAAATCAAGTCAAAGGGTATTTTATTTAACAATTTGCTAAGAAAAGATGGATTATTAAAACATCAGTGACAAATACAAAAAATGGGAGGATGGTTAGCCTGTGGGTTCACTGAACTACTGTACCTCAGCCTTTCCTTTTCATCTTCGATAATCTTGCCTGCTTTCTTCTTAACGAGCCGACGCGTCCTGCAAGATCTTCGCCGTCGAGGAAATTTTTGTCTGTGAAAGTTGAAATTTAAGCAGTCAGTCAGCCCGGGGACACCACTGTGAGCCTCTACGGTTAGCGCAATATCAGTTTGAGATAATTTTACTTACTTGCAATTCTTTCGATGGTGTCAGGCTTGAAATTATTTTCCTCCAGCCAATTATTGACCTGTTCGCTAGAGAAGGTGCGGTCGAATTCCATTGACATTGCGTAGCCTACAGCTATACTGACTGATTCGATGGCACTTAGGGCGGAATGACTCAGCTTACCACTGTTTGAACAGTGTCCTCTACGCGGGGAAATCAGCGAAGAAAAGAGGCAAAATGAATGCCGGGCTTGCGATTTATACCCAAGAGTAAATTACAGTCACGAGTCTTTCCGAGAAACCAATAGAATTAAAAGAAGCTGACATACGTAATATCTGAATACCCTGCACCGGACCAGCAATTCATGATCCTTCATAAATTTTGAGGAGGGGGCCGGAGACAACACTGAGCTATTTTGGTAAAAAATAGTTAACAAGTACATGCTTTTGCTATCAGCTATCCACTAGTCATTACAAATTTGACGGGTGGCCGTCCCCCCCCCCCCCCAACGATGAAATTATACCTCTACCCAGGTTGAGAATCTTGTCAAGATCTTGTAAGATCTTGTAAGATCTTGTAAGATCTTGTAAGATCTTACAAAGATCTTACCTGGAAAGAATCTTGCCAAGATCTTACTAAATCTTGGTAAGATCTTACTAAGTCTTGCAAAGATCTTGCCAAGATCTTGCATAATCTTACAAAAACATTTTTTACTAAAAAAAAATAATCTTGACAAGATCTTACAAAGATCTTATAAGAACTTATAAGATCTTACAAGATCTTGGAAAGATCCTTTAAAGATCTTATAAGATCTTTAAATATTTTCTTGTAAGATCTCATCAAGATCTTACAAGATCATGGAAAGATCTTATAAAGATCTTACAAGATCTTGGAAAGATCCTTTAAAGATCTTATAAGATCTTTAAATATTTTCTTGTAAGATCTCATCAAGATCTTACAAGATCATGGAAAGATCTTATAAAGATCTTACAAGATCTTGGAAAGATCCTCTAAAGATCTTATAAGATCTTGAAATATTTTCTTGTAAGATCTTGATAACATCTTACAAGATCATGGAAAGATCTTATAAAGATCTTACAAGATCTTGGAAAGATCCTCTAAAGATCTTATAAGATCTTGAAATATTTTCTTGTAAGATCTTATCAAGATCTTACAAGATCATGGAAAGATCTTATAAAGATCTTACAAGATCTTGAAATCATGTTTTGTAAGATCTTACCAAGATCTTATCAAGATCTTATCAAGATCTTGGAATGATTCTCGAAAGATCTTGCATGATCTTACCAAGATCTTACAAGATCTTGAAATCATGTTTTGTAAGATCTTACCAATATCTTATCAAGATCTTATCAAGATCTTACAAGATCTTGGAAAGATTCTCTAAAGATGACTTACAAGATCTTGAAATATTTTCTTGTACGTTCTTATCAAGATCTTACAAGATCTTGGAAAGATCTTATTAAGATCTCACAAGATCTTACAAGATCTTGAAATCATTGGTTTTGTATGATCTTACCAATATCTTACAAGATCTTGGAAAGATTCTTTAAAGATCTTGCAAGATCTTATCAAGATCTTGGAAAGACTCTCACTCAAATGTAATCTCTAAATATTTTATTTGTAAGTTGGTCAAACTTTACAGTGAAAATCAGTTCATAAGAAATAAAGTAGCTTAATTAAAACTTTCCGAACTTCACACATGTAATGTTGATTGTTGTTGAGAGGATAAAAAAAGTCTAACATTGCTATATATCTTATCCTGGTTGTTTTAGACTAAAGCCTTGGTATTACTCACCGATTTGGCTGGCTTGTCGAAAAAGAAAATTCCCATTGCTTAATGTAGCAAAATATTTTCATCCAGCCCTTTAAAAATCTGTGCTTTCGTTGAGAAATTCGAATAACATGGAAGCCATGAAGTTGCACTTTAACCACAGGCAGTCCAAGTTAATGATTTTTACAAGGAATGTATGTTTTTTTTATAGAAAACTCTGAAACTGTCTTAAAACAGTAAATAAAGTCATGAAATATTACCTGTGCATTGAGAAGTTGTTCCTGTTCATCACTGATGTGTTTATTTTTGGTTTGAGGCAGCTTGGGCTGCCTGTGCTTTAACCGAGTGGCCTAGAACCAAGTCTACATCCATATTTGGTAGCACTTGCACATTTCAAATGTTAATAGGCGCCATCACGTTTTTCCTTCGGTTCGGTGTTGGAGTTTTATGGTCGCTTACATAGTCTTTTCAATAGCATTTCAATGCCAATATTCATCAGATGAAAGATAATAATAACTGCTCCAAGCGAGAGGCAGTTTCAGTTCTGGAAGAGATGAATTTCTGAAGACATTCATTCAGAAGGTGAGCAGAAGTTTATGTTCGCGTTCGGTTCGTTAATAAATTTGTTCTTACAGAATATATTTGCTCATTTGCTATAATGTAGTTGGAGCCCTGTAGTCAGTATACTTGAATATATTCCAGGATGTATTTGGAGAAACTATTTATGAAAGCTCCTACAATGTATGTGGTCAAATACTTGCTTTTCCTTGCAAGAGATCAAGTTTTCGATTCTGCCTTTTTGGAACGACGAAACTCATCCGATTTTAATCCTCTTTCGAATTTTATCATTCTAAAATGTTTCATGTTAGAGTGCTTCTCATTTAAATCTCGATATCCTGATCAACACAATCTGCCACAAACCGAAGTCACTTTGGTAGAAACGTAACGGAAGTGGATGTAGAAACATATTTGTCGCTTTCCAGTTTCCAGCTGGCAAACCGCACGGGACTTTATACACCACACTCCACAGTACCGGCACTCATTCTTATTTTGGTTAATTGTTTTTTACAGGCTGGCTTAGAATTCAAGATGCAGGACCAAAGTTTTTAACCCTTTCAGCCCCAAAAGTCACATCCAAATTCTTCTTTTCTCTATACATTTGGTTAAATTTTGATCAGACTCCAAATGGCAAATGTTGGGGCTGAAGAGTTAATTATTTAAATCATCACCAACAATGAAAGCTAATCAGGGAAAAGTTGACTGCCAAGTAGTGAGTGAAGATCAGAAACATTTGTAACTGTATAGTTTATAAAACCTATAACTAAATAAACTAAAAGTTATAATGTCATATGAAACATTAAATTATTAACTCTGTTAGTTTTTGCCTCAACCCTAAGCTAGATGTTAAGGGGGCTATGTTAAGGTGTAACACTTTTTGCATACAATTTGTTAGTCATTTTTGCTTTCATTTTAACCACCCCACATATGCACAAGGTTCCTTAGTTGCTGAAAATAACTGTGCAGCCGAGACTGCAAAATGTTTCCAAGCACATTCAGTGGTTTTTAGATTTTGTCCAAAAAATAATATTTGTTTGCAAAAATTGTCCATGTTTGGAGTCAACTTGCTTTTTTCCTGAAATTCTTGCTCTAACTTAATCCTTTCATGCTACAAACCTGTCAGGAGATCGTTAAGGAGATCATTACAAAAGCCGCTCATGATCATGAATACCATGACACAGCCCCTTTAAACTCTAACCTTTAGTATAAATATTATTTTTAATATAAAACCATAATTGGAAGTCTGTACTGATGCTGGTACTTGTATTATAAATCAGTTTTACTATACATGTATTTCTGACAGCAGTTTCAGCATAATTATATTAAGAATATATTATATACATGTAGTCAGATTTAAAAACTCAGTGGCTAAATGTTTAAAGGGAACCTCAGTTGAAAAACAATGTTCACTCTCAAATATTTATTCCCTGTGTATCTGTTGCTGTGTACATTGTAGCTGTCCTGCCAGGGCTCAACATTGCAACCTTCTGGTCGCCAATATAACTAAGATTTTTGCCCTGGTGACCAAACTTTCAAAACTGGTTGCAAATATTTTTTGTTTAGCCGCCTTATGGACCAATTGAAGGGCTGTGTGCAAAAAGGGCGTACATGTAAGTGATTCTTAATCACATTCTAAATCCTCCCTTAGAAAACAAAGAAATTGAAGGAGAATTTAGAATGTGATCAAGAGTCACTTACGTCCTTTTTGCACACAGCCCTTCAATTTTTCTGTCTGTAACACTAATTTGAGTTTCTGCGTGTGGCCATCTTAGATTTTATGAAGTCACAGTGTTGCCCCTATTGTTACACAACAAAGGAGCTATTTGTTTTATGACAATAGAAGCAACACTGTGATATCATATGATTCAAGATGGCAGCATATGGAAAATTCAAATGAGTTTAACGGCAAACACCATAACAGATTTAGGCATCCATAAGGAGCATTGGAGAGCAAACATTGTTTTTTTCAGCAAAGGCTCACTTTAAAGTTCTACAGATCTATGATAATAAACTTTTGTTTTTACATTTGGTTCTAATATGGGTGGCAAACTCAATTTATTTTTATTTTTAGATTCAATGTAATTACCTGAAATTCCAAGGAATTCAAAGACTGGCTGACCTGCAGTTACTGTTTTTAAGATTCTCTAGGAATTACCAGCTTTTCTACAATAAGCAAGGGCTTGAAATTCCTAGCAAGGCATTCAAAATAACCTGACTCCCATCGGGACTCTGGCAGCTTCTTTGTAGCAAATCAGCAGCTATTTTTTACCAGACTTGAATTTTGAATCTACTGATCATCTATACATTAATACCCTGGCACTGACATGGCAGCCAACCTTTCTATGTGTACATGTACATGTTGACCATCTACTCTGATTTTGAAAGCCCTGTTCTAGATATTTCATGTTTCTCTTACTGTGAATATTTTCTAGTGTCTGCCTAAGATACTTGTACATATATGGCATGATTACATGATTCGCTAAGCAACAAATCTCTAAAAATTTCATCTCAAAAGTCACTTTAGTCCAGTTACAGTGATGGAATTCCTACATTTTCCATGAGATGCAGTTTTTGCTACTGCATCTCAACTATGTCATTTTAATTCGCTAAACAATAACTTTCTTTATAGTGTGGCTCAAAGGGGGTCCAATAAAATGCAAGGTTTTTAGAGCTGCAGTCGTACCCTCTAATTTAGGTGACATTAACTTTAATAATATTGTCAGTCATTTAGTAAATAGTCTTACTAATTTAGTTTATTTATCAAAATCAGCAAGACTCTTAAACTAGTAGAATAAAACAATTTTGAAATGGATTACATATAAATTATTATGTGTATTGTATATAATTCAAACTACATGTACATGCAGTTTGTAAATGTCTGAATAGTTTTAACTTATTTATAGAAATAGGAGCATTTCACTGTCTGGCGATTGTAATGATAACTCACTTACATGTATGCATGTTTCTATTAATTAAAACTATACATAGAGTTTTAAAACAATTACTGTCAGTGTTATTTTTTTGTGTTTAATGACAACTATGGTATACAATTTGGGTGTAAATAGTGAAGGGAGCCAAAATAGAACGATATGGATGCCAGAAATGAAAGAGCAAGCAAAAATTAGTAACCAAGGCAAGTTTTAGGTTCATATTTACCGAATTTATGAGGATGGAGAACAAGCCATGCTTCCTTAGTGCAAGATCCTTTTAGTATGCAATCTTACCAAGATATGTATCATTGGTATGGAATCCTGTAAGATCTTGCAGGATCTGTTAATTTCTTTCTTAAGATCCTGTAAGATCTTGCAGGATCTAGGCAATTTTTAAAAAGATCCTGTAAGATCTTACAGGATCTAGGCAATTTTTATAAAGATCCTGTAAGATCTTGCAGGATCTGGTAATTTCTTTCTTAAGATCCTGTAAGATCTTGCAGGATCTAGGCAATTTTTATAAAGATCCTGTAAGATCTTGCAGGATCTGGTAATTTCTTTCTTAAGATCCTGTAAGATCTTGCAGGATCTAGGCAATTTTTATAAAGATCTTGCAGGATCTGGTAATTTCTTTCTTAAGATCTTGTAAGATCTTGCAGGATCTGGGCAACTTTCATAAAGATCTTGCAGGATCTAGGATTTTTTTAATAAAGATCCTGTAAGATCTTGCAGGATCAGGCAATGTTTATAAAGATCCTGTAAGATCTTGCAGGATCTAGGCATTTTTTTCTTAAGATCTTGCAGGATCTTGGCATTATTTATAAAGATTCTGTAAGATCTTGCTAAGATCTTTGCAAAGATCCTGCAGGATCCTACAGGATCCTGCAGGGTCTTTGCACAAGATCTTGCAAGAAATAAGTAAGATCTTGACAAGATCTTGGAAAGATCTTGGGAAGATCCTTGAAAGATCTTCCCAAGATCTTGGAAAGATTCTCAACCTGGCCCACATACTATAGTTTAATAGTTGGGAGGAATGCGTGACGATACAAACGAACGTCTGCGTAGGAGGCTACCCACGTACCGGATATGTGCAATGTTGGTTGATCGTAATCGTGCACTATTCAGTAGAGTCACATGATCAAACGGAGTCAAATCATATTCACATGCACAGCGCAGAGTCGAGGCTGCGGCCTTGCCGCCTTAGTCATGCCTTTTTAGTGTAATATGTGCACACCGGGTGCCGTTATGATAACTTTTGCACTTCTTTTCAATCATTACCAACGAGTAATGTGCCGAAGCAAACCCTGTAAACTTGTAATGAAAAATGCAAGGGGTGAATTGAATTACTGGGGAGCCTGTTTTGCGAAAAGGGGGCTGTTTTGAATATAATTGAGAGGACTGAATGTTACATAGGGCTGAAACAGCCCAATTGTACAGTTTAATTATTTACTGTATTGAAATGACTAAACCAGGGCTGTTTTGGGAAAAAGGGGGCTGTTTTAAATATTGAGAGGGCTGAATGTTACATAGGGCTGAAACAGCCCATGTGAACAATTTGACCCTTTGCGGTGTTGAAATGGCTAAACCAGGGCTGTTTTGGGAAAAGGGGGGCTGTTTTGAATATTGAGAGGGCTGAATGTTACATAGGGCTGAAACAGCTCTTGTGAACAATTTGACCCTGTACGGTGTTGAAATGACTTTGAAAGGGGCTGTTTTGGAAAATTGTAGTACTGTTTTGAAACGTCATGGGGCCATTTTGGTTTTCTTTGGAGCTATTTCAGCCCCCCTTGGTCACAACAGCCCAACAAGGGGCTGAAATAGATACTCTGTCAAAAGGGCTGTTTTGGACTTTAGGGCTAAATCAGCTCTGTCAAAATTACAGTGTGCATTAATAAATGAAAAATAATTCAAAAGTACGAAATATGTGTTTGTATGGGAATCGATGGGAATCGATGGGAATCCGATGCCAAATAAAATCCGTAAAATCGAATTTCTGAAATATTCTTCAGATACAAACTTAAGATGCCAGGTAAAAGATTAACATATCGAAATTTGAGGGATGTATATATAGCTGTGCTGGAAAGCGTGCAATCGTGTTTTCAGTTTTCCATACGTCTGTAAAATACCATTATCACTACGTCTATTTGAACTTTTGATATATATATATATATATATATATATTAAGTATATAGAGATGGTGTAGTGGTTAACGCATCGGACTAGTGTACCGAGGCCGTGGGTTCGAATCCCACTCAGGGCTTATATATTTTCTCTTTCACCTAAATTCTGATTTTTTTTATATATATATATATATATGCGTTTCGGCGCGAGAATTTGCACATCAATTTTGAAAATCTCCCCTTACAGGCGGGGGTGTCAATTCTCCCCTCTTAACATTTTCCCGTTTTTAGGAATAGGGGGAGACGCACTCCCCCAAATCTTTAAGTGAAACCCGAGCCCTGAATATATAAATTTGTGCACTATGTAAAATAATTGTTATTACATCCTATATATTGATTAGAACATGGGCGGATTTAGGAGGGGTGGATTGGGTGGCTAGCCACCCCCTCTTTGGGCTGGTTGGACTGGCCAAATTGCAGCATTTTCCACAGGCAATGCATGTTCCCGAACAAAAAATCTATGACAGCCACCCCCTTCAAAAATCCTGGTTCCGCCCCTGTAGAACCATCAAAAGCTTTAGTTCTCTCAACAGGGTGGTCAAGGGGGTAATCAATCACAAATCACTGGTCACATTTTCTTAAAATCACGGATCACAGTTTTCATTTTATCCTGTTTTCATGGATCGCAGGCCCCGTAAAGGCTAATTCACGAATCATGGCAAAATTTTGGCTGATTCTCGGATCACGTGTTACCCCTTCACCACCCGGCTGTCTCAATTTCATTGGCTGTACTTTGTTGCTAAGTGCCAGCTGCCAGCAATTTTTGATGGCTGAGAAAGGGGAGATTACAATCATTGGATAATTTTTTTAACCTTATCAATGTATTTATGCATTTGCAAAGGTAAACGATAAAGAACAGCTGGCTCGGTCAATTTCTTCATCAGCAGACATGCGTAATGATTCAAATAAGCGGCCCCTCCCAAATAAGTGCCCCCTTTTCTCGAAGGAGACTGCCATAAGTAAATGATTGCCCAACCATGTGAATATCGGTCCTCTGGCATTTATTTTTTACCTTAAATAATTGTTAATATTCTAGCTAGTTCTTATTAAGATCGTTATTAAAGTTCTGCTTTTTGTGCACTCGAGGAGAACACAGTAGAATACAGCTAGGGAACACACTTGTACAACACAAGGGAACACACTAGCAGAATACAGGGGAACACAGTAGAATGCAGGGGAACATAGTAGAATACAGGGGAACACAGTAGCCATACAGCTAGGGAACACACTAGTACAACACATACAGGGAACACACCGGCAGAATACAGGGGAATACAGTAGAATACAGCTAGGGAACACACTAGTAGAATACAGCTAGGGAACACACTAGTACAACACAGGGGAACACACTAGTAGAATACAGGGGAACACAGGAGAATACAGTAAAATACAGGGGAACACAGTAAAATACAGGGGAACAAAAATACCGCATAACAGTAAAATACAGGAGAATACAGGGGAACACATTAGAATACAGGGAAAAACATTAGGAGACAAGGGAACAGTAGAATACAGGGGAAAACAGTAGAATACAGGGGAACACAGTATAATACAGGGGAACACAATAGAATACAGGGGAACACAGTAGAATACAGGGGAACACAATAGAATACAGGGGAACACAGGAGAATACAGTAGAATAAAGGAGAATACAGTAGAACACAGGAGAACACAGGGGAACACAGGGGAACACAGGGGAACACAGGAGAACACAGTAGAATACAGTAGAATACAGGAGAACACAGGGGGAATACAGGAGAACACAGGCGGAATACAGGAGAACACAGGAGAACACAGGGGGACACAGGAGAACATAGGGGAACACAGGAGAATACAGTAGAACACAGTAGAATACAGGAGAACACAGGGGAACACAGGAGCTAGAATACAGGAGAACACACGGGGGAACACAGGAGAATACAGGGGAACACAGGAGAATACAGGAGAACAGTAGAATACAGGAGAACACAATAGAATACAGGGGAACACAGTAGAAGACAGGAGAAGACAGGAGAACACAGTAGAATACAGGAGAACCAAAAAGAATACTGGGGAACACAGTAGAATACAGGGGAACACAGGAGAATACAGGGAAACACATTAGGATACAAGGGAACAGTAGAATACAGGGGAAAACAGTAGAATACAGGGGAACACAGTATAATACAGGAGAATACAGGCCCGGGAACACATTAGAATACAGGGAAACACATTAGGATACAAGGGAACAGTAGAATACAGGGGAAAACAGTAGAATACAGGGGAACACAGTATAATACAGGGGAACACAATAGAATACAGGGAAACACAGTAGAATACAGGGGAACACAATAGAATACAGGGGAACACAATAGAATACAGGGGAACACAGGGGAACACAGGAGAATACAGTAGAATAAAGGAGAATACAGTAGAACACAGGAGAACACAGGGGAACACAGGAGAACACAGGGGAACACAGGAGAACACAGTAGAATACAGGAGAACACAGGGAGAACACAGGAGAATACAGGGGAACACAGGAGAACATAGGGGAACACAGGGGAACACAGTAGAATACAGGAGAACACAGGAGCTAGAATACAGGAGAACACAGGGGAACACAGTAGCTAGAATACAGGAGAACACACGGGGGAACACAGGAGAATACAGGGGAACACAGGAGAATACAGGGGAACAGTAGAATACAGGAGAACACAATAGAATACAGGGGAACACAGTAGAAGACAGGAGAAGACAGGAGAACACAGTAGAATACAGGAGAACCAAAAAGAATACTGGGGAACACAGTAGAATACAGGGGAACACAGGAGAATACAGGGGAACACAGTAGAATACAGGGGAACACAGTAGAATACAGGGGAACACAGGAGAATACAGGGGAACGTAGTAGAATACAGTGGAACGCAGGGGAACACAGGGGAATACAGGGGAACGTAGTAGAATACAGGGGAACGCAGGGGAACACAGTAAAATACATGAGAACACAGGGGAACACAGTAGAACACAGTAGAACACAGGAGAACACAGGGGGAATACAGGAGAACACAGTAGAACACAGGGGAACACAGTAGAATACAGGGGAACACAGGAGAACACAGAAGAATACAGGGGAATGTAGTAGAATGCAGGGGAACGCAGGAGAACACAGGAAAACACAGGAGAATACAGTAAAATACAGGAGAACACAATGGAACACAGGAGAACACAGGGGAACACAGGAGAACACAGGGGGAATACAGTAGAATGCAGGGGAACATAGTAGAATACAGGGGAACACAGTAGCCATACAGCTAGGGAACACACTAGTACAACACATACAGGGAACACACTGGCAGAATACAGGGGAATACAGTAGAATACAGCTAGGGAACACACTAGTACAACACAGGGGAACACACTAGTAGAACACAGGGGAACACAGGAGCTAGAATACAGGAGAACACAGGGGAACACAGGAGCTAGAATACAGGAGAACACACGGGGGAACACAGGAGAATACAGGGGAACACAGGAGAATACAGGAGAACAGTAGAATACATGAGAACACAATAGAATACAGGGGAACACAGTAGAATACAGGAGAAGACAGGAGAACACAGTAGAATACAGGAGAGCCAAAAAGAATACTGGGGAACACAGTAGAATACAGGGGAACACAGGAGAATACAGGGGAACGTACGTAGTAGAATACAGTGGAACGCAGGGGAACACAGGAGAATACAGGGGAAGGTAGTAGAATACAGGGGAACGCAGGGGAACACAGTAAAATACATGAGAACACAGGGGAACACAGTAGAACACAGGAGAACACAGGGGGAATACAGGAGAACACAGGGGGAATACAGGAGAACACAGTAGAATACAGGGGAACACAGAAGAATACAGGGGAACACAGAAGAATACAGGGGAACGTAGTAGAATACAGGGGAACGCAGGAGAACACAGGAAAACACAGGAGAACACAGGAAAATACAGGAGAATATAGTAAAATACAGGAGAACACAGGGGAATTAACACAGGAGAACATGGGAGAACACAGGGGGAATACAGGGGAACACAGGGGGAATACAGGGGAACACAGGGGGAATACAGGGGAACACATGGGATTATAGTAGAATACAGGAGAAGTGGAGAACACAGTAGAACACAGGGGAACGCAGTAGAATACAGGGGAACGCAGTAGAAAACAGGGGAACGCAGTAGAATACAGGGGAACGCAGTGAGAACACAGTGAGAACACCGTAGAAAGAAGGAGAGTATATTCGGTACACAATATATATTATATATGAGAATACAGTAGAATTGATATATATATTCGGTACACAATATATATCATATATAAAGTACCTACCGTTCCCCCGACGATCTCCGCTGGCCAAGTCTGAAGGCTCTGGGGCGAGAAACACGTCCAACAGGAGATGGCGATGTCACGAGTCGTACTCATAACGGGCTGTTCTCGTGGCATCGGGCTTTCCACAGCCCTTCTTCTCGCCAAAGACCAGCAACAACGCTTCAAAGTTTACGCCACCATGCGAGACATCAGCCATAGAGACTCGCTCGAACAAGCAGCAAGAGAACAACTGGGTAAAACACTGGTTATCAAATCACTTGATGTCACTTCCGACGAGTCAGTTTCGGAGGCTCTACAAAGCATTTACGAAGAAGAAGGGAGAATTGATGTCCTAAGTGAGTTTCCTCTGCGTAGCGAAAGATTTCATAATGGCCCCATTTTGAGGATAATTCTAAATACAGATAGGAGAAAATTATCGCCTAAACCGTAGTCAGATCAGATCACAGCCGCCCCAAGCTCTAGCCTGATTTTCAGACTGTCGAGGTCGTCCGCTCACTTCCTCCCACCTGAAAATCAGGCTACCCCAAGCTCATGTTACGAAATATTCAAAGTATAACTTATAAAGGGCATGTATGAGAAGCTCATATTACGAAATATAAGGGTTTGTATGGGAACGTAACGAACTCCATTTTAAATGCTAGCCAGAAATACTGTAAAATCTTTGAATAAAAATTACTTACGTTGCCACTGTGATGTCTTGTGTCACGTTTCTCTCCTTGTTTGGTGGATTTAAACTTATTTCAGTTGAAAAAAAACGCGGCTGAAATCAATTTTAATCCACACAACAAGGAAAAAAACATGACACGAACAATCACAGTGGCAAGGTATGTCTGGCTAGTAAACGGAGTTCGTTACGTTCTCATATAATTAAACCATTATCTTTCGTACCATGAGCTTCCCATACAAACCCTTATAAGTTATACTTTGAATATTTCGTAACATAAGCTTGGAGCGCCTGTGGTCAGATTAAGGTTAAAGGAACAGTGCCACGGTAATGCGCACGCGTAACACGTGATTGTTAATAATGTCAAAGACAATGGCAAATCACGCTGTTATGTCACGTCACGTCAAAACTCAACTGATCTGGAACGACCTTTGGAATTTTCGCTAGCACGAAATCTAGAGTTTATAGTTTTGTGATTTGCATCAGTTGAGAAGTTCAGGATTTAGAATCGTATAAACTCCCCACTGGACCAAGACATAAGTGCTTCGAAGATCTGCATGTATGGGATTCGGGATAATAGTTTAGGAATCCTCTCGACAATGCCGACTGACATAAACAAACAACAACTTCTGTGCGTGGGAATTATAATATTCCATTCCGCTGCAGTTTCGCTACGGGGAAACTAATGTTCTGACTTTATAGCTTTGGGGCTTTGTGATTTTTAGGATAGTTGTTGTACAATTATAAGGGCACTTCCACTACAAAATTGGGGAAGAAAAGAGTTCGATTTTGCTAAATAGCAAACTCGAACTGTACCGAGCGAAGGCCGTGTTGACACTGCAATAAATATACTCGCAAAAATTATAGACACGAACGAAATAACATCATAAATCCTAGGATACAAAACTAAGTTACTGTTCTAAATAGGTATAAGGTCAAATGAAACTTAGGCGAAGCCGATGGAAGAGGATTTCTTTCGCGTATCAAATCTCTCCCCATCTTTTGATTTCTGGACAACCCAACCAAAATTCAAACATTCGCGCATGGGCACTGAGCATGGCACTGTTCCTTTAAGATTAAGATTAATCGTTTACCGGAAATGCTGTACGCATCAGTTGTTTGTTGCAGTTGTTTCGTGCGCTCATAAGTACACGTGAGATCGCGTCACTTGTTGCCAAGGAAACTTCACACATGCGCGACAGAGAAAGCGTCGGATGTCGGCAGAGGTCTCTCCCTCGCCTTCCATTTTACCAAGACAGAGAGAGACCTCTGCTAGCAGGGAAATAGCTTCAGAGCCGAATTTCTAAAAAAATAATTTTTCACGTAAAAACAAAGTTTAGAGTGTTAAGTATCCAACAGAAAAAAATTGGTTGAATTTTTTTTATTAAGACGGAGAAATATCAAAAAGAAACATTTTACCAGAAGATTGCGTTACATAATTTGATTGACAGCTCATACACCACATTAATCGTCATGCGCATTCAACCGTAGCTATTAGTATTAAGCGCGGGAGTCGTTGTTTACAGTAGTTCACTGTGGCTTCTCGAATCACAGGCAGCCCAAGCTCACGATTTGTGGCTCTTACAAATCCTACGGTAGATTACGTGATCACTCGCGCAAGATTGATTGCGTGATAGCGCGCGCTATCTCCAGAAATTTTCCTTGTCATCTCACTAATAGAGTTTGTATTGATTTCTTATCGTGGTAAAATAAAGGTAATGAAATAACATTTTGCAATAAATGTACCTCAAGTATCCTTTTCTTATGTCCTTGGGTATTCTCTGCTATTTTGGGCTAGTTTGGATCGGTTTTAGAGCGCTTTTGATTTTAGAGATCTCTCTCTAGCGCGCTAGATCACGCAATCGATCTTGCGCGAGCAATCACGTAATCTACCGTAGGATTTGTAAGAGCCACAAATCGTGAGCTTGGGCTGCCTGTGCTCGAATCTATGATATTTTCTCACATAAATATGTCATCGTAAATTCGAAGCGTATTCGCTAAAATTGTCCGTAGATGTCTTCTTCAAAAGAAAGAGGAAAAAATCAAAGGAATGTTCGAAATTATATATTCTTATTACCACTAGCCTGGGAAACCAGCCGACTCTTATCGCTCCCTGTAAGAGTCGGCTGGTTTCCCAGGCTATATTACCACTGGCTAAACTATTTTGTTGTACATTAGGCCGCTTGATTCCTCTTAAAAAGTTTTTTTCTACAATAACATGCCCAATCTCTGACATTTTCCGGAGCATATATTCGCGGCCGGTTGATTCGGGTAATTGATCTGTCCTCGTGTTCTGGACTTGATTGTTTTCTTTCGTCTTCCGCGTTCGTTTCATGCATGCATATGCCGCTGAGAAATTGGCGGGAATTTTTGACAGTGACATTTCCCAGTCACGCTTTGGCTGCTTTATATAGAACTAGACTGAAAGAGGCGAGGCATCAGAATCAGTCTCGCCTGCCGGCTAAAACTTTTCAGAGCGTTTTCTTGACTTTCTATTTTCGTTCTAAACATAGTTTGAAAAAAGCTCCAACTCGACGCAAATTTGTGCGAATTACTTCAAATTTTCACAGATTGTTCGCAATTATATCAGCTAAAAAAATGTGCCGGTGATTTTTTTAATTTTTAAAAGAGGCGCTGAGAGCGATTCCCGCATCTATACTTGGATTGCGCGTTAGCAGTTTCACGAAGACCGAAATATCTTCAGAACGGCTTCGAATTTCCACAATCGCCATCACAATCGCAATCACAGTTTCATAAACAAGGTCTGTGGGAGTCCAGAAAAGCAAACAGACCTTAAATTCATTAAATTGCCGTGGAGTTGGAGCTCTTGGAAGCCAACTCGTTTGTTCGGAAAAGAAGTTTATTTAAAAATCGCACTTTTATCAAAATTACAAACCTTAGGTATATCGTTGTAGCTAATTTTATCAGCTTTAAAATGAGGTATAATTTATCTAAATACGACGAATATTCGAGACGCTACTTAATTTTATCCGGAACAGCACCCCGAAGGTATACGATAACCTTAATATACAGAACTCGCATATACCGACATTTTGCCTCCACTACACAATTCAGACACACACAGTCATATAGGATACTTGGGGATGTCGGTCAGCCGAGCCCGACAGCGTTTATTCATATAATTGCTCATAATAGCTTACAGGCATTCGTTCTTCAACTTTTGGTCTCTATTTATTACTATTATTAATTATTGCGACACTGCCGGATACGAAAACCCAAAACCACTGTGTGGACTAAACGGGAACGTATACTCCCACCAATGCAGTGCCGCCAACTCTGGGAGCTGAGGTCATCTAAATACATAATTGCTCATTATAGCTTACAGGCATTCGTTCTTCAACTTTTGGTCTCTATTTACTACTATTATTAATTATTGCGACACTGCCGGATACGAAAACCCAAAACCACTGTGTGGACTAAACGGGAACGTATACTCCCACCAATGCAGTGCCGCCAACTCTGGGAGCTGAGGTCATCTAAATACATTTAGTCCGATATGATAAATACAATCTTATGCCGATTTAAATTAAACTCGGACGATTCTAACCTAGCCAGAATGGTTTCCCTTAATGTTCGTTATGCCTCCGGCTTCTCGATCCAATCATTTAAAAAAAAAAAAATGAAGCAAGGTAGCAAGGCTGACCTAGAATGAATTCAACCTCTTAACAGTCACCTACTTATGGCACACTACATTACCCATAATTCTCAGCACTACTCTCCCCAGGCTTCTGTTCCGTGCCAGCAAAATATTCATTTCTGTGAATTTCGTACCTCAACTAACATAAATTACACTTTTCGGGGGCCTTTAATTGGGAGAGTTCCATATATACCGACTTTCGGGGGCCTTTAATTGGGGGAGTTCCATATATACCGACTTTTCGGGGGCCTTTAATTGGGGGAGTTCCATATATACAGACTTTTCGGGGGCCTTTAATTGGGAGAGTTCCATATATACCGACTTTTCGGGGGCCTTTAATTGGGAGAGTTCCATATATACCGACTTTTCGGGGGCCTTTAATTGGGAGAGTTCCATATATACCGACTTTTCGGGGGCCTTTAATTGGGGGAGTTCCATATATACCGACTTTTCGGGGGCCTTTAATTGGGGGAGTTCCATATATACAGACTTTTCGGGGGCCTTTAATTGGGGGAGTTCCATATATACAGACTTTTCGGGGGCCTTTAATTGGGGGAGTTCCATATATACCGACTTTTCGGGGGCCTTTAATTGGGGGAGTTCCCATATATACAGACTTTTCAGGGACTGTTAATTAAGGACATTTTCGCGTATCAGTATATAGTTAACACCATTATATTTGCAGACATCGTTCGTAACGATAAATGTTACCTATCTATATATACAAATAACAACCATTTTGGTTATAATTATGATATGCATGGCACTATCTACCGGTTACTTGCTTTGAGGGTTTCAGTGTTACAAAGTTTAAAGTGGAAGGCCCAGAGATCTCCACACAGCAACATATGACCCTAGATATTTAACAGCATTTGGCATGTCTGAACATTGAACATATCTATATCCTTCTTTCTTTGTGTAAGTTAACTCTACTCAGTTAACTCTACTCAGTGACCATTATTTCCTTTCAGAGAAAATGACTGAAAATGCCGCATACAAAGAAATGTATTTCTCCTCAGATTCTAAATTTAGAGTTTCATGTTTGCACTAACCTCACGTTCTGGCTCTGGATTTGCCCAGCACCGAGCCATTCATTGTGCTAAGCACTTCATATCAAGCTAAACTGCAAAGCATGCTGGGAAACTAAACCAATTACCAGCATGTCCCATATTGGAATACTGACAGACAAATGTTGTTCAATATTCAAAAACATCTATGGTAGATGGTTTCATACATACATTTATATAGTTCACAGTACAAGTCACTGTTAAATTTCTGGCCCATGCTACAAGACACGAAGCTATTCCCCAGCAAAATACCTTTCACAGACACAATTCTTCGAGAAAGTACTGATTTAAGCCTTCGTCAGACTTATTAATGTCTTCCAGCCCTCTATAAATGGGGAAAATGCTTAAAAAAAGCTTTAAATTCTAAGTGTTTCTTGTAGTCCGTTAAACAGGTTCACTTGATTTTTTTTTTGCAGTCAATAATGCTGGCATTCGATTCATGGGAATCCTAGAGACTCACTCCATTGACCGTGCCAAAGAAATACTGGACACGAACTTCTTCGGAGTTGTGCGTCTAACGAAGGGTGTTATACCCAAGATGAAAGTGAATAGAATGGGCCACGTGATCAATATCAGCAGCATGGCCGGTATGTTCGGATCTCCCTTTAGAACTCTTTATTGTGCTTCAAAATTTGCTGTTGAAGGGTTTTCTGAATCGCTGGCACCTCTGCTGAGACACTTCGATGTCAGGTGAGCATATTGGTGACTTTCTGCCTTGCGTAGCAGACAATTTTTGTCAGCCTAGATTTTGCGCATCCACTTCTGCACTTCTCTTGGTTGAGCAATTGGTACAAGTAGCTGATTGTGTTACACTTCACCGATTGCAATAAAGTAGGCTGAATTAAAAGCGCGCGTAGAAGTGGTTAGCCTGCTATGCAGACGTATTTTTTCACTCATAAATTCGAAGAAAAAAGTAACGTCTGCTTACTCGAGCGCTTGATTAGTTTCCAATATGCAGGCATGACGTCAGCAGGTTTGTTTGATTTTTCTGCCCAATCAAAGCCATTTTAGTTAATTGGCGCGCCAGTGAACACTCTCCTATGATTGGTTAATGGCAAATGTATTATCTGAATTCCTTTTAAATGTAACATTACATCGCTTTCCAGGATATGGAAGGTAAAATCCGAATGGTCCATAACACAATGAGGTGTGCATATTGGAAACTAATTAAACGCTCGGGTAAGCAGACGTTACTTTTTTCTTCGAATTTATGAGAGTGAAAAAATACGTCTGCATAGCAGGCTAAGAATTGGTCCTCGGGTAACAGATTTACTCGAAATAAAGGTGGCTAAGAAATACCACTTATTAGATGTTTTTTTCCAGGTATTACGTGCTATTTTACGAGTTGTGAATGTATTTTCCGAGCCCCGCAGTGCCGAGGAAAAATGCGAGCAATGAGTAAAATATCAGCACGTAATACCTGGCAATAATCTAATAAGGGATTTATTATACGACAGCTTTCTTAAAGTGCCCCTACGATCAAATTTTGACATATCAATGTTTTTGCATATTCATAAAGTAGAGTTCATATATTATTACCAGTTCAAATTGTTTTTCGATACAACGACAGGAAGTCTTATTTTTTTAGCTCCGAATATTGAATCTACACGTCCGCCATTACTGGAAGCCGTGCCCTTTGTTCAGCTTTAAACAAAGGTTTATTCACCGGAAATGATGTCATACACTTAACGCTCGCCTGCAGAACACAACGCCTGGAGGCATATTTCTACTAAAAACGTCTTCACGTACATAAGAAGAAAGTTATATTTATCTTTGCGAGGTTGGCTACTTTTTTATGCACGCTATTTTGCGCCACGAGGTTGTCGTGTTAAGTGTATGACATCACTTCCGGTGAATAAACCTTTGTTTAAAGCTGAACAAAGGGCACGGCTTCCAGCAATGGCGGACAGGATTTTACCGGTAAACTCTCCTAAAATTTGTGGTTTAAGATGCCCATTTGGGAATATTTTTTACTATTTCGGATATTTCTAATACTGATTGACCTATTGACACTGAAAAAGTGGCAAATCGAAATGGTAAATTTTCGTCGTAGTGGCACTTTAATTCATGAATAGAATCTGAAAGGAAATCAATGATGATGAATTATGCGCGGAAGCCAATTACATGCCCTAATGTGATTGGGTAAAATGAAAGAAATGTGACAATTGAAGGGAACTTGATAAACCAGTTTCTAGTGTCAGATCATAAGGCAGTGAATATATGAATGTCAAACAGGTATTCTACAGAGCAATATGGAAAGTCTAGTGGGTATTACGGCTCCATATTTGCCCTCAAATTTGACCTTATAAGGTAAATTTACGTCACAGTCGAATAATAATTCTCAATATTGGCCTCAAATGTTACCTTATATAGTAAATTACGTCACAGTCCTATAATAATTCTCAATATTGGGTCTCTCTCGCCGGAGCCATCGAAGAGCAATACGTGACGACCCCTGGATCATAGGGAGCAGAATAGTAACATGCGTGCATCAGCGCGGGTGGTTCCTTTTAACTTCCCGCCATGCATCGTGTTTCGTTGTAGTATTACCGCTGTACTGTATTATGAGCGCCCGCTCTACGAAGCCATTCGGACAGCGCGGTTTCGTACTTGCTCCTTATTGGTTAGATTAGACACGCTATCGGTGCGTTGCAGGCGCGGGAAAACGTCGCCACCCGTACTAGTTCAGTACTAGTGTCCAAGTGAAACTAGAAAGGTTTATTTAAATATGACGATGCCCCTTTGAATTTCAATCTCAGAATATCACTCATACAACCCGGGCCGGTGAACTCATCATTTGAGTCCCTCACGACGAACGCTCCGCCCATCGTTGACAACGAGAAAGCCGATGTTGACACTAAGCAACTTCTGGATCATGTCCACCGTAAGCTTGTGAACGCCTTTGCCAGCAACGCGCAGTCGTCAGATGAAATAGCAGAGTTTATTTTAGACGTTCTAGTAGCTGAAGAAGTTCATTTGCGATATTCTACTAACAAGGACTTCGTTAGACGTCTAAATGACACACTGACCGACCCCACGGGGGATAACATTGTGGATATGATGTACGAGAGGTTCTTCTCGTGAAACATTAAATATACTCTCGTCACCAGTTCTTTTTAATTCCTTAATTCCTTCCTTTATTATATGGACAATTAAACTGCTCTAAGAGCTCTTATCTATTCATTTTACTCACTGTCAGTACAAACTTCTTCGTGATCTTTCTAAGCTGTTCTGGGGAGTTTCATCGGATTTTCTTGCCTCTTCGTCAGTCGAGAAAATCTTTAGAGACTTTTAGAGCGTATTTGGCTTTTTTTCCTCGGAGTATTCATTGTCGTGCAGCTCATTTAAGCTGTTTACATCTTCCTCTGTGATTTTCACAAAACTGCCGCCATCTTTGTATTCAAAAGGAGGCAAACTTGACGTCATCGATATTTCACTGGTGAGGATATGGAAAATACGCTACTCAATACTTCGATGTAGTTTCGTATGAGTTCTATGAGTGGTTTATTTCTCAGTAAAATACTATCGTCCATATAATAAAATAAATTATTACACGATTGACGCGGTTTTCTTTGTTATTCATAACCCTTTATTTAGCATACATACTAGCTGGATTGTCAACTATCGTAAAGCTCGGGGAGGGATTTGATATTCAGTAGAGAAGAGTAGGGCTGATGAATAGATGCTGGTATATAATCAACTAAAGTCGATTGAGGTATGCTAACCGCCGTGGAAAGCGCTAGCCCTTCGTCAGAGCAAAAGGATGAATAGATGATGAATAGATGGTTGCACATGACGTCACGGCGGCCATGTTAGTGTACCTTTAACAATAGATACTTCGTTAGCTTCTTTTGTAGGTACACCAACATGGCCGCCATGCCCTTTGTGATTTGAATCTCTGGGGATTTACTGCAACCCATCTATTGGATTGAATTGCTCATTACCTATATTTAATAATCAAGTATGAGAAAAAGTGTTCTGCGTCAACCTGGACATATCCTCGTCGCTGCTGTAGGCCATTTTGCTTCTACGACTAGGAAGAACTAAAGCATAACCCTGCACAAATTAAAAATCAAGATGAATACTGAATAGATTCAGTTGAAAAGTTCATTCCTCGGTACCAAGCGGTACCAAGCAAAGTAGACACGCGGTACCAAGCAAAGTAAACACGCGGTACCAAGCAAAGTAAACACGCGGTACAAAGCAAAGTAAACACGCGGTACAAAGCAAAGTAAACACGCCGTACGAAGCAAAGTAAACACGCGGTACCAAGCAAAGTAAACACGCGGTACAAAGCAAAGTAAACACGCCGTACAAAGCAAAGTAAACACGCGGTACAAAGCAAAGTAAACACGCGGTACAAAGCAAAGTAAACACGCGGTACAAAGCAAAGTAAACACGCGGTACAAAGCAAAGTAAACACGCGGTACAAAGCAAAGTAAACACGCGGTACTAAACAAATTAAACAATTTTAAAATTCAACTGAACTGAGGAAGCTGAATTAAAAATACTGGAGTGAGCGCTGCATAACGAGTTTTGGTGCGGGAAAACAAACTGGAAGCAGCGACGGACGCGCACGGCAAATTATGGCGGGAAAAACGGTTGCATACAACCTGTGGAATACGCCGAATGTCCAACGGCTTTTCTGCTTTCTGTTTGGGTGAATTTTTCATGGCATGTGATGAAACGCTTTACACAATAACGCTTCTCTAAAGAGTCATTCAACGAAGACGGTTACTACAACTTGAAAAGTGTGTTTTATTTGGAAAATGGCCATTGGATGACTTAAACTACTTCGTGTGCTTCTCTTTTTTAGTTATTTGTTTTTGTATTCTACTGTGTACGTTATAATGTCTGCTGCTGTCCTAACTAAAGAGATTTTGGAGTCCACTTTCGACAAGAAACTAGCTCCTGTTAGAGCGCAGATCACCGAGCTCAACACAGTGGTCATAGGAGTTCAGAAGTCCATCGATTTTCTCAGTACGAAATACGATGAGATTATTAAGAAGAATGATGAGTTAACTACAAGAATTAAACGCCTAGAAGATGACAAATCTATCCTGACCAAAGACTACAAGCTCCTGAAGACTGAAACATTCCAGCTAAGAAATGACCTGCATTTTCTGAAGGGATCATTAAACTCTATGGAACAGTATTCTCGTAGAGATTGCTTAGAGATTAAAGGAATCCCCAATACGGCTAACTATAATGATATAAATTTGGTTGTAAAGAAGGTGGGAGAACTTATGGACTTAAGGCTTGAAGCCCATGACATATCTGTTAGCCACCGCCTCCCAAAACAATCGTATAGTTCGCGAGTTCAAGATGGCCGACCTAGCCAACGAAGAGAGTCGCAGTCTGATCCTATCATCGTCAAGTTTGTGCGAAGAGCAGTTCGGGACTCATTTTACAATTCCAGAAAGAAACTACGTGGCAAAACTACTGATGATTTGGGTGTTGGTGGTGACTCCAATAACAAGATCTTTATTTCAGAAAGTTTGACAAGTAGTAACAAGGAGCTATTCAAGTACTGCCTGGCGTTTAAACGTGAACACAACTTTAAGTTCATCTGGACTACAAGTGGTCGCATTTTCCTTAGGAAGGATCCTGATTCTCCTGCAATCTACATTTCTTGTCATGAAAATCTGGACAACCTGAGGGATCATGACTGAAGTCTCACACCAAGTTAAGTACATGTTAATTTACCGATGGTGAACTGTCCACACTGTAACAAGGTTGTTAGGGACAATTGTAGAGCTATTTCATGTGACCTATGCACTAACTGGTTCCACCTTAAATGTACTTCCTTAAATGTAAAACTTTATAATTATTTTACAGCCACAAACGATCTATGGCTTTGCACTGACTGCAGAGGAAATACATTCCCATTTAATTCAATCAACAACTCTGAACTGGTTGACTTGTCATTTAATAGTAATACTTCTTGCTTGTGTTCAAAAAAAATCCTCAATTACAGATTGTCATCGTTAACTCGCCTTGATACAGTATCAGATCTCCAAAATGTTCCAAATCTTTCTGATTATGATGTCGAGTCACATATTCCATCCCAAGTAAATTCTAAGTATTACTCTTCTCATGACTTTCATAGCAGTGAAGAGATTTTAAACTCACCCACAAATGATTCATTTTCGACTCTACATTGTAACATTAGGAGCCTGGCAGCTAATTACGACAAATTAATAGAAATGCTAAATGAACTGCATCACTCTTTCAATATTATTGGTCTCTCTGAAACTAAAATTAAAACTGGACATGATCAATTAATCAATACTGATATACCTAATTATAAGTTTGTTTCCCAACCTACTATGTATAATTCTGGTGGTGTTGGTTTCTTTATTCGTGATGATATTCAATATCAGATTAGACAAGATCTTACTTCTTCTACAGAGGAACATGAGTCATTGTGGATCGAGATAGAAAGTAATCTCAGTCGTAACATTGTTTGCTCAGTTATTTATAGACATCCTAACAGTAATCTTGAGAATTTCAAAAACTCTCTGTTTTCAACAATTGATATTATTGCTAAAGAAAATAAGTTTTGTATTATAATGGGTGATTTTAATATAGATCTTTTGAATTTTGAATCTCATCCTAGTACTGATGAATTTCTTAACACTTTAAGTTCCTACTTTTTTCAACCACACATACTTCAACCCACTAGAATTACTGATCATTCACAAACTCTAATTGATAATATTTTCTTTAACTCCATTGAATTTTGTACAGTGAGTGGTAATATTCTCCATGATATCTCAGATCACCTCCCAAACTTTCTAATTATTAATAAACTATCAAACCTTCCAAGAAAAAATAAGATATTTAGGAGAGACTATTCTAAGTTTAGTGAAATTGAATTTATTGATGAAGTCAAAACTCTTAAATGGGATGAAATATTGCCTCCTGGAGATGATGTCAATGCAATATTTAACTCTTTCCAAACCACTATTAATGATATTATTAATAAACATGCACCAATGAAAAAATTATCAAAAAAAGAAGTAAAAATATTGGTTAAACCCTGGATCACTCCAGCAATAAGAGTGTCTATTAATATTAAAAACAGATTATTTAAGACGTTCCATAAAACCCATAACCCCTATTATTATTCCAAATTTAAGGTATATAGAAATAAATTAAATCATTTAATAAGCATTAGTAAGAAAAAGTATTATAATGACTATTTTTCTACTAACAAACAAAACACAAAGGAAATTTGGAAAGGCATTAAGCAAATAATAACACTAAAACCACCTTGCATGAATTTTCCAACTAAACTAATCTATGATAATAAAACAGTATTGGATCCCAAAGCCATTGCTAATACTTTTAATACTTTTTTTGCTAATATTGGTAGTAATCTAGCAAACTCTATTCCTGATGTTGAGAAGTCCTTTCATACGTACTTATCTAATTCTCAAGCAAACAGTTTTTTCCTTTTTCCTACAACAACAGATGAGATAGAGGATGAAATATCTAAACTAAATAATGGCAAATCTACTGGACCATCCAGCATTCCAATTAAATTGTTGAAATTGTTAAAATATGTAATTTCCAGACCACTGGAATATCTGTTTAATCTTTCATTTTCTATGGGTATTGTTCCTGAACAATTTAAAATCGCCAGAGTAATTCCAGTCCACAAGAAGGGTTCGTATACAGCTGTATCCAATTATCGACCAATATCACTTCTTTCAATATTTAATAGGATTTTAGAGAAACTAATGTATAAGAGATTGATTAACTACCTTGAAAAGAACCATATTTTGTATGATTATCAATTTGGCTTTCGTTCCAATTATTCAACTACCCAAGCAGTCTTATTAATTACTGATAAGATACAACAAGCTATTGAAGCTGGCCAATACTCTTGTGGCATTTTTCTTGATCTATCTAAAGCTTTTGACACTGTTAATCACCAAATCTTACTTAGAAAATTAGATCATTATGGAATACGTGGTGTTGCAAAGGAATGGTTCCACTCATATCTTGATAACAGAAAACAATTTGTTACAATTGGCAATGCCACTTCAGAGCTGCACAATATTTCCTGTGGTGTTCCACAGGGATCGGTGTTGGGCCCTATACTTTTCCTATTGTACATCAACGATTTTGGAAATTCATCTAATATTCTGGATTTTCATCTCTTTGCTGATGACTCAAATATATTTCTGGCACATAAGAATCCTCAAACTCTTGAATGCATTCTAAATGAACAATTAAAAAACGTGAGTAACTGGTTGAATGCTAATAAACTTTCTCTAAACATTGATAAAACTAACTATATAATTTTTCATCCTCCACAAAAGCGAATGTCCTATTCTATTTCAGTATGCATAAACTCTAGTTTCATTAAACAAGAGCATTTCATTCGATACTTAGGAATTCTATTAGATAGACATCTTAATTGGAAAGATCACATATCTCATAATTCGAAAAAAATTGCTAGAGGCATTGGTATTCTATCAAAATTAAGACATTTTACTAATATACACATCTTAACTCAACTGTACTATTCTTTGATTTACCCTTTCTTGACATATGGTTTATTAATATGGGGTAATACATATCCAACTAATATCAATCCACTGGTTGTTTTACAGAAGAAAGCTATTCGCATAATTACTTTTTCTAAATTTGATGCTCATACCAGTCCTATATTTTTTAAACTTAGAATTCTCAAATTCTGTGATATTATAATCCTCCACAATGCTTTATTTATGCACCAATTCATCTCAAATAGGTTGCCCTCCTTATTCGATAGCTTCTTCACTCCAGTTTCTAGTATACATTCACATCATACAAGACTTGCATCCAAATCATCGTTTGGACTTCCAACAATCAGAACAAACTATGGCAAATTTAATATAAGATATATTGGTCCTAAAGTATGGAATAGCATTGACGAGCTCACAAAACACCTCAATAAATCTGGCTTTAAAAGGAAGCTTCAAAATGATATTATAGATTCCTATAATAAAATCACCTGAATACCATCTGTCCTCCTTTCTATTTATTCAACATGTATTTTCTATTCATTTTGTATATAATCTGCAGCACTGTTTTGTTAGGTTTAGTTTCAATGTTTAAGTATGTATTATATTACTTTACTATCATATTTTACTATTTCATTTCTCCTTACCGTCCATCCTGTAACTGACCTTATTAATATATTTAAATTATCAGTCTGCAAATAGTGTCATCTGACTTAGATTAGCCTCATGGTTATTTTCAGATGACCTGTACTTAACTTCGTTACTTTCCATCTTTCTATATAGTCGATCTCTCCTCTGTAAATATGTAACCTAAGTACGAAATAAACTTGTTGTTGTTGTAAAGTACCAAGCACAGTTAATGCTATGGAATAAGCTCCTACGCTAAACTAGCTTAGACTTTTGAGAAGATCCTGAGCTTCTTTCTTGGCCTGAAAAATGGAGAAAGGGGAAGTGTAAACGATAAGGGTAACACTGTAACAGTAAGGCTCGATTATTTAAAGGTCTGTGCGACGGTGTGAAGTCTTCACAGTCTGGGCCAGACAGTCATTTTTAGCGATTTACATATCAACTGACGAACCTTGCGGACATGTGGGATTGTTAAACTCAAAGGCTGAGCACCATAAATATAGGATGAGCAAAACATTGCTAACTTCCGGTTTCCCTCGCACCCTAGTTTCCCGCCTAGTTTCCCGCCGAAACTAAAAGAAAACAGAAACAATCACCCCCGTTTCTAATTTTAAGTACGTATGCGTATTTACGTGAAATGTTTCGCGAAAACTAAGAAAACTACTTAAAAGATAAGCCTAATACTTTAACATATGTAGTTATGATATTGAATCATGTTTGCCGCGTAGCACTAGTAAGTGTAAAGAATGTAATATAAAGTGGTAAGCTGTAGTGCTAAGTGTGCACGCCCTACGAGGGAAAGAGAAAAAATGTCTGACCCAAGTGGGACTCGAACCCAACGACCTCCAGGTTACATGTCTGGCGCTCTACCAACTGAGCTATCAAGTCAGATGAGAGCAATCGTGGGTATTGGTGCGTTATATGGGGTCACGGCGATTATATATGTATATGTAGTTATGATATTGAATCATTGGGTCAGAGATTTTTTTTCTTTCCCTCGTAGGGCGTGCACACTTAGCACTACAGCTTACCACTTTATATTACATTCTTAATACTTTAACAGGTTGAAGTTTTCTTAATTTGTAATTCACCGTCATAAAATTATTTACAAAAAAAGTTTAAGCCCTCGGTAGTTTGTATTTGATATCAGAGCCTTCGTTCTTTTGGCCAGCAGAGCATACCATTTTGCCGCGGTGTGGACGCGCGCACTGTTAAAACTAGGCGGCCGGGATTGAAACCTTGGCAAGTAGCTAGTCAGGAGAACGTTTTCTTTTCTTTTTCATTTTTAACAAGCAATATACTCGAGGCGGATATCAGTAAGTATGGTTTTCATGTATGAATAAAGTATAGGACTAGTGTTGGGGAGTAAAAGTAATAACAGGAATTATATAGATATCATGAAGGAAAGAAATCATAATCTATTTGTTAAGTTACTTTAATATTTCTGGGACTTCAATTTTGCAGACTGTTCTGAAGGGTCTCTGATTTTTAGTTTAAAGAGAGATTTCACGAGTGATCTAAGAGACAAGGGAAGATTATTCCAGATATGTGCACCAATTCTCGAGAAAGATTTTCCCAGTTTATCTGTTCTTGAGTATTCAATAAAAAAAAATCATTTGTTGTTGATCGAGTCTTGTATGCATGGATTTCAATGCTTTTCATAAATAGATTTATGATGTTGATAGGAGCTAGTTTATTATGCATGACATGCATAAGTTAACAAGTAATTTCAAAAAACAAAAATGATAATAGCAGAATTTTGGAGTGTAAAGCCCGGTTTCCATATGATCGCAACGATCTGTCCCGATTAATGGTGATCTGTCTCTTAGCCCACTCTACTCGGCTATACACCCCATTCCAATATGGCGGATACACGGCCGGAGCGTTGGGGCGGGACACGAAAACGAGGGTAGTTAGGCGGAAGTCGATGTCAAGAGGGTCATGAGGCGGGAATTTCGCGCAAGTTTTGAAGCGAGTTTGTTTTTCCGAGATGGTTGGAATAAGTAGATTTTATCCTCAGAGAGTTAGAAAATATGGCTGATATTCAGGCTATCATTTTCACTTAGTAATATATTCCTCAGTGAAAATGATAGCCTGAATATCAGCCATATTTTCTAACTCTCTGGGGATAAAATCTACTTATTCCAACCCTCTTGGAAAAACAAACTCGCTTCAAAACTTGCGCGAAATTCCCGCCTCATGACCCTCTTGACATCGACTTCCGCCTAACTACCCTCGTTTTCGTGTCCCGCCCCAACGTTCCGGCCGTGTATCCGCCATATTGGAATGGGGTGTATTACAGGTAACCAGTACCTACAATGCAAGCTTTTCTTTTCTTTATTCCATGTAATTTTCGAAAATGGTACGAATAAACTTGTTGTCGATCGCAGCTATCGCTAGATTCTTTTGTTTTGTGTATAAATTTACGCTTCAATTCACACCAAACAAAAGAATCCTGCGATCGCTGCGATCACTGATGGAAACCGGGCTTAAAAAGAAAGGAATTGCACAGCCTCATGATTTTCCAAAATATATTAGACGAAGTGCTCGTTTTAGTAGGACAAGTAGCTTATTCAAATGTACATGTATTTAGGAACTCTGGCGCAAAGTACAAATAACACAACCCAAATAGGGTAAAATCAAAGAACATTAAATATTTAGAAGTTGGAGAGGATTCTTCATTTCGCAAGAATTCCAACTGATTTACTTATTTGTAGACATATGTGATTTATGTGGTGTTTCCATGAAAGATCAACATTTATATCGACACCTAAATATTTGACACATTCAAGAGCTTGTTTATAGTGTTTGTTATGCTATCAAATACTTTATCAAAGCGACAAAATGACTCTGTAGTGGTCGAAAAATAACGTAGTTTGATTTCTTGATATTTAATGTCAGTTTATTAGCTTTTAGCCATTCAGAAACTTCGGAAAGTTCGGTGTTAACTTTAGATTCTAATTTACGTAACTCTTTACTTGCATAAGGTAAAAAGCAAATTCAGGTGATCACTGATTTATAAATTATCATTTATATAAATCAGGAAAAGTAGTGGGCCTAGAACAGATCCATGAAAACTCCACAGAGTGTAGGTTGTTGATCTGAGATATAATTATCAACTTGGGTTGATTGTTTACGATCTGTCAAATAGGATTCAATCCAATTATGTATTATACCTAGCTATCATACCATAATAATGTAGTTCAATTTGCTTAAAAGAATGTGGTGAGTCACAGTATCAAATGCTTTTTAAGGTCAATAGAGATGCCACAAGTAAATGTCCATGTTACTTTGTATATTATTTACAATGTCTTGGTATGTTGGGTTTGTGTTTACTACGAAAGCCATATTGAGAATAAAAAAGTATATTGTATAAATCAGCCTTTTATGCATCAATTTTTCAAAAAAATTGTTATATACATACAGTGATTTTAATAAACTTAAGCTTTGCTTGGTAAATTTACTCCAGTCATTATTGACTGGTCAAATATTTCTGCCAATGGTTTACTGCGGGTGGTGAGTGCTGTACAATGTACTTACAATGTATAATAGATTTTTGCCATTTTGAATGCACTTATCAACCACCTCTCTGGTTGGCTCAGTTGGTAATAATAATAGTAATAATAATAAGACTTTATTTTAAGAGGGTAACACATAACAGTAAAAAACTGACAACCTTGTGGCCCTAATGACTTACAAAATATATACATATAAAATACATTGAAATACATTTAGCATAAAATTTATGAAAACACTACTACAGCTAAATCTAAAAGGATAAAAATAGTTATATAGTTTACTTGCAATGTAGTATTAAAATGGTTTCCTCTTCAAGATATCGTTAAAAAGAGAGTTTTGGAAAGTCTTTATTATGATGGAAATGTCCTTGTTGTTATTGGGAGAGAGGTCCAGTCCACAACCGCATTTACAGAGAAAGTAGTGTATCATAGTTTCTGACTAACAACTCATTCATGTACTCAGGCAAATCACCATATACTCTCTTATACAATTTATCAAATTCATGAAGCAAAAACATTAAGGAAATCACTACTCGATAAGTGATCTTTAATTCTGATACAGATTTCATCCTGATTTACATAAACTTTGGCTTCAATTTTCTTGGCCAAACTAAGTCGTATCGCCAAAATAACTGGAAACATGACTACATCTAGACGTGCGATAAAGAATAGAGGTAATCGGCTAATGCTGTTGCCACCCAATTCAGATCATGTGATGTAAACAGATGCTACTCTGGGGAATTGTTCCTTTTTCATTCTAATCATAATGCAGTCATGCCTATCTGAATAAAATTAATTTTCAAAGAGTCATTTCTCCAGAGTAATGTGTGTTTACGTCACATGATCTGAATTGGAACATGGGCGTCAAATGACAGGTCCTCGTCCAAAGTCACACCCAAGAACTTTTGAAAGCTGACTTGAGCTACAGACTCCTCACTTCCCAGGAACTTGATAGTCAAATTGTGTTCTTCAGGGGCCATTTTAGATCTAATACGCATTCCACAGAACAGGACAGCTTTAGTCTTGGATTGATTGATTGAGAGCCTGCTCTCTGATGTCCAGTTTGTAACGCCCTCCGTCACAGAGTTTACTGAGTGAGCCAGTTCGGACGACTCAGTCCAATCTCTAGCCAGAGTTAGAGTGGTATCATCAGCATAGATGTCCACAGTTGCCCCACCTGACACCCGAGGTAAGTCTCCTACTACTTCTAATCAGTATTTGAAGGGGACGTGAAAGAACCTGCTGTACTACATTTACTCGAAAAAGAGCAAGGGATTATTATTGTCACCCGGTACAGCAGCCTGGCCATTGTACTAACCACACACTCACCATTGTAAACTGTGTGGCAGCCATTAGTGCCGTAAAAGTAGTCTGAAAAAAATCACTGACAGGATATGTCAGTAATAATAAATGTTACCTGTTCATCGTCTACAGTCTTGCATGTACAGTTGGCGGCTCTGTTCAGCCAGCGCTTGGCTTCCTCTTTTTTATTTAGCCTGAAGAACGTTTTCCCCAACATCAAATGATTCTTGCTAAAGAAATCTGCCTCCACTGAAAAACACAGAAAAAAAAGAATTTCAAAGGAAAATAATACAATGAAGGGCATTAATATCGATTTTACATTATGTGAATAGTATAATATTTATTGATTTGAGTGTTGCGTCTTATGAGTTATAGAGAAGTTTGTATCCAAAATGCTAATGTCGTAACGTCAATCCAAGAATTTAATGTCACTCATTTCTTTCTCGTTGTGAATGAAAGCATTCAATTACTTAGTCAAAATATTTGGTAAAATCACTGATACAAACTACAAATACATTGTACATGTATAACATATATGATTATAACTAGGAGTTACCAATGGCAAGTGAAATGCTGCCAAGCAGTTGGTAGAGGAATTGTAGTTTTAGGATGACGCACAAATGTAGCGAATGGAAAAATGGAGAAAATTGTATGTACATGTAGTCTTTCTTTAGAATGTAATGTTGTTTAGGTCTGGTTGTTTGTGACACCTGTGAGTGAATTGTCTCAGAGTTATAGATAAAAATAAAACGTTAACTCAATTAAGTTTTGTTACAAAGAGGAAAAGGTGATTTTTACAATGTACATGTACTTCTGTTTTTGTAAACAAGAAATACTGTAAGCACTGCAACTTCACTAACTGAACAGGAACAAACGTGCGTCATACTGGTGTTACAAATACTATGAACTACATGTACATATGTCATTGTTGTTAAGGTAATGCACACATTGGACATTAACAGAAGTAAACTATTGACACTTCACTAACTGAACAGGAACAAACGTGCGTCATACTGGTGTTACAAATACTATGAACTACATGTACATATGTCATTGTTGTTAAGGTAATGCACACATTGGACATTAACAGAAGTAAACTATTGACACTTCACTAACTGAACAGGAACAAACGCGTGTCATAACAGTACCCATCATTGTTGTTAAGTCGACTGGAAATAATTGCCCACATAATAACGGCAACAAGCACATAAAAGCCTTCCTCTTGAAATGTTACTACAACGTGACATGATGTTTGACTGAGAACATAAACAATTTGTTTCTTACTATTTTCTTATTCAATGTATCTCGTGCATGGTGGGCTCATGCCATTTGCCATGCACACATGTCATCTGATACCACGGGTTCAACAAAAAAAAAGATTGACAGATATCCAAATCTCGATCTGTGAACATGATTCATTGGGTGTTTTTTTTTTAGAGGGGCATTATTGCTATTCCATTTAAATCACAATATTGATTCTGATTGGCTATCAAATCGAGATTGTAACTAAAATGGATAACAATAAATTTAAGTACTGGATAAACAATTTATACATTATAAGTACATACATGATTCTGCCTTTTCAAAGTGACTAAGAGCCTGGAGGAGAGAAATTAATAATAGTCAAACAAAGTTCAGAATAAACAAAGAAAAAATAATGTTCAGGTACAATGTTTATAGCAAAACCGAACATAGAGTGAATTTCGTATGAGACAGTTACTGTCTTCCAATTGTTTTTGTCCTCATCCAAACAAATTACAGAGTTACGGAACAGTAATAAGCTATGCCATGCTGACCGGACCCAAAGAAGCTGAAACAGCTGACAATGGATGCTAATTGCTCAGGCATTGTTTCATCATTCTTTTGACAGATCAAGGGTTGTAATGCGTACTGTCTCAGCACTCAAAATTGCGACCAACAAAATGTTGCTATTTGCGACTAAATATTATTCAGTACATGTAGTTGCACAATGTTGACTTGTTTTTTTTTGCTTTTATATGATAAATCTCCCATATATTTTGCGACTAAAGATGACAAATTTGTGATCAAATTTCAGGTCCTAATCGCTAATTTGCGACCAGCATTTTATGGTAAGTTCGAGCCCTGTGTGTATGTGGCATTAATGTGCCCCAATTGCCATTAACATACATGTACCCTGCATATGTACATTTACATGTATTATAATTATACAATATTTACCATAACCTAATATAGCTTTAGTAATAAGGTAATTTAAGGCTAAAGTGAACAAGTTGCACTGTACATGCAAAATGTACGTTGTCGGTAAGTAGAAATATCAAACGTTTGAAAACAAAACTAAGATTTGGTTCAACTGGGTCCAGTGTCAAGAAGAGGGAAATACATGTACATAGCGATCGAGTCAACAACTCACTGACAGCTTACCAACCACTTACTGATAGCTTAACAACCACTTACTGATAGCTTAACAACCACTTACTGATAGCTTAACAACCACTTACTAACACAATTTTACTGACCGACCATATGCACCCACCAACCACTTAATTTTCAAATTCATTAATAATTCATGAAGGAAAAACAAAGGAAATAAATGGGTGATGAGTGATCGGTAAATCTGATACAGATTATGTCCTGATTTGCATAAACTTTTGCTTCAATTTTCTCAGCTGAAATAGGTTGTATCACCAAAATAACCTAAAAACACGACTGTATACAAAATGTATATCTAGACATTTGATAAGCCATAATTATACAGAATTTATGTCCATGCTTTATCAGATTTACAAACTCTTGCTTCCAGCTTAAGTTTATAAATCCAATAAAGCATGACTACTATTCTGTATCCTATTATTTACAGACCACTTGTTCACTTTAGCCATAATTTAATTCTAATTATTAAGCTGCTGTACATGTACCTAGTTATCACATTTCACTGCACCACTTTCAATCAAATCATCTTGTGCCATAAATTAATTACCTCTTCATATGACGAGGAGGGTGGTGTAGAGAATATTGCAGCAGCAATCTTGTGTTGATACCATGGCATGTCAGCAAATGTAAAACACCTGTAATAAACAAGTACATGTACATGTACCAATGGTTTAATTAGCCATTCACTGTACTTCAACCTTTGGAACCCAGGGGTATGCCAAATGAATATTTTAAGATCTGGGGAAAAAAATGGACAACCTAATTGAGGGGCTGTGTGCCACAAGGGACCAAGTGCCCTTTACTGGACGTATTTTCTCCTTCGAAATTTCGATTAAAAATACAAAAAGTGATACATGTACAAATGTAGCTTAAAAAAACGTCCTGAAACGGGTACTTCAATTGGTCCCTTAAATGTGGCAGTGACAAAGCCCTTCAATTAAACCACAATTAATATAACCCAACTACACCATAAAGACCAGCATTGAATTTAGAGATTAATTTTGTTGTTTATAGAGGAAGGAAATATAGAGGAAATACATGTAGAATAAAACTTTTAGAGCAAGTATAAAAAACAAGCTCACAAGCACTCATGCCACATGCTAATTGTTACATGTACTTGTTTTAATGTAGCAAACTGGTTCTACTCACCATAGTCCAAGAAGATGACGAGAAGTAGGGTCTGTTGGATTAATGTCTATCGCTTTCTGCAGAAGATGTTTTAGATACTTTAAATAAAACTGGCAGTGCATGCTGCACGGTATAAAGATGACGAGAAGTAGGGTCTGTTGGATTAATGTCTATCGCTTTCTGCAGAAGATGTTTTAGATACTTTAAATAAAACTGGCAGTGCATGCTGCACGGTATAAACATCAAACACAGCCGAATACATGTAACTCCAGTAGTATAGTTCAGTGCCGGTCTTATATGCAGGAGGTTGAGGGTTTGAATCCATCTCATGCCACATCTTTAGGCAGAGACAAAATGCTGTTGGCCTTGTCTCCAAACTCTTTCATTCTAATAATTGGGGATGTTAAAGAACCTGGTGTACTCCTCGAATGAGAGTAGGGGATCGTTGTGGCAGCCTGCACTCTACTCTGTACTTAAGTAAAATCAATGAAGCATTACTGATTACATACAGAACTGAACAAACAACACCACTGTACATGATTGTATATTAAATAACCAAATTAAAAATCTGTACATTGATTACATGTTTCTGTTCTCACTGTTGATGATTGTCATCGTTAGTATGGTCAGTATGGTATCGTTAGTATGGTCAGTATGGTATCGTTAGTATGGTCAGTATTGTGTCGTTAGTATGGTCAGTATGGTATTGTTAGTATGGTCAGTATGGCATCGTTAGTATGGTCAGTATGGCATCGTTAGTATGGTCAGTATTGTGTCGTTAGTATGGTCAGTATGGCATTGTTAGTATGGTCAGTATTGTGTCGTTAGTATGGTCAGTATGGCATCGTTAGTATGGTCAGTATTGTGTCGTTAGTATGGTCAGTATGGCATCGTTAGTATGGTCAGTATGGCATCGTTAGTATGGTCAGTATGGCATCGTTAGTATGGTCAGTATGGCATCGTTAGTATGGTCAGTATGGCATCGTTAGTATGGTCAGTATGGCATCGTTAGTATGGTCAGTATGGCATCGTTAGTATGGTCAGTATGGCATCGTTAGTATGGTCAGTATGGTATTGTTAGTATGGTCAGTATGGTATCGTTAGTATGGTCAGTATGGTGTCGTTATACAGACTTATAATTAGGAGCTTTCCAATTCATTTTTACAACTGTGCTATCAAAATAATACATGATTGTGTATTTAGATAACATTTTAAAACGTGATTTGTAAGTTGTATAAATGCCTGATGGTGCTTCTGACATTTGTTTAGGAGTTACAAAAATAATAATGAAGATGCTTGGGTTTCTGAGCTGGTCAAAACAAGATGGAATGGAATATTTACTGGTTATTTCATGGTTTTCTATGGAATAGTACAGGTAAATATTTCAAGAAAAAATCGTATTATTTGGTATACAATTAGCCTTTAGGCGATTTGTTTACCAAAATAATATGAATTTCGAGTGAAATTTTCGCCCGTATTCCATAGCAAACCATGAAGTAACCATAATTTATTATCTAGGCCTTTAAATAAATAAATTACAGCAAGATTTATCACGAAAACAAAGTTAAACTTACCGGACGATAGACTGCAAATTTTCTCGCCGCAAAACAAAAGTTTCGAGTGGCAGATAATTATGTATTCAAAATCTTGAATTCTTAATGGCCGATAAAGGGTGTGAAATTTTGTGCATTTTGATTGGCCTGATTCTAACGATGAAATACCACTCTGTATTTCTGTCATAGCAAAACCATGAAATACTGGGCATGCCCTGTACATTGCATAGTAAAGCTCAACTCTGATTGGCTGAAATATAATATTTATAGCTGGATAATAAAAGTTGCACATCGGCACCTTTAAGGAAATTATAAACAATCTACATTACCAGCTTGATTAGTTTTAGATATCAACAAAAATGTCAAAATTAGTGTTTTGAAGACGAATTTCTATGTTGACAAAAAGATAATTATTGCAACAAACTCACAATTCAGTACACAAACTCCGGCTATATTTAGGGTTTGTTCTTGCCATCTTACTGCCGATAAACCTCGAACAGTAGTAGTCAATGTTCAGATGAAATCTTACAATAAATTTCTATGAAAAATGATGAGTAAAGACAGTTTGGATTCAGTTTCAGGCCTTACTAAGTACTACACGTACATGTTCATGTACATGTGCTAACAAAATTACAACAAAAACCTTGGGAATTCCGAGTAGGTTTTTCAAATATATCTGGAATGAAATATACAGGGGGGAGGAGGGGTCCAAAAGAATCTAATAATCTTTCACACATCTCATACATGTAGCTTTCTAGTAGCAGTATGTAACCCATGCATGTAGCCTAAGCATTTATAATATATGCCATGCCGACAAGGTCTAAATGGACAAAACAACTGGCCATGACTCAGTACTAAATTTGCTGACATTCTTCATCATATTATTTTGACAGACACAGGGTTATTTTAAACACCCTTCTGTTGATGTGACCCTCTAATATTATTATTATTATTATTATTATTATTACAGATTGAAAATGATTAATACCATTGTTGTATACTATACCTGGAAGTGGTCCCTTATTGCATGGGCATTCTGTATCTTTGCTTTGGTGCCTTCATAGTCTCCCACATTACTCAGAGTTATGGCATACCACTATAGGTAGAGTTTAATAATGCATCACAGACATATATACACATAGTCAAATGATCATAAAATGATGATAAAAAATAATAATGATAAAATGCAACTTGGGATTAATTCAAAAGAGTGGGGGGTTTCAAAGTAGATAATAATTTGATGTAACGTTTAATACATGAACAGCAGTGTTTTATCAGATTTTTCAACAAGAGGGTGCAGCCTGAGTTATTGTAGATCAGTGATAAAACACAGCTTCGAGTTTATTGAATATGGCTACAAAAACGTTGATGTATAGTCATGTAATTCATTTAAAATTGTTGGCAATACAACCAATTTAGAAGTTAAAGTGCAAGTATCATGTCAAAAAACAAAAAAACAAAAAATTATACGGGCCGCGTCAGGCAAAAAGGGCCTGGACGACATTCAAGTTAAATAATTCCTACAATGGTGTTACTAATAACAGGTCAAAGATTTATTGTATCCTTGACGAGAAGAGCTACATTTCATTCCTAACAATAAATGTCAGTTTCAAGAAATTGACAACAAAAATCAGGGGTGAAATTTACGTGATTTTGATGCAAAGGCCTGATTACAAATATGACCACAAAAATTAGGAATCCTGTCAGAGGGGATGATTTCGATGTAGGAGATTCATTTATACCTGCTGGCATTAAAGAGTAAAACATAAATAAGATGAACAAGATGATCACTTTTTGGCCAAAAAAAATTTGTTATGCAGTCATTCTACTCCCCATAGCTCATAATATGATTTTAGCAATAGTACAAGTTACATCTTGAAACAATCGTCTGATGATAAGGAATCATTTGCGCATGCTAAAATTGTGATCACACCCTCTTGTAAAAATATAGTAAATTTCGTCTTCGATTTCACCGGTCAGTTTCATGAAATCAACACTACATGTACTTGTTAGTAGCACAACGTGGCGCTCACAACGCATATTGTAATCGCACCACAAGTATAAAAAACATGGTAGAATTTCAAAAAACATTTGCATATTATGTCGTCCGGGCCCTTTTTGCCTGACACGGCCCATATTGTATTAGCATAGGAAATCATATGGTTTCGAGTGCAATTCGTGACAAATTTGAACGAGTGAGTTTTCAAAGAGTATCAAAATTGCACAAACCCGCTGGGCAAGTGCAATTTGAGCTCTTTGAAAACTCACAAGTTCGAATTTATCCTAAATTGCACCGTCGTGAATACCATATAATTTCATTTTAATCATATACTCTACAAATTTACTTGAATCTTTGGACGAACTTTGGAAATATTGGAACAATTAAAGCACTGTTTATGGAGTTTATGCTACAGCATCTGAAATGTTAATGTTTAGTACTGTCAAATGAATTAATACATGGTTAGACGTGTTTTTGCCGTAACCACAGCCAGCATAGTCAGCTTTAAGCATTCGGAAATGTTTGGACACACCTCGGAAATTTTCAGAAAATCATCGGAAAAAATCTATTTACCAAAACATGACTGTTAACAACTTTGTGTACTTCGATTTCATTCTGGAGCTTTTGTTTTCGATTTATATTTTGTCAAATTCCTGATTTGGAGTGCAATTTCAACCATTTTGTTGAGTATATGATTATTGTGTTTATTTCTCACAAAAGGTATTAATCTTGCAAATTTTGTAACATTTCTGGCATTTAATCCCCAATTTTGGTTACTTTTCATGGATCCTGTGATGTCATAAGGTAAATCAACTCCATCCCAAGAGAAAACTACTACAATAAAATCCCATAGCTTTCCATTGTGACATCACAAGATAAATCAATCCCACAATTCGGTAGCGTTTGTTCTAGTTAAATTGCTGCTCCTGCCTCTCAAAGAAAACTAAATTAGACAACTGAAGTATGTCAGAAATAGAATTTGGGGCAAAAAGAGTTGGCTAAAGTGAACAAGTTGCACCGTAAATATGTTGGTTGTTCACTTTAGCCAAAAGAGTTCATGTTGTTTCATGGCGCTACTCAGTGCACTTTAAAGTTGATGCAAATGAGGACCATATATCTATATCATAATTATTTAGAAACCACTCATTAAACATTCATTTCCCTTTTGCTTCATAAATGACTTCGACAGGAAATTTAAAAAATGTTCGCACTCTCCAAATTTATTTTTAATTGCACAAGATGACTTAGGGAAGATTAAAATTTAATAAAATAAAATAAAAACAGGGTCGATTTTTTTACTTCATAGGCACTTTAATAATAGAAAGGAAAAGCTAGGTATTCAGAGATATTTTGAATTATTTAATTACCTTTTGATAATTACATTTGTATTTAGCCGTACTGAACTGATTCAGTCCTGTCTTCTTCTGGCCACCATTTTTAATTTATTGGTATGCACAGGAAGCCCAAAGCAGCCTTTCCAATTATATATAAATTTGGGTTTCCTGTTGTTCTTGGGGGGGGGTTACAGTTAAATGCGCTTTTTTGCCACGTTTGCGTAGTTTTTTTATGCTATTTCTCATTGGGGGCGCTTTCCATTCAACCAAAAAGACCGGTTAGAAGTTTAGAAAATTTCGAATGTGGAATGGTACAGGATTTTTCGAATTAGAAAAAACGGTCGAAAAAAATATGCGGTCCATTAGCAGCAGAAACCACCCGGTTATTAGTAGCCTCGATTCCAATTCTCAAAACTGGCAAATCACGGCAAATCTAAACCGGGAATCTTGAATGGAACGGAAAATGTCGGTCGAACCGGAAATTTTACTGTTCCATTTGATTTCTGACCGGCATTTTCGCTTTTTGGGATTGAATGGAAAGCGCCCTCAGGGATAAGTAGTAAGAGGGGTCTAAGCCGTCTAAAGCCTTGCAGAGTCGCCCTGTTATAGATAGGCATTTTGTACCTGCCGGTTCTTGTGCAACGAATAAGCGGTGAATTTAGAGCAGTCAGCGTACCCAATAATTCAACTTCTAGCGCATTTAAAACCTCGCAAAACATACCATTTAAAGCTTGAGATGCATGGATTTTATTTCTAAAGGCGGCTACGATGCGATGTGATAACACAGCGTTAACGGAACTGACAGTCTTAATTTTCTGTAATGTTGCTTTTTCAGCAGCTCGCTGTTCGAATCTTTTTAGTGGGCACTGGTAAAGTTCATTTACCACGAAAATCAAAATATCCCTTTCAGATGAAGTGAAATATCACTTCATTTCTTGTAAAGTGAAATTTCCCATTTTGGTGAAGTGAAATATCCCATTTTGGTGAAGTGAAATTTCCCTTTTAGTGAAGTGAAATTTCCCTTTTAGTGAAGTGATATTTCACTTGATGTGAAGGGATATTTCACTTCACGTGAAGTGATATTTCACTTTGCTAAAAAGGAAAATATCCCTGGGGATATTACACTTCACCTCGTTGAAATCTTTTTTTTTCCCCAGTACTGTACTACAGTGAATCACATAAAATTTACACTGTGAGCCTTACCAGGTCTCCCAGGCCAAACTGGCCTGTAATTAAGTATTCAATGAATTCCTGGGTCAAATCAGAATTTAGGTTGGTTCTTGAGGAGGGAGGAAAACCAGAGAACCGGGAGAACAACCCTCGGTGCAAGGGTGAGATACCAACAAACTCAACTCACATGTGATGCCACAATCTGGAATTGAACCCGGGCCACAGAGGTGAGAGACAAAGCACTTACATGTACAAAATGTACCACTGGCGGCACCACCCTGACTCTCACATGATTCTTACTACAATGACAGTACACAGACATACCTTGTGACATGCAAAGTTTCTGTTGTCTAGCTCCACAGCTTGTTTAGCATACTCCAAAGCTTCATATGTATAATCTTTTTTCTCATTTGTGTCTCTACTCCTCTCTGCCTTATTCCTTGCAGCTCTGGCTAATCTCCACAGAGTCTCAGCATTCGTACTGTCCTTGTACTTAATTAGAATGCTGTAAAGCTCATCTATAGCATCATTTGCAAAGAGTATATCAGCTTTTTCCAGTGCCTGATCTTCTTCACTTATTTTCGGGGGAGATGGTACAATAGGTTCTGGTTCTGAAGGGCTTGAGGATTTTCCAAAGAAGCTTATCGCTACTGTAGGAGGAACGGCAAGGGCACTGTACCAACAATGCTGTAATCTTGCCCATACACACAGTATAATACCCTATTTTTTTTATGAAACAAAAAAATATGGGATATAATAAATATATTAGGATCAGTACGTGTATATAGGGTATTACATGGCCACTTGGAGATATACAGATTTCATCTTCAAATGTTGATTACATAATTTATCTTATATTGGGTGAATGCAGTGAACAAGTAAGATAGTTCATAAATACATGTACATGTACAAGAAGATAAAATTGGTATGTCCAAGTGGCCATGTAATATTCTGTTCGATATTTTACTAGGATCATTACTAAGGTCTGGTACCGAGCTAGTCAAATTATAGATTGAAGAAAAGTACATGTCTTTTGATTGTACATACTGTAATATTAGTGAAGAAATGTCTTATACAGTACCGTATTGGTATCTGGTCACAATAATTATTATGATTGGTAATAATACAGAGCTTAGTAATTGGGATATTCTGTGATTGATATACATGTATTACTGATGTGATGGAGGTAAAATGTATTTTTCTAGAGTTTATAGTCTGTTTTGAATAATCAATACTAGGTTCTTACATGTAGTTTATGATTTTGTGCTGAATTGCTGTGTTCATTAATACGAATTTCCAGAGTCCAATCTTGCAATTCAATATCCCGAATCCTTTGTTTCACATTTAATAAGTTCCCAGTCCTCCCCACTAGTTGAGGATGTTGGAAACCTGAGAGTGGATGTCTTCTTTCAAAGCTAGAAATCCTTGGGGAGTTGTATATAGTGAAGTGTTTTTCTTGGGGTGTTTTCCTGGGGGGGAGGAGGAGGAGGGGGGGAGGGTTAACTATTTTATTTCCTGAGGGGTACCACCTAATTTTGGATTTCCTTGGAGGTAATGGGTGGGTATTTGACAGTTTCTTCCAAAAAATAAAATTTGCCCAACCTTGGTCAAAAGTATCAAAATTCCCACCCCACTGCCTTATATGAATCTCATATATATCTTACTTACATGTATACATGTATGTTTCTATAAATAACTCCACCATGAGGCAGACAGCATTAAGTCAAAATCCCCACCCTTGGGATTAACCCTGCCTGTCAATTCCCACCCCTTGCCCGCCCCTGCCCCCTCGGATTTAACATTGATAGGTGCTTAAACAAAAATTAATCGCAATGGCCCATAATTATGCATCAGTCAATTGAAACCCCAACCCCTGCAACAGGTTCAGGGACTTTAACGTGGCCTAAGCCAGGATTTACATGTAACACGCATTTAACAATGTGGTAGGCCAGGAAATTAACAAAATATTTTACAAGCTGGGCCATTTGGCAGTGAACATGCAGCTCTCACCAGAAGTGGGGGCAATCGTTAATTGCCAAGCTGGAAGAAATGGCAGACGAAATGGTGTTTTTAAATTTGCTGAAATCCTCGTTTAAACTGAGCCATCCATTTTTTTCATGTCATTCAAAGTGTTAAGTAACATTTTTGGTAGCTCTTTAGATTATTGGTTTATCCATATTTGTGATGCAAATTAAAATTATAAAATTAGCAATTTAGATTTATGCATGTTTTCACAAGTTCTGATAATCTACTGTATTTGTATTGGACTTTACAAACCAGAATTTCGTTTCGTTTGGCTTGGTGTCAGGCCGAGGTGGATGGAAAACTCCTAAAAATACCCTAAAATGGTTCCAAGAGAAGAAAAACCACAAAGGAAACAACATGGAAGCGAAAAGGTACGTTTATTTATACATTGTATGGCAATTTGAAAGGATTTATAAAACCCCATACAAATCTTCTATATTCACAAACCCATAGATTGGGCTGCCTGTGTTTTTTAACACTATGGAAATGTTAAATTCCCCACCCTTTCCCAGAGGTCGACGGGCCGGAATTTCAATCGACTGATGCATTATGGGGAAGCTTCATGGTCGCTACAAATCTACATTTCTATTATTTTACAGTATTTTCTCTGTGTAAGAAAATCTGTAGGGTTCCCTGAAAGTACAAACTAAAGCAACACTTAGAACATTTTAGAAGGAAAAATACTCACAAATATGCCACTCTCAACCATATAAAAAATATTTAATGTCTGGGAAGAATCGAATCAAACCCTAACCATCACTAATCCCTCACCACTACGCCACAAGGGATTTCACTGCCAATGATTGCTTTAATTTAGAACTTTTACCTTGCTTTTCTCATTAGCATAACTAATCATTACTATGTATTGTATTGTATGTATTAATTGTTTCTTAAGTAATGATCTGCGTAAGAAGTACAATGTACGGCAAATCAATAGGGGCTGTGGCAATTCAGCTTTCCAATAATACAATTTTTCTGTGTTTTAGACTACAGAAATACTGAGTGATATTTATGAATATTTTGAAATAAAAGTACCGTATTTTATCACGTACAAGCCACACCTCACGTATAAGCCGCACCCCCAACTTCAGCCTGATAAACAGAAGCTTGTTTTTCCCGAAAGGTTTAAGGAAAAACCTCATGTATAAGCTGCACCACAAAATTCAGTAAGAGTAGGCTTGTGTTCGAGTTCATAAATGCCCGTAATCGAAGCAAAACTTCTTCATAAGAGAACGTCAATTATCACAACAACGAATTGCTTACAACTTTCCTTGTCCTTTTTTGTGTATATTTTAACCTGCTGTCTTTAAATCACTTCAGAATTCTTCTGCTGTTGTTCCCCCATTAACCAACAACATATTTAAGGAACTTCATTCCTTTAAGCGCACAAGAAAGTAAGATTTTCTGGCAAAGCTATAATTATGAGCATGTGTCTGAGTCCATGGTCCACCATCTTGGATTTTCAAGGAGGCAGTGGGGCAAGAGTTTTCTCGAACGTCTGATCGAGCATGAGCTCCAAAGTTGAATGTGAAGTCAATGAGAATTATACTTTATTTGAAAATTTGAAGGCTTCCAAGACCAATAATTATGGCCTTTAAAGACCCTTTTAGCACGCCCCGTGATGCTTTGCGCGAAACAAGTATTTTCTTGGACCACGAAATTCAGTTCTGTGACCGGCAATGTCTACATGTAAAGAATCTGCTTGCATCGTTGTCGTTACCGCTGATAGTTACTATTATATACGCACATACGATGAATACTCTTCTTAAGAACTTATTTAGGGCATTCTTTTAAATATTGAACCAAAATTTGCTGACAGATTTTGTGTGACATCAAACGGCCTAGCAAATCCGAGATGGCGCCAGCGAAGAACAACCGCCGAGAACATTGTCACGGTCTGTCTTCTGTCTTCCTTCCTAAAACGAAGGTAAGAAGATCATTCGCTGATAATTCTCCGATCTTCCAGATAGGGAAACACAAGCAACTGCGGTGAGTGTGGAGAGTACTCTGCATTCTTGCATTCTTGCATTTCTGAGTACATTTGTAAATAGCCGGCGGCTTAGCGGATGCCGAGCGGATGACTCTGGCTGTTCAAAGGACTGTCGATTCTCCAACGGTATGATATTTGTGGTTCAGTTTTCTAGTTGCGTGTATAATATATCAGTGGATAAACTCAATGAATACCTTGTCATTCCTCCGTTGTATTCGTGCTCACTAATTCCGATATTTAGTAGCTTGTAAGTGTTCAAACCGAAGTCAAGTCAACGCAAATACTTTGTAGCGATCGGTCAGTACACACTATTATAATATTCTCCTCAGCGAACAAATAAAGTTATTGCTGCTACTGATTTTCTATTGCTGTATGCTGTTGCTTGACTTATTCCTCATCTAGATTATTAGTTAGATGTGTATTTGATCAATAATTGAACTGTTTGTGCTCTATAATCTGATATGAAATGCATGCAAGTGTTCATGCATCAGTTTTAAAATCCTAGAAAGCGCTGAATAATTAAATAACGTCCTGCATCAAGTTCTCTTCCAAGTTCTACCTTTGTGGTTCTACCTTTGCTGAATCGATTTTAGGGCTTTCTTAAACTAGGCATTATTTCCGTTTATATAAAGTTTCCTAGAGGTCTATAGAATTTTGACGACGGTTGTTGAGTTAGCTAGGCGCTCGTCACAGTCAGTGAACACGAAATCAAAACATAAACACAGGTTTCGCGCAAAGTATCACGGGGCGTGCTAAAGGGTCTTTAACAACACTAGGAACCATTCAAGGAGTTAGCAGAGAAGATGACAGGCAATTGGACAACTAGTTTGCTTTGGAAAGCAAAGGAGAGGAGTTTGAGTAGAAATCTTGCTGACACTAGTGTTCTGTGAATTGAATGTGCCATTTCCATTGTTCATTTGGCTTTGTTTAAGGTCATTGCAAAAAATGTTTTCTGAAAACACTCACATATAAGCTGCACCCCCAACTTTGTGGCAATTTTTTGTTACTTTCAAAATCTGAAAGTCAAAAAAGGTGCAGTTTATAAATGTATGTGATAAAATATGGTAGTAGAAAGTCTTAGTTTCATTCCCATTTTTATGAGCAAATTCTGTTCCAACCAATAGGAACAGCCAAAAACAATAGCTATGAAACAAGCACACTTGATAAGGTTCTGAACATACATGTAGGATTTGCTTTATAAATGATCTTTGGAACCACAATGCAAATCGTAGTTTTAAAATTTGAAAAATTGGAGGAAATTAGACGTCTTCCTTACCTTTAGTGCAATTTTCATCATTGTTTCAACTGATGAGATCAAGAATTTTCACAATACAAAATTGACACCTTGCGCCACCTTAACCCTTTAACTGGCAGATTTATATGGGCTCAATTGGTGAAATCCTGAGTGCTAACTCAACCCTCCCCCTCAGTTCAAGTTTGGCTAGCCTCACACAGCGGTCAAACGTCTGTGCATGCGTCAAAAGTCTTGCAACAACAACATATTCCAAAACGAATTCAAAGCAAGCCGGCGGCCGTCACTGTTCACACCTTGAGAACTTTCTTGGTAAATTACGAAAAAATTGGGTAAACTCACAGTTTGAAGTTTTTTCAAATTCCCGTCGACTGTGAAAATAAAAAGCCTAACTTTCACATATTTTTCTTAACTTTTGGGGGTAGAAGTTCACTGTAATATGTTTTAAGGTAAATTTTGCACGGGAAATTTGCACGGCCGCCCACCAGACTAACCGTAATACGCACACACAGACGTTTGACCGCTGTGTGGGCTAGCCTGGGGTAGTTAAACACTGCTGACTTTTAAGCTGAGGGCTCAAACTTTTCCCACAATGCCATTCGGGAGAATTATGTGCACTCGTTGATGGTAGGTATTGCTACTTCTGTAGGGTTTCCAATGAAATGTGCTCTAATTACTCGGTCTGCCTGTGGCAGCACCGAGTCTTAAAATGCAAGTGTTTTTTTTTTGTTGGGTGCAAAAAAATGTGACTTTTGACCCATGTATTAAATTTCAAGTTTTTCACCACCAATCAGATCGCACTGTGCTGGTCACATAACACTCGCCAGGTTAATTTAAGAGGGCGAAGACGAAAATTGTGAGGAGAAGATAATTGATTTCTGTGAATCTAAATTATCTTTGGATATCAGTAACGACGAGATTGATCGAGCGCACCGCGTTGGCAAGCCACAGAGTGAGAAGCCAAGGGCTATTATTGTCAAGTTTAAGGGCTACAGAAGCAAAATGTCGGTGTGCAAACGAAGGAAGGAGCTCAAGGGAACAAATTACTACATCTATGAAGATTTGACGAGATATAACATGAAGATTTTTCATCACGCGAGAGTTGAAGCGGTTAACGTCAAGTCAGCGTGGGCTTCAGATGGGAAGATTTTTGTTCGAAATCAGGACGACCGTGTTATTCGTATAAGACATATGGATGACTTTCAGAAATATCAGTTAATTTAGCTTTATTGTGGGCATTTAGTCCTTTACTTTGTCTCAGAACTCGTTTTGATATTGCATCTCTTATTACTTATATATTTGATCTCATATCATTTACATTTAGTATTCGTATTTATTGTTAATCACTTTGATATGTTATTTATGTGTTCTTCTGTGCAGCAAGAGGTAAGCTCTTTATTGTTATGTATTTGGTACTTGCTAGATGGCGGTTAGCTTAGAAATATACAGGGCAGCAATCGGGGCCTTTAATTGTCATATACCACAGATTTCTAGGTTTGTTTTTTCTCTTCCTTTAACCTTAATTATAGCCGGTTGTTTACACTCTGTTATATTTTTGGTATTTTTCTTTTTAGTTTGTGGAGATAATATTGAATCTAATCCTGGTCCATTTCGTAGTTTTACTCTCAATATAGGTCACATAAATGCCCGTAGTTTAAATATTGATGACAAATTCGACGAGATCACTTCTATAGTTCTTGATCAGAAGTTTGATATTTTTGCCGTTTCGGAAACCTGGCTTAATAACTCAATCCCTAGTGACTCTCTCTTCATTCAAGGTTTTGATCCTATTGTTCGTTTAGACAGGATGGACGGTAGGCGTGCTGGGGGTGTGGCGGTTTACACCTCTACATCATTTGGCGCAAAGCGAAGAAAGGACTTAGAAATGAGTGAATTTGAATTATTATGGGTAGAAATGAAAATAAATTCACTTACTCTTATTTGTGGCGTCTGTTACCGTCCTCCTTGTAATGATTCGCATACTAATATTAAGTTTTTAGAAAATCTTCAAACATGTTTAGACAAAATTTATTTAAAGCCGGAAACATTAGTAATACTTTTAGGTGATTTTAACGCTCATTATGACTTTTTGAATCCTGCACAAAGTAGTGATTTCGGTACTCTTTTGTATAGATGGATGGAATGCAACAACTTACACCAAGTAGTTAATGAACCGACTCGCATCACACAACATGGAGCAACTCTTTTAGATCTTATAATAACAAATTGTCCCGGTTACTTTGTTTGTTCAGGAACCCTTAGTCCTCCAGCTAACTGTGATCACTCACTAATTTATGCAAAAATGAATATTAATCTGTCAAAACAAAAGTGCTACAAGCGGTTCATTTGGGATTTCGAGAAAGCGGACTCAGTTAAAATATGCCAGGCCCTTAATAGCGTTGATTGGGAGAAAGATGTCTTTCACTTTGATGATATTAACACAACAGGCTAGCAGGAGAAAATGCCGTTTTGCCGTTTTAGTGAAAAAGGTTGACAAGTGGTATTTTTGAAAATACCAGCCTTATATTTTGGCTACTTTTGAATAAAGACATTGAAAAAAATGCAGACTTTTTCAACAAAAACTAAAGAATTTGGGTCTTTCTTCAGGGAGCACATAAATTTATGCTTTCCTTTGCCGTCTGGGAATCCATAAATTTATGCTTTCTTTCGTCAGTGTGGGAATCCATAAATTTATGCCTTCCTCGGTAATAGGTAAATTTTAATAATCATATAATTTGTTACAATTTTCAACTTCTTAACTGAAAACATACTTTAAAAAATATCAAACTAGTAAGAATAAAGGGAACCAACTTGAAGAATATTGTGATCTGGAAGGACTTTTTGGTAAATGGCAAAATGGCACTTTTACCTGCTAGGCTGTTCACTCTATATAATCAATGGTACCTTTGTTTTCGACATGTTATTGAATCACAAATTCCTCATAGGCTCGTAACAATACGGCCGCGTGATAAGCCGTGGATGAACAATTCTATACGGAAAGCAATTAGAAAAAGAAATAGATTGCTAAAAGACTACTGTAAATGTAAGATCCAATCTACATGGGATAAATATCGGAGACAAAGAAACTTTATAACAACCCTCATTCGTACGGTGAAGGCAAAATATTACGATAGCCTTAATTGTAGGTTACAGGATCCCTCGGTCAGTTCGAAAAAATGGTGGGGCATTGTTAAAGCTATTTATGGTAAAAAAATCCAAGTATCTGTGCCTGCACTATTAGATGGGCCAAATCTTATCTCTGATGCTGTCGAGAAGGCTGAGCTGTTAAATGAATATTTTTGTAGCCAAAGTGAAATTGATGATAAATTTGCATCCCTACCCACAATGCAATATTTCCAAAACACTGTGATCTTATCAAATATTCAAACAACAGAACGGGAAATTAGTGATTTGTTGAAAAGTGTAGATATTTCGAAGGCATGTGGCCCAGACGGTATAGGAAATAGAATAATCAAGCTCAGTGCTGAAGGTATATCGCATTCTTTTTCCCGCATAATAAATTGTTCTTTAACACTTGGTGCTTTTCCGGATCAATGGAAACTTGCAAATGTCACCCCTTTATTTAAAAAAGACGATCGTCAATCTAAAACCAATTATCGTCCAATCTCACTCTTGGTATCTCTTTCCAAGATTATTGAAAAAATTGTTTTTATAAGGCTTTACAATTTTTTAATTGACATAAGTTTTCTAAATCCCTTACAATCAGGTTTCCGACCTGGGGACTCAACAGTTAATCAATTGATATACATCGTGCATAAAATTTACGAAGCATTCGAAAGAGGAAGAGAAGTTCGGATGGTGTTTCTTGATGTTAGTAAAGCTTTTGATAAGGTTTGGCATAAGGGTATTCTTTATAAATTAGAGTCGCTGGGTGTCAGAGACCCGTTGCTTCGCTGGATCAAAAGTTACTTAACTGGTAGGAAACAACGTGTTGTAATAGATGGACAACTTTCTCAGTGGAGGAATATCGAAGCTGGGGTACCTCAAGGTTCTGTACTTGGACCATTACTCTTTCTGATCTACATTAATGATATTACAAGCAACCTTAAATCTGACTGTTTACTTTACGCAGATGATACTTCACTTTTTGATATTGTGGATACCCCAAATCTTTCAGCTATAAAACTTAATAATGATTTGGAATATATTAAAAATTGGGCTAACATTTGGCTGGTTACTATAAATCCTAGTAAAACTAAATGTATCACGTTTTCAGTAAAAAGAAATAAGTTACAACATCCTGACCTTTATTTTGATAATAGTTCGATTGATGAAGTTAGTCAGCATACTCATTTAGGTGTTACTCTTTCATGTAATCTTTCTTGGAGGGCTCATATTTTGAACATTTATCAGAAAGCAAGCAAGAGACTAAATTTACTTAAAGGAATAAAACATAAAGTAAATAGGGATACTTTAAGTAAGTTATACAAATCTCTTATTCGACCAGTTATGGAATATGCGGATGTACTGTGGGATAACTGTTCAGAAACTGAAAGTGATCTTCTCGAATTTGTACAATATGAATCGGGTAAAGTGGTAACAGGGGCAATGAAAGGCACCAGTAGATGTCAATTAATGCAGGAACTTGCTTGGGAAGATATGAAAACTAGACGTGCCACTCACAAGCTTATTTTGTACTATAAAATAGTTAACAACTTAACACCTCCCTATTTAAGAGATTTGCTTTCCTCTAAAGTTGGCCAAAGAACGCACTTCCCTTTAAGATCTGCACACAATTTTACTTTATTTCCTACTCGTACGGAAAGATTTAAGAAATAATTTTTCCCATCTACAACGAAATTATGGAATACCATTGATATCGTGACACGAAATCTAGATTCAATTGGTTCATTTAAAAGTGCTTTAAAAAGTCATTTTGATATTCAGCAGTACAATAACATTTATGATTATTCTCTTGATAGAAACTCCTCTATACTACATACTCGTCTTCGTCTGAATACTTGCTCACTTAACTACCATCTTTTTAGAATTAACTGTAAACCAACTCCAACATGTGATTGTGGTTTTAAAATCGAAAGTATAAATCATTTCATGTTTCATTGTCCTCGTTTTGTTGCCCAAAGAGTAAAGCTGCTTTCCTCTGCTGCACATATTTTTGCTGACAGATGGTCTCGTTTATCCGAAATTCAAAAGAATGACATATTTTTGCATGGTTCACCTTATTTAACACCGAATCAAAATTCTGAAATTTTTTACCATGTTCAATACTTTATTAAAGACTCTAAACGTTTCCAGTGATTTAAATTTTATAAAATACCAACTGTAGTGCCTTCTGTCAGCCTATATATTTTCTTATTGATCTAGTGTACATCAAATTGTTTTTACTTTTCTTTGTAATATGAGTTATATTTGTATGTCCCATTGTCACACCTGTAAATAAAATCAGCGTAAGCCCCCTAGATGAGCTCCCATGCTCTTGGGGCAAACGCCGAGAATATATATGTTTAAATAAAAAAAAAAAAAAAAAAAATAAAAAAAATATTTAGCCTGCGCAGGCTCTGGTTGATTTGGGGTTCCTAGCCAGAGCCTGCAAGCAGGCTAGGTTAATTTCTGTACAGAATTTAATACAGTAAATCAAGATGGTCGATCCGCGAGCAAATGTCTCTCTAATTTGGAGTACCATCTCTCAAATGTAAGCACTTTAATGTTTTATTTAAAGTGCCACTACGACGAAAATTTACCATTTCGATTTGCCACTTTTTCAGTGTCTATAGGTCAATCAGTATTAGAAATATCCGAAATAGTAAAAAATATTCCCAAATGGGCATCTTAAACCACAAATTTTAGGAGAGTTTACCGGTAAAATCCTGTCCGCCATTGCTGGAAGCCGTGCCCTTTGTTCAGCTTTAAACAAAGGTTTATTCACCGGAAGTGATGTCATACACTTAACACGACAACCTCGTGGCGGGAAATAGCGTGCATAAAAAAGTAGCCAACCTCGCAAAGATAAATATAACTTTCTTCTTATGTACGTGAAGACGTTTTTAGTAGAAATATGCCTCCAGGCGTTGTGTTCTGCAGGCGAGCGTTAAGTGTATGACATCATTTCCGGTGAATAAACCTTTGTTTAAAGCTGAACAAAGGGCACGGCTTCCAGTAATGGCGGACGTGTAGATTCAATATTCGGAGCTAAAAAAATAAGACTTCCTGTCGTTGTATCGAAAAACAATTTGAACTGGTAATAATATATGAACTCTACTTTATGAATATGCAAAAACATTGATATGTCAAAATTTGATCGTAGGGGCACTTTAACTTCACTTGTGCGAAAGCCTTCCAACAGGCTCAGGATATTTCAACTGGCGCTCTTGTTGACCATAAAAATACATGAACAACGTAATACATTCGATCAGCGCTGTCTGGACAGATCCAATGTACATTTAGAAACGTAAGCGAAATACAATATCCAAACACGTTTGGATATCAACGGGTATCGAATTATAATCAAAGGTTAGATTTCATCAGGCACGCTCAGATAAGAAAGTTCAAAGCTCTCAGACTAGGCGAGACAAGGAGATATCAATTTCAATGAGTCATTGTCAGAAATCTATTCCATCGTGGGCAATTATGCAATACAACCTAAATTTGGGTCAGGTCTTGTCCAGCTAAGGTATGTTTTCACTTGAAATGCACAGCGCTAGCTGAAGTAGGGAATATATATAATATCTGAGACGTTAAATTGCGTTACTGTGAAGAGGATCAAAATTCAAGTTTTGTAGCTTGAGACTGTCTTCTGCCATGACTCGTGAGAGAAATTGGAAAAGATCTAGCTGTTTAATTCAGACATTGGCAAATTTATTGAAAGCTACGGGCTCACTTTATGAGATTATTATTCATTGTGGAATGAAAGGAAACAGGTTAGCTGAAAGTTAAGTTCGAGGTAGGCTTCGACTTTCATTCCGATTCAGTGCATTACATGTGTATGTGCACAAAGGTGGGATGCTGTCACTGAACAACACTACCAAAAGATCCAAAACGAAAGATTCAGTTACGTAAGTACTGTAAGTAAACTCTTTTTGATTTGAAAAATTTCCTCTCAGTTTGTCTGTTAATGTACTTTTTCTTCTAATTATCGCTTTATTTAACATCTCTGTGATTTAGAGTATGCGTACCTCAGAATAAATTATTTGAAAGGTCAACTGAATTCTTGTGTCGATAAGCACAAATGTTTTTGTAAAACAGTCTGTGAAATTATTTGAGAAGCGGACTTAGAAGAGCTTTCTCATTAGGAATTACAATTTTGTTCTTGCTATGAAATTTATGTTTCATTTCACATTTATTCACACAGTTTTAGCCAGACATTTCCCCGAGTTTTTGATATATTTTCAATCAAATTCAAAGTCTGAATATGTCATTGTATTGCATTTATACACTTGAATTGCCAGTATTCTGTTGTTCAAACCTGCGTTATCATAGTCATGTCATAAAAGCAATTAATAGACCAGATGTTTTTATGACGTTCTCACTGGCGAATTAAAGCACGACTTGTTACTAAGAGGATTTCAAATGAAAGTGTATTTCATCTTCAATCTCATGTGGCCCGAGTGAAAGCCCAGATGGGCTCTTGTTTTGGAGGAAAAAGCAACTGCAAGGGAGCTAGAGGACATAATTAAGTCTGAGGATGGCTGAAAAGTACTTGGTTTGCTTTTAGTCGGCCTTCTGAGGGGATTTCACAGGATTTCGCCATTGTGTTTCTGCTTTGAGACACATGAAAGAATTCTTCAATGAAATCCTTGAAATTCTGCAGTTGGTTGTCTTTTCCCCATCCTCAACCTATTAGGCTGTGTTTTTGTCACTTTAAAGCAACAGCTTGAGTTCAAAACACCGGTCTTGGTTGTAGGGACTAAAAAAACTAAAAAAAACTACAGGAGTCCCAGAGGGGCTGGGGGGGGGGAACCCTTGTGATTTGTTTTGTTGATTACCCAGCATGCAATTGTAGGTGGGAGCAGGAAAATGTGGTTGAGTGAAATGCAGTGTAAAGGCAATGTAACGACTGAGTGGTGAGTAGCGACGATGGTTGTTTAGTGTAGTGGTTGCGACGTTTGCCTTACGAGTAGGAGGAGCGGGGTTCGAGTTCCAGTAAATTTCTCAAATTTTTTTTACCTCAAATTTTTTTGAGAAGTTTTTCTTGAGAACCCTAGCTCTAGGTGGGTAAGATCTTGTTTACTGACCGGTTAGGTTTTTTTTATGGTTCAGGGTAGGATTTTAGTTAGTTTATATTGTCATTTCATGAATTAATTAAGTGAGCGATTCCTGTATTTAGGAGCTCGTGAGTATAAGTGATCCCTGTTATAGCGACAAGTCAGTCATCATAATATCGCAACATCGTATTTCCAGTATGTCTGATCTAGATTTGATGCAATATTTTTTCCAGGTACATGCTTCATGTTGGCCGGTCGTAAATATGCCGTTCAGTGCCGTACTCCTTACACGAATCATTTACTTAAAGTTAAACACTGCTGAAAATAATTTGCAGTTCAAATATTCGGGTTTCTTACACCGAGAAAGAACCTCGTTTACACACCCTCGTCCTGTCCCTCATTCTACAACGCAATGAGCAAAACGTGTTTGTGATAACCTTATAAATATCCTCGGCACTATATAAAACTCAGTAACTGAACTTTCGTGGACCACGTTTTTTCGGTTCCAAAGCATTAAAGCACGAGGTTCTTACCTTGCTCCTTCCACGCTTGCATTCTTTCCTTCCACTTAAAGACAGTGCAAGACGTATAAAAGATGAATAACTCCTCTGTTTGGAGAATATTTGGTTGACAAAGCGAACCCGTTTAAATACGACCGTCATCGCCGCCATGTTTAATCTCGAGGGTCGCACTCAGGCTCTTTTCCGCGTCAGGAGGAAAAGAGCTGGGAACGAGGTTGCTAAGTGATATGATTTTCGATATGATATGGGAGGGGTGGGAGAAAAAGCGGCACTGGACATCAGCTTTAATATATGCCTCATTTGTCACGCGCAAAGGTTTCAATATGAGACTGGAAGACAAATGAAATTTATTATTTTCTCGGAGAATAAAATAAATTTAAGTTCTCTCCCTGGGGACTCACGTTCTATAGGAAGCAGCAGTACATGTTGCACCTTATCTACACCATACCTCTAGTCAGAGCTACACCGGTACACCAGTCAGCTTCCACAGGATTGGCTGAAGGCGAATATCACACCAATATTCAAAAAGGGTGTCGCCCTAACCTCTGTTGTGTGTAAGACTATGCAGCATATTCTGTATAGTTAAAAAAAACTCTGAATTTCTATTTTAGCGTGTTGGCTTTTGTGGAGGGAGGAAAACCGGAGGACCCGGAGAAAAACCCTCGGAGCAAGAGATACCAACAAGAGATATCAACTCACATATGGCGCCGCGTTCTGGGCCACAGAGGTGAGAGGCGAAGCCGCCGCTTAACCACTGCGCCACCCAGGCTCCCATCCTTGAAAAGTCCAATGTATTAATGGCTACTCCTGACAATACAAAATTATGGACATAAACCAGAATACAGGAAATGAGGTCCTGGCCACAGATTCATTTTATTTTATTCGCACTATTTTCATAATTGTACAAAACGTCGTTACAGCAGTAGAAAACTTAATAGATTACAGAACATAATTATTTTAATTTTAGATGATATGTGCGTAGTGGCCAAAGTAGCTGAAGCTTTCGTGTTGGCCGCTACCACAGTGAAAATAGATAGTCGAGGAAAAGAATCAATATTATAAAGTAGAGAGAAAAAAGGTGATAAAATATTGTACATACAATATTGGTTAATATTGGCCACCTAAAATAACTAAAATATAATCTAGTTAGGTGGCATTACATGATAGAACATTACATATGCAGGGTTCGAAATTAAGAAAAAAAGGAGGCGTAATTTTACGCCCAGCTTAAAAAAATTAGGCGTAATTCTCCAAAATTTTACGCCTAAGTGGAAAACGTTAGGCGTAAAACGAAAAAATCTAGGCGTATTTACGCCCGTATCGGGCGCAATTTCGAGCCCTGATATGGGCGTCAGATGGAGGATGGTATCATGAATTAATCTTAAACTTTAATTGAATTGTGAAACTCAATTGATTATAACAGTTGAAGACCTAGCTAAGTATCTAGATAATGGTTCCAACATATATTTTCATGCTACATTTCACAACTTGTTAGCAAAGCTCGATCACTATGGAATAGGAGGAAACATCAAAACTTTGATCTCAGCCTGCAGTTAACACAAAAACCCAAAAGTTGCGTGGTGGTCAATGGTCAGGAATCACATAACACGAGAGTTAAATCAGGTGTTCCTCAGAGACAGTTCTGGCTCCACTGATGTTTTGGTTTACATCAATGACATTGGTCACACCATGCATATCTCACCAGAGACAAACTTGCGCCTTTTCGCTGATAACACGATACTGTACAGGCCAATCAACTCTCAGCAAGATGCTACTGACTCCAGAGGGGCATGTTGTAAACCGCGAACTGGACTCAAACTAATATTGACTAGACTGGACGCAGAGTCCCTGAGTCCGCGCGCGGACTCTACCATTCTAAATGTCAATTATATCTTAACCTAAAAAATGTAATATTGTTAGAGTAACCAGAGTCTAATCATGAACCCCGTAATTCACAGATATACTGTACCAGATGGGCCAGTACCTACATTATCTCATCATCCATGCTTTGGTGTGGAGATACTGATTCCAGTCACTTAGCTGATGGGATTCTCATATCATGGGCATTTGCAAAAAAAGCCAATTAAACCTTAGCTTTTGTACGTAGGAATTTAGGCACTGCTCTGAACAGGTCAAAAGTAATGGTTTACAAAACTAATCCATCCACGCCTTGAATATGCGAGTAGCGTGTGGGATCCTTTTCTCGATAAGGATATTGAAAACAGAAATTGAAAGAGTGCTGAACTGACGGGCTGCCCGGTGGGGTAAAGTCATGGGGGGGACGGGGGGCTCGCGTTTGGTCCTCAAATAGAGACAGCTGTTTCCGCATCCGTTTCCACGGCGCGGGCATAAGTGACCTTTAAATCCGCACACGTTGAGCTTCTCAAAATATATAAACTAGCACATTTTGTTTAATTCGATGTCAAATTTAACGAAATTTTCGTAGGTTAATATTAAGATGAAATTAAATATTTAGGATCAATCAGGTTTGTATATTTACGTTATATTGTAACGTCATAATGAACGACTCCTTTTCAGGTCAAATTATCTATTACCTATACGTTAGAAATAAAGCATGTTATCACAGCAACATAAATATGTGTTATTGGTTGCCGCAATTTACATGTATCTACGATAAACATATGCCGAGTTACTAAGAACTTAAGTTTCCTGTGACTTCACATTTTCTGACGTCATGGATCTGACATCAATCATGCTTTCTACATTGAAGAAACATAAAAAGACCATATTCATTGTACATGATAACTACATTTCCTCGTTAAAACTCAAAAATACTCAAATATTTCTTTTTAAAAGACGTTTCAAATTTTATGACGTCATAATATCGTATCCTCTTTTTCACTGTGAATTTTAAAGTATTGAAAATTCTAAAAGCATGATTGTGGGCCGGGTTAGATTGTTATGAACAAATTAAGTAATTTAGCTCTAAAAGATGAACGAAGAAGTTATTATGTACTGTATATTTCCCGCCAAATTGAATAACCAATCGAATTCGGATTGTTGTGCTGGCAACATTAATGATGGAAATTCAAAAATATATAATTTACTGATGTTAAAGGTAATTGAAAACATTGAGAACCCGCCTATTAGTATTAAAACGAAATTAATTGTGCGTGACGTCATCAAGATATCTACGGTAGTGCAAATCATCGTATTTTGTTTTGGTCGCCGTCTTAATCCTCCCACAAAAATTCAATATTCTACGTTAGAAACTTTTGAAAATATAGCAACGTGATCACTTGAAGGTCATTTGTGCCCACCTTGTTTAGACGACTACCACATGCTCTTCTATAAACATACAATACAATACAATAACTTTTATTTAAACACGATAAAAGATTAAAGCGTTGCCGCTTGTGGGGTCGTGTATAATACTAAAATAAACTAGTTAACTATATTCAAATTTTACATTAAGTTATTAATCATCTATTTTAAAACTAATAATTCAGTAATATTTATAATAATCGTTCTTGTGAGGGGCAGTTTGCGGTGATTCAGCTCCAAAATCTAAATTATGCAGGGCCTGTGATTTACTAGCCATACTGTGAAAGTTATTTACATTAGAGGTCTCCGGTAAGTCTGGAGTGAGCAGGTTCCACACAATTGCCGCTCTATGTGCTATCGAATTCTTCATGTAATAGCTATTGAAGCGTGGCACTATAACCCTGTATAGAGCAGATTTCGTATGAGTGGGACAAACTACGGCATGTCCGTAGCCTTGCCGTAACCGTGCTGTGCCGTATTTCTGTAATTTGATTGGATCAGCAGGGCAAAAACAATGGGAAACCATTTCAACGTCACGGCATGCCGTACAGTAACCGTGCTGTAGTCAGTGCTGTAGCTTGTCCTACTCATACGAAAACTGCTCTAATGTCTCTTATCCACCATAGAGAAAAACATGGCGGCTGTACATTGGATCACAATCCCTTGCGACTGACACAGTCAAAATAACACGGACAATATGGATGCCAGAAATGGAAAGAGCGATCGAAAATTAGTAACCAAGGTAGTCAAGTTTAAGGTTCATATGATGCCCACTAAAGTGTAAAAGAGTGAGACCCAAGGCAGCTCCTTGGCTAACGGCTGTCATGAGTTAAAGAAACTGATGTACAAAAGAGATAAGTTAAAGAAAGTAGCTAACATACTGAAAACTACGGTGGCTTATAGGGGCCATAAAAAGTTCATTTCTTTTATAATTGGCCGTCGACACTTATAACTGTCCGTCGACACTTATACTGGTCGTCGACACTTATAAATGGCCGTCGACATTTATAACTGGCCGTCGACACTTATAACTGGCCGTCGACATTTATTAGTGGCCGTCGACACTTATAACTGTCCGTCGACACTTATAACTGGTCGTCGACACTTATAAGTGGCCGTCGACATTTATAACTGGCCGTCGACACGTATAACTGGCCGTCGACACGTATAACTGGCCATCGAAGGTGGCTGTCGGTATCACGTGGTTCCAGTGTCGTCATGTTTAATAAAAGTAATCATTCCATGATTATGGGAAAATGGCTCTTCGTTTATTAGTGGTTGCTTTTGTAACTGTTTCTAGTTTGGTCACGTTGCAATGGCGTGTTGTCTTCATACATTCCTGCTCTTAAAATACAGAAACATATGGCACCCGAGATGAGTTAATTGAAAATTACTTTCGTTTGGGATTGGAATACTCGGAGATTTTACTGTTTCCTCTCTGTTGTCGTGGAATAAGCCTGAGCGCGGGGCAGCTGAAAAGGATTTTACAAGCAATAGCTGCTACTCGCTTTCCACGGCGGTTAGCTTACCTCAATCGACTTTAGTTGATTATATACCAGTGTTTACTAGCAAAAGGCCTTTCAAGAAGAAGAAAAACAGCGAAGTCCTCTGACAGAAGTACTTGCTGCTATAGATGAGGAACTACAGGGTAGTGGAAATCTAATCAGTTATCGACAGATGCAGCAGAGAATGTTTTTATTCTTGAAAGGCCTTTTGCTGGTAAAATCCTTTACAGCTACCTTATTCCATGACAACAGAGAAGAAAGAGTAAAATCTCCGAGTATTCCAATCCCAAACGAAAGTAATTTTCAATTAACTCATCTCGGGTGTCATATGTTTCTGTGTTTTAGAGCAAACATATATGAAGACAACACGCCATTGCAACGTGACAAACTAGAAACAATTACAAAAGCAGCCACTAACTGAAACGAAGAGCCATTTTCCTATAACCATGGAGTGATTACTTTTATTAAACATGATGACACTGGAACCACGTGATACCGACAACTGCCTTCGATGGCCAGTTATAAGTGTCGATGGCCAGTTATAAGTGTCAACGGCCACTTATAAGTGTCGACGGACAGTTATAAGTGTCGACAGCCAGTTATAAGTGTCTATAACCAGTTATAAAAGAAATGAACTTTTTATGGCCCCTATAAGCAACCGTAGAAAACAGATGAAAGCTGGCAAAATTATAGAACCATCAAAAATCAAGTAAGCAATGACATAAAATTGGCTAAAACAAATTACTATCATTCTTACTTTAAAGAAAACTCTAAAAATGTTAAACAAACATGGAAGGGTGTCAATACATTAATGGGTAATAATATACCAGCAACATTAATTAATAATATCGACTATAATGGCAAGAGTCACACCTCAGCAAAGGAAATTGGTACAGCTCTAAACTCACACTTCACAGAGGTTGGCCCGAAACTAGCCTCTGAAATTGAATCCTCTGAAAGTGACTTTGCAGATTATATTCCACAAAATAATCACTCCTTTTAGAAGCCTTATACCATTTGAAACTTTAAATACTATGTACAATTCCCTTGTACTACCATATTTCGATTACTGTAGTGCAGTATGAGGAACGTCATGTGGTAAAGGGCTATCGGATCACCTTCAAAAGCTCCAAAATAGAGCTGCCAGAGTGATTACCTTTTCTAATTATGATGAACCATCAGCTGGGCTACTGGATGAGCTTAAATGGGACAATGTTGAGAACAGAAGTTGCAAACAACTTGCAACTTTAATGTTTAAAACACTAAACGGGACTTCACCAGACTATTTGCATAAACTATTTGCAAATTCAAACACTGTACAATCCCATATTATAAACCAAACGATAAAAATCAGTTTAGTTTAAGAAATTTAGCACATAATATTTTCATAAAACGTCCACAGACTGAAGGTGGTAAACACAGCTTTCAGTATCAGGGGCCGTTCTCTGGAATAGCTTACCAGCTGCAGTCAAAAACCAACCAGACCTATACACTTTTAAGAGTTGCTTAGGTCAACTGTAAATAAATTTAATGATTATATTAATTAGCGATTAGAATATTTTAATATCTTAGTTTTAGCTTTTATATTTTTACTCATTATTGTATTTTTTTTTACCTTTATACACGGCTCCCTGAGAGAGCAGGTAACATGAAGAGACTCCGTGTTTAAATAAAGACTATGTATATGTATGTATATCTTTTAAACTGAAGCAAATATATATTTTTTTATCTCCAAATTTAACAGCAAAATCAGACTTGCCGGAAAAATCCGACCATGAATAATTAATTAGAACTGAACCGCGGCAAAGAGTTACGCTCCGCTAGCCAATACGAATGGAGGCTTCAAGGGGGAATAGATTGTTCAAATACATACAGATTTGGTAAAGTTTGGCATATATATCACTCATAAGATCATCCATTGAATACTGCTGCATGATCTGGGATGCTTACTTGAAAAAGGACATACTCAAATTAGATTGCATCCAGCGAAGCGCAGCACGGTTTACATGTGCAAATTATCAATGGGATAGCAGTGTCTCCGAAATGCTTAAACAACTGGGATGGCAAAATCTCAAAACAAGGAGACGCAATCAAATATTAACTCTACTGTTCAAAGTCGTCAATAGTAATGGCTTTAAATATCCCAAAGGAAGATTACCTCGTGCCGGGCTATGATAGAACTAGATCGAACTCTGCCAAGCCTGCTATAACAAATAAAATGTTTATTTATTTACTCGCATTCAAATTAACAACGGAGTTTACACAGCAAAAGTATATGCGATCATAATTCGACTTAAAATGTAAATAGCTTTTACTTGCCACCCCGGATAGTAAATACTAATACAAATGACAGAACTTATAAATTACGTCTAACTCTATACATGGATGCGGCACTGAAACAAACAACACACTCTAGCAAAACACAACATTAGAGTTCGCTTCCTTCTTCAGAAAATTAACGAGCCGTTAATAGCGACTGAAACACATTCGCTTGGCGAGACACACTCGCATTCAGTCCAGCTAAGGAACGTTAAGCAGCGAAACAATTCACTTGGCGAGACACACTCGCTTCTTTATACAGAAAATTAACGAGCTTAATGGCGAAACACATTCGCCTGGCGAGACACACTCGCTTCCTTCTTCAGAAAAGTAACGAGCTTAATAGCAAAACACATTCGCCTGGCGAGACACACTCGCTTCCTTCTTCAGAAAAGTAACGAGCTTAATAGCACACTCGCATTCTAGCTAAGGAAAATTAACCAGCGAAACACATTCGCTTGGCGCGAGACTTACAGATTCACAATCTGGCTTCAGACCCTTACATTCCACATTGACTGCTCTACTAGATGCCACCAATGATTGGTTTTTAAACATAGACAAGGGTCTCTTAAATGGAATTATCTTTTTGGACCTAAAAAAGGCATTTGACACCATGGACCATAAAATCTTATTAGGGAAATTGAAACTATATGGTGTCTGCCAAGCAAGTCTAAATTGGTTTACTTCCTATCTTACAGAACGAACACAAAAAACGTTTGTGGATGGTGTACTGTCAGATAGCTGTAGAATTAAATGCGGAATACCACAGGATCTATCCTTGGACCGCTACTCTTTATAATCTATATAAAAGATCTTGTGATCTTTGTTTGACGGTACTCTCCATGCATTATGGCCAATGCTCTCCAGTCGTTCTGGGACATGGACGTCTTTATATCGTGAATAGGATGCAAAAACTTTCAAATTGATGTTTAAGCTTCGTGTCACTCAGCTATAATGAAATTTGCAGTGCGTGATCCATTGTTGTATCTGCCCAGCGGGCCGCTAACAACCCAACCTAATACCGTCCTTGTGGCGTAAAGTCCTCCGTTCCTGCTTTCTATCACTCTCTAGGTTGCAGCGCTTCCGGAACATCGCCTTCAATCAACAAGTCCGACTTCTGCATCCGTACGAAATGCTGATTTCGTGAAGATGTTGCCAGCGATCAATGTTCTCCTGACGTGCAATATTCGCGGCGAATACAGGTAGCCTTGGTCTAGAGAAGTTATTGACCTTGTCCATCGTTGTCAACGAAAGTGTTGCCCTTTCGTCCTGAAAATTTAGATGCGTCATCGACTTCTCTGTGCAGAAGGAAGTCTTCGATCCACTATCTAGAAACGCGTGTCTCGACCATCTTGGCTTGCCGTTTTGCCTTCACTCTTACAGGAACTATGGCCAGCCCGGTGGGGCTGGAGCTAGTTGAGGTTTTAGGATTAATTAATTCAGTTCCTGTCCGTACATAACCGTTGTTGGCCTCACTCACGCTTGGTTTGGATGCTGTTTCGTTAGTTTTCTCTCCTTCTGCCTCATTTGCACTGGCTGCTTTCTGCTCAGAGTTGTCGACATCCATCCTGCTGCTCTTTGGTGAAGAAATGTCGAGTGTTTGCCACTCCACTCTTGAACCCTACAGAATCTTTACTTAGTGCATGAGCGCGAAAAATTACGAGTAACCAGGCCGCAGTTGTTGCAAAGTCTCTTCACTCTCACCAGTTTCTGCCTTTCGTCCACAGGCTTTCTCCTGGATGCGTTGCACTGTGAGAGACCCGTCTTCCGTCAGAGACGTCTCTTTATCTTGTGGACTGCCTTGGGTGGCAAAGTTACCAGTTTCAGCAGCTGTTACAGCAGCAACAAGAGAGCATAACGGATCTAACATTGCCTCAACCCGAGGTACCTATCTTCAACGGCGATCCAATCGGCTCCTTTGACCGCTACGCACATTTCTAAAAATGTAGAACTCCATTTCTTTGTTGCCCTTTTATTTCTTGTTTTAAGTACGCAATTGTAAATAATAAAATAGTGCGAAATAAAAACAAATCTGAATCAACCTGAATCTGATTCTAGTGGGAGTGTAATAGGTGGCCAATTTGTTAGTCCGTCTAAGTAAGCCGTAGCTATTTTACAACTCTGGCCAAACCTTTCCTTAAGCAGTTTTCTGGCTTCCAGGTAACCCTCATCTTCTATCATCGCTAGACAACTACGCATTAGTTTTTGAAGATGCCCGGAAATCTACTGCATGAGGTTCGTAACAGAGCCTTAGCTAAAGGCAGAAGACGATGCTGCACCACAGAATTTCTCCGTTCTGCTAACGAGCTGCAACAAGACTCCAGTAAAGAAATTGGCTACCAGAGTAAGCTGAAGAATCCAGACAGTCTGAAGAAAATCGTTTACACGTTACCATACGGGCTAAGGCTAAAATGGTGCGACGTGGTAGACGGTATTGCCGAAAGGGAAGGGAGATAAATCACAGCGAGGACATAACAGACTTCATTGTAGCCGGGGGAAAAGCTGCTAGCCACCCCTATATTCGGGTAAATTACGAGTGAAACAAAAGGCTCGAGCTATAATGGTCAATCTAGGCAAAGACAGCAACCACCCTCCTACAAGTAGTTCGTAGTTCCAAGAGACCCAAGAAATCCAATATTGTAATCGCCGGTGATTCAATTACGAAACACCTTCAAGGTTGGAAAATGTCAAAGACGCATAAGGTAAAGAATATATCTTTTCCCGGTGCTACCATTCAAGACATGGGCGACTTCATCAAGCCAATTGTAAGAAAAAACCCTGATGAGATAATCCTACATGCAGGTACAAACGATCTAATTATATCGGAACCTAGAAGGGTAGCTGAAAGCTTAATTGATTTAGCTCACAGCATTACTACCGAGAATCCTGATCTAAAAATTACCATCTCTAGCCTGATTACCCGTAGTGATAATTCTAGCTTAAATGACAAAGTGATCAATGTAAATAAGATTTTACTAAGTTCTGCAACCAGAATAACTGGGACCTAATCGATAACTCCAACATTAGTAGTAACGATCTGAACACTGGAGGCCTTCACCCCAATGCTGAAGGCACTAAGAAATTAGCTAGAAATTATATACAACATCTTCAAAAAATTGTTATTCTAGATTAGGATGCGATCAAAGAAGCAGTGAGTTCGGTGTCACATTCTACAGAATCTGAAAATGTACTTCCGAATCAAAGAGGATTCAAAATGGCCTCGCTCAATATTGTTAGCCTAACCGGCTAAATACATCGACGAGCTTAGAGTATTTATGGCCGACCAAATGCTTGATATTTTAGCCATTAATGAAACTAGGCTCGATCCTCTAGTCGCAGATCAAGAAATCCATATCAATGGTTATAATATTATACGCAAAGACAGGAACCGTTCTGGAGGCGGTTGCTGCCTATTCGTCCGTTCAAATATTGTTCACAAAATTAGAACGGATCTAGTACCAGAATCACTTGAGTGCATCTGTATTGAAATTTACAAACCAAAGTCAAAACCATTTTTAGTAGCCACCTGGTACAGGCCACCAAATTCGTGCATGGATATTCTCACGGAATTTGAAACTTTTGTTGGCAGAACTGATTGTGGGGACAAAGAACTGTACATTTTAGGCGATCTTAATTGCAACGTCTCAGCCAGTCAACCTGACGGTCCAACAAAATCGTTAAATCAGATATGTGCTCTCTACCAGTTGGCTCAATTGATAAAGGAACCAACTAGAGTGACGGCGAGTACAAGTACCTTAATTGACCTTGTACTTACAAATAGTCCAGACAAAGTTGTCCGATCCGGTGTGCTGCGTCTCGGCATAAGCGATCACGATCTAATTTACGCCTACCGCAAGATTTCTATTGTACCTAATGCTGGTCATAGATTTATTAGTTATAGACAACTTAAAAACTTTGACTCTGAAACATTTATAGCAGACTTAGAGAAAATCCCATGGTTCCTTCTGGAAAACCATGACAACATTGACAGCATGTGGGCGCAATGGAAATTGGACTTTCTCAGAGTAGCAGATAAGCATGCACCAATACGTACCAGGAGCGTCCGCCAAAAACAATCACCGTGGATAACTCAAAATTTGCTAACCAAAATGCGTCAACGCGACCACCAGAAAAAAGTGGCTGTAAAAACCAACGATCCCGGCGATTGGTCTCTCTATAAATCCCTCAGAAACGAGGTGAACAAAATGACGCGCCAAACAAAAGCAGAATTCTATAGAACTAAGCTTAGTGATAATAACTCAACGCCAAAACAGACCTGGAGAATAATTAATGAGGTGACTGGACGCAGCGCGAAAATAGCCGGCAGTATTGTGAAGATAGATTCTGATGATAAGGGAATCACAAAGCCAGCAGAGATAGCCAGCGTCTTTAATAAACACTTTGTAAATGTTGGGCCTAACCTAGCCGAGAAGAATTTTGGAAATGATTATAATGATGAATTAATTTTTTTTTTACCGCGCTGCAGTACCTCTTTTTCTCCCCATCATACAACCAGGAATGTTGTTTACAAACTCCTAAAAAACCTATCATCATCGAAAGCAACTGGCTTAGACAACATTCCATGTAAATTACTTAAAGTAGGCGCTGATATTATGACGAATTGTTCAAGCAAGCAACCGTGAACGACAATCCTGCTGGTGTACGTTGGATCAAACTAGTGATCTAATCGGCTATCAAAAGAAGGCTGGTGTGGCCAGCCGAAATATTGTACCACTAATTTCAAAATTCTACGTTGTATCGGTCTTTGCTTCTTCTTAGCTGATATTATATCCGATTCGCGTACGCTTTTATTTAATACATCCATTACCCAAGGGATATTTCCTAGGGAGTGGAAACAGGCAAAAGTTAGTCCTGTGTATAAAAGCGGGACGCGCTCAGACAGAAACAATTACAGGCCGATTTCCGTGATACCAGCAATAGCAAAAGTAATTGAACGCATCATTTACGACCAGCTCTATACATATTTACAAAATAATGGCTTACTAACAAATTGTCAATCTGGTTTTCGTAAGCTCCATTCAACAGTTACTGCGCTACTTGATGCCACTGACAAATGGGCTTTGAACATAGACAATGGCTTGATTAACGCCATTATTTTCATTGACCTAAAAAAAGCGTTCGACACTGTTGACCACACAATTCTGCTACAAAAACTACAAAACTACGGCGTGTGCCAGTCCAGTACCGCATGGTTTAAATCATATCTTAGTGGAAGAGAGCAGAAGTGTGTGGTCGACGGAATATTGTCAGACACTGAAGTCCTTTCCTGTGGCATTCCCCAGGAACTATTTTAGGGCCTTTATTGTTTTTGCTTTATATTAATGACCTTCCAAATTGCCTAGAGTTTTCAAACACACAAATGTATCCAGACGATACTAGTATTACAATGGCAAGTAATTCCAGCACAGAGATTGAGCTAAAGCTCAACATCGACCTCAAAAACGTTTGTGAGTGGCTCAGATCCAATAGGTTAAGATTAAACACAACAAAAACGGAATATTTACTATTAGGCTCACGACAAAGATCCTCCCATATGATTTGCCCAACATTACAGATTGCAGACGAAGTCGTCCCTAGAATAGCCTCGGCAAAGTCACTAGGGGTTTATATTGACGAATCACTTACTTGGGCAAGCCATGATGTCGAGAAGATTTCAAGTAAAATCGCAGGTGCGATTGGCGCGCTTAAACGGATAAAGCCCTTTGTCCCAATGTCCTCCCTTGCAACTATGTATAAAACGCTTATCCAACCAAATTTTGATTACTGCAGCATAGTCTGGGATGGACTGGGCACTGAGCTTTCCAAAAAATTACAAAAACTTTAAAATCGAGCAGCCAGAATAATTACAAATTCAAACTTCGATGATAGTGCTGGCCCTCTTCTTGAAAAATTAGAATGGGACCGACTATCTACGGTATACTCGCCGAAGTAAGCTATTGGCCATCGAAATGTACAAAGTGTACAATAATCAAGCGCCTAAATATTTAATTAATACATTTTCTAAAGTTGTGACGCCATATAATATAAGGGTTCGACAACAAAATTACAATTGCCCCTCCCAAAAAGAAACTGGGAAAAAGCGTTTCGGCTACAAAGGAGCTTTTGTCTGGAATTCCTGGGAGAGCTGCTGCGTCGTTAAATTATATAGGACTTTGAGCACGGGATGGCTCGTAACGCCATTCTTCAGCGCTGCGCTTGTGTTTTAGCGGAGAAGTGTCTGTCAGTGTATACGTTGACTGCTGGAACTGCCTTGTCAGTTAATGACCTTAAACTTCATTTTTGAGTTAGCTGTGGAGCTCTGATTTACTATATATATATATACCCGCCAGTGCTTCTGGTCGTATGACGGTTAGGTGTCGCATCTACCGGGTCTGTAGCATATTTTGGGTTAGAACGAGGAGCACTCGTGGCCGAGCCTTGTCGCACCATGATCCCGGCGTCAGTAACCTGGTCTGCGGGAAAGACATCTCCCAGTTCGGCAGCTTCAGCTTGAGCATAGTCCTGCGTGCTCTTCATCTTCGGCCTTCACGATATAACACTTTGTTCTTGTACTGCAGTTGAGCTCTTCTCTTTCAAGTTCTAACTTGAAGTATCTGAAGTGTCGCTCTTTGCGGCGGCCTTCGGCTGGCAGTTGAGATCAGTTCTACCCGAAGATCTAGAACTGTGGTGTAAGAACAGACATTGCAATCGAATCTTCAGGATTTGATTCATGGCTAGCGAAATTTTTCTAGGTTTCGGTCAATACAGACCAACTAGCAATCTTTTGCCAATCCACCCTTGAACCCTACAGAAGCTTTTCTTAATGCCTAACGGAAGAAATTTAGAGTATTTTTAGAGTCTCAAGACATGTTCAGCGAAAAAATAGCGGATTTTCAAAACAGAGTCCCATTCCGGAGATCGAGGTCTCCCCTGCGTAGTCTGTATTATAGTCCAATCCGTCAGTTTGGAGTTTCTCACTTGTGGTTCGTACTCATTCAAGAATGGGAGCGTAGGAAACTATGGATCCATGCAAGTTCACTTTGCTACGGACTGCACCTGCAAAACGTTTGGTTCGGTTCGGTTTGGGTCATATTATAAATTATTTCATTGATGTAACTTGCATTGTATTATATGACATGTTATGCACTTATCAATCGAAATCCCGACTTCCCTCACCCCTCCGGGACTAGCTGGGGATATGTGAGACATTTGATGGCAATTTGCCAGTTTTTGTGGCCCCAGGGGTCGGGGATTTTACTCGATTTACTTCACTTACATGGGCTTACAACGTTCGTGGGAGGGGGTGGGGATTTGACTGGAGCCCATTTCATCAGGCCGTGACGTACGTGCCGTTGTTGCGATCATCAGGTAATATTTTAGCCATGTTTTTTTTCCGTTTCCATACAAAAGAGTCACATACCATTGGGAAATACAGTATTTTTTATTCAGCAACTGTACGTACTGTTTGTTCCAGAAACCAGATGAAGTATATTACAGTGCAGTGATTGCATGTGACAATCCACAGGATGTAAAATAGAGTGGTTCCGGCCACTTTCATCGTATTGGACTTACACGAGGTACAAGAGGGAGAGCAGCCTCAGGTAAAGTGTTTCTGCCTCACCTGCAAGCAATTAAATGCCATCCACTTGGATAAGGACGTTATCGTAGGTCCCACGTCGGCCTCAAGTTTCTCAGTCTCACCAGACTGTCACGAGTTACCGACGTTAAATAAAGTCGCTTTACCGTTTTACCTTTATCCACGCTTGTCTGCGCACAGGCCAGTGTTCGCAGGCTTCGTGTACATTCACACCAGTATGTTGTATATTATGTTGTATTTCATCAGTTAAACATGATAACTTTTAACAATCAAGCCTGAGATAGCCGAACGACAAAAGAAAAGATCCCCGCCACTAGAATTAAGGACTTTCCGCAGATTCAAGTCCAACTATAAATTGTGAAGACTACCTTATACACCAATACCAATCATAGAATATCATTGAGACAGCTGAAGCTAAGTAATCACAAATTAGCAATTGTAACTGGGCGCCAGTTACTCGAAACCTTATCAAATACCCGAAGAAAGAATTTTCCCTATTTGTACAAATGGCGTCGAAGATGAAGAACAGTTTTTGATAAAATGCCCAGCATACCGCAATATAAGGAAAAACCGTTTCGATTATTTGGAGGATCAAATGAAAATCAAAATAAACAGAATGCCTAATGAGGTATTTTTACTAATTATAAACCCTCCAAACAAGAAGGGAGTACGGAGGTCTCTCTACAGGCTAGGGATAGAGCTGTGCAAAAACAAATTACCAAATTTATCTATGAATGCGTAAACTGAAAGAAAGAAGAAAAGGGCAACTACCACAACTTTATAACACTCTGTGATTAGTTTTTATTTATTGTTCAAACACTCATGAATAATTAATGAGAATTTTGTCCAATCAGATGAAGCAAATCAGTCACGTGCATGCTCCTTTATACCTGATAAAATCTCATCATTCTTAAAAGCCCGCGGAGGGATTTGAATTCTGTCCCAGGGCCGGAAACGGGGTTAATGATTGATGTTTCAGCTTTCTCATTGAATTGCTAATTAGGATGAACGTTTTATATAAAGAATACTAATGAACATGACATTTTATATAAAGTTTCATCCTAATTAAGAATTCACTGATAGAGACCCAAAGATAGCAAAAAGTACACGGAATATAAGGTACCTCAGTAAGTTATCCAACTACCATTACTTGTTTACCGAGCCACTGTTTAGTTCCAATTATTAAACCAAACTCAAAGCCGTAAAATAATAAAAACGTGCATTAAACTTACAAACATCCTCTTCATATTTTGTGCCGGAGTCAAAAATTTAGAGTCACATCGCTTTCCAAGTCTTGAACTTTATCGATGTCAACCACGACACCAAATCCTTCAAGTGCAGCTTCTTGCCCAAGCTTGTTTGCTTTCAGCATTGCGAAACGCCACTGCTGCTCGTTTATTAAACAGTACATATATCTGATCTTGTCTTTTATGGTAATTTATTTGGGTCACTGACAATGTACACATTAGTATAAGGCTCCAAATAAAATCATCTGTCTGTCTGTGCGGCCATGATGGGTCCCAACCCGTTTTTAACGAGAAAATCCGGATTTCCAAGTTATTGTGAAAACGAAACCGGATTTTCACCCTAATTGATTATACTGAGGCGTCCGAATAACCCGGAATACTTCCACGAACCCAGATGCTATACCGCCGCACACAGACAGACAGACAGATGATTTTATTTGGAGCCTTACACTAATGTGTACATTGGCAGTAACCTAAATAGATTTACATAAAAGACAATATATATAAATAAATAAAAATTAATCACAGAGTGTTACGATGTTGTGGTAGTTGCCCTTTTCTTTCTTTCTTTTACGCATTCGTTGGTAAATTTGGCAATTTGTTTTTGCACAGCTATCCTTGTTTGGAGGGTTTATGATTAGTAAAAATACCTCATTAGGCATCATTCTGTTTATTTTGATTTTCATTTGATCCTCCAAATAATCGAAAAGGTTTTTCCTTATTTTGCGGTATGCTGGGCATTTATCAAAAAAAATTCTTCATCTTCGACGTCATTTGTACAAATAGGGCAAATTCTTTCTTGGGTATTTGATAAGGTTTCGACAAGAGCCCATAACCAAGAGCAAGAATCTCCCATACCACCTCTATGCTACGGCATTTTCACAAGTTAGGTTATTTTCAGAACGGTTTCCCGCTATTATTGGGTTGCAATCATTCCAGAGGGAATAAAATCACAAAAGTGTAGCAGACGTGTTTTTGGTATAACAAAAGAAGATAATGAGGCATCTTTTGTTCCGCCACGGGTGTGACCCACTAATTGGCGGCAAAAATAATCTAAAAATAGCCCAACTTGTGAAAACGCCGTAGCATCTATATAAGCCCTATGGACGCTCTTGGCTATGGGGTCTTGGTTTCGAGTAACGCCCAGTTTCAATTACTAATTTGTGATTACTTAGCCTCAGCTTTGTCAATACTATTCTGTGACATATAATACGTTCCCCCAAACCCAGGGTTACAAACCCGCAAGGACCAAGAATTATGAATGCCTGACTGTTGCGGTTTTGTCTTTTCACCCCCTTTCCCAGAAATATATTTCTTTCAGTATGATATTGGGAGGCATCAGGGAAGTCGTTTAATTTCATTTCTATGGCGAGATAATGACGTATAAGATGTCAACTATTAGCCACGAGTAGCTCTTTAATCATGCTCAGTGAACTGGAGGGAGACTGTACGAACATCCGTGGCGGAAGCCTTGTGCGTCAATTCTAATAACCGCCATTCACATTGCGTCACCGCCAGTAAACACCATCCGCTAATATTAAGTTTAAGCCTCTTTAAGTAGTTTGTTTCAGCTGTTAAAACATTTTGCACCGCCGAATCGCAGAGCTAATTCGGCCTGGTACAATTTCAACATGCTCCATCTATCCATCAAAAAATATTTTTTTCTTTCTTCCACTCCTCCTCCCCTCCACCTTTTCATTTGCACATCTTACACATCAATTAAGCTGTGTTTAGTTCAGAGAGACAAGAGAGACTTTTCGGCCTGTCCCCCCTGTTCCCTCCTGCGTTAATTTGTTTTTGATATATAATTTTCTCTGTTTTTCATCATTCTCGTCTCATCTAAAGTCGCCATAGTTTAAATGAAACTGTTAAACGTGACCTCGTTCAGTTAATGTTTTCTCAACTTTAGACCTGCTTCCTTTTCAAAGTTAATGTTAATTATTTATTTAGAAAGCGTGACTGGCATGACTATAAACCTACCAATACTCGTGTGTCAATCTGCCGGCCGGGTGCCTTTTAATTAAAGCAGTGAATTTATCAATAATTTCTGTAAAAACGTAAAGCATATATCTCAACCCGATATCTGATATATTACTTAACAGTTCTAAGATTTCGCCACTTAACGGCGTTTTCAGTTTTTGTTGTAGTTTTATTGCCCATACATGGATGGACACGTAAGGAGTTTACGACAATAATATTTGTCCTTTCGCGAAGATTCGCAAAGCACTTCTCGTCTAAATACGATATAATGTTTTGACATTTCAAGAGCAAACGGGTCCAGGTTCAATATCCTGGTTATCATATCCAAAATCAGGATCATGCCAATTTTCACGATTTCTTTTCATATTTATCACGTTCCCAACAAAAAAAACATGTAGCAGTTATACTAAGCGATTTTTGATGAAGAACACATTTACTTCGTAAGAAACGCTCTTTGAGTGAGCGGAAACCGAGCTATCATTTGCTAATAGTTTCGCAACCGTCTTAAGTTGAACATCGCCTAAGGCGGTTAGACTTGTTAGCCACACGTACAGACACTGAACATTTCCGCTTGGAACAGATCTCTGAATAGACATAAAGACGTAAAATTAGCTTGGGACCGACTGTCTCATAAAAGGCCATCAAGAAGAAAGTATATGATTTTTGCCCGCTATAAAGCAAAACAAAGAAGAAACTTTCAGTAACTCCAATAAATCAACAATGACACAATACAAACTGTAGCCATTTATTCATACCTCGCAGAGGATTTCGATTCGAAGAGGATTTGGACTAACCGGAAATAAAATTCCCAGGTTGCTAAGTGCATGTTAAAAACATCGGGCGTTACTCTTTCCGGTAGACCAAATTTGCATACTATTGTTCAGCGCACGCGCTATTAGGCACATCAACAATCTCATATCGTAGCAACTGTTGACCAATCGAAAAGCTGGATTTGGCGTCTAGGCTTTTAAAATTAGATTCAAGGCTAGCAACACATTATCCAATCAGAGAGAATCAAGTTGTTTATTTCGTTCCTAGCTGAATAGAATTATTCTCGGTGAAAAAGTACAGCAAATTGTAAGCGATGCTCATTCATAATAAGTCCTGGCCGATATCCGAAAGTTCTTAACACTGATTCCGTCGGCTGTTATGGTTTTGGATGAGAATCTATAAGAATTAATTCGGGAAGAACGCTTCGGAAGCACCGCACAAGGAAAGTTTCATTGCTGAGCCACTCGCATTTCGATCGAAGTATCGGAAAACTCATTCCGGCGAGCTAGAGAGTTGAATGCTTTACAGTTATTTTACTAAAGAAGGCTTCATAAAGTGTCAGATTGAAAGAGCTCGCGAATTGTCTCGTCCGACTTCCTCAGGGACCTTTGAGTGTTAATGAGGTTGCTTTGCATTTAAAAGACTTTTCTAATTACAGAGAGAACAGAAGGGAAACACAACTCTGGAACACGCGTGCTTGACCTAAATTCAGTTAACAGGACACATCTTCAGAAGATTAGAGCCGAAAGCCCCAAGCTGCCATAAAGCAACGGATTCATTTATGGTTGATAATACGCAAAAACGGAATACGGACCAAGTGGAACTCGCTTTCGATTATTTAACGGGACAGCTGAAATAGAACTCCGTGTAGGCGTTCGGCCGTGAAGACCAGCAAAGTTGCACTAGTATGACAGAAATCATGCCTTCGATAACTCAATCATACGCCGAGAAATTTGCTGCAAATTGGAAAGCACAAAACCCTACAAATGATGAAGATGACACATCATCGCTGGACGATAGCCTGACTAATCTGCAATGGCTCCATCACATAAATATCCAGTATATCACGGCTAATTCTTCATCAATCGATTCGGAAGCGTCCGCGTCGCCCGAGGGATCCAATTGCTCGGATAGCGAGTGTCAGAGCGAAAGTGGCGATTCTAAAACCTCCGAGGTCCTCATTAAAGAACCTAATATTGACTACAAGAACGACCCAAACCACAAACCACCTTATTCTTACGCGACCCTAATTTGTATGGCAATGAGGGAGACGAAACGAATCAAGATAACGCTTAGTGCGATCTATAAATGGATCAAAGACAATTTTATGTACTACAGAGTAGCAGATCCAACTTGGCAGGTAAGATGCTTTGTCTTGTATATGCACTCGTTCAAGTTCATTTCGTCATGTTCGATTCTTATAACTTTAGGGTATGAGTTATTTCCAAATAACATAATTTATGCATGCTAAGCTGTTTTGCTTATGTAGGATCCACACTTAGTTTTAATGTTATGTTATTTTGTATGTTCATATACATCTTCTGAGCTTAAATATTCATCTTTAATGAGAAACCAGGTTTATGGAGATGCAGAATGTATTTAACAAATGGTAACAATTCATCCTAGCTCGCCAAGATATTGAATTCACAATTAATCCCGTCAAACAAATAACCACTTATTCCTTTAGAAGCCCATATACTCCATGACCTTTTAAAACAATTTTTGAATACTTTACCCAGAATAATACATCAATGTTTTTACCCTATACTCGTGTTCCAAAAATAACATTTCTCCAGAAGGTATATGATAAAGCTTTTTAATATTTGATATCGCCTTTTGTGAAAACTATAGAAAAGTAACATGTGCTCGAGAACTCGGTATAAATGACATGGCATATTCGATTAACCTCATTTTGCGTTTTGATCTCTTTCTAGGAAAAAAAAATGTGCCTATTTTGGTTATCAATTTCTAACTTCAGTGAATGTTCCGGATGTCGACTTCATTCTGAAATGCATCGCGGAACTGACAAATGATGAGCGAATTCAATGACTCCACTGATGGGTCAAACATGTTTCGTGAAAACGTAAACGCTTTAAATAAATTCCATACTCCGTTACTTAATGATTAAGTGATTTTATTTTAGCCGTAAAGTCGTAGATCAGTGAGTGCTCCCCATTCAAAAACCAGTTACATTGGAAAATTAGGCTTCATATTTAGTTGAAGCCGGCATTAGAATACTTGAGATATGACAAGGGCCAATACATTATAGGCACTTTTTATTCTATAACTGATAAAAACCACAGCGATTTGATAGGGACTTAAGCTCTAGACCCAAAACAAAGGCTAATGTATCTCAACGTTTCTTAAGCTTTGGATAAATTAGTCCAGAGAATCTTACAAAATTCAACTGCTCTAATAATCACGTTGTTATTCAAATTTCGTAATACCTTTATTTTGGTTATAAACGCTGCTGGACCTGGTGGCTTCGTAGTAGCTATCAACAGGATATATCTTTTTGTTGAGGATCGACCCAGAAAAACAATATACTCACACCACAGCAAGATATAGATTAAAACTTCAAGGGGTATCCACCATACTAGTGCAAAATGTGTTTGCCAGACTAGACTGTAATTTGTGATCAGTGATAGAACCCAAATAAAAAAAATGTCTGATTTTCACCGTTAATCTTGAATGCAAATATGATTTTTGCATCCAACTGTCTATCCGACTGTCTATTTTTCTTATTGTGAAGATATTTGAAGTCCATAGAAAAAGAATGAAAGGAACAGTTGTTGCTTCTAACGCTTCTCGTGGGCGGCGCAATACTGATGTAATAGCTTCTCCTCGAATTACAATAAATACATCATTTCTTTCAGTTTACGCAAAGAACTTTTTTGGATTGAACAATAATGAAACAGTATGATAATCAGTAAACACACACAGGTTTTCTGTTCGGAACAGACTACGCTGAGACAAACCCGAAATTCAATTTTCCTCAACTAACAAAACAATTTCAGTTTGTCACGAAAGTTTTTATCCTGCGAGGAGGTTGCCATTACTCGGCAAGAAAATTGACTCATTTCAGGTTTGCAAGGGAATCAATAAACTAAGAAAAAGTGCCTGGTTGCTTCGTTTCAAACGAAGTTTTTGCTCGTCTTCTGACGAACGAAGACACCGGGTTTAAGTAATAATTAAGTAACATGGAGGTTTTTCTGTTTTTTTTTTAGTCTGCTTTGGAGTGAAAAACAAATAGGACTAGTAGAAAGAGTACTTTGAAGTTAGTATGAATGCCAACTTTGTACTTGGCGGTTGTAACCTAATGTGTAGGAGCGAATAGGCCGGCGGAGCGAAATTTCAAGTGGGGGGCTAAAAAAGTATTGGGGGGGGGGGGGGGGGGGGGGGGGGGGGGCTAAAAAAAATCACTTTTTGAGCCGGTATGACCAAACTATAGACTTAAACTGACTGAGAAGTGACTAGGCAAACATTTTTTTGCCAAAAACGTAGGGGAGGGGGGGGAGGGGGTATACAGTCCCCTCCTCCCCTTAGCTGCGCCATCCCTGTGTTTGTATCACGGATTTTACATCGCAATATCTCGCTTAATTCTATACAAGGTATACGACCACCTAAGTTGTCATATTAAACTCATCTTGTTTTCAGACGGTACGAGGTCGTCCGCTCACTTCCTCCCCCTCCCCCCACGTTTTTGGCAAAAATATGTTGAGTTTGTTGGTATCTCGCCCTTGCTCCGAGGGTTTTTCTCCGGGTCCTCCGGTTTTCCTCCCTCCACAAAAACCAACACGCTAAATTCCAATTCGCTGACATTTGTATGTGACGCGGTACCTTCAGTAGGAGTCGGGCGTCAGTATAGAATGGCATGTTTACGCTACCAGACAAAACTGTTATCAATGTACATGGTTTAATTGTCACATAATGATATGGATGTCATTTAATGCGAGTTCTTGGTACCTTTTAGGGGTCAAAATTAGCTCGAGTCACACCCATTTTGGTACCTCTTACTGGCTCTTAGGGGTCAAAACGAAAATTCCCGACGTGAATCCCCGCCATTTTTATGTGGTAGCCCCCCCCCCCCCCCCCCCGCCATTTTTAAGTTGCGCTTTTATAGTACAGTTTTATCGTAAATCTTGAAATCTAGGAGGAAAATCAAACATTAATTTCCCATACGACAAGAAAATATTCGTCATGATAAATAGCTGGTCTGAAAGGCCGAACTGAGAAGTGTAAACAGTTATGGAATTGGTGATTTCTGAAGCGAGTATTACTTTCAATGCAATAGAATGAATCTTTTTGTCACATCCTGCAATGGTGCACTAATTGTACACTTATTAAAAGCCTTTAACATAGCTGCCTTACTGTCATCTTTAATTCCGGTGTCAAAATAGTTCTATTTGTCTATCTTTTTGCCCTTCAAACGTCGGTCTACGTCGAGCTGGAGCAAACAACACTCAGGTTCTTTTAATAACTGCGTAGGTGTTGCCTTTACATAATCCAACAGCAAATTTAACGGTTACCGCGGACCTTCACGTCTTCTCGGATAAGGATGTAAAACCGTAGGTCTAAGGCCATTTGGAAAATTACTGAGCTACATGCAGGGACGAAGCAGCGAGCCCGCCTCCCACTTTTTTGCCAAACAAATATTTTGCCTAGTTACTTCTTTAAGTCAGATACCGGCTCAATGACAATTTTTAGCCCTCTCATTTCGCTCCGCCGTCCCTGACATGTTAGCAGTAAACGTGTTGCCCTCTATAAACGAAGTGACTTTACTTTTGAGTTTACGCTAACAAATGTACATTACTTAAGCAGATTAAATTTAAAAAAAATTATACATAAATCCACAATGATTTCGAAAACTAACGATGGAAACATATTGGAAAAAATAGCGCCTATCCTTTGATTTCTTACATTGTATCTGTTAATTAATGTTATTATTTTAGTTTGATATTTGTCAAAGTTGGTGTAATATTGTTGTATGTAAGATATTTATTTTTGACATTATCATATTGTCATTATTATTGGGGGGGGGGGGGGGGGGGTGAAATTACCAACAGTACCGGACCATGTTGTGTGTGATATAATAATATATCACACAAACTAAAACTAATTATATTTCCATGTCTGTATCAATCTGTTAGATAATCCACAACCTATTCCAAGCCTTGTTTATCTATTCATGCAGTAGAATTTTTCTATCTCGCCGACTACATGGCAATCATATCTCGAACTCTATAGAATCTCGACAATTCCTCTTTCGGTTTAGGTTCTCTGAAAGTAAATAAAATTAAATTAAACAGATCAACATTTCTGCAGGTAAAATTACGAACAAGCTAATTTATCATCAGCTTTCTAATCTCAGACGGAAAGGCAATAATAAATGTGCGCGTCGTTTATTCAGCCATCTCAATCTTGATTGAATGACTGACGAGTTTGAAAATGGACAATTCTACCCACGCTACAATGTCTTCGTGTAATTTTAACCCAGATAGGGCGCTCTCATTGAATTGCTAATATCACATATTGAATCAGTCGAGCAACATTTAATTTAGCGTGACTCTAGCCTTGATCACAGAAACCGCATCTCTCTTTCCTATTTCAGCTTCAGTCTATATGGGTTGCTTCAAACTGTACCTTTCCAGTGGTAGTAAATGATTCAGACCCGGAACTGATAAAAATTATGACGTACCCTTTCACGAGCGAGTACGTCGCAAAGATTTCTAGAGATGACCAGTGCTACGGATGAGCGTTGTGAAGATATAATAATGTCGTCGATATTTCCGCTTGCGAGCAAGCTTTCATCAGGACTTCTCACTGAGTACAATGTCGTTGAACTGATGTCGAACAACGGACGTAGCAAACTTTTTTTTTCTCGCAGGTGGGTGCGATAAGCCAGAGATAGGCAGCAGCTGTCTACTCGGGCAGTAATAGAGGCTTCTCACCGAGTCTTAGAGAATTATCTTCTAGAGACTGGAATCGGTTTGAACTCTCGGTGTGAGGGTTTGAATTATTAAAAAGGCTGCAGTTTAATGCATTTTCTTTATATTATTTGAAGGAAATTTCCCTAGCAGTGTAATGACGCGTAGCAACATTCCAGTTTAGAACTGATTTTTCCGAACAGAACCGGACTGGAAAATTTAGAAACTAACTGAAAGAGTCAGTTTGACACGATCAGATGTTCCGTGATATGTTGTTCGTGATGTCAAATAATAGAATCAGTCTAACCCTTGTGGTCTAAACCCCCACCATGCACCCCACCCCGTGTTTCATCCTAAATTTAATGGTTAATCCTAATGGTTAATTACACGTCCAGTACACAAGGGAAGGGTCGGTGGATAAAACCGTGATCGCTCCGGTCTAATTAAGTGCCTATAACCTTTTTCCAATTTTTATAGCTCATTAACCTCCGAAAAGTTTTGAGTATTTCTGTGAAGAAAGTTTTGGTTTTTAGTGAATACTTTATGTTCTACGCTTATTTGAAATCGTGTAAATGTAACCTTTCCTGACCCATGACCGCGTATTAAACTAAGTAAAAGCCTGGGTCGATACCTGTAAAGACGTCATCTTGACGTCATATAATTAATTCGGCTATATATGTGCCTCGTAGCACGTTGAACCAGATGAAGAGACTCTTGACCAGATGTACGACTTGTGCACTGTGCAATTTACAATATATTTTATTTATTTTTAGATTTGGGCTTTAAAAAGGATTAATAAACATGGCACCGCAAATTCTGAGTTAGTAAAAGTTGAATTAAAATGTGGCGGTAGATTAAAAAAGGAATTAATAACAGAAAAAATACACCACTAATCACTTAAGAGTTAAGACAAAAATGGGGGCGTCATATTTTGAGCTATCAGTATCTTTAATTTCGGCTTTTGCTAAAACGGAAATAAATCAAGTTAGCCGGGCTGAAGAAATATCCAGCGAATTCGAAAATTACTCAAATGACATATTTTGTGGAAATAATGAAAGCAAATACTCGTTATTGGTTTATATGTAAATTTGAAACTTTTATTGGTTCGCCGGTTCCTTTTTGAAGTTATACTGAAGTTATACAGAAATGTCTGATCGAAATAACCTTTAAAATCGTAAATAGTAATAAAAGAAATAATAATAATTGTGACGAATTTAATTAGTAATTTTCAGAGTTTATTAAACCCGTCTTTTTGCTAAGAAATATTCAGTCTAAAAACCAGCCAGCACCTCCAAAATATTACACTTCTGAATGCAGGTACGACATTAAATATTGATATATAATTTCAACTAATTGTTCTTGCGGTAAAGTCAATCGATTGCGGCTACCTTTGCGATGCCAAAAATATATAACGGAGCGATTTTCAACTCGTGGAGAAATTTTAATGTTTATCTGAAAATCAACAACATAAACTTTCCGTATGAATTATCAGAGTTCCCTTTTCATACCTTTCTCCTCTATCAATTGGAACACATTTGAACGGCCGCCTTAAGCAATTAATTAAGTTTTGTATACCGGTGTAAAGTTCGACTTGTTTGACTTTGTCGTAACCAGTTGTTGTCATTTATCGAAGATAGTGCACCCACCAATTTTATATTAGATCTTTATCCTTTTCAATAAATTTATATGTTGTGATTTGTTTTTTGTTTTTCCAGTTTTTCAATTTAACCGTAACTCTAGAAAATTAATTGGTTCATCTCAATGTAATCCCTCGGGGGGACTCCCGAGGGAAGTCGGTAATCCGGCCGAGTCGGTACCTTTAAGGGTATAATATTGTTTATTTTCTGATAACTGACAAGTCTTTTAGTACGATGGTTTTTCCTCTGTTGTGCCGTTTGCCATCATTCTAAAATAACATGCTATATTTTCGTACTTTAAAGGGCCGAAATCGTATTTTAAGATCCATCTGCAAAATCCACGCCGAGCACCCATTACTTTGATACTAGAGCTCCCCCCCCCCAGGCTAAGAATAAAATGTTAGTCTTACCCATAGTAAGATAGAAATAAAATGATTCGACGCGTTTTTACCACTCCGTATTGTGTTTTGCGTTTTTTATCACCCATGTTGTGTTTCGCGTTTTTACCACCCCATGTTAGAAGTCTTTGTCTAACAATTCCTATTTTAAAAAATGGATTGATATCAGGAGTTGGACAACTGCTTTACCATCAAACTTCGCTCAAATTTTCGATCGTATAAAGCCCCTGTACTTTAACCCTACAACACACACAAAATAAATAATTGTCATCATATTCAGTCACCAGGTTTTCAAGTAAAAATTGGAATTTATGCCATGAGAAAAGTAAACTGAAATGAAACTTATTACATTATTGTCATATTAATAGTGATATTTGGCATGGAGTAATTTCCTTTTGTATTGTCGATAACATTCCAGATTCCAAATTAAAAAGTGCTTGTCGACCTCTTTAACAGATGTATTGACCTTATTCATAAGGGCATCAAAGCGAGGCTAGTTGTTCCTGCATGGCGAAAAATAAAATTAACGTGAATTGCCTTATGACACAAAAGAACACAACAATGCGGTTACGACAAAAACTAAGACATTTCCGACAAACTCGAAGTTTACGATCTTTGGGACAACTCAGGCCTCACTCTGATACAATTGTTACACCAGACTAGACTAGACGTTTCCTTCTTACATAACCCGCTTACGCTGTTGTCTCCTTTCCAGAACTCTATCCGTCATAATTTGTCGCTCAACAAATGCTTTGTGAAAGTACCTCGGAAAAAAGACGAGCCCGGGAAAGGAGGTTTCTGGCGGATCGACCCAGCATACGCCGACATGTTTGTCGATGGAGTTTTTAAGCGAAGAAGAGGCGTCAACACACAGAAAACCTCCAAGAAAATATCGAAAAACATCACAAAGAAACCTAGCGATGAAGACAGAAAGCGTCCACCTTCTAGAGAAGATGGAGAACAGACAGCAAAAAGGCAAAAACTGAATCCGCTTAGAATCACCGATCCATCTGATATTGCAATCCACGAGGACGATTTTGCTGAAGAAGAAATACCGCCGTTTTCAGGTGGACTAAAGGGGGATTTCAGTTGGAACTCAGTACTCACTAGTGATGAGTTAGACGAAAGCATACGAGAGCTCGCAGATGCTCATGGGATTACTCTTGGCAGTCCGTCACACAACAGTGCCCTAGAGGAGTTCAATACACAAGCATTGAGCCCACCACCCTCTAGTGGAAGCAACGACGATCATTTTCAAGCGGATCCCGAGTTGGACTTGACTATACGAGGGATTGGGCTTTTTCCCAGTCCAAGGGACCAACTCACCACACCTTCTCCCACTGAATTAACGGATGCTACTCAGATGTTGTTTAAGTATATGCCCCCGTCTCCACCCCCCTTGTACGAAGATATGGATGACCACCCCTGGGCGGATACTTGCTTTGATAACAACAACAATGTTCTAGATGATGTATGGTAAGGAATTTTAGAAAATTATTTGTGTGAGAATAGAGTGTATTAATTTTGCAATCCAGATCAGCTACAGTTTGCAATATATTGTATATTGACAGAATATGCGTGCATGCGAACTCGTATTTAAAAGATAGAGCTCCAATATAGGAAGGAATGTCATGAAAATTCTAGCTAGGTTTAATCAATTCAAGCAAACGTTCATCCTCGGAGACCCTGGGGCAGTGAGTAGCACGAGAGAAGTTCCATTTCACAGTTCTAAAATATCTCGTAGAATGGACCATAAATTGGATGTGTTCGATTGACCATATTCCGGAATAAGAATTGTGGGGAGCCAGGGTGGCGCAGTGGTTAAACGCTTTGCCACTCACCTCTGTGGCCCAGGTTCGACCCCAGATGCGGCGCCACATGTGAGTTGAGTTTGTTGGCATCTCGCCCTTGCTCCGAGGGTTTTTCTCCGGGTCCTCCGGTTTTCTTCCCTCCACAAAAACCAACGTAAAAAGCTAAATTCCAATTCGATCTGTGAATTAGCCTAGTCCAGGCTTTGATCAGCCTCTATGGTTGTTTCAGGTCCAGTTAGAAATTCCGAGTTTCAGAGAAGAATACACAGAATATTATTACAGAGCGCTTATATCGGGAATGTTTAGCCACTGGAATACTAAATGTATCATGAATATCATAAGTAAGTGGTCGTTTCAAGCTTACAGTGCAAAATGTGGCCGAACCAGTTATTCCAAGATACTATTCCATCTATTCTAATCCTGAAATACGGTCAACCGAACGCGCGGGTGCATGAAGGCGTCCTAACGGGGGAACCGGTTTACATATAAGTTATATGATCAAATAAAAATCATTTTATAAGCACGGGGCACGAGATTCTACAAGGATATCAAGGGGGGATTTTAAATTTCTAATGCTAAAGCCTGTTTTTATACCCCCTATAAATAATTTTCTGAACTGTCTGCAAGAAAAAGGTTTATGAAAGTTCGAGGTATACGTGCAAGTGATTCTCGTTCGTTGTATTATACTTTATAAAGATTATATGTTTACAATTAAGTTATGCAAAGACGTTGTAGTTTTGTTGAATTAGTATAGTAGTTAATATTATAGTAACATCACATGCCTGACGAGGTAATTCCACGTTAAATTGCACGAGAAAACCGTTATCGCCCGAGTCGTGGTATTATCGTGTCGGGCATGTAGTTTTCCTTGAATCGCATAGTCCGATGAATTACTTTGTTGATATTTTGCTAAGTTATAAATAACACACGTAGTCCCACTCTGAATCACTACTCCTTTCAGCCAATCAGCGTCTGATTTCGCAGACGCACTAGTACTCGTGCCGGTAACAAAACGAGCGGGGGACTGGAACCGAGTCAGTAAAACTAATTCAATTAACAACTAGTCAAAGTGAGCATTATTTTCCAAAAGAACAGATCAAACTTAGCTTGTCTAGAAAGTTTGGTGAACTTTGGCTCAATATTGACGATGCTAGAGGGCATCAAATATGTCAATTTTCCCATACAAACTCTCTTATTGTTTAAGGTTGTCCCTCCAAACCATACATTCATTGTAAAATTTTGGAGGGACAAAGAAATTTCAATTGCTTATAATTCAGTCAAGATTCACTTGTATCACGTCAAACTTGGCACACATGCTAATTTCAACATGCTCTATCATGTGTTGAACTTCATTTTAGAATTAGAGTAATTCTGATAAACTCGGTCCCAGTCCCCTGCTCGTTTTGTTACCGGCCAATTCAGCTGTGACTATGCGCGCGTTTGTAATTAAAATAGATTTGTTGGTCTGTTAAATTATTTGGACAACATTTTTCTTGGCGTTCGAATTTGTATTCAGGTTTTTACCGTTTTTTACGAATTAGGTTTTCACTATTGAATTAAAAGCCTACCAGGTCACACTGCGGCAAAACGTTATTCTCCACTGGCCGACAAGAACAGAAGCTCTGGGAAGGAGATTGTTCTAATTCAAGTTTGGTCAGGAGCTCATAACTGGTAAAATTTTACGACACTTCCTAACTTGGTTAAAATCACAGTAAATTATTTAAAAGAGTTTTGTTGTTTTTGGACCAAACATTTCACATACGTATACCTAAAATTAAAAACAGGGGTGATTGCCTTTATTTTCTATCAGTTTTGGCGGGAAACCGGGAGACGCGCGCGCTGGGCTTGAGCACCTAAAGCGCATGCTCGTAACGTTTTGGCGCGGTGTAACTTCAGACCTGCTTGAAGCCGTATCTAACATGCTGTTACCAGTTCGAAGCACGCGGAAACACCACAATAAAACGAGATAAAACGCTGTATACAACCTAGTTCTATGATTTCATAGCGGTTCAGTTTCCAACGCCAAAGAAAACGAGTTGTCCACTTACATATAGTGAGTTGAGCACAAATAAGAGAAAGATTGCCAAGGGCAACATATTTTTATGAAGATATTTTGTGTCAAAATATGCATGGTTCCACAAAAGGCGCAAACATTCACTGGAACTAAAATCCGTTGTATATACGTTACGCTTCCGCTAGCTGTTGGGATCTTTAGTAATATGGCATTCCTTTGTGTGACAAAATATCGGATTCTAGCGACTCTTCTGGGCTTTCTGAGGGCCGGACGCGTGTTTTATTGGGACTTATTCCGGCTTGTTTCGAAATAAGGCTACTTCGAAATCCTGCAGATATCCGTAGTAGCCACTACTTTCAGTATACGTCCTTTAGGAATGGACCCTTTGCAAGATACAATCACGTGGGCGTACTGCTTGGCAAATAATATCAGACTTCATTTATTTGGAGTTTGTTTACCATCCAGTGAAGTATTTCCCATGGGATCACGAGGGGGTGAAGGGGTTCCAAAATGTGGACGGTAAGGGGGACAGGTTATGGGAGGGGTTCGACCTTAACGTCCACTGGGCGTTAAGCGGGGCACTATCAATATGTCAACGGTCCCGCCTTAGCAATTATTACAGAGAGTATTGAAACCTATTTCCATTGTTTCATTTTCTTTGTTTGTGTCTAGTGTACATCATAATTAATTTTATTTTTCCGGTTTAAGAGCAACGACTCTACTTAGAGCGGATTTCGATTGAGTGTCAAAAGCAATCCGTGACTGCTTTGGTTTTGCTTTTGCTCAGTTTTCCTATTGGCTGTGGAAAATGTTTTGTGATTATCAGCCAATCAAGTGCTAAACTAAAACCAAACGTGTTTTGGTCCATCACGCCAACTACGACTGCGTTTACTTTTCCTCGTGATTGGTTCAAGTAAAACCAATTGTGAATTACTTCAGTTCGTGATTGGCTTATTGTGTTTTCACTTGCTCCTGTGATTGGTTCGAGTAAAACCAATTGTGAATTACTTCAGTTCGTGATTGGCTTATTGTGTTTTCACTTGCTCCTGTGATTGGTTCGAGTAAAACCAATTGTGAATTACTTCAGTTCGTGATTGGCTTATTGTGTTTTCACTTGCTCCTGTGATTGGTTCGAGTAAAACCAATTGTGAATTACTTCAGTTCGTGATTGGCTTATTGTGTTTTCACTTGCTCCTGTGATTGGTTCGAGTAAAACCAATTGTGAATTACTTCAGTTCGTGATTGGCTTATTGTGTTTTCACTTGCTCCTGTGATTGGTTCGAGTAAAACCAATTGTGAATTACTTCAGTTCGTGATTGGCTTATTGTGTTTTCACTTGCTCCTGTGATTGGTTCTTTGTAATTACTTTGGTTTTGGTTTTAGAGCGATTTTCAGTTGAGTGTAATAATAATAATAATAAATAATGTGTAGTTTAACCAAACGCAAATTACCGACAGCCAGCCAATCATAGGAGCGAGTAATCAAAAGTAACTCATAAATGGCTTCCCTGTGAGCCAATGACAAACCAAAGCAAAACCAAAACCAATTTGCGTTTGGTTTCACTATTGTTCTGATTGGTTGGTTTACTTTCTCAGCCAATAGGAGAGCTTAATAAACGCAAAACCAAAACACTTCCGACACTAAATTGAAATCCGCTCTAGCAGCCAGTAGTTAACGCATTCTATACCTGAACAACCTACTCGAGGAACTGAACAATTTAACGTTTTAGGGAAGGGGGGTGGGGGTGACCCGATGGGCGAGAGGGGTGGGGTTGAAGACTTAGGGTGAACACATGTATATGATTTTTGTTCATGAATTAAGCACTTCAATTGTTCACACCCAAAAATGTTAAATGATTTGTCCCTTAACATGCATGAGAGCTTTTCAGCTGTAATCAGGAAATTCGGCCATCCCTTCATGTAGGACGACACGAATTGCTACCAAATTGTATTCTATTGTATTGTATTATGTTGCGTTCTATTGTTGTATTGAATTGTATTGTATTCTATTGTATTTTTGGTAAAAATTCGTGTCGTCCTACATAAAGGGATTGCCGGAAATTCGTTTTTCTCAGGCGGCAGCCATGTTGGTTAGGAGCACTAGATTTTCGACGTGTATCCTCGCACTGAGTAGTTTCAGAACGAGGTTAAAGGGGGGAGAAAACAAAGGTTTTAATCCTCCTGGGATTAAACATGGCCACCGAGTAAATACTGAAAGTCCATGGGCTGCCCTATTTGTATGTGCGCGTTTGAACTGGTGAATAAATCATGAGCCAACGGAGCTTATATTTGGTATTCCAATTGAAATACAAAAAATATTTCCGCTCTAGCTCGGAGTTCAGTTGGCGGAGTAACTGCAGAATACGTATACACTGCCACTTGGTTAATTAATAATGCTTTTGATCATAGACCATTGCATAAATGGAGTCCAATTTTAATAGTCATTGTTTAAGAATCTTTACACTGAATTTCTACTCGCATTTATGTGGCAACGTAAACACGAGCCTAGAGTCTCTAGGACAATCCTATAGACCAGATTACAGTTCATGCGCAGTCGTACAAATTCCTTGTTTATTTGGCGGGAAAGCAGATGTTAGACAATGGCGACCCGCCATGCAGTTGAAGCAAAATACTTTACCAACTGCGCATGAACCGTAAACTGGTCTATTTAAATTCGTCGCCATTTATGCAATGGATCTACGTTTCTGTTTCTGAACAGTTTTAGAATTTTACTTCAGTCCGTCAGAATAGAAAAGATATCTGAGAACAGCTTAAAGCTCTTTGCCCATATTAAGCTATACTTGGCTTAATGCGTGCCCATGCCTTTTTTCTCGTCACGGTTCGTTTTAGCAAGAAAGGACCTGGGAAGAAGGTAGTGTGATTTACAAAAGAAAGACTGATTGCAATGGCCATCTAATGATGGAGAGTGTGTGTAAAAGATTGAAATAAAATATTGGAATGAGATTCATGGAGTCTTCTATCGTTGCTTGAAATCGAGGATAATTGCCAGCATTTGGGAAGAGGAGGAGGTGGGGGAGGGGGACCTTAAATATCCGCGTCCACTCCCCCCCCCCCCCCTCTCCTCTCAGCCCCTACCCCTACCCCCATCCCAACCCCCACCCACCAACTAAAATTACTGTTTACACCGCATTCGTCAGGAGAAAGGGGATAACTAATAAATATAACAGACAACCGAATTCAACTCGACTGATTTATTTGACGCCTGCTATGAACTTGACTTACAAGTTAAACACGGGGGAGATTTGGTCTTTTACACGTCGTTTTCTCTTTTGTTCTTCCGAGAGGAATTTGTACCCTTTAACACGTCCCAGGCAACAATCAGCCCCACAAAGGCACTGAAACACCTCAGCCATTTCATATTCCGTGGACGCGTAATCAAACGTTACGAACTCCTCTTTCATAATATCACGGGAAGCAACTAAGTACCAGATCACTTCGTTCCCTTTCTTCGACACTATATCACGTGCGTTGAGCGTGTTTCTCACGTGGAAAACAAACTTACTATTCGGTTCACACGAGTGGTTGGTAAACCGCAATACTCCTTGTGGCTCAATATGTTTGTTTGGTCCCACTTGGATCGTGAAGCGGCTAGGTGTTAACAGAACGGGGCCCCAAAGGTCACATATGAAGGTCCCGGATGGGATATCCTTTTTCGCTTTAACGGCGCGAAAGTTGACCTCGACTTCGACAGCGTGAACAAGCTCGGAGTCCATGGCAAGATGTTTGCTTTTTCGTTTATGGAGCTGTTGGTTAAAGTGGCTGAAATCAATATCAATTAAATGAACAATTACTTTTGGAGTCGGTTCACAATTCAGTGTTACTTTAGTAACTAATCCCATCCCGGACCTGCGACATTTCTTCTAATATCAGCTCCCATAGGAATTATTACATAGTACAATTCAGAAAGAAAGGAGACAGGAAAGTAGGGCGCATGATAATTCAGTCAAAAAAGGAGAGGAAATGGCGACAACACCTGTACCATTAAACAAGCTAGAAATCCATGGATAACACAAAGATTAATAAGGTAAATTAAAGTTAAAAATAGGTTATATAAGCAAATTCATACAGAATGAGATCAACTACCAACAGCCTATAGAAACAAATTAAGTTATCTTTTGAAAATCTATAAAAAGAACCACTATACCCAAAAACTTAACTCAGCTAAAAATGGCCTCAAATTTACTTGAAAAATCCTAAAAGATCTTATATACAAGCCTAAAACCCAGTATAATTATCCAGAATCATTTCATCTCAATAATACTGAGTTAACTAACCCTTATCAAATTTCTGATACCTTCAATAAATACTTTACAAATATAGGTTCCAAAATCCCAAACACCAATATATTCTTTGAACAATTTCTAGAGGGTTCCTATCCTCAACCAGCTGATTTTTCCCAACAGATGAAAATTAAATTACCGGTCTTATTACATAATTAAATCCCAATTGAATACATCGTCTGGATTATATTCCATTGATTCATCCATAATTAAGCAACTAGCTGACCCTAATACCTATCTTATCAAATATTTTCAATAAGTCTATGGATGTAGGCAGCGTACCGGTACCTGACAAACCCAAACGGCTGCATTTAATAGTAGTACCTGTTTATTAAGCAGATAACCGTCAAGTGACAGTTCTGCAATTACAGACCCATATCAATTCTTCCAGTATTCTCTAAACTGAATCTAGAAAAAGTAATTTACATGAGACTCATAAATTACCTTGAAAAACTTAACATCTTATCCAATAACCAATATGGTTTTAGGAAGAATCATTCAACACATGGCTTTAATCGAACTTATAGGGAACCCTTTCCAAAACAATCGATTATAAGGAATTTAGCAAATATAGGTGTTTTATTGACTATCCAAAGCATTTGACAATCATAAAATTCTCCTGCAAAGGCTTTGTCATTATGGCATAAGATAGCTCGCAGCCGCCGGGTATTTCGTCACTCACTCCTCTCTCCCCAGTGAGTGACGAAAAAGGCCCGGCGGCTGCGAAGGCATAAGAGGAACACACTGAACTGGCTCTGGTTTGACGACTATACCTAACTAACAGACAACGACAAAAAAATTGTATAGCTCAATAAGTGTTGAATTCAAGTTTAGTCGTTGGCACTCTGACAAAAGGTGCCAACTATCAAGCTCCTTGGAGCTTTCTACTGATCAATCATTCATACACTTTCAACTAAGATTCCCAGATTTTTATGGGCTCATTTGGTGAAATCCTGAGTGCTAACTCAACCCTACCTCTCAGTTCAAGTTTGGCTAACCCGGGGTAGTTAAATACTGCTGAATTTTTAAGCCACGGGCTCAAGCTTTCACAGCAATGCCATTCGGGAGAATTCTACGGACTCGTTGACGGTAAGTATGGCTTCTTCTGTAGGGTTTCCAATGAAATATGCTTTAATTTTGGAGGAAAAAGCCGGCCGACTGTAAGAAAGCTAGAGGACATCATTAAGTCTGAGGACGTTATGCAGAGTGCCGGCAACGCCTGGTCATCACTTAATTTATCTAAAAGAATAGATGTTTTACTGAACGGTTTAACAATTTTGAATTTCAAAGCTAATGCTGTTATCTTTATTGCCGTAAGGACTTTCATATGCCAATCTGGACGTTTTAATTAAGAGATGTAATTTGTTATCTTAGTTTTTATTTATTTCTATTTCCTTTCTCGTTGTGTTTGTTCTGTGCTTCTCAGTGGTCAACATTGTATAAATTAATTCACGTGAGCCCCCACGATGAGCTTAGAGCTCTTGGGGCAAACGTAAAGCCCAAATATTGTTTAAATTAAAAATAAAAAATAAATAAAAAAGGTCTGAGGACGCCTGAAAAGTACTTGGCTGCTGTTAGTAGGCTTTGGGAGGAGATTTCACAGGGTTTTCCTGTTGTGTTTGTGCTTCAGTTTGAGACACATCAAAAAAATATTCATTCTGCAGTTGGTGAGCTTTTCCACTTCAACTGCTTGTGTCCAAATCACCGCTCTTTGTTGTAGACAGACAGACATATTTTATTTGGAGTCTTATACAATAAAGTACATAGCCTAAAGTCCAAATAACTATACTAACTATAAATAGTGATTACATATCATTTTTTCACAGAACTTCATATCTGTATTCAATATATATTTATGACAGATAGGACTGTAGGGTAACTAGTGGATAAAATGTAATAATTATAGCCCCATATTAGAAAGTTCAAGAACGCTCGCATCGACGCCTTTTTTCAAGGCATTCGTAAATAAACTTGGCACTTAATGCTTGGAGATTTGGGTGGGTCGATAATGAGACGAAATTTCACGTTCTCATTTATGTGAGTTAAGGTGGCTCGCCTGGATTTTCCAGGGACGCACCATATCCACTTTGAACGGCTGCTACTCCACTGTCAGAGCACGGTCGGGCTAGCCACTTCACCCATTTACTAGAAATATAATAAACTTTCCAAAAATGTAGGTTTGTTTGACATCGGTGTTACCATAGCAACACAGCGTTGACGTCATGTGTTTTACATATCAGCAATTTTCTCGAAATCTAGACCTAAACTTTTAAAACGACCTAGTGTTCCTTGTAGTCTAAATGTAGGCCTTCAAGACTGCAAAGTTTAAAAAAATTGTATGAGAGCGTTTTCGAAAAAAAATGGGTTGAATATTTTCATTCAAAAAATAAACAGTTCGCCTTACTTCCTGTTTAGTCGTCGAGAACTGTTTTGGCCGGACCGATTCAAACGCTGTTTTTAGCATATTTCATACCTGTGGCATAGGACTACTTTCCATGAAAATTTCATTCCATTTGCTTTATTCGATTTCGGTTTATGGAATAATAAGTAATGTAATAAATATGCTCATTTTACTCAAAATAGTAACGTATTTGCTAAGGAAGCTGTAATTCGAAAACTAGTCGATAAATATTTTTTTAAATCCATTCACCTGAAATTCAACATGTACTACCCTTGCCCTGTAAATTTCAAGAGCATTGAATCATTTTAAGAGCGCGAAATAAAAACAAAAACATAGGGAACTTTTACATTCACCCACGCAAGCTTCATTGCTGTATCATTTTGTTTATAGCTTGCGTCTTTCCGAAATTTCCCTTTTGTCTAGATTCTACATACTTGTGTGCTTTTCAACTAACAAGTTTACCATGCACGCATGCTACGCTTCGCTACCGCCGGAACGCTCGTGCAAATTCTGTTCTTAGGACAATGACATGCAAATTAGTTAAACCATGAAGCTTGGCAGTGCGGGATGATAATGTTGAATAAGTGTGTTTTTAGTAACCAGATCGGGAAAAAGTGCCCGTGACGTCTAGACCACATTTTCTAAATATAAATTAAAAACGAGATTTTGTATTAGTGATATTATAAAACGTTTTGTAAATAAATATTATAAGTTATATTATAACAGCGTTACAACTGGCAGCGTGACTATTGTACTAAAAACAGAATTTGCACGAGCGTTCCGGCATTAGCGAAGTGTAGCAAGCGTGCATGGTAAACTTGTTAGTTGAAAAGTACACAAGTATGTAGAATCTAGACAAAAGAGAAATTTCAGAAAGACACAAGCTATAAACAAAATGATACAGCAATGAAGCTTGCGTGGATGAATGTAAAAGTTCCCTGTGTTTTTGTTTTTATTTCGCGCTCTTAAAATGATTCAATGCTCTTGAAATTTACAGGGCAAGGGTAGTACATGTCGAATTTCAGGTGAAAAGATTAAAAAAAAATGTTATCGACTAGTTTTCGAATTACAGCTTCCTTAGCAAATACATTACTATTCTGAGTAAAATGAGCATATTTATTACATTACTCATTATTCCATAAACCGGAATCGAATAAAGCAAATGGAATGAAATTTGCATGGCAAGTAGTCCTATGTCACAGGTATGAAATAGGCTAAAAACAGCGTTTGAATCGGTCCGGAACACACAGTTCTCGACGACTAAACAGGAAGTAAGGCGAATTGTTTATTTTTTGAATGAAAATATTCAACCCATTTTTTTTCGAAAACGCTCTCATACAATTTTTTTAAGCTTTGCAGTCTTGAAGGCCTGCATTTAGACTACAAGGAACACTAGGTCGTTTTAAAAGTTTAGGTCTAGATTTCAAGAAAATTGCTGATATGTAAAACACATGACGTCAACGATGTGTTGCTATGGTAACACCGATGTCAAACAAACCTACATTTTTGGAAAGTTTATTCTATTTCTAGTTAATGGGTGAAGTTGCTAGCTCGACTGTGCTCTGACAGTGGAGTAGCAGCCGTTCAAAGTGGGTATGGTGCGTCCCTGGAAAATCCAGGCGAGCCACCTTAAATTCTTATTGAGAGTTGAGCTAATTGATGAGAAAAGTTCAATTCTTAGATCGTCATAGTTTCTACATCTGACTAGAAAGTGAATCTCGGTCCCACACTGTGAACAAATTCGTTCTTCAGGCTTTTTGTAAGGTCTCGCATGCCTTCCTCTTTCAATTTCTAGACTGTGGTTGCTGATTCTCAATTTAGTCATGGCTGTTCTGTGTTTCAGCACAGTGACAGTTTTTAGATAATTTTCACAATTATAACTTGTTTTAAATAGTCGGAATGTTCTCAGTTTGTTACGTTGATCAGGCGAGCCTTTGCGTTCATCGTTATGAATTTCACTTGTCCATGTCTGTATTTCATTATCAATTATTCTTTGTTGTAGTGATAAAAGACTTATAATAAAAAAACCTGCAGGAGTCCCAGAGGGGGGGGGGGGGAACCCTTGTCGATTTTGTGTCCATTACCCAGCAGGTGGGTGTAGGAAAATGTGGTGGAGAGAAATGCAGCGTTAAGAATAGCGTGGTTCACAGTCGCTTGGTGTGTTTTGTGCAAAATAAACCTGGTGGTTGGATAGCCTTAAAGAAGGTACTGTAACAACTGAGTGCTGATTTTGTATTTGCTTTTGATTTCAAGCGCGAACGGGAAGGTATTTTTGAGCCGATTTTCAGAGCGTTGAAATTGGTGAAAAACAAGATCTCCAAAACTAATGCGTTTTTGTCCAAAGTGGGGAGTCAACCGGTCGCTGTTTATAGCTGTGGCTTTTAAGTAATTCATCCCTTGAAGTAACACCGCAACATCGTCTTTCTACCATGTCTAGATCAGATGTGTTGCAATATTTTTTTCGAGTTACGTGCTTCATGACCAGGAGTCAAAGGTTAAACTAATTCATATTGTCTAGCTCCTTTATCTATTGTCATTATTAATCATGACATCTTTATTTTCACATTTTTTGTCTTGTCAAGATAGCTGTATTGACAGTATTGTTCTGTACTCGTAAACCTTATATGGTAAAATAAACTGATTCATTGATTGAATGAATGAAAACTTTATTTAAAGAGGGTAACACTCAATAGTGGAGCACTAAGTAAACAAACTTGTGGCCCTTCTAAGCAAATAAATAAAACAATAGAAGCTAAAACTACAAAAAAATGAATTACAATTATAAGGGCAGAAAGGTAAAATTATGATAGAACAATATTCACTAGACATTAAAAGCTATAAATACCACTAACTATAAATACTAATGAAAAATACGAAAAGTTTCCAAAAAATTATTGATTGCAATATATACAATTCTAGGGAAAAAATGACTACAATAAACGGTGAAAAGCTGTACTAGCCTGCGAAAACAGCCCGGGGGGGGGGGGGGGGGGTACTTACATGAATAATGGGTATGTATGTGAGGCCAAGAGGCTCAAACCCTGACCCTGTTTGACCCAATCCGAGCTCCAAAACCCTGATTGCCCCCTTTTTGGGAAAAAAAACCCTGATTGCCCCTTCTTTAACTTGTTTTCAAAACACGGTCGGATATATATCCTGGCCGGTATACCGCGTACCGGGATTTCATGCAAAATACGGAACATTTCAAGTCGGGACGTGGCATTGGGTAAACAAATCAGCAGATGAAGTACATAGATAAGTACTGAAGTACGAATTAGCGACGTCACAAGGCGATCAAAATGCGGCAACAGAATGTCTTTCTTTGACATAGTAGCTAAACAAAATGAACTGCCTAAAAATACTGAACCCCGACCCTGACTGCACCCAAATTATACTCAAATCCTTACCCTGATCTGCCCAAATCAGGTCAAAACCCTGACCCTACCTGCCCAAACTGAGCTCAAAACCCTGACCCACCCGGGCGGCACATACATAATACGTCACAAACAGGAGTACCCCCCCCCCCGGGGAAAACAGTCGGCGCCTCTATTCGAGGGCTTCAGCTATCTTTAATAACGCAGTTCGGAAAGATTGACAATCGATTGGAGGTGGAAGATAGCATTTAAAAACAGGTTTTGTTATGATGACACTACCGATCTCGTACAAGGCTTTTAAATACATGAAGTCATTATTTTTTTGCTCTCCAGTACAACCACGTGATTTGTTAGCTGCAAAGGGCCTATTGAGCTGTAAAGAAAAGCATGTAACTATTTGAGATAAACTCAAGTACATCAATGACTGCAAGAAAACATTATAAATATGTCATTAAAGAATTTAGTAAAGTTGTGTTTAGAGAATCTTTCAGAAGCCTTTTGAAGTCACTTCGATTTTTCAATTTCAAATTATCATCAACCGAATTTCAAACTTTAACACCCGTGTTACAAAATAACGAATTTTGGAAATGATACCTATACATCGTTTAATTCTTTTTGAATGCGAGAAATATGGTATTTTCAACTTAAGTTTGAATCTACAAAGATAGTAGATATTTGATACGTTTTTCTCGTTTAATTTTGTTTATTATTTATTTGGATATTAGCCTTGTAGTATGAAAATTGGTTTCGTCAATATTAAGCCGGGAAAGCTTAATATTTAAAGAAAGCCAGCTATGTATTTTCTCTAAGTTATTCTAAAGTAAATCAATTCTCATTAGAATAACATATATTTGTGTCATCTACAAGTATATGAAAATCAAATAGATTACAACAGTTACTAAAGTCATGTATGTGCGCAGAAAGAAAAGAGAAGGGCCAAGAACTGAACTATTGGACGCCAACGTTATTAATGATTCTTGAGATCTGACATTTCCAATACATATTTTCCGGTGATTTAGGTACACATGAATTGCTATCAAAAATACAATAGAAGTCAGCACAATACAACACAATACGATACACCGCAATAGACCAGTTCGCGGTAAATTCCGACATTTTGAAAGGGATGCAAACATGGTGCGAAATACAGTGTTTGTATCGGGGGATCGATGGGAATCCGATGCCAAATAAAATCCGTAAAATAGAATTTCTGAAATATTCTTAAGATACAAACTTAAGATACCTGGTAAAAGATTAACATATCGAAATTTGAGGGATGTAGATGTGCTGGGAAGCGTGCAATCGTGTTTTCAGTTTTCCATAGAAATTACATTGTCTGTAAAAACAAGTCAAATTCCGCGTGAAAATTTACAGACAATGTATGGAAAACTGAAAACACGATTGCACGCTTCCCGGCCGGATCCCAGCACAGCTACATCCCTCAAATTTTGATATGTTAATCTTTTACCAGGTATCTTAAGTTTGTATCTGAAGAATATTTCAGAAATTCGATTTTACGGATTCTATTTGGCATCGGATTCCCATCGATTCCCATACAAACACTGTATTTTGCGCCATGTTTGCACCCTTTTCAAAATGTCGGAATTTACCGCGAACTGGTCTATACACAATACAATTTGGTAGCAAATGCTTCTCGGTCCATAATAATTAAAGCGGTTACTGTTGCAAGAATTTTTTTTTGCACTGTTGTGGTTGTTTCTCACAGAAAGGTATTCATCTTGCAAATTTTGAAACATTTCTGGAAATTTAATCCTTAACTTTGATTACGTTTCGCGGATCCTGTGATGTCACCACTCTTCTCAGCCAATCAGCGTCTCATTTCGCAAAAGCACTCGTGCGATACGTATACAGCTGCGACCATGCGATTCTACTAATTAAAGAAGCTTAGATTCGGAAAAAAGTCATCCACTTAGTAACCTCGCTCGATATAATATTAATATATAACCGTGCACATTTTACCTTCGAGGTGTACCTTGAGTTGACAAGCTCAGCAAGTTCCAAGTTTTATCAGGAGTGCAAGGCGTTCATTTGTACTCAGTTCCTTGAGTGGGAGAGTAAGCGGAGATGAGCGGTAAAGCGCGAAGCAAATTAACCCGCTCAGAAACTGGTTGAGTGGTGGGTCGCTAAACCGGACTGACAAGTATATATGTTGTCTGTTAGAACCTGGGTCTGCTGGGAATTGATTGCAAAACCAGCAATACTATACTGATCATTCATGTATCGGAACTAAAGCTAAATATATTAATATTTGGACTTTAGCACTGAGTTATCGACGATCAATGAAGTGGCAATCAGTCTGATTGGTTACGTGGGCTCAGTCTATACTAAGATGTCCAAAGTTTAAAGTAAAAGTACTCACATGTGATAAGCACTCAAGGCATACTTAGCACGTGTGAGTACTCCTCCACAAATCAGTACCAGTTCAGTTTAAAAAAAAAAACGCTTCGACAGACAGAATTTAATGAAAACTTGGCACCAATTTCTCAGTTGTAACTGCAGAATACCCTGCCACTAAACCTTCGTAGAAAAATACATTTCTCAAATCCTCATATACAACCTTCTAAAAACCTACCCCAAAATTTCAAAACAGTCCACTCCTGTTAATTTTACATATTTTTATTTAAAGGGAGGCTTCCATCCAATCTTTGTGAAACTCGGTAGGCTGTTTGTTATCGGTATTTGTAACAATATGAACTACTTGTATCTTTCAAAGTAGTGTCGTGTGACTTGAAAACGACCGTTAACGGTTGAAACATTGGGACAAAAACGGGGTACGTAAAGTGAACTTAAATGAATCTTTTTTCTTCATTCTTCTATGACTCATAATAAGGGCTTGAACGATGCGCCTTTTAATCATGTCCAGATCATAACGGAAGTAATTGATTAAACGAAACAGGTCACGTGACATAGTAAAAAGTAAAATATCTTATAATATAAGTGACCGATACCACCTTAAAAGGCGCAAATGCGATGCAATTGTTATTTTAAGCAGTGTGATAGCAAAACAAAGCCACATTTTCCTGTGTAAACCTCCCCCATTTCAAAGAACTCGTTTTATGACGTCACCAACTGGGGAATGTCACGTGACACTAACGGAGACTTCCATCTGATTAAGAAAGTCAAATATTAGGTATTTTTATATTTTGGACAACTTACATATAAATATATCGACAGAGAATTGAAGATCTTTAAAATCTCTGCTGGGGGTCTGTTAAGGACGAAAATCCAGGCCTTAAGTTACTTGAGCATTCTCGATCCATTCTGACTACACTGACAAGAGACTTCCAAGTATAGTTTGTTGTGGGATAGTCGCCAGACAACTCCGTACTATAATACAATTAACTAATTAGTATAAATTGTAATCTTAACTAATGGGAAAGTGCCAGATACGAATTACGGATTGTAATGTCCATTTAATGATGGAAAGTGTGTGTAAAAAAATGAAATAAAATATTGGAATGAGATTCATCAGGAGCATATAGTCCTCTACCGTTGCTTGAAATCGAGGATAATTGACAGCATTTGGGAAGAGGAGGGGGTGGGGAGGGGACCTTAAGCCATGCGGTCCCCTCTCCCCCCCCCCCCCCCCCCCCCCTCTCACCCCCTACCCCCACCCACCAAATAAAATTACTTTTTACACCGCATTCGTCAGGAGAAAGTGAATAACTAATAAATATAACCGACAACCGAATTCAACTCGACTGATTTATTTGACGCCTGAATGTTTGTGAAAGATTTAGAAAAATATAAATATTTGGACTTTAGCACTGAGTTATCGACGATCAACGAAGTCGCAATCAGTCTGATCAGTTGGTTACGTGGGTACAGTCTACACTAAGATGTCCAAAGTTTATAGTAAAAGTACTCACATGTGATAAGCCCTCAAGGCTGCAACTGAAAGAAACTCAATTTTATTCAGCCTTGAGTGCTTATCAAGTGTGAGTACCCCCCACAAAACAGTTGTACCAGTTTTTAACGCTTCGACAGAAACTTTGCACCAATTTCTTGTAACTGCAGAATACCCTGCCGCTAAAACTTCGGCGTAGAAAAATGCATTTCTCAAATCCTCATACAAGCCTTCTAAAAAACTTACTTCGGTTCACACGAGTGGTTGGTAACACCCTGTGGCGCCACTTGGATCATGAAGTGTTAACACCGAACAGTAAGTTTGTTTTCCACCTGATCATGAGAAACACGCTCAATGCACGTGATATAGTGTCGGAGAAAGGGAACGAAGTGATCTGGTACCTGGTTGCTTCCCGTGATAAGAAAGAGGAGTTCGTAACGTTTGATTACGCGTCCACGGAATATGAAATGGCTGAGGTGTTACAGTGCCTTTGTGGGGCTGATTGTTGCCTGGGACTTGTGTTAAAGGGTATACAAATTCCTCTCGGAAGAACAAAAGAGAAAACCTGTCAAGTATAGCAGGCTGTAGTCTGTGCGCTATTTATAACTTAGCAAGATATCAACAAAAGTAATTCATCGAACTCTGAATCATACGGTGGCTCGTAAGGGACATCAGCAGTGCAAACCACATTTTTCGCTTACTCGTCAAAAATGACGAGTTAATTTTGCAATCAGATTTTTCGCTAACTCGTCAAAAAAAAATTAGGATAGGCGACCATTCGGTGTTGAGGAAAGTGGAAGAGGTGTATACAGGAAACAATGGTTGTAGAAAAAAATACTAGTAATGCATTACATGCAGAAGCCTCACGACCATTGTTGTATAAATATGTACAAAACATACAGGAGAGAGCATGACACAGCCGTACAAACTCAGTTTGAAGTTTATAATAATTTAGCACCTACATATCTACTTGAAAAATTCACAAAATTACCAACCGCTTACCAAGCGGTTCATCGTCACGACTGTCACTTCCATTACCGAGAACTAACTATGGTAAACGGAGGTTTAGTTATAAGGGGTTTACATTTGGAACAGATTACCTGAAGATATATATATATGTACTATTTATAACACGAACTGCAGTGTTTTATCAATTTTTAGACTTGATAAAACACGTGCTGTGAGTGCTTTAAACGGCTTCAAAAACGCTTCAAGAATGCAATGAAAGAAAGACGCACATCTCAAGGGAATGGTTACTTAATGAACCATTGAACCTTTGTATTCACAACGCCATGCAAAATATTCGAGTAATCACCCATGAAGAAATTACCATACTATGTTGTTTGAAGCGGTGTTTCGCAATGCAAGAAGAATCTGCACTTGAAGGATTTGGTGTTGTGGTTTACCTCGATAAAGTTCAAGACTTGGAAAGCGATGTGACTGACATGACGGCAGACTCTAAATTTTTGACTCCGGCACAAAATATGTAAGTTTAATGCACGGTTTTATTATTTTACGGCTTTGAGTTTGGTTTAATAATTGGAACTAAACAGTGGCTCGGTAAACAAGTAATGGTAGTTGGATAACTTCATTTAAAAAATATTATGTGTATCTCGGTAGTCTGCTGATATTAGTAAATTTAGTGCAAAATTTATTATCTAGGTACCTTATGTTCCGTGTCCTTTTTGCTATCTTTGGGTCTTTATCAGTGAATTCTTAATTAGGATGAAACTTTATATAAAATTTCATGTTCATTAGAATTCTTGATATAAAGTCTTCATCCTAATTTGCATTCTTTTGTAATACCTTTGTACCCCATATTCCCCTGGTACCGAAATCAAATCCCTTCGCGGGCCTTTTAGAATGATGAGATTTTATCAGGTATAAAGGAGCATGCACGTGACTGATTTGCTTCATCTGATTGGACAAAATGCTCATTAATTATTCATGAGTTTTTGAAGTATATATAATAGCGAACTATAAATATATTTAAAAATAAGCTAAAATGGTTACCTCCCTGTAAGCACTTGTCATTTTTCAAAGTAAATATTAAAATATGATCATAATTTTTATACGTTTTACATGTATATATACCTGTAAATCGGCACGTAGTTAAAACTACGTACCGTGTTGATAAAATGTATTATTATTATTATTATCCCAACTATCCCAACAGAAACTATATTTATAGAATGCAGGAGCCAAAATGTTTTGTGAAAGGACGGCTGTCTGACTGGTGCATTTCAAGCACAAAATTAATAATGTAAGTTAATTTAACAAAACTATAGATTAGATTTTTAAGATTACAGAATAATTCATCCACCTTTTATAAATTACAAAGAGCTAACAATCCGTGAATAAAGGTTGTCTGTCTGTCTACAGATAAAGATATAAATCTTTATTTAGCACTAACGCCAGGAGGGCAAAATGGCTATATACAATAAAGAATTTCAGAAGAAAATGCAGGTGCTACTAAATATAGGTCACAAAAATAAAAAGTCACTATGACAATCAAATGAGTTATGATCCGATCGATTCGTGTCCTGATCGACCGATACTGCTTTTGCAAGGGGCCTTCAATGCTTCATGAATTCAATGGCTCAGCGAATTTGTAATCTTGGACTCAAAATAGATGTTAAGACTTTATTTCAACTCGTTAAACCAAACTAAGATCGCTTACTCTTATGCCTGCTATTGATTCATCTTTTTTTAAATGAGTAATCTCCTCAAAGCTGCCTTTCTTTAGAGCAAACAAGGAAATAATACTCTAATTTAATAACAGAACATGAAACTTGAGAACTTGAAGGTGCTTTATAACCTACATGTAGAATTCTACACCACTTTATCCCGCAAAATCACTACAGATCGATAGCTAGATAAGGTACCTCAGTACTGAAGTGTTTCCTAGTTTTCCCTTCACAGAAAATTAAATACTTATGTCCTTGTACTCACGGATCTTTACTGAATTCCCGCTGGTTTGAAACTCGCGAGAAAACAAAATCTTCGGCACATGCATGCATCGAAACTGCTTTCATAAATTTTAGTTTTCACTTGCTGTCACAATCCGCATGAGAATCTTTTACGCCTCTCCTCATTTGGAGATCATCGAGAAGCTCTTAATATTTTGTTGCTTTACTTCTCGATTGTTTTCCTAAATGTTCTGACTACGTTACGGCACAGCGATAATTGTTCTCCGCGCTACATGCAATTGCAGATCTCGCATTCCAAGCCATGTTCCTGCATTCCATCATTTCAGGGAAGACTAAAGGAAGATTTCTGTAAAATGACATATTTATCATGTTTTCTCTTGCAGTCATTGATGTACTTGAGTTTATCTCAAATCCCATAGCTGCATGCTTTTCTTTACAGCTCAATAGGCCCTACAGCTAACAAATTGAATCACGTGGTTGCATTGGAGAGCGAGAAATATCTGACTTCATTTATTTAAAGGCATTGTACGAGATCGGTAGTGTCATCATAACAAAACCTGTATTTAAATGCTATCTTCCACCTCCAATCGATTGTCAATCCTTCTAAAACTGCGTTTTTAAAGATAGCTTCCTCTCCGGCATCCATGGCAACTCCTTTCCCATGAGGATCATGAGCTCAATTCATTCGTTAAAGAAGTATTATATCAGCATGTGACTGTTAGCTGCAAAGAGCCTATTAATATGTACAGCTTTCCATCGTTTAATGTAGTAGTAATTTCCCTAGAATTGTATGTATTGCAATCAATCAATAAATCAGTTTATTTTACCATATAAGGTTTACAAGTACAGAACAATACTGACAATACAGCTAGCTTGACAAGACAACAGAAATGAAAATAAAGATATCGTGATTAATAGTTACCAATATATAGATAAAGGAAGCTAGACAATATGTATTAGGTTAAAGGCCTTAGTTGAAGGTGTATGAACGGTTGATCAGTAGAAATCTCGAAGGAGCTTGTAAGCACTAACTACCGGTGGCTGCAGTGAAGCAGTATATCTGGCTTAGTAATTAACTAATTTGACTAATTTATAAATTAAGGTATATGTATTGATGCTATTATATTGATTGGCTAAGCTAGTCTGTTTTAGGGGTAAGTAAAACAAATGGTCACTATTGTTTCATTGAATTGAAAAGGTGCGAGTTAAGTTTAACTGAAAAGCCTTTAATGATGTGGAGTGGGTAATAGAGTCATCCAGAGAGTTCCAGAAACTGTGCTCAAGTGTAAGTTGTCTGGTTGTGGTTCTTACTTTGTTGACGTGGTTCTAGCAGTTCATAGGAGTTAAACCTGAAATAATCTCTAAAATGTCGAGGAAGTGTTGATGAACTCACGAAATTACAAGGCTCAACTGAACTGCCTAACTATTGGGCCCAAATTAGGCCCAAATATTGCACTAACAGCCAAACAGCAACCTCAAGCGAACCAAACTGCTTTATTTTGGCAACTCTAACTCAAGCCTAATTTAAACAACACATTTTTGGGGGTGAAAATATGGTTGAGCAAATAATCACAGATGCAGGATAATTAAGAGTCACATATGGCGAACCATTGTTGTTTTAGGCTTAAAGTTGGGATCTAGGTAATGCTTATTCCGTTGAGTCAGATCAATGGAGTGCAGCCACTACGTAACTACGTATGTGACACATCTCAGAGTTAAGGTCACAGCTGGTAATGACATCAGAGCTTTACTCGCCTAGGGCTAGTCGACTAGAATTCACTAACACTTGTATTAAAACGACGAATTTCCATTGATCTTGACACTAAAAACGTAATTTTATTTACGATGCTTCTTTAAATCGACAGTTGGTGTTAAACAGGGATGTAACTTAAGTCCTAACTTATTTAATATGTTCGTAGACAATATATCTGAGATCTGTGAACCTATTTCGCTTGGAAATTCAAAGATTAATTGTGTCCTATATCAGTGCAGATGATTTATTATTACTCGGGCCAGGCCTTCGGCTGAGGCACGAGTCAGAATTCGCAAGTGTTTATTATTATTTTATTTTTTATTTTTTTTGTGTCGCTGTTTGGCGATGGCAACCAAACAGATTACACAGGAGCCCATTGTTCGATTCCCAACACGTGACAGGATCAACCAATCAGATTCGATCTGAAACCTTTCTCGCAGCCTCCGCTCAGACGGCTTGCATTTTGTGACGTCAATCCCCGACATTGAAAAGCTGGACTAACAGCTCCTAGTTGCGAACCATTGTGTTTTCTCTTAGCTGGAGGGAATGGGCTCCTGTATGGGGAAATTTGGTTTGAATTGAGCCGCCGGTACACAATCTAGATTTATCAGCGGAGAAGCGAACTTGAAAAATAATTTTCTTTTCAAAGACGCGCAAAACAGAAAAATAAAATAGCAGAACTTATATTTAGAATACATCTTTGTTTAGACGTTGTGAACACAAGTAGAACACGAGTGCACGCAAGTAGAACACGAATAAACACGAGCAACTTCACAGAAGCCAGGGTGCCTAGAATAACACATGTAGCGCCCAAAAATACTAGGATCTAAATACTATTAAGATCTGAAATATAATTCCATACGAGTCAGAACACGAGTAAACATGAGTGCACTAGCGCCTCATGATTTAATTAACAAATAGTCATAATAATAATAATAAAATAATAGAAATTGTGTTATCGGCTTAGTTGTTCCGGGTTACCTGTGGTATCAGCGTACCATAATAGATGATGTTGTGATTTTTGCGATTTGTCTTCCAACTTGATTCGCTCACGATTTCCGCTAGGACACCTAAGGGACCGGACATTATTTAGCGGTGGGGGGAACTACCTCTGTAGAAATCCACCCACCCCTCCCTTATTGACCATGAAATTCAATATGAAACAGGGGGAGGGAGGGGAGGGAGGGGACGGGGGTAGTTTCTCAGACAACCGAGATTGGGCCGAAATATTCGACTGATTGAAACTAACACAAGTTTAGATACTCTTCTCGGTTAGTTTTACATCATTACGCTTTGAAGAATCCCGGGACGTTTCTTTCTTCAAGTAGGGTTTCCTGTGGCAAAAAGGGCGAAAAAGACTGTGGAGAACCTCGTTCCCAGTCTCTTCACATTAGACCACAGGATGCCCAATGTCTGGATCACAGCGAACAAGGTATGCCTCAAGTTTATTTAAGGTATGCCTCGGCCATGTGGGATGCTTAAAATCAAGGCAAATATGCAAAATGACCAACAAACAGTGTATATGAACAATCTCCAGGGAAAATATTGAAAATCCTTTCAATCAAGCACTGAAGGAGGGAAGTTTAACTGTTTCTATACAATAGGCAATATTCGTATTCTCACGGACGAGCTGGAACGAACACTCAATGGAGGCTCGTGCGGGGGAATTCGCTAAAAACTATTTAGCATTAGAAAAGATTCCCCCGCATGAGCCTCCATTGAGTGCTCGTTCCAGCTCGTCCGTGAGAATACGAATATTGCCTATTAAAACCACCAACCGAGCAATTACTCGATACATGCGCAGTACCATGACATAGCCCCACGAAACTTTTCCTAAGACATGTCATGATATAACAATTGTGCATGACTGTCCTAAGAGATGTAAATGCGATTCAGCAACTATGTCCTAGAGTACTCCTAAGATGCTCTCAGCTAAGACATCTCTTACGTTTCCAGCCTCCGTAAAATTATCGATTACAAATGTTCAGAAGAAACGCGCATTGGAGAGGGTATGCGAAGAGGTGAGGGCCGTGTCTGGCAACAATCGGTCGGTGGATGAAGTACGAAAGAAATGGAGGACCTTGAAGAGCGAAACAAAAAAAAGTGGGGGCGGTCCTCCACCGCCACAACTTAAAGTGCATATGAACAATATTTTTTTATTTTAGATATCAATTCTAAATCAAGTGAATAGTAGAATGGTAAAATACATTTTGCTTTGAATGCTGTGCCGCTGAGTTAAGGAGGTTTTAATATCCAAAATGCTAATTACATGACGCCAGGGGAGGTATCTGCAATCACTTCTTAGTGGTTGTGAATGGGCGTTTCTACTGATATAGGAAAACAAATTTCTAACATCATTTTATTTCAACCATGGGTAAAACACTAATAATTTGAAAAAAATGTTTAATTGTAACAAACAAATTTGTATAATAATAGATGCCTCCCCTGACGTCATGTAATTAGCATTTTGGATATTAAAACCTCCTTAACTCAGCGTCACAGCATTCAAAGCAAGATATATTGTACCATTCTACTATCCACTTGATGTAGAATTGATATGTAAAATAAAAAAAATAAGGTTCATAGGCACTTTAAGGAAATAGGGGAGAAAATCTTAAATGTTATGTATGGCGGGTGAGGCGATACTGCCTCAACAGGATTTCCTCTTACAAAACCAAGTGATTCGCGCGATCTCGAAAGACTCATTCCCGTCGTAACTTGGCCGCCATTTTTGTGTTTATAGGACATATCCTAAAAGTTAAGACATCGATTTTGACCTCTTAAATTTAGGACACGTCTTAACACTTAGGAGGTGTTCGTGAATAACACTTTTGTCCTAAAGTCTATCTTAGGAGGCTCTTGTGTCCTAAGACACCTTCGCGAATCTGGCCCCAGGAACACGATTGCTTTTATAACTAGACTGCGATTACACAGTTAGTCTCCACTGGAAAATATTTTAAAACGAAATTCAGGCTTTTGAAATATAATTTCGAGAACGTTGTCACGTAAAAAAAATTGGATCATGTGTACGTATCGGTCGATGGTTGGCCGACATATCTGCCGACTGACCCTCCTGCTGTTCATGTGTCGGCCGATAGTGGGTCGGTGGTATATCGGTCATATGTCGGTGGGGTATCGGGGAGATGTTAAGTTATGCTTAAACTATTCTGCATACTGTTTACACTCAAATAAACGGCAGTGATTCGTTTTGATTTTTTTATCTGGAACGCCTACTGTATTGAATATAATTCAGTTTACTGTTGGAATATTCCTTTCTGTTGCGGTATAAAATGGGTCTTTATACAATCGAATATCTCTTGGTGACTCATGAAATTCCTTCAAATGCAACGTTTAATATCTCTATACAATGTTTTATATAATATATACTATTAAAGAAACTTGAAAAATATGGAATGACTAGAACTACCTTTAGAATGGTTTCAAAGTTTCTTGACTAACCGAACCCAGTTTGTACAAATTGGCAACTTTTGATCATGCACGATGACCATGACATGTGGTATACCCCAGGATCCACACTTGGCCCACTTCTCTTTCTTATATATATAAACGATCTTCCAAACTCATCTAACATTTTAAGATTCAGAATCTAATATTTTTTATTCTAAAAAACCTTATTGAACTTCAAAATGTGATAAATGATGAATTAGAAAAAGTCTATCAATACTGCTCGGCAAATAAGCTCTCAATAAATTTTAAGTTGACTAATTATATGCTAATTACATCAGCTCAAAGAAAAAATGCAACAATAGATATTCCCAATATTTCACGCAAAAGCTGTATTAAATATTTCAGTGGGAGTTGATATTGATGAATATCTTCAATGTCAATCAAATTTCGCACGGTAATAGTAAAGTTGCTAAAATTTAGGTATTCTGTACAAATCAAGGAGATATCTCAACTTAAGTATGCTAACAAACTTATACTATACCCTTATCTAGCCTTATTTTAAATATGGAATTATGAGCTGGGGGATTACATACAAAACTAATATCACAAAATTGTCGTCGAAACTTAATAAATGAATAAGATTTTTTTTTTTTTGCAAGTAGGCATGAGGATCTTAATCCGTATCACAAATTGCTCGGGATTCTGAAGATTGAGAACATAGTAAAAATGAAAATAGCTAAACTTTATACATCAAATAAGAAGTAATTCTATAAATAGTCCTGAATTTGTTTATGAATTCCTGGTACCTGTATCTAATATACATTCTTACAATACAAGATATGCAGCCAATGACAACTTTTATAGAACCAACTATGGTAAATTCACTTTCAAATATTTTGCCTCAGAAATTTGGGAAACCATACCTTTACCTTTAAAACCTTTCTTTTTATTTGTTTAAAAACAATGCAAAAAATTACTGATTAATAGACAAACATATTTTTTCCAGTACCTGCCAGCTTTTCTCTATTCTTCTTTTTCTTCCTTCCACCTTCTTTTTTTTTCTTTGTTTAATTTCTCCAACATTTAGTAGCACTTACTGTTTGAGCCAAGCGGTCTGATTACTACACAAACATTGCGGCAGCCAACTCGAAAGCTTATGCTACTTTGGCTACCGCACACTTACTTTTTACAACCTCTGTATATTACTTTCTTTTCTTTACTCTGCTGTATGTTTACCGTATGTCTAATCATGTAACTAGTGCTTATAAATAGTGTAAATAAAATTGAATTGAATTCTTTTTAGTGTCTTTTATACATCCGCTCGCGCAGGATCGATTACGTATAAAAATCGCTATATCGCACCGTTTTGATCTGGAACAGGATACCAATTTTTTTAAATCTGAAGGGGAGATTTCGCCTTGAATCTGAAATAGGTAGCAACAATAGGGCCATTTGTACGAGAGGAAGTTAGCCGTGCTGCTTAGCTATTAATGGTTCAAAAACTGAAGTTCGCGACTAAACACAAGTACATGTATAGGCCGAGCTGATCCCAATGAATTCGTCGATACTTAAACATTAGCCCCCGGCGACGGCGCCCAGTAGTCGACGTAAAATAACATTTGAAAATATTGGGGTCGCTACTTTCACGATTTATTAGTAAGCATCAAAGTTTTACTGTAGGGCTCGGTTCTAATTCTGATATATACTCTGTGCACTATTATGCAGAGGCGCATGGATGGGAATAAAGAGTTGCTAGTTTGTGCTATCTTAAGTTTACGAAGGTTATTTTTGTACGGAAGCATTAATAGTTGTGGCCTCTACAATCTTTGAAGTACATAAATATCAAGTCACCGATACCTCGGCCGACTGTCGGTAAACTATCGATAGAGCGTGGGTGATCAATCGGCCGACTGTCGGTGCATCATCAACCATGTCGGCCGACATACAGAATAGTCAAGTGTCGTCAGACATGTCGGCTGACCCTTGGGACCGTCCACCGACCGACATTGCGTACAGTACACGATCCAAAACATTAACACAATAGAAACGATAGCATTACGTTCTATTATCTGTTTATACAGTCTCGATGTTTTGTTTTTATTTATTTGACGTTTATGCAATTCGGTGTAAATACACTTTTTAAGTCCTACTGGATATCCAACTATGGAACAATGCTGGATTGAACGAGCGACCGTTTGATCCATGTTGGATCGTGTTTGTACAATATTTCTTGCTTGATCACAGGCAAATGTTGGATAAAGTTTGCTTTTGGTCAAACATTTCATCAAACAACTCTGTTCGGCCGGCAACAAATGTTAGTGTTTGACCAGTACGTGCAATCAGGACTAGCCGTTTAATTTTCGTTACTTATTAGGGAGCGGTCATTATTTATAGGGTGGTATGGGGTGGGTGATTTTTAGAGCGGATTTCAATTGAGTGTCGGAAGTGTTTTGGTTTTGCGTTTACTAAGCTCTCCTATTGGCTGAGAAAGTAAACCAACCAATCAGAATCCAAAGTAAAACCAAACGCAAATTGGTTTTGCTTTGGTTTGTCGTTGGCTCACAGGCAAGCCATTTATGAGTTACTTGTGATTACTCGCTACTATGATTGGCTGGCTGTGGGTAGTTCGCGTTTGGTTTTGGTTTTACTACACTCAATTGAAAACCGCTCTAGCTGTAATCTTTGAAATTGACTAACCCCTCCTCGTAGCGTAAATTATTCAAAATAACCCCTCCTTCAGGTGTCTGAAAAACATTGTAACTCCTCTTTTAGTGACATAAAATAAAACAGAATAAAAACGGGATCGATTTGTTCATTTCACTGGCACCTTAAAGTGCCTCTAACCCTTCTTGACATTTTTCTACTTATGAACCTGTGAAAGGTTTTGAGTACTTCTGCGAAGAAAAACTGCCTTTTCTGACCCATGACCGCGTAAGTAAAAAGCCTGGGTCGATCCCTGGGGTGACGTCATCTCATTAATGCATTATCCTCCATGGTGCTTTTCTATCACAACATCGATTTATAGAAAATATACATAGTTTGTAAGTTGTTAGTAAAAAAAGTCATTTTAGACAAAATCCTTAGTTTTATTCAAATTATTGCAAAGTCGAATTAATTATATTAATTTCGTGTCAGACCTATATAGCTAACCGTAGTGCTGTGTGTTAGAATTTTACGTTGTATATCAGCTTTGCTGTATAGTCTTCGGACTTTTCATTCTTAATCGTATAACATACAGTATTATCTGCATGTAAACCAAAAATTTCTTCGCAGAAGTACTCAAAACCTTTCACAGGTTCATAAGTAGAAAAATGTCAAGAAGGGTTAGAGCCACTTTAACTCTTGCGATAATCGATTTTTCCGGTCTTTTCTGCGGCGTAGTTTCTGCAGATTTCCTAAACATGCTCCCGCGATTTCTAACGCTGACTGGACATGCGCACTCTGCTTCGACTTAAAAATTCCAATTTCAAGCTAGTGTGGCAGCTAAATACCCGTATCTATTGAAACCTAAACTTCGACAGTGTATGTATATGGCGTTATATCCCCGCCAAAATTCAACATTAGGTTTCAACATTGAAGTTTTGAATTCAACATTGAAGTTTTGAATTCAACATTGAAGTTTTGAATTCAACATTGAAGTTTTGAATTCAACATTCAAGTTTTGAATTCAACATTCAAGTTTTGAATTCAACATTCATAATGTCGAATATGTAACTTTAATGTTGAAACCTAATGTTGAATTTTGGCGGGGATATAACGCGTTAAATCTCCGCCAAAATTCAAGTTTTGTTTTCAACATTCAAGTTTTGTTTTCAACGTTCAAGTTTTGTTTTCAACATTCAAGTTTTGTTTTCAACGTTCAAGTTTCCTATTTAAATGTAGTGTTTACTATTTAGATCTAAACTTTTACGTACAAACTCCCTACTTTGAATTCAACATTATACCTTATACTAATCATGTCTTCGACGGCTCCTATGCCGATTCGCGGTCGTCCACGGCGGAAAGAAGGTACAACACATATATAACCTTCAAAAATTCAACGTACGAAATGTGGAAATAAAGAAAAGACAGAATGGGGCTATCTGCTCCGAATAATAGCGAGTTCGCTGAAGTTTTACTTCATATAGTGTGAACATTCGAGACGAGACATTCGAGACGAGACGAGACATTCGAGACGAGACTGATTCGCCAGAGGATCTTGTGGCAGGAAACGCACAAAAAATGGTCAGTATTATTCCAGATGAGCACAAATATATTTTATATTGGAAAATTAATAAGAATACCCGCATTTCTTTATTCCTCCTTTATACACAAAGTACGGCTGGAAGCTTCGTCTTCGATCTCTTCGTTCGTATTAATATCGTCAGTGAGTTGATCTGAGTTCGCTATTGGCGACCCGTAGGCATTCTGCACAATTAATTATTCTCCTAATATACTTATTTCGCTACTATCCTCGGCCATCTAGGCTAGAAGTTTCTCCGCAACGTGAGTATAAACGTGGGTTTGACAGCTTTGAACTGAGAGTACCCGTATGTAAATAATAATAGAGGCGCGCAATGCATCCTGGTTGTGACGGCTCCTTTAATTGGAGACTTATTAGCTTTCTGTTTACATTTCCACATAAAAAATTGTCATCATACTCAGCTCAGATACCTGTGTGCAATCCTAACATTGTGAACATCGGTTAATAACTTATGGTACGGACCTCTCGCACTCGGTTAATAAGAAGTATGTACACTAACCTGATACTGTCAACCCATATTTGTTCATCCTTCTTTCGACGGTGCGAGAGGAAACCATTAGCAGTTGAGCGATGACCGGAACTTTGAAGGCCATTTCGAGAAGAAATGACAATGTTTCTTCCCTAATGTCAAAACTTGGCCGTCCACGTCTTTGCTTGATAAGCTTGGCGGCCATGGGATGACCCTCTACATTTTCGTATTGGCTTCTTTCCTCTTGTAAGCTCTCGATAACTTGCTCAAGCTGAGATATGATGGCATCTGTCTGCGAGTCATCACTGATATTTACTAGATAACGCTTCATGCAATCTAGCTTTAATACTACACCATCTATTTGTGATGGATCTACCATGGCGTCTAAACTAGAAATAGTTTCTAGTACAGTTCTGTGGAGAAATAAATAATCCTCTCGTATCTCCGTGGAGGCAGCCATCTTTGAAACTCTAAGCCAGCAAAGCATGCAAGCAAAGACACGAGCTCCATTGACGTTGAAGCTAAGAATTTAATGTTGAGGCGAAAGCTTCAATGTTGAAAAGAAACGTGACTGTTGAAGTGAAGACTTCAACATTGGCGAATACTTTGTCGAGAAGAGAAAATGTCAATCTTGAATCTTTTAACTCCGGAAATGATTAGTATAAGGTATAATGTTGAATTCAAAGTAGGGAGTTTGTACGTAAAAGTTTAGATCTAAATAGTAAACACTACATTTAAATAGGAAACTTGAATGTTGAAAACAAAACTTGAATGTTGAAAACAAAACTTGAATGTTGAAAACAAAACTTGAATGTTGAAAACAAAACTTGAATTTTGGCGGAGATTTAACGCCATATATGTACGCTCCTTACAACAGCTGCTACAGGTGGCCAATATAGATGAAGTTTATAAAACCTATTGATCTTATCTACTAATACTAAGTCCAATGGCTCCAGCCTCGATATCACCAAAGGCTTGGTTACCTTTCAAAATGGCGTTCCAAGAACCACAAATTGTACTATTCCCTTATGAACTACTTGCTGTGGATAGGTTTACTTTCCGCTGGATTGGTTGCCATTTTAGAAGGGAACCTCGGATGATAAACAATGTTAGCTCTCAAATATTCCTTATGGATGACAAAATATATTGCTGGGGTGCAGTTGACGTCATCGCCACCATCTTGGTTTCCTTTACAAACTAGCTTCTCGTTAGTTCAACCAACATTTGAATATCTTGGGATTGATGGACACTCGCTCTCATTTATGGACCGATTTTCCTGCCAAACTCATTTGGTTTACGACGTCAGTGTTGTCTCTATTGGTGGGTTGTATTGGCGGCCATTAGCACTTTTGTTGTACCAACCAACATCGCCGCTACTCATCATTTCATTCCCTTAGGAATGATGGAATCCAAGAATTGTTATACGACTGAAGAGCTAAAGTATTCTAATTTGAGAGCGCGGCAAACATTGTTTTCAGACGAGGTTAAAGTGCCAAAAAGCCCACATTTTTATCATTAAAATCTATTCTACATCAAGTGAATAGGTAAATAGTAAAATATTTATTGATTTGAGTGTTGCGTGTTCAGTTATAGAGGTCGCAATTATTATACAAAAACGTGCTGACATAGATAAATATTTTTTTCTACACATCCATGTTATATTTGGGTATTATATCAGTGATTTCAGTTACGAAATATTTTGTATAAATCAGAAATAGTTTCATTCACAACCTTTTGTTGGCCTCCTGTGACATCACATCATTAGCATATTGAAAATAGAAACACTCAAATCATAGTTAATAGAGTGGAATGGTTAGGAAACCCGGCAAACTTCAAAAGGGCTAACAAAGGTGCTGCGATTCAGGTTGGAAGGGGTAAGACAAAAGATTGTGCACGATCATAGTTCATTAGCGTTCCCTGAACGACTGAACTCACACGTTTCTATTGGCTGATTGATTAACATGTTGGAATTTCTATTGTGTTTTGTGCACGGTAGTGGTTGAAAAAAGCTAACAAAGACATATAACAAAGAAGGTTCCCGAGTTTCCTAACCATTCCACTATGCTCAAACCAAGAATTATTCAGTACTATACACCTATTTACTTGATCTAGAATCGATATTAAGAATAAACAATTTGGGCTTAATTATAGGCACTTTAAAGGGACAGTCTCACCCACAGTGCTTAGCGTGCTTTTGTTATTGTTTATATCCGGGACTTTGACCCCTTGTTCACGGCGGGAACCTCACGAACTAAGCGTATTCTTTATGTTGGTGACATGAAAAATTTGATTTGAACATGGTGACCTTGATGAAACTAATAGTACCTTACAAGTTGAATGTGAAGTCAACAGTGTTATACAGCAGTACTTGGCTGTACTATAACATTTACCGCTCACCCGTCGCTGCTCTAAACAGAGAACACTCTCTCCGGGTAATACTAATGAAAGCGAGAAGTTTCTCTGGGGTTTAATTATCTCCTCGGTTTTATTTTTACTTGCAGACAGACATCAGAGAACTACGGCCACCTGAAATAAAACTAAAATTTGTATGACCAAATAATTTAAAACACTTAAATAAGAGGCTCAATAGGAAGAGCAATAAAAAAGGTTCAACCAAGTACGATTTTTTGACGATAGCTGGAAGGATGGCAGAGATGTAGAGAAGATTAAAACCACTACCATAAAACTCTGGATTTCGATGGCATCGAAAATGGCCGCTATGCTATGTGAGCGCGCTGAGCACTGTGGGTGAGACGGCCCCTTTGAGATCCAAACAAACAAACAAAAGCGGAAAGATGCATGGCTTCTCTGTATGGACCACGATAAGAAAAGTCACCTTATTACAAGATACAACAATGAGGTAGACAACATATTCCTGCATCTGACAACTCTGTAATCCTATTGGTTGATAACCGCCAGTAAGAAATGCTGGCGTATGATGGTGTAAGCAATGATTAAGGAGACCCTTAAAGTGCATACGAGCCCCAGCCAGTTATCATTGATTTAAAGGTCAAAGTGCATACGAGCCCTAGCCAGTTATCATGATTTAAAGGTCAAAGTGCATACAAGCCCAAGCCAGTTATCATTGATTTAAAGGTCAAAGTGCATATGAGCCCCAGCCAGTTATCATTGATTTAAAGGTCAAAGTGCATATGAGCCCCAGCCAGTTATCATTGATTTAAAGGTCAAAGTGCATATGAGCCCCAGCCAGTTATCATGATTTAAAGGTCAAAGTGCATACGAGCCCAAGCCAGATATCATTGATTTAAGGTCAAAGTGGAAAACAAAATGATTGGCATAGGAAAAAATACACGAACGTCTGCCATTTTCGGGTATTGAAGGAATCAAATTTCAATAACGTCATTTAAGTCAAAAAGCTAATTTTAGTTCGTTTTGCTGTTTTTATTAAAATATATTTTATAAGATTGTAAGGATCAAATGTCTGACGCCTGAAAACAACTGAAAAATAAACATATTCAATGTTGACTCAATTCATGTTCAACTCATTAGCATAATTTGACGTAAATGACGTCATTCCAAGGATTTGTAACGCATTTTAAAGCAATGTCACGATCACAAATAACCCAAAAATGGCTGAACAAGATGTAAAACACTTTACTGCACCCAAATAAGCGATTTCTGGCTAGGGCTCATAAGCACTAAGAGTTTACTACTAGAGACATACGATCACGACGGCCCATTTTTGTAATAAAGTGGCAACCCCCTCAGCGACGTAGGGAGGTCCTGAAAATTGGGGACAAACTGATGAATTCTGGGCCATTTTCATTTACTTCTGTCAATCTCTCTTCTGGGACTGGACAGAGGGGGCAAATGCCCCTCCACCCCGTCCCTTCCCCCCTCCCCCCTATGCCACTGAACCCCCTTGTAAAGCCTCACAACAATAAACAACGAATTATCATAGTATGGGAAACAACATGGAAATTGTCATGACCTTATGCAAAAATGGCCGCCTTGATCACGAGAATGAGGTTCAAGTCAGTCCACAATTTGCTTATTTGGTAAAATGAATATCACCATTTCTTTGAGCACGTCCTAGTATGAAATAGTGATAAGTCTGATAACGTTGCCTTAAATCGGCTGCAAAGATATCAGCTAGAAAAATCAGAAAACTATAAAATTCATGAAAACGAGGCTAGACAGTCCACATTTAAGCTCTCGTCATATAAACCCCTGAAAATTTAGATCTCAATATCTTAGTGCCATTTTACATTTTCACAACCAAACTTCTATTGGTGTACTCTTTAATATGAAAGCATTCAAATTCACCAACGGCACTACGTCATATTTTAAGGAAATCGCCATTTCTGCGTAAGGTCCACGGTATTTCTAATTTACAGCATTTTCCCATGATTTTCCATGTTTTTTTTGGGGGGGAAATTGGTTGGGTTTTCCAGCCCCTCAATGGAAAGAAATAACGCCAGAGTCAATGCATACGATTGAGCTAGTACTGTTGTAGATATCTGGCACTATTACAATCCTATTCCCTGGAGGAGCACCGCCATAAATTACCCCGAATGACACCTTTAATAATTCCCAAATCAAGCTATATTTTAATTATCTATTAGAGCTTTTAATAAATAACCTACAGCACTGAGTTACTCAAAGCCTAATCATTACGAACTCTTACCTACTGTAGGGTTCCATTATAGGTTGATTACTATTTATCTAGTGGAACGTGGTTGAATGTCGACACTAATACTGCTCGGATTCTATTTACAAGTCGAGTGAAAACTTTGATAGTCTGAATAGACCCTTGCACTCCTTTTTTCAACAATTTGGTATCTATTTATAACAGACCAATGATACTGCTCAAAGGGGTTCTCCTTCATGTAGGCAGACATGAATTACTACCAAATTGTATTGTGTTCCATTGTATTTCGTTCTATTGCTTTGTATTGTGTTAATTCTATTGTAATTTGATAGCAATTCATGTGTTGCCTACATGAAGGGACCACTGCTGAAAGGGCACCTCTTAATTAGTCAACAGTTATATCTTGCGCAGAAGCGAAAATCTAGTCATGTAAAGTGCGTAATTCTTTCAGACGGTTGTATCAGGGTTCCCACACATTGCAGGGAAAAAGAAAAACCGACATTTCCCCGACAATTCACTGCCCAAGAAACATTTTCACTGACCTCCAGCGCACGCTCGTAATTTTTCCAAATATTCAATCGCTATTTAGGGACAGAACCATTGAACAAAACAGCCCACAAAACAGGTATGCGAGGCCTGAAAAAAATAATTCCACGACTTTTCATTGAAATTTGGGATTTCCCGGAAATTTGGGATTTCCCTGACCAAATCTAAATTCCCTGACCTTGAAAAGCATGTTTTTCCATTAACGTGGGAACCCTGTGTATAAACGTCTGTAAAATGTTCGTACTGTATGGGCCTGATCGTTGCTGCTATACAAAAAAATGAATATATAACCATCAAATGTGGAATTTTGACTAACCGCGAGGTGCTCTTTCAGCATTATCAGCGCTTTTGCTGTTACAATACATTAGCCTACATGTATTTGTGGCGTCGATATTTCGTCCGAGAGAAAATATTTGATGGGTTTAGATGTGTTGAACAATTGTGGAAAGGTCTATTATCAGGTTTTGAGCAAATGAGACAAACTCTGTGACTAAGTTCAGTTGTTCAACTATTACACGAATATATAATTGTATTGCTAGGTGCTGCGAAATCTGTCAAAGATTATTCGATCAAAACAATGCCGCGCATGCGCAGTAACAGCAGCAAGCACATTCACCTATTATTTCGTACTGCGTATGTTCAACGCAACCTAGAGCTACTCTGCTTAAAATGTACCTAAAAACACGTGACTGTGCAATGGAAGTTCTCAAACGTGATTAAACACTTCAGAAATTTTGTTTTCTTTCTTTTCTTCCGTCAATGTGAACGGGGTAGAACGCGTCCTCCTCGTATTTACGAATTTCTTAAAATTCTGGATTAAATTCCGACATACTTGAATGATACCAGACAAAACCATCAAGATTGCAAACCCAAAAGCTTTTTCTGCCTTGATCACAACAACCTTTGACAGTGATTGACATGCAGTCGAAACCCGAGTATGTCAATAGTCCGATTCGTAGTTCTTGAAAGGTAACCAAGCCTCGGCCTCGCATAGAGGACGGAGTTGACCCTGTACTGATACAAACCCTCTTTCTATGAATATGGATAGATTTTGATGATCATGCTAACTAGATACAAGCCATAGAGGACGGAGTTGACCCTGCACTGATACAAACCCTCTTTCTATGAATATGGATAGATTTTAATGATCATGCTAACTAGATACAAGCCATAGAGGACGGAGTTGATCCTGCACTGATACAAACCCTCTTTCTATGAATATGAATAGATTTTGATTATCATGCTAACTAGATACAGGCCTCTAACTCCAGCCTCGATGTCACCAAAGGCTTGGTTACTTTTCAAAATCGCGGTCAAGAATTATGAATTGGATGATTCAGTGGAATCCCTCTTCTCTTTTCCATGTAAATAATTGAAATACTGTCATATTTGGAACAGTCGTCTAGAGACCAAGCTATGAGTTGCGCTACTCAGAATCGTGATATCTCGTGAAAACAAAAATACCTATAGCTGTTTCCCTCAACTCAAACGCCACCCAACGTTTGACCTTAAAGATTGACTTCCCCCTCCTCCTCTGCCGGCTTGTCGTCTTGGAATTCAGGGTTGACGAAGGAGAAACCTTCAAAGTCTTTCTGATTGATGTTCGCAATAAAGGACTTGTCGCACGGAGTAAGGCGAGCAGCCTCGTCCGTGAATTCAGGGTCGAAGTTGTCAAAAGAACGCTTGGATTTCTATGTGAAAATATAACAAATACCAGTCAGTACTTTAATGGTGTGAACAATCACACCTATTATACAGCTAAGTAATTTCGCGAGCTGTGATTGGTCAATTTGCGGGCCTTCCACCCGCTGTGATTGGTCAATTTACGGGCCTTCCACCCACTTCCGGTTTTAAAGGATACGAAGAAGCTATATAATAACATCTTATTAACCTCGTTTCCTTGATCAGTGCCGTTAGTTATGGACCCTCGTTTTTGCCTCCTTTTTATGACCCGCACGCTTCGCGCTGACATACGGTACGCTTCGCGCTTGGGCCATAAAAAACGAGGGGGGGGGGGGGGGGGGGGGGAAACTCTGTCCATAACTTACGGTTCGGACCGAGTAAACGATGTTAATAAGAGGTATTTATACAATTACCCACCAAATTCCGCTTCTGTTACTAGAAACCTACTATGTTCTAACACGAATCCTGCAATCTGATTGGCTAAGCTACTCACGATCTATTCTCCAGTCCCAGCCTCCCTTTGATTTGATTTGTTCTGTTTACTACTCGAAGGTGGATGGAGAACCTCAACAGGCTTAAAGCACTTCTATGGAGGTCTCCGAGGGCCTACGATTTATAGTCCTTATCCGAGAAGACGCGAAGGTCTAACCATTTGCAGTTCAATCACAAAGGCAGCACCTTCTACTCAGTTAATTTAAGACCCTGAGGGGTTTGAACCCGCGACCTCCCGCACAACAGACCGGAGCTCAACCACTGAGCTAACCGGGAGGCTAGCTAGTTAGACTGGAGGGTCATGGAAAAGAGAGTCCAGTACATATCGCATGCGCATGCTCGAAGCTGTCCAATCAGTACGTTAACTAATTTGAATTTGCAACATACAAAACAAAAGAAATGTGTCTGTTCATTAAAGTGCACCTAACCCCTTTTGCAATTTTTATACATATAAATCTTTGAAAGGTTTTGAGTACTTCTGTGAAGAAATGTTTTGCTTACATAGAATACTCTCTGTTCTATGCTTGTTCGAAATGGTGAAAAACTGACCTTTTCTGACCCATAACCGCGTAAGAAAAAGACTGGGTCGATTCTTGATCTTACGTCATATAATTCATTCCACTTTGCAATAATTTGAATAAATATTTAGCATTTTGTCTAAAATAACTGTATTCTTTGCTAACAACTCAGACTGTGTATATTTTCAATATATCGTTGTTGTTGTGATAGAAAGGCGCCATTGAGAATAATGCATTAATGAGGTGACGTATGATCCAGAATCGACCCAGGTTTTTTCCTACGCGGTCATGGGTCAGGGAAAGTAAAATTTTCACTATTTGAATCAAGCACAGAACAAAGAGTATTCTCTGTAAGCCAAAAATGTCTTCACAGAAGTACTCAAAACCTTTCAAAGATTCATTTGCATACAATTTTCAAAAGGGGTTAGGTTCACTTTAAGACAATGGCATCATTAGGAAAACATCCCTCCCTAATCAAATCAATACAAACAAACAAAATGGAACACAAAGACTCTTTGTGATCTGCTTTGATCTACTTTTCCGCTTTCCCTATTCTGACCAGCAACATTTATTGAAATAGGAAAATACATCTAATTCACTCTTTTCACTTGGTGGCCATCTTGGATTCAAAGCGTGGCAATCCTTTGTTTTTGCCAGGTTAGCCTCGTTTTGACTATCCCTCACTACGAGACTAACCTGCCAAAAACAAAGGATTGCCTCGCTTTGAATCCAAGATGGCCACCAGGCATACGAGGTGCGTGCCCATATGGACCTGTCTGTTATTGCTGCAGAAACTGTAGAGACAAAGCAGCGCCAATGGCCAGAAACAAAACGTTCCATTCCTTTGCCGCCATTGTTGTTATTACATTACCTATGTACCCAAACGACCTCCACATTTTTACGGTTGTCACCTGGTTACATTTCTGACATGCGCATGCAATATTAGGCTCGGTTTCCAGCCGCGGAGGTGTCAGTGAGCCCGCGATCCTCTCCCCAATCATGGTTGGGCGCGCGAGCAGAGGCATTGTCGATTTTAGCCAATCACAAACTTGCCACTGAAATCCTGTTGCTGAAAGTATTTGCATAATTTACATTGTAAACATTTCAAAGCCAGAAGAAAGGCGTTGGGATTGCTGTTGAATGCGTTTAAATTTGCTCTGGGAAAGTTTGGTTTCGAATAATTCAAGGATTCACACAAGGAAGCAGTAAGAGAGTTAGTTTTGGGTGAAGAGACACTTTGTCAGTAAACGCACCGGCTCTGGAAAGCCACTTGGGAAACCGTCACTTGTGCCTGGCAAGCTCAATCGTCGCGAAGCCCGTAAAACGTTCAGTCATTTCTCATTTATCATTACCTATGCAAGACCATAGCCCGGCTATTCTTACTTCAAAGAAAATTAGTGCTGCCTTTATCGGAGAAGAAAAGACGGACGACTCCATATCAAAAGAGTTAGAAGAGAGGAAATCAAGTCTGACGGAAAGCCACGTTTACGCCACGTTTGCGATCACAATTCAGTTGAAAATCGCTGCATCAAACGAGTTTTACAATTCTTCAAGTCCTATGTACTAAGTTTGTACATTTTTTTAATGTCTCCAAGACATACTCTACACAAGTACTGAGCGTAGCCTGCTTACAGGCTCTCGGGTTTTTTCGGAAATGTTAGTTTTCGGGTCGGGTGGAAATGTCGCTCGGCTCCGGCCCGACCCGAAAACTAACATTTCCGAAAAACCCGAGAGCCTGTAAGCAGGCTAGTACTGAGCGGGGAATACTCGACTGTAGCTCAGAGTAGTTCCGAGATAATACCTGAACTTTATCCCCGTAAATTTCGGGTTTTAATTTCTGTCAGTGAGTGTTTTAATCGGCACTTAAATATTAAAGACTGGTAAAGAGTAAGAAATAAAGCAGCCTAGTTTCTCATAGATTCTAAATGGCGTTTGTTCTTGAATTCATTTCACACACATGGAGTTTTAGTTCAAATTATTCCAATGTGTTTTGAAAGTACGCTACACGTGAAAGCTTGTCAAAACACGCAAATTGAATAATATTGAATTTTAATCAGATGACGTCACGGACACGGTGTGTTGACATGGTGTGTTGACTGCGCGCCCAGCCGTAGTGGGTGAGGCTTTGGAGAAACGACACCCCAATGGCTAAAACGGAGTCTAATGCAATATTTACTGGACGCCATTACTTTGCTATTATTCTTGTATTCTTATTATATTACTTATGTACCCAGGCGACCTCTACATTTTTACGGTACTTGCCTGGTTACGTTTCTGACATACGCATACAATATCTACTGATAATCAGCTTTGGTATCAGCGCCTTCCTGCGACCTTCCAGTCTATGGAGCGGCCGAAAGTGACGCTAGCTAGTGAGCAGCGAAAGAGCTAGTTTTCAAAAGCAAAACATGCCATGGGCCGATTTAGCTTGTATGTTTGTCCCAATTCAGATCATTTGACAGCTTTCCAGGGGATTCAGTGCTTTGTTTTCCAATTAGAGAAATTTATACATTTCCTCGTGGGAAACAGAAAACCAAGAAAACTTTACTCTAGGGAAAAGTCAGGCAACCTGAATTGGGACAACAAATGTACAAGCTAAATCGGTCAATTGGGACAACAAATGTACAAGCTAAATCGGTCAATTGGAACAACAAATGTACAAGCTAAATCGGTCAATTGGGACAACAAATGTACAAGCTAAATCGGTCAATTCGTCAAATTCCAAAAAAAAGTATTGTTTCAGTTTATCACTTAACAACTACTCCCTCTCAGTTTCTATGGCCGATACTCTCAGCAGTTACAGTTCACCACAACATTTTGGCGCACGCTCATTGGCTTAAAAGCGATCACGTGACGTGTTTTGTGACCATTTTGTGATGAACAATAATTAACAAATAAAGAAGCCTTAGCCATGTTTTATACTATCATAAAACACGATGGGCATTTGAGAACATGAGAGAAATGTTAAAGCACAAGCCGAAGGCGTTTGCTTTCAACATTTCTAGAGTGTTCTCAAATGACCAGAGTGTTTTATGATAGTATAAAACATGGATTTAAGGCTTCTTTATCTGTTTTATAATATAGATTTACGCGCGCGATGAAAGGAAACCGCCAGTTGAAAACTATATAACACGGCTAACCATGTTATATACTCTGATAAAACATGGCTTCTTAGCCAATCAGAGCGCGCGTACTATCGTATCTATATTATAACAACAAATAAAGTGTATGTGTCTAGGAACTATTATATAAATAGACTCGGAACTATCGGCTGATAGTTGCCCGCGGCAATTTGATGTTCTTAAAACAAAACAAATTTCCAAGGGAAACTATCAGCCGATAGTTCCGAGACAGACACTATTTGTTTAATAGAAACTTCGGGCTCGTAGTCTAATTATTAAAGCCCAGTCCTCACTAGCGACATAAGCAGAAGCAACATACGCAGACGCAGTAATCACATCCGTAAGAAGTATCGCTAATGATCAGTGTATTACTGCGTCTGCGTATGTTACTTGTGCTTATTCTTATGTGTTTACTTAAGCTTATTCCTCACTAGCGAAGATAATACTACTGATATGCAACTTATTTTCTAAGAATTTATACACTCTAATAGAGAGAGAATGAACTACACAAAGCTCAAGATCCCTAATCAACACCAGCGTAAGTACAAAGAGCAGGTGCAGCCTGATGCAGTAAGGCATCTCAACAGACAAGGCAGTGCTTTGACTGTGAGGGCCCAGTGGCAGACTTACAATTTTAGGTTTAAAGGGTGGCTGGACTTCCCTGTAAGACAGCCGCACCCAGTCGATGTGTCGGAAGAACAAATGATCCCTAATGTCTTGCTCGCCATTGTCGCCACAGCCGAGACGTTTAGCGGGATGCTTGGTCAGGAACTGAACAATAAAACAAACAGCGTTGGTTAACGACTCGCAGCACAGAACTTGGAAGGCTGGAGAACTTCGTTAAATCACTTCGCGTTTGACTTGTTTGTTTTTTAACCCCACTCGGCATAGGCCACATTCGTAATGGCCGGATGATAAATATGTAGAGGGCAACCACATGAAAGACCACATTAACAATAATTATGTCTACTAATTGTGTTCAGTCTTAGAGCAATGTGGAGAATTACTTTTAAATGCAGTAAAAAAAACACAAGGAAGTGAGGCTAGAAAGGCCTCCGTCGTTTTTCTGATACAAATCTCTCTAATTTCAAATAGATTTACAGCTTTTCAAGCTGTCGACCTGCTCTTTCACATGGTAATGGGATGTTTTCTGTACATGTGGATAATCTATTGAAACAGAAATATGCATTATACTGTAACTACGGTCTAGACTATGCTTTCTGTCTTCAGGAGGAACACAGAGAACGTTGAAAAACTGGATTCCTGTGGAAAAAGAAGAACCTGGGGGGGGGGGGGGGGGGGGAGGGTGGGGTCGGACAACTAAGGCGAGGGAGGGGAGGAATGTAGATACAAATTAGAGGGCCTTTTGCTGGATACAGTTACCAACAAATTGCACTCGTGATACCACGGGAAAGGATTTACTGGATGGCAAACAAACTTCAAAATGCTGCTTTAAATCGACAATCGATTGGAGGTAGAAAATATAATTTACCAACAGGTTTTGCTAATAACACTACCGATCTCGTACACGTGCCTTCAAATAACAAATGAAGTCAGATATTATACGTTTATAGTTTATTCAAGGTGCAAGTAAAAAGTATTCACAAATACGGATAAGGATTCAAAATCAACAATTATCTATGTACTAATTAATAGACCCTTCCACGGATTCTTTGAACTTTTGAAATTTTCGTAAAATTCTACAGCCGTTTGTATGGAAATTTTTATTGGGGGGGGGGGGGGGTGGGGGTGCACAAACCTCATACAAACGTCTGTAAAATTTTCCGGAATTTTCCGAGTTTGCGGGCCTATAACTTTGCTCCTATTCAAGATATAACTCTCAAATTTGGGATTTTGACTAACTTCGAGGTGCTCTTTTCAGCAGTATCGACGGTTTTGCTGTTATACGTATATATCAAAAGTTCAAAGAAACCGTGGAAGGGTCTATTACGTGGAACTGACACTGGGGAAAATGTTTTAGAAACACCCTGAAAGAAATCAAGAGGTTAGCGCTATGAACGATTCCCTAACAAAAATTAAATCAGCAATTAAAAAAACAACCATGGTACGTAAAACAATAATACAAGAGAAGATATATAATATATCCTATAGTTAAAATGTTAAGTGCTAACAAAGGCTGAAGAGTCTGTTAAGTATTCAAAAAATATTTAAGTCTTGCCCTAAAAAGTTTATAACTTCCTGCTTCAACTATTGTGCCAGGTAAGTTATTGCACTCGTTGATGCATGGTCAAAAAATGAGTATTTGTAACAGTTACATTTTGCAGATTTATCGCGTAGCTTATAGCTGTGTATGTAGTTATGATATGGGCCGCGTCAGGGAAAAAGGGCCCGGACGACATTCAAGTTAAATAATTCCTACAACGGTGTTCCTAATAACAGGTTGAAGATTGTATTGTATTCTTGACAAGAAGCGCTACATTTCATTCCTAACAATAAATGTCAGTTTCAAGAAATTGACAACAAAAGTCAGGGGTGAAATTTACGTGATTTTGATGCAAGGGCCCGATTACAAATATAACCACAAAAATTAGGAATCCTGTCAGAGGGGATGATTTTGATGAATGACATTCATTTATACCTGCTGGCATTAAAGAGTAAAAAAATAAATAAGATGAACAAGATGATCACTTTTTGGCCAAAAAAATCTTTTTTTTTTTGCAGTCATTCTACTCCCCGTAGCTCATAATATGATTCTAGCAATAGTACAAGTTACACCTTAAAATAATCGTCTGATGACAAGGAATCATTTGCGCCTGGTAAAATTGTGATCACACCCTCGTGTAAAAATATCGTAAATTTCGTCTTCGATTTCACTGGTCAATTTCATGAAATCAACACTACTTGTTAGTAGCACAATGTGGCGCTCGCGATGCATATTGTAATCGCACCACAAGTATAAAAAATATGGTACAATTTCAAAAAACATTCACATATTATGTCGTCCGGGCCCTTTTTGCCTGACGCGGCCCATATGAAATCATGTTTGCCGCGTAGCACTAGTAAGTGTAAAGAATGTGATGTAAAGTGGTAAGCTGTAGTGCTAAGTGTGCACGCCCTACGAGGGAAAGAGAAAAAATCTCTGACCCAAGTGGGACTCGAACCCAACGACCTCCAGGTTACATGTCTGGCGCTCTACCAACTGAGCTATCAAGTCAGATGAGAGCAATCGTGGGTATTGGTGCGTTATATGGGGTCACGGCGATTAATATATGTATATGTAGTTATGATATGAAATCATGTGGTTTGCTCTAGTGCGCTTTGGTGCCAGTTCAAAAGTCAGTAAAACCTAGTTGTTGACATAAAAGACTGTCTTATAGCATTCAATTAAAAAGAGATATAGTCTACGTTTTGTAAGGGTTGCCCAAATAGCCTTCCCATAGGATATGTTATTGTTTCGATTGCTACCCAGCCTCATAAACGCTCTTAAATTTTGAGTTTTCAAAAAATTGCCATTCCTTCGGTTTTAAAGATGTAAACCTAATACTTTGTGCAGTTTACTACTTTTAGCTCGCTCTTTCCATTTCCGGCATCCATGTTGTTGCAGCACCATTTTTTTGTATTGACAAGCTAAAAAGGTCACGTGACCATCTCCTGCAAAGGTCCTATTACACAATACAGCGTAGTTCGATTGCTAGTGACAAAATAGAGCACGGTACAATTGCTAGTGACAAAATAGAGCATGGTACGATTGCTAGTGACACAACAGAGCACGGTACGATTGCTAGTGACAAAATAGAGCATGGTACGATTGTTAGTGACACAACAGAACACGGTACGATTGCTAGTTACACAATAGAGCAAGGTACGATTGCTAATTACAAAATAGAGCACTGTACGATTGCTAGTGACACAACAGAGCATTGATAATCGAGAATTCTTTGTTGGTAATGACACAGTAGAGCGTGGTATGATTGCTAATTACACAACAGAGCACGGTGATTGCTAATCATATAAGTTAATCACAATTCAAGGCCCGTTTCAGAGTAATCAACTCTATCCTGGGAAACACCTATTGATGATGCACACGTCGATCCCAAGGCCACTCACCCCTTTAATAATAGAGACGGCTTCCCTAGACATGGATTTAGGATATGATACGTTGTGTTCCAGGATGGAATTGAAGAGCTCGTCCTCATCATCGCCATCAAATGGAGGCTGATAATAAAGAAATAACGATGCATTCAATTAACGTATAAGTGAAAATATACATGAAAATTGTATTACTTGATGGGGCAACCTGTCCACAACAAAAATAACTTTCTCACAACAATAAGAGAAATACTCACTTGGATTGAAAGATTATGCTTTCCAGGTAAGAATGGGAAAGATTCGAGTGGATGAAAAATACCACTTTAATAGAGCAACTAGGTCTCGTTTATCTTACCCCATAGGGACCAATTGCAGGAAACAGTCACGTGCTGGTATACCACTTCATAATTCAATAACCAGTGGTCCCATGGAAAGATCGACAATCAATTGGAGGTTGAAAATAGCATTTACAAACAGGTTATGCTAATATATAACACCACCGATCTTATGGCACGCCGTTCCGGACAAAAGGTATACGAGATTTTACAACAGTCGAGATTCACAATTCGTATGATGAGAATATCAATTCATTAGTCGAGAATTGTAGTTTACTATACGAGAACACAGATTCATGTGTTGAGAATGCACGATCTATAGTCGAAAAATCAAAACGTATACGAGATTTTCAAAGCAGTCGAAATTCACAATTCGTATGATGAGAATATCAATTCATTAGTCGAGAATTGTAGTTTACTATTCATGTGTTGAGAATGGCAGATCTATAGTCGAGAAATCACAACGTATATACGAGATTTTCAAATCAGTCGAGTTTTGAAAATATACATTCATTTACCGAATTTTGCTATACGAGAATATTGGTTCATGTGTTGAAAATGTACCTTGGGATTATTTGTCGAGATCTACAATGCTTTGTTCTGTTCCACACCATTTCGGACAAACGTAACGCGAGTTCATAATGCGAGTTCTACTTCCGGCCAGAGGATCGTAGACTCGTTTCCAACTTGACCTAAAAATACTGGGAACTAATATATGTGGTCAGCGATCGCGCGTGGAAAATAAAGTTGAGGAAAGAGGAGAAAATGGCGAGCGAACAAGCTGGTGTTGAAGATATCAGAGCATTTATCTTGTCCGTGGACCATTGCTTGGACAAGATTAGTCGGAGTGTATCGTTAAATGACGTAAACGTTCTTGAATTAAGCCAGAGACGTTTAGAGGAGCATCTGAGGACTGTCAATATCGTGCTTATCCTTTTGACTTCCCAGGTAATAAGGAAATTATAAACGTACAGAAATGTAATCTAAACTGTTTGGATATATAAAGAGGTCTGGAAATACTACTGGCTTATTTTGTTGAGTGATTTGTTATTAAAATATTTACCAGGGATTCGATGATGCCTCCCATTTAATGCAGAACCTGTATATACAGCTTTTCCATGTACTGGAAAATGTAAATGACCATCTTCAATTACACGGAAAAGGAGGGGGGTTGATTTTTTTATCCAATGTTTTTTCCAAAAACCACCAGCCCCCCCTGCGACGTAATAATCGGACAGTCCCTTATATGTTGTCATATTGTTGGAAGCCTTTGCAAGTAACTTTCATTTTGCAAAAGTTACTTATATTTCTTTCTCCAAGTTTTATGACAAGTTAATTTTATTTAGCAACTCTTAAAATAAATGTGTTAATCCCCCCTTAAGCTTAAACACTGATACAAAAACTAGGCCAAGTCAATGTAGAATTAGCTTACTAAACGTACATGTACGTACAATACAGGACGTACACATACAAAAACAAAGAAAAAAAACCCAGAACACCAAAAACCAGAAAACCTCTTTGGCCGATTGTCACTGAAGTTGGTACGCATGCGGTACATCGGTGTAGCAGGAGGATTTTGGTTTGTGGCTACAGTTACCGGCGTTGAAATGGTTGACGTACACGAGCTTGACTGTCTTGGTGGGCATCTTGGCCGAAATAACCTACTCATTTCGCCATGAAGAGAGGATGCAACAGCGGCGGGTGGTTGAGAATTATTTGAGGATGTGTGTCCACCATCTATAACATCAGACAGTGCCGACAAGACATCTTTATTGTCCAATAAACCTCGTAAAAGCTTTCGCCCGCTCTCACAGCTATCCGGATCCATCTTTGTGAAGCCTGCAATTCCCGCCTTCAACGCGCGACCGCTGACCGCAGAGATTAGTTTCCCAGTATAGCCGGTATTTTTAGTTCAAATTGGAAACGAGTTACGATCCTCTGGCCGGAAGTAGAACTCACTTATGTCCGAAACGGCGTGAAACAGAACAAAGCATTGTAGATCTCGACAAATAAGCCCAAGGTACATTCCCAACACATGAACCAATATTCTCGAAAAGCAAAATTCGGTAAATGAATGTATATTTTCAAAACTCGACTGATTTGAAAATCTCGTATATGTTGTGATTTCTCGACTATAGATCTGCCATTCTCAACACATGAATAGTAAACTACAATTCTCGACTAATGAATTGATATTCTCATCATACGAATTTCGACTGATTTGAAAATCTCGTATACGTTTTGATTTCTCGACTATTGATCGGGCATTCTCAACACATGAATCTGTGTTCTCGTATAGTAAACTACAATTCTCGACTAATGAATTGATATTCTCATCATACGAATTGTGAATCTCGACTGATTTGAAAATCTCGTATACGTTTTGATTTCTCGACTATAGATCGTGCATTCTCAACACATGAATCTGTGTTCTCGTATAGTAAACTACAATTCTCGACTAATGAATTGATGTTCTCATCATACGAATTGTGAATCTCGACTGTTGGAAAATCTCGTATATCTTTTGTCCGGAACGGCGTGCCATACGATCTCGTACAAGTGCCTTTAAATATATGAAGTTATATTGTTTGCCATCCAGTACCACGTGATTGCATTCCTACAAAAGGCTCATTTAGTCCATGCAGTTCAACTAGTCTCTTAAGGTTTTCCTCCATACAAACCTCCGCCCAGCAAATAACCTAGCTGAACATTAAGGTGGACTGCGGTGTCTAAGATTTTTGTGGACCAGGTACAGTACTGCCTGAAATTACTGAAGCACCTGGACACGGTCAAACCGTGGTTTTATCTCTGTTTAGCCACGGTATCACCGAGGTATCACCGAGGTTTTATCTCTGTTTAGCCACGGTATCACCGAGGTTTTACCGCGGTAAACTACTGGGCCGGGTCGTTCAAAGCCCGATTAGTGCTAATCCAGGGTTAATTTCCATGACAACCAATAGGTTCTGTGCAGAGTTAATCCAGGATTAACACTAATCGGGCTTTGAACAACCCGGCCCAGTTGATTAACTTGTGACACAATAGTCTGCATGATCAGGATGATCAACTTTTGCTAGTACTGTACCGCCGAATTACCGCATGTTTTATTTCAAAATTGCTGTTTCGAAAATATTAATGCAAGCGAATTTATTTCTTTGTTACATTTCGTGATCTTTTCGAACTTTCAAAGAAAATCTGAAATATTCGGAAGATTCGAACGTACATGTAATAAATCTGGGGGGAAAAACCTCTGAATTTCTAACGAGACCTGAAACAACCATGGGGGTTCATCAAAGCCAGGTCCCGGCTAATCCACAGATCGAATCGGAATTTAGCGAGTTGGTTTTTGCGGAGGGAGGAAAACCGGAGAACCCGGAGAAAAACCCTCAGAGCAAGGGCGAGATACCAACAAACTCAACTCACATAAATCACTGCTGTTTTACACCAACGCTTTCTACCTTCAACACAATAGACTGCACCGCGTTGTTTTCGTACCCAAAATCTGGCTTACGAATAACTCAACAGTTGACTTTAAGTGTGCCAAAACTGTAGAAATGACTTAAACCTTGTTTAACGAGGAGCCAAACTATAAAAGGACCTCAACCAGGATGAAGACGCCTTCATTGTCACTCAGCCTTTGTCAAGTGAACATTTCGGTTCAAAGCTCTGCGACATGTAATGCTTCGCTGGTTTGATCTCTGACATTTGTATCGCGTGAAATTTAAATCGAAAACTTGAATTTCTAAAAATACCCCAGAGTTTGTAAATGGTTCTAAAATGCTATTCTTGGTTTGTGTGTAACGTCATCAAAAATCGAATATTTAAACTAGAGACGCAGCCGAGTAACGCGACAGTTTTGACATCATCAGTGCCTCTATAAAAGAACATAATACCAAGGGCAAAATGACATGTATGTGTATTTGTCTTAGAAACAATTGGCGAAAAAGAGATACAAAATGATTTTGTTTGAAAAGTGACGTTTTCTGTACAGCCAAATAGGATATGGCTATTGACCAATCAGAGCACGTTTCATAGTGTGTACTGAACAAATCATGTACATTTAGTACGTACCTGTCCAGCGAGCATCTCATAGATTAGAACCCCCAGCGCCCACCAGTCGACAGAGTACCCATATGGTTGATATGCAACGATCTGGAAATCCAATTACGTTACACACTTATTAGGCACATGTTAGACACGAATTATTATAATTTTGGTTCTTGAAATCTTCTTAAAACAGAAAGGTGAGAAATTCCAGGGAAGGCCTAAGATTTCAGGGACTCGGCAGGATAAAAGTGAAGTGAGAACAAAAACTGGTTTTGGAGGAAATACATGTACATTGGACAGTAGTACTGGTATGGGATTACAGCTATAGAACTCAGCTACATACACATGTACGGCCACTGGGACAGAGTTCGCACTGCACGAGATGATGGAATTCCAGGAGTTTTTCAGGGTACAAAAAGAAAATATCCAGGACCCTGAACTCTGAGAATTAAAAAATAATAATGTGACAGCTCCTATTGTATGCGATGTTATAATTATACTTTCACCTATGTCTATAAAATTCCAGGAGTTTTCCAGGAGCTAGCAGAAGGAGAACAAAATAATTGTTTTCCAGGAGTTTTCTAGGGCCCTGGAAGAAAAATTTAAAATTCCAGGAGTTTTCTAGAAATTCCAATAGTAGTGGGAAGCCTGGAAGGCAGTATTAATGTTATTCATAATGGTATAAAAATGAGGCCTAGCCTGTTGTAGGAGCTCATTGCAGGAAACGAAAAATCTACAATCGATAACCGAAAATAACATTACTCTCCTTGTGACACAAAGGAACACAAGAGCACCGTATGAAGAAATCTATGACATTTCTGACTGATGCCAGTTTTGGATAACTGGTTGGTGACTAGTTCCTGTAAAAGCTAGTGTTGGTCTGTGTCGGCAGGGAAGACAAACACTGGTATGATCAACTAAAAGTTTATTAAGGTATGCTAACCGCCGTGGGGAGTGTTGATGTTTCGAGCGCTAGCCCTTCATCAGAGCTACATGTAGCCCTTCTCTTTTGCTGACGGCCAGCGCTCGAAACTTCAGCTGCTACTCGCTCCCCACGGCAGTTAGCATACCTTGATTGACTTTTAGTTGATCATACCAGCTTTCTCCGAGCAAAATTACGAGCATAATGCCTGCAGTCAAGCATGATTTTCGAGCATTATATAATGGTCCATTTTCACAGGTGATGCCAAAAAGCATTATTCCCTATACATGTACATGAAAGAAAAGCTGGTCACTTGGTCAGACTAGCAGTTTTAATCTTCACCAAATTAAAAAAATCAAAGAATCATCATTTGACCCAGGACTCTGCAATGACTTTTGCACGTGGTGTACAGACTATTCAAAACACCCATACTGGAGCCATTTCACCACAATATAGCATGAACAGATGGCTGTGATAATTTGTAAGCGAGTGACATTACCTCTGGTGCGATATAGTCTGGGGTGCCACAAAATGTCCTGGTGGTCTTCCCTAGACCCATGTTCTCTTTACACATACCGAAATCAGCTATCTTGATGTGTCCATCGCTATCTAGCATTACATTGTCAAGTTTCAAGTCCCTAACAGAGAAAAAAGTTAAAGTTGTTCAATTATAAAAACTATAATGGGATTGTGCTTCACAAGTGCTACACAAGGGAGGTCTTGGGATATGGACTGGAATATTATTGCTGCCATGCAGTTAACAGTCACGAGTGTTTGTTAGTACCTACAGCAGGGCTTGAAATAACGGCTGGTCAACGGACAATGTCCGGTCAGAATTGGGTATTGACCGGACAAATCCTTGGATTGCCGGTCATGTTGACTGGTCACATGCGCCTTGTTTTTTGTCAAGGCAAAAATTGGTGTCATGCAACTTGTCTGACATTTGAGCATGTGGGTGGAGCCACCATTGTAAAAGTTTTTATTGTTTCAATATTTGGCTGGCCAAATACAGGTCGTGTCCGAGCAAAACTACGTTTGACCGGACAACATGTCCGGTGCCTACCTGTTAGTTATTTCAAGCCCTGCTACAGAATACAGCCTGTTGTGCTGGTAGAAAATCGGTTGCAATTTCGAGCTTTGTAGCAGCTGGGAAGTGAATGGTTCACCAACAGGTGCCAGTGGCCTCTAGTGAAAGATTACCCTTACAACAGACCAGAGCAGATTTCCTAGAGTAGGACAAACTACGGCACTGGCTATGGCACGGTTACTGTACTGCATGCCGTGACACTGAAATAGTATTCCTATTGTTTTTGTTCCACTGAACCAATCAAACTACAGAGTTATAATAATTGTTATAGTTGCTGTACAGTAAGTTACAGTATGGTTACGGTAAGCCTAAGGACATGCCGTACATATGTAGTTTGTCCTACATGTACTCATACATATGTATGAAATGTGCTCTACTACATGTACAATACACTGCAAATCAAAATGACACTAGTTTGGTAGCAGAACTTAATGAATGAATACAACTAACCTGTAAACTATACCTCTCTTGTGTAAAAACAACATACCAATTACAATTTCTGCTGAATAGAACCTGAAAAAATAGATTCCAAGCCATTCAGCAAATTATCCAGTGTCAATAAAACTTATGATTTATTTATTTATTAATGGTATATATAAGAATTCATAGTACTAAATACAGCTTGCAGAAAAAAGCAAGTGCTTAACTTTTCTACTTGCAGTACATAAAAATCAACTTGCATTTAGCAAGTAAAAAGCCTGAAATTCGAGGCCTGTTCCCCCTTGTGGCAGTCCCCCCACCAAAACTGGCCTTGTGCATGGAGTTGGTGTGCACGAGCGTAACATAAAATTCTAACGCTACGTTTTATTATTTTTCACAAAATCTAAACATCCTATTACCCTAGGACTTCAGAAAATAAAACTTCAGTCTAGGTGCACAGAAAATCAAGCAAAAAAACTTCCGAAAATGGTTTTATAAAAACAAAAAACGTGTTTGTTCGAATGTTCGTAATTTTCCACCCGATTTTTACTCCACATCACAATGATTTTTTATCGTTTTAAGAAATATCGGAAGAAATTTTCATATGTACTTTGAGTGCACTTGAATTCGCTACAAAACGTTGTGGTTTTCATGTACTTTATGCTTTCTTCAAAAGAAATATCAGTCAAAAACTAGCGTTAGAAAATAATACATGTCGGAGAAAAGCTTTCATCGTGCCTTTTTTGCCTTCGATCGCGCAAATCACGCCGCACTTTTTCCATTGCGGCAATCGCGCACTTTGTCCATCGAGCAAATTATGCAAATCGCGCCCGAGTTAGTAGATTGTAATAGTATCCTGACAAAAAAAATACAAACAGTAAATTTTAAAATGTTCACCTTAAAACATAGCAGCTTTTTTGCTTGTATTTGATAAACTCCCAAGTACAGTTCTTGCGAAATAAAGTGAGTGAAATCAACCCTCGTTTTGTATCAAAGGTTTCTCATTTGTGGTGTTGCATGATACTTCCAAAACTTAATTGTGACATCACAGACAATTTAGATTAGCATGTGCAAAAGATCAACTCACTGAAAGTGAAAGATCTTTCTTGGAGTTACCATAGTTTGGCTAGATTACATAGTTAAAGGGGCTGTGTCACGGTAAGACTTTACATTCGTTTTTCCGGGCCGGAAAGAGCTATTTTCACCGATTTTGATATGAACTAACGAACCTCTCGGCCATGTGGGATGCTTAAAATGAAAGCAAGTATGCAAAACATTCATTTGTTGAATATACATTTAAGTCATAATCTTGTCACTCAACGTTAACACTCAAATTTAAGTGATATAATGAATAGTTTCGCATTTATGTAAATATATTTATTGGCAAAGTGATAGCAAAAAGTACAAAAAAGGCAAAAAGTGTGTGATGCAAAAAGTGCGTGATTTGCGCGATCTGCAAATGGAGATTGGGCATGCCGGAAGGTACGATTGGCGCGATGAAAATTCACTCTGAAATTGAGACGTTTCGTTACGCGGCTTTCACGTTTTTTTCTGTTGAGAACGTTTGATATTTTTAGTCTCAGCGCCATGTTCTTCCCTCTCTCGAAGATAAAGATTCACATTCGGAGAAACTACATCAAACAAAGGTCAGAGTGGTGGGAATTTAATAACATTCGAATTGAATAACGACAAAGTTACAACAATTCTAAAACAAATTTTGGTCTAAATTTTCTCCATTTTTGTCGTGTACACCGACTTCGTGGGCGAGGCTAACTAGATTTTGTAACTTGTAAGAAATAAGTCTGCCCGTAGTTATGTTTGAGAATACACAGCTTACACGGCTTGTGGCTCCTTGAATCGTCCTGCTTGTTGGATGTGGAACATTAGATCACCACCATTAACAAACTCCATTACAAAGTACAGTCGATCCTGTTACAATGTAAGAATGAATACTGTACATCAGTCATACAACCAGTCAGAGTTTTAAAGTGCTACTGCGATCAAATTATACTTTCCTGTTTTCTTCATTTTCGGAAAGTAATAGTACTAAATGCTTACCATTTCAAATCTTTTGTCAAAATTCCTACAGGAAGTCTGATTATTTTAGCCATAAGTTCGAGCTCAAACTGGGCATCATTACTCAGACTAGAAATGAGCTATCCTTTGCTTAGCAGTCTTTTCGTGACGTCATCTGAGCAACAGCTACGTGACACAGCAACTAGAAGGCATTTAGTAAGGTTCAAACTTTGCGTACAAGCTCTCTAGATGTTTAGATATATAAATTACCCTTCCCCTCTGCATATTAGACTAACGTAACCATGTTTTTGCTACTATGACATCATAGTATCCAATTCTAGTCTGAGTACCGGGTAATGGTGGACAGAAATCATGGCTTCCTGTAGGAATTTTGACTTGACATTTGAAATGGTAACAGGGAACGAGCCAGGCTGCGCCACTGCATCATTCCCGCTTTAAAAATACATTTGTCCCTTGAAAATAATACAATAATGGTCAAATTGACCCGCTTTGGACACTTCCAAAGGAAATAAAAATGGCAGTTCACTCGCAAAAAGACCAAATTGTCCCTTCTGGCTCAATCCCTGGGTAAGTATTTAGTACTGTTACTTTCCGAAAATGGAAAAAAACAAACAGGAGAAGTGTAATTTGATCTCAGTACATTACATGTTTGAGCCAGTTGCTATTCTTCTTAGCTACAACCCTGCGTGACCAATTTCAATTTCAATTTGTTTCACACTATTTACAGAACATACATAAAGAAACAAGCAGGACGTATAGAATGAGTTAACTAGTTATTGCGTTCGACAAAGGAGAATGCAACCTAATCTGGTGACAGATTCCCTGTGGCTGTGTGCGACATGTTTGCGTACGGAAGGCAGAGTTCAGTTCGTGGACGTAGACGTATCTCGATATCATGAACGGCCTGGATTGGAACTGGTAACTACATGATGCTCGGAGCAAATTAAAACTGCCATGTGAACGGCGAGTAAGTGTATTATTTTCCCAATCCAATGCAATAATGTTTAAAAGTTAGCAAGTACGATAAATCAAAGCCTGAGCAAAGTGTGTGCTATCTCTGTAGCATTCGACAAAGTCTGATGCCCAAACTATATCAAGTCAAACATGGTCTGTTTTGTCGGCGCGGTCTGCACATTGAAGACGACACTATCTAGTAACAACCGAGTGAATTCTGTTGCCTTGCTCACTATATTGGATTCTGCTTTTTGCTGTACATACAGATACCAAAACTACAAACAGTAAGATGACCTGGCTGAAGAGAAATCTAGGTCTGAGTTTTCTAGATACCCGTAATCGCTGTATCTTGTGAGTTGCGACACTGTGTACATCTTGGTTATACAAATTAACACTACATTCAGGCAGAGAGTTAATCTATAACGACACTTTGATATGCCAAGGAACTGGAATATCAACACAGTACAAGGTGAGGGAAATTTAAAGTACTGAGTTCATTGCTGTGTTCCCTAATCAATTAATCTACACTGAATTTCTAACGGACCTAAAACAAGGCTGATCAAAGCCAGGCCCGGCCGTCGGCTACCAACGTTGACCATAAATATTATTATTCTGCAACTAACAATGGCAGCTGCCAACCTTGTTCTCACTTGAAAATTAATGTGAATGCTCTGAAGGAACTGCATGGGGTGTACTTTATACACATGCATATATAGTTTATGTTCTACACTGGAGTGTACTTTAAAGTATTGTGAATGCTAGGAACTGGAATGCAGTTTATACACATCTGAATAGCCAAAGCTAGCTATAGGGTTGATTTGTGTTCTACACTTAACTCAAATTATTGTTTTACACTTTATACCACACAGCAAAATGTGCTACGAATGCTCAAATGAATGCCATAACCATATAAAACACATGTATACATAATATATCAACATAAGCATCCTATCCAATAATTTAATGTTACACAAAGATATAATTACAATTACAGTTTTATACCCATATTATGCATCCCCTTGTATATTAACTTATAAGTCAAGACATCAAAATCTGACCTTACGCCAGAAAACGTACAATAAACGACTAACAAACGGGTTTTCAAGTCGTTAACACGACTTTCTAGGCCGTGTACACGAGTTGGAAAGCCGTGTAAACGAGTTGGGAAGCCGTGTAAATGAGTTGGGAAGCCGTGTACACGAGTTGGAAAGATAGCCGAAAAAAGCAAACGGCTTTCTAAAACGTTTACAGTGCTCTGTGACAGGTTAGCACGAAAATTCGCAAGAAATTTCGTTTGGTACTCTCCGAATATTCGCACGAAACTTCGCTTCTTCGAAATGTCGATCCTTCGAAATTTCGATGCCCGTCCAAGATCAAGTTACTTTTTCCGGCTCACTCGGTCAATTCGACAAACCAGAGTTGTAAACTTTATTCGGACTTTGAGTAACTGAACTTTACGACTCACTTTCTAACGGTACAGGAGGGCAACTGCAGAGTTTACTTCAGTTCAGTCAGTATAATCAATAGAAATCGAAGGCCGGAAGGCTAATAAACGAAAGGAACATTGCGTTACTAATCGCATGTCCCAACTTCGGAAGTGTTATCCATATATCAACAATAATATTCAGATCAGTCAGACTACCAGATCTTTGTAAAAGTCATTGCATAACGTTTTCAAGTAAATTCGGACCATGCAGTTATCGCAATGTCGTGAGCCGTAAAATAAACAAAACATTACGGCTGCGTGGCCCGCTTTAAAGCTTGACTCACTCACTGAACGCAAAGCATAACACCAAATAAACTTTTGCTTCATTGTAGTTTCACATTAACGGCATATCCTTGTCTTGTTACAAGTATTAAAAGGTTTCGGCAGAAATCATTGAAATGTTTGCGTATTCTCAATTCTTCTTGGAGTCTGAATTTCCATGTGCAATCAGTCAGGCGTGAACGTGTCAGTCTGATTTTTTGCAGAACATGAACAGAGTTTTGAAGCAACGTTTGTCATGAAAGACGTGCAAAAACTTCTATACTCTCACTAGAAGACTTCTACTGGGGAAATGCAATTCCTTTTGAATTAAAAAGCTTTAATGCATCGGATCAGATCAGTCAGTTCGCGTAAATGGAAAGTGCCCTAAATGGAAAGTGCCCTAAATTGAAAGTGCCCTAAATTGAAAGTGTCCTAATTACGCCCCCGCGGTATTTGTGAGAAATGAGACACGCGTCTGGCTGACGGTTCACGATTGACGGGGACTTTATAAACTCTGTTTTGAGACTCTAGATAACTAGTCGCAAGGTATTTACCAAAACCATCTTACTGTACGTTTGTAAAACTGTGTTTGTTATGAATTCGAATTTGTCACGCGTTAAGGGTGCGTTTACCAATTGTTTTGGGCCGTTGTTAAGTAGAATTTAAAACGCCATAAAACTCCACCAATTTGAGTAAAATAATTAATAAATCACTCAGGAGGACCTTTGTATTTTGATGACGTCTCTAGGCAGAAAAATTCAATCATTTCATGATTTCTTTAGGATAGTGCTTTCATATTTGCATATATCATTGTCTGGGTTAGGCACAAAAGGTGTAGCATGCGTTTTACAATATACCGAAAATTGATTGTTTTATATTTTTTCCCCGTGAATTTTAACAGTTAGATGTTCATAACTTCCGTGTTTTTATTTTTTTCGGTAAACCCATGCTTGGCTCTGTGCAATGCGACTTCAGGACAATTTTTATGTGAAAAAGGATTGACTCTTCTTTGTTTCATTTTTTGTGAAACCGGAAGTATAATATTGTTACCAGGGCCCACGGGGTGCGGCCGCGTTTGGGTGGTTACAAAGCAATTTTCTTGACATACACGTAAAATAACAAAGAATTCTCGTGTACCGATGGAATTTGCGAGGGCAAAGCTCAGGCATTGGACAAGAAAATGAAATCAGTGAAATTGAAACATAGCTGCATTATCAGACATCTAATTCCAGTGAAGTCGATTTGCGACCATCTGCACCATAATCAGTCACATGTCTAACCGCCTCCAGGTTGTAATAAGCGCCGCCCTGTCGAGCGGAAGGTCGCGGATTCAATCCCCGGCCGGACCAACACTCAGGGTCTTAAAATAACTGAGTAGAAGGTGCTGCCTTTACATAATTCTCAGGCTGAGCTCGTTTGGACCTAGAGTCTGTTTCTCAGCCTGAGTTAAGCTATTAAATAAATAAAAAAAATAATAATAATAATACAGTAAACGGTTAGACCTTCACGTCTTCTCGGATAAGGACGTATAAAAATCGAAGGACTAGTGTCCCCAATTAGCTGCAAAGCTAAATACATTGACACTTAAATAAAGTCACTCACTTTACTTTAAGTCGCGTCGAGGAGAAACAACCCGATTAAACTTACGGTAATCTTACATCAAAATCTGATTCAGTTTTCTATCCTATAGCAATCAAAACCACTGCTAAATATGTCAATTCCAGAGGAATGTCTTGCTATAATATGTATTATCATCCGCAAATGTTCGTAATCCTTATAATATTCTCCATTGATCAAAAAGAAATAATTAAAAAATTCGGCAAGTAGGCTTTAGGCTTAATGGTCGCCCTAAAGGAATGGTCGCAAGTTATTAGGAACTTGCCATCGTTCGTTTCCGTATTTTAATATGTTTGACTTCTGCATTTTTCACAGACATTTCTGGCCTTAGAAATAGTTGATGAATTGTTCAAGCAAGCAACCGTGAACGACAATCTACGTTCTACGTTGTACCGGTCTTTGCTTCTTTCTAGTTAGAAATAGTGTCCAGAACACTCTGGTATCAGAATATATGAAAACGTTTTGGTCATTATTAACCGGGTAAACTTCCAGTCAAGTCCCTAGTATCGTGACGAGCCGCCGTAAAAATGGAGCTGATTTCTCTTTCGAAGGCACTGCATTTTTCTTCGCTACTTGCTTGTGAAAGTGGCTCAAAACCAAACTCTTGGAAGGACTCCTCTCACGTCTAGCTGCTCACGTGTAAGTACATTCTGGCTCCCCTCGTTATCAACAAGCTCTATCAGAGCACTTTCCAAACTTTCTTTGTCTAAATCCGAAAGAAAATTAGTTTGCACTTGACACCTGAATTCCACTGGTATCGGAATTTTCCCTCGGCCAGCGACCCTCCGCAGCTAGAATGGCTTTCTCGGTTTGATCGCTCTTTTTCGGCATTATATAAAATAAATTTGAACCATGGAAAGTAAAAAAAAACGGGTTGAAGTAGCAAAAACACAACTTCATTGTAACTTTTACAAAATGTAAAGAAACCTGGAGGAGTGGAGCTTGCTCGCCAGCGAATTGCGAATCGCGCGCGTTGCTTTTTCACTAAACCGGAAGTAAGTTTTTCCCGCCATTTGTATGAGCGCGCGCGCGCCGACACTTCATAGCAACGTCGCTGCTTAGCGACGAAATTGGTAAACGCACCCTTAATCCTGGTGAAAGAAAGGTTAAAATACGAAATTGTGCGACATTCGTAGGAACAAAGAGTGAAATTCGTTGAAATACGTTTGCATTACTTTTGCAAGGCAATTAAACGGCCTGGCCGAGAAACGACTTCACAACTCGTTTGCACGGCAGGCCGGGAAAAAACGACTTTCAAAGCCGTGTAAACGGTTTTCTAACCCGTGTACACGGATAACAAACGGCTTTGCACGCTAAACGGAAAGTCGTTATTGTACGTTTTCTGATGTAAGGTCACTTATTTTTTTTATTTTATTTTTTATTTTCACATTAGTTACAAACAAGCATTTTTGATCAGGATTACTTACACCGCCCACATCATTGCATCAATCTTTCAGTCTTTTGTGTTACCACAGTCCTTTCCCTTACTAGTAGATACATTAAGTCCTATTTACAGTCCCAATATGGCACTGGATGATAGTAACCGCGACAGGTTACACGAGAACGAGGCTGGCATTGACCCAAGCAAGATGGAGCTTAAAGGGATACCCGAGTGAAAAACACATTGGGGCTCAAAAGAATCTTCAACATGTTCTTTGTTCAGAAAATGTATTAAAATTTGATCAAACGTTTTTAGTATTAAGAACGAGCACCTCAAAGTTGGCCCCACGAAGACATGGGCGCCGCCATCTTTGTTTGCATTTACGGAAGTGACGTCACTTCGTCCCACCAGCCTTCTCACTCTCTCACTTATTAGGTGTTTTTAGGATGATAAACGCCTTAACTGTACCTCACATACATTGTAGTTCTTATACTTATTCAGAAGTCACTCGAGTCTTTTAAGCCATGTTGTTTTGCTGTTATTAAATGGCAGTTACGAGACCTTGTTGTTCGTCTGATAATTTCTCGCCTTCCCAATGCTTTTCTTCCTCCTCCCAGTCTTCTCATAATGTCGTCTTCGTCATAATTCCGGTTTCTGTAAGAATTCCTCTGCAATCTCGATGAAAATATATCCACTTTAATTCCGAGCGTGTGAAAATCATACAAAGACAAGTAGCCGCGATACGCTGGTGGGACGAAGTGACGTCACTTCCGTAAATGCAAACAAAGATGGCGGCGCCCATGTCTTCGTGGGGCCAACTTTGAGGTGCTCGTTCTTAATACTAAAATCGTTTGATCAAATTTTAATACATTTTCTGAACAAAGAACATGTTGAAGATTCTTTTGAGCCCCAATGTGTTTTTCACTCGGGTATCCCTTTAAGAGTGTTCACAAATGACACACCTTTCACTAAGTCTCAGCAACCCGTGAGAGATTTGCGAATACCTTCTTTTTCAGTAAAATGCTCCAAGCAAATAACAGTGGATTTTGTCTCAAGGAATTCGCCAGGCTGGCGTTTGATGAGATTACACCATCAATTTCTTAGCTGTGGCTTCTTTGGAAACGAAAGGAAACGGTGAGCCGTTTCCATCGTAATAGCTCTTTGAACAATCAAGAGTGGCAGAGTTCTTTCCTTTCTTCTTCAAAGAAGAAAGGGAAGTACTCTGCAGCTTTCTGTTGTTCCAGTAGCTCTCATTCTCACTGCTGTTAGACTCCATCTTGCTCGGGTCAACACCAGCATCATTCCTGTGTACATGTGACTTGTGCAGTTACTATTCCAGTACCATATTTGAACTATAAAGAGGACTATTGTTAGTACAAGTTATCGTATGTATGTGTAGCAGCCAAAGTAGCAGAAAGCTTTGAAGTTGGTTGCTGACCAAGGGAAATGGCTACTTCATTCTTGTTGATCAAGATTCGAATTTAATGGTACCCCATTAACTAGTGTTAACTAGTTTTCAATGTTTGGTTACTAAACATTTCTGTACTAGGTAACCTGAAGTGGTTTAGTAAAAATTTGACCTAATCTAATGGGACTTCACAGCTGGCGAAATTGGCTGGCTACTGGTACTTATATAGCAACGACACTGATCACACTGCTGCCTAACAACTCTTTTCTAACTAAAGAAGCTCAGGAGAGGAGAGATGGCTTGGGAATCAAGAGACTAAAGAGCACCGATGGATACGTCGTCAAGTGATTAATGAACGGTGATTGTCTGTGACTGACCATAATACATCGACTGGTCAGTAGACTGATTGACACACTGCTGTCGTTGTCTACTGTGGAAATAAATACATGTATATAGCTACATACCACAGAGTGAAAACAGCAGAAGAGTGATGTAAGGAAAGGTGGCTTCCCTGGTACTGCCAGTACTCTTTTCTCCGTCATGGTACACTCAACGTCGTCATCCTGTACAATTATGTCCTTCTTGAGTACTTTAATGGCATATACTTCATCAGTTCCTTTCCTCTCGGCAAGCATTACCTGTAAAGATAATCATGATCTTAGGGTCATCATGCAAATGCTAGCCCCACCTCAGCCACACATTCCATTCCCACAGCCAATCAGAACTCTGAATTTCTAATGAGACTTGAAACAACCATGGGGGCTGGTCAAAGCCTATATAGGCTCGGTTTCAGCCGTTGGGCTGTCGTTTCTCCAAAGCCTCCCTCCACTAACGGCTGGGCGCGCGGTCAACACACCGTGTCCGTGACGTCATCTGATTAAAATTCAATATTATTCATTTTGACAAGCAAAGCAGTTTACCGGTTCGATTCTGCGTAAACTTTCAAAACACATGCACATTGAAATCCTTTAAACTAAAACTCCTGTGAAATTAATTCTCAAGAACAAACGCCATTTAAGAGAAACCAGGCTACTTTATTTGTTACTCTTTAATATTTAAGTGCCGATCAAGACACTAAAAGCCGAAATTTACGGGGTCAGATGTTATCTCAGAACTATTATATTCGAATATTCCCGCTCAGTACTTGTATGTCTTGGAAACATAAAAAAAATGTACAAACTAGCCGAGTACATACATGTAGAGACTTGAAACGCGTAAAAAACATGGCTTACGTCAGACGTGATTTCTTCTCTTCTATAAACTCTATTAATATGGAGTCGTCCGTCTTTTCTTCTCCGATAATGGAGGCACTAATTTTTTTTGAAGTACATAAAGAATATCCGGGCTACCTGGTCTTGCATAGGTAACGTTAAATGAGAAATGACTGCACATATACCACATATTTACGACTTCGCGACATTTGAGCTGACGGTTTCCCAAGTGACTTTCCAGAGCCGGTGCGACTACTGACAAAGTGTCTTCACCCGAAAACTAACTCTCTTACTACTTCTTTGTGTGAATCCTTGAATTCTTCGAAACCAAAACTTTTCCAGAGCAAATTTAAACGCATTTCGGAACAGCAATCGAAATCCTTTGTTAATCCGGTCAGCTTTCAAAAGTTTACAATGTAAATTATGCAAATACATTCAGCGACGGAAATTTAGTGGCAAGGTTGTGATTGGCTAAAAACCGACAATGTCTCAGCTCGCGCGCCCAGCCGTGAGTGGGGAGAGGATCGCGGGCGCACCGAAACCCCCACGGCTGGAAGCCGAGCCTAATCAAAGCCAGGTCCCGGCTAATCCACAGATCGAATTGGAGGTTAAAGCGTGTTGGATTTTGCGGAGGGAGGAAAACCGGAGAACTGGAGGAAAACCGGAGAAAAACCCTCGGAGCAAGGGCGAGATACCAACAAAAACTGAACTCACATATTATGGTGCCCCGTCCGGGAATCGAACCTGGGCCATAGAGTGAGAGGCGAAGTGCTTAACCACTGCACCACCCTGGCTCCTCAGGATTGTTCTCACAATCCAAGAACTCTAACCTGGCAGGAAATCATTACTGGAAATATAGAGGCTAAATTTGAATAATTATGCAATAATTGGTTCAAGTAACTTTGTAATTCTGTTCTTTAAGTTTTTTCCCCAAGAAAGCAGATATTAATTTATACATGTAGTTTAACTAGAAGAACTAGAAGAACTAGTTTGTTTTAATGCTGTACTGCTGAGCTTGGAAACATTAACATACAACTGTAAGCGAGTTGTTGCTAATTATTGATATCACGTTACATTGTAATCGGTCTTCAGGGTCCGAAATTAACTTTTTCACGTAGGCGCCAACTGGCGACTAGCCAAAATGTTTTAGTCGCCAAATGTGTTGTTCCAGTAAATATCCAATAATACAAGAGAACCTACAGTAGCACTTTGGCAGGAAATAGATTACTGGGTGATAAAAATGCCAATCGGATATTAATAATAATAAAAAGCTGTCTAAAATAGCGCTAATCCTAAAAATACCCTATGCTTAATATTTATCGAGTATGCATAGAGAAAAAGCCATCTGAGCTGCTACAAGGCTTTTATTGCATTTTTGAATGCAACCAAGTTGTCAATCTCTCGTATTTGGTTTGGTATTTGGTTCCAAGCTACTGCACTTTGATAAGAAAATGAACGTTTACGGAAATTAGTTTTAGGTTTAGGCAATTGAAGGTCAAATTTACTGCCTCTAAGATTGTAATTATGTACTTCCGAGGTCATTTTGAATAGTTCTTCTAGGTATATTGGCACAACCTCAGGAAAGTTTTGAGTACCCCTGCGAAGAAATTTTTGGTTTACAGAGAATACTCTATCTTCTACGCTTGTTTGAAATTGTGGAAACGTGACCTTTCCTGACCCATGACCGCGTAAGTAAAAGCCTGGGTCGATGCCTCGGTAGACGTCATTTAATTAATTCAACTTTGCAACAATTTGAATAAAAACTTACAATTTTCACTAATATGACTTTTTCCTTTACTAACAGCTCATAAACTGTGTATATTATCTAAAAATCGATGTTGTTGTGATAGAAAGGTGCCATGGAGAATAATGCATTAATGAGATGACGTCGACCGAGGTATCGACCCAAGCTTTTACTTACGCGGTCATGGGTCAGGAAAAGTCACGTTTCCACGATTTCAAACAAGCGTAGAAGATAGAGTATTCTCTGTAAACCAAAAATTTCTTCGCAGGAGTACTCAAAACTTTTCTGAGATTCATACCTATGAAAATTGCAGGAAGGCTCATATGCACTTTAAACACCATTGTCCTTATTTGCTGGTTTTGTCTTTCGCATAAATTTGGCCAGTTTAGTTTCCTGAGTAGCTCTCCTGACCTAATAGAATAGTCAGCCCTAGTTATAATGCGGGCTGCTCTGTTTTGGAGCTTTTGTAATTGCTCAGTTTGCGTTTTACAGCAGTTGCCCCACACACTACAGTATTCAAAATATGGCTGAACAAGAGAGCGATATATTGATGTTAATGTATCCCGATCATCAGTCAAATTTCTAGCTTTATAGAGCATATGCAAGCCATTGGAAGCTTTTGAGATTATATTTTTGACTTGATCATCCCAATTCATTACTTCGTCAATATGCACTCCTAACAGTTTAGGCTCGAGTTCCCTTATTAATATTCATAGATCGACTATGGGACTGCGGGACTGCGGTAGCACTTGGTTATATACCTTCGCTATTATTAATTTTCATAGGTCGACTATGGGACTGCAGGAGCACTTTGTTATATGCTTTTGTTATATTAATATTCATACAGTAGATCGACTATGGGACTGCGGGACTGCAGTAGCATTTTATTATAGTCACAAAACTGAATGAATTACTCTTCGTTCTAAAAAGCTATCAATCGACATGTAGACTGACTGCGGGACCGTGGGAGCACTATTTCAAAAGTAGTAGCTTCAAAAGCGGCTGGGTATTCTATACTATTGCTCCACACAGACCTCTGTCTTGATAATTTTCACTGTCATGCTCAACCTCATCCAATAATTGCTTATTCCACTGGTTCCTACCAGGGATCCCATCGATCAGGAAAATACAAATTTCCACACTTTTAACTGGCTGAACAACATTTATATTGTACCATTACAGTATATCCCATAATGTTATGCAAATGTTATTGGTATATTTTCAGTACTTATTTTTTACACATACAAAATAATGTGGTCCTCCTTGTAATTAAAAAATTGAAACAAATGTAAAACATGATTTAGATTAACATTAATTAAATATTAAATAGCTAAACATTGTCTATTCATGCATGCATGACTGTAATTATAGGGCGTATGTAGTATTTGTTCTGGAAAATCGTAATCCAGGTTTAAAAATCCGATTAACGATTTTTTTTGGGGTAATACAAAAACGGATTTTGAATCCAAGAAATCCATCTCAGAGAAAGATTTCATGGATTACCGTAAAGATTCGGGCGCTTATTTAATTTTTGAGGGTCGAGGGGGGGCGCTTATTCGAGAGGGGGCGCTTATTCGGGAGAGGGCACTTATTTCATTTTTGAAAGATTTGAAAGAGAGATCCCCCGATTGAAAGAACTTTGCGCACACATGGAATCCAAAGTAAAAACACTAAGAAAAACAACCAGCTTGCAATGTACCCGAATGACTTTGTACCGATAACACATGTTTCTTATTATCGAGAGAGGGGGAGGGGCGCTTATTTCAGAAAATGCAGTGGAAAGGGGGGCGCTTATTCGAGAGGGGCACTTATTTGAAGGAGGGCGCTTAATCGAATCTTTACGGTAATCCTAATCAGGATTTCTTGGATTTGTAATGTTGGCTTGCTTTTTGGGGGGAAATCCAAAAATGGATCAGTAAAAAGTTCTAATGTCTGGTTTTGATTGACAAGACTAATAAATTATTATTGATACTCAAAACCAGACAGTTGCTATTAACAACAAATCCCCTTTTGGATTTTCGTTTTTTTATCCATGAAATCCAGATGAGAGCAATCACTTCGATTTCTTATCTGAAAACATATTAAAACTCAAATTATTTCTGAAATGCTATAAAATCAGATTGGACCATGGGTCAGTTCTGCTTGTTTGCCTATTTATTCTAGAGACTGTTTACATCATGCAATTATTTTATGGTTTGTCTTTAGGCAATATATGCCATATTTCCGACTACCACTCTACCCCTTCGAATGGGCCAGAGAGAGAAATGCCCAGCAAATCCCATCTCTTCAAGAGAAGTCTTGTAAAGCTCAGCATTGGTTTGACTGGCTTAGTCAAGACTTCCTGCATGTAGTTGTGCAGTATATTTGAGTATCAAACACTGAAACAGTCCACAAATCACAACCAAAATCACTCACCTACAAAAATGTAAAGGCTAACCTCAGTGTGATGTGAATTGGTAAGAAGAGCATTTCAACAATACAACACTGCAATCCGATGGCACTCAGACGCAGGTTAAATACATTTTCTTTTAGTTTCTGTGGATTATTTAGCAGAAACCGAAGCAAAACTGTCACTCCTCACTGCTAGTGAAAATGGTTGCCATGAGACATGTCGCATGACATGGCGGCCAACTGCACGTGTGTGTTCACATGCACAGTGCAATCTGATTGGTTGATGGCGAAATTGCTTGACACCAAAAATAAAGTCAGGAAGGAAGGAACACTTGGAAAACACAACTCAGGCCTGCCCACAGGCAGCCCGAGTTATTAACAAAGTCATTAATAATTCATGAATGGAAAAACAAAGGAAATAAATGGATGATGAGTGATCGGTAAATCTAATACAGATTATGCCCTGATTTGCATAAACTTTTGCTTTGATTTTCTTGGCCAAAATAGGTGGTACACATCACCAAAATAACTGAAAAACACAACTATAGACATTATTTTGATAAGCCATAATTTATACAGAATTTGTGCCCATGCTTTATCGGATTTACAAACTCTCGCTTCCAGCTTGAACTCGTTTGTAAATCCAAGAAAGCACAGCTACAAATGTACTCATTTTCATATGGACACGATGATTGTGATGGGTTGAGCAGCACACACTATATAACGTACATGTACATGTACATGTATACATACACGTACAAGTACACCTATTCGCCTTTGTACCCCTGGATCATGCCACTGATCTTGAGCACTCTCAAGTTTGCCAGTGAAGTTGATGCAAGTGTTAACAACTTACCGACCACATATCAACCAGTTACCGACCACTTACCAACAAAGTTTTACCTTGTTTATACTTGTAGAAGGCAACATAATAAACTAATGCATTTTCAGTTTCTTCTTAATAACATTAACAATGATAACAATAGCAACACTGATAATGATATCCATAATAAGTTCTATTACCTTTCCAAAGCTGCCTTTGCCTAAAACTTTGAGAAAGTGAAAATCCTCTGGCCTGAATTTCTTGCTGTTTGGGTCAGAGGCAGCTAAATCTTTCTTAGCCTGATACCTCCTTTCTTCCTCTTCCAGCTGTCCCTTCAGATACTGAGAAAAAAACAAGTGACACAGCTCATGAGATCATTTTTGATAGCACATAGAATATGCCTCAGAGTTACAGTATAATTATGTACTAATGTTCTATAATACATGTACCTCTTATTAACCAAGTGTGAAGTCCATACCTACATGTAAGTTATGGACCAAGTATTTCCCCCTTTTTTATGGCCCAAGTGCGAAGCATGCAGGCCATAAAAGGGGGACAACAAGGATCCATAACTTATGGTAGCGTCGCACTGAGCGCACAAGATTAATAAGTAATAGAGAACAAGAGGATGCATGCAGCCTGAACTCCAGCTTTTTTGGAAAGGTCTAGCTCGCACGATCTCATATGCCTGTGTGTTCGACCTGTGTCGACTAGTAACAGAATATTAATCCATAACTAAACTGGATATAATTATATTAAATTTTGTTACACGAGTCACTATCTGTGTTAAATGATAAGCATGATGATCTCACGCTTGCTCTGTAGTTGTAAGGCTCAAAACAAATCATGACAAAATCCTCTTCATTTTGGTGTCAATTTATGTTGTCTGGAGGTGGACTCCCTGTGGTCTATGGTCCCCAGGGTCCTCACAGTCTGCATTTCATCCCCAGTCTGTGTTTTATGCCATGTAGTCTGCTGTCTGCAGATCATACTGAGCATGACCTGGACTGTAAACCTACATGTAGACACAATAGCGCTCCAAGTTGAATACAGCTGTAGACCGCTGTTTTGTCCTTCTAAGGACTCGTCGGCTTGGCATACAGTTGTAGCAAGTATAAATAAGCCTCAGTGAAACTTCATCAACCTATATACATGTACTGCTCTGACCCTTAGTGAAAAGTTTGGGCTACTGCCCAATCATGGCAGAGAGCCAAAAACCAAAATGTTCTCCACTATCGGTTAGTTTTGTGACAGGCAAATAGGGATGGCCAGACCATTTTCTGCCACGAGTGGCCCAATAGGGAGGACAAAACAACTGTCCACGGCTGTATTCTAGATAGGTAGAGCACTGTCATGTTAGGTCTAGCTAACCGTGCTTGTGTTGTTGGATTTGCTGACACTGTTCACTGTGTATTCAGTTTGTAATGTACATGTACATGTAACACAGTCTCACTTCTGGTTTCTGTCCAATGTAAACATTAACCCTAAAATTGAACACATTGTATTGAAAGCCTTTCAAAAAAGGAAAAACTGCAGAAAAATTGCCAGTAAATTTGAGTGAAACAAAGACCACATGCTCAAGACTGACAAATGTATCACTCAAGTCTTGTGTGAGTACTGAACTGAATTAATGAATTCAAAGCAAGTACAATAAATTGAACCGACGAGGAACAAAGAAAAACACAAAAACATGCACCTGCCTTGAAATTATGCAAGTACCTTAAACTTTCTTTGAAGTTCCGACACAGCCTGGCCAACATCCTCATTAATGGGAATGTTGTAATATTCTCCTTCCTCTTGACTTAGCAGCTTGAACCAACCTTCAACACCATTCTTGAGCAACTCAGACACACCAAAAGAAAGCGACCCCATGAAGTCATTACGTGACGTCCTATCCCAGTCCCATACCTCCACAGACAATCTACGGTCCTTGTCCTTGGCTTCGATTTTGCTATTGATGAAGAAATATTGGATTTTGGTAAAATAAATAAAGGAATTCAGACTGAAATATTTCGTACATGTACAATTATCATGTAGGAATAAACCAGGGAAACAGGAAAATGCAGCAAGTGTGGCATACAATTTCTGACCTACAGTACATGTACTGTATAACCATATAACTCATTCAGTATCAGTATTAATTCAATGTGCCTCAAACGTTACAGCATAAAAGCTCTCCTCGTACCAACAAATCCAATGTTTTTTTCTTCGTTTGTTTAATCTTAAAGTGCATATGAACCTTAATGCAATTTTTATAGCTAATAATGAATCTCCGAAAGGTTTTGAGTACTTCTGCAAAGAAATTTCTGGTTTACAGAGAATACTCTATCTTCTGCGCTTGTTTGCAATAGTGGAAACGTAACCTTTCCTGACTCATTTCCACGTAAGTAAAAGCCTGGGTCGATTCCCAAGGTGACATCGTTTAATTAATTCGACATTACAATATTTTTTTTTTTTTTTTTTACAATTTTCACTAATATGACTTTTTTCCTTTACTAACAACTCATAAACTGTATATTATTTAAAAATCAATGTTTTTGTGATAGAAAGGCACCATGGATAATAATGCATTAATGAGATGACGTCACCTCGGGAATCGACCTAGGCTTTTACTTACGCGGTCATGGATCAAGAAAGGTCACGTTTCCATGATTTCAAACAAGCGTAGAAGATAGAGTACCGTAAACACCCGTAGACAAGCCGCACCTTTTCACCCAAAATTTTCGTTCAAAATCGGGGGTGCGGCTTATCTACGGGAACACCTAGAAAGGAGACCCAACATTAACATATATTTACATATCCTGAACCTGTATGACGTTTTAAGTTACAAGCGAAAGCTGAAGAGCAAATTATATCAAACTCAAAATAGGTTACATTAATAGATGTATTCAAATTATCATGTACACTGTAGTTGTATTGTATTTGTATTTTGTCTTTGAAAAGCCTTTTTAAGGAAAGATGAATAAAGTATGAAGTATGAAGTATTATGCGACGGTGCGTATATTACAATCAGGTTCAAATCGCATCCGATCGTGTAATATAGCAATTTAAGCATAATCATTGAAAAAAAAACACAGTTTGAAAGAATTAAAGCAAAAACTCTTCTAAGACCCACCTTAGACCTAATATATTAGAATTTCGTAAATATTTAAATGCGATTCAGCTTATTTACCTTCCAAAACACGTTGATTCGCAGCGCTTGTCAAAGCAGGGATCTAAACAACCAGGCATTCTTCACAATTTTACACGTGGGAGATTGGCACTAGTTAATGAAAATCGAAGATGGCGGACCTCAGACCTACATTGTACTTGTGCAAGTATAGTTTCGCCAGAAAACCTTTCTTGCTCTAGCGATTAAAGGAAAGCGGTTCCTTGGAATCGTTGTTAGTTAATGGGAGAATAAAAGCGGAAGAATTCTGGAGTGATTTAAAGACTGCAGGTTAAAGTATACAAAAGAAATGACAAGGCAAGTTGAACCATATTCGATCAAATTAAAGTTGCGATTATGTATTTATGACAATCTGATGAAGTTTTGCTTAAAGTACGAGCGTTTATGAACTCCAACAAAAGATTATTCTTATTTTTGGAAGAAGTTCAAGTACAAGCGTTTATGAACTCGGACAAAAGATTTTCTAATTATTTTTCGTATTTTTCAAAAAGTTTTTTTCCTAATTCAAGCTTCAAAACTTGGGGTGCGGCTTATCTACGGGTGCGGCTTATACACGGGTGTTTACGGTATTCCCTGTAAACCAAAAATTTATTCGCAGAAGTACTCAAAATGTTTCGGAGGTTAATAGTTATGAAAATTGCACGAAGGCTCATATGCACTTCAATGAATTTTTGGCAAGAAAACGAAGTTGATGCCAATTGAAAATTTCACATTGTGAGATATTTTGATGTTTGTTTCTGGAAGAACATGTTTAGAGAAGTTCAAAACTGAACATCAAAAGATGTTTTTTTAGTTTGGAATTTCTACCATTTTGTTACATGTAATAAAAATAGCATGAAATGGCAGAATTTCCAAAATTCCCACTGATTTTAGGGTCATTTATGTCTTGGTAATATAAAGAAATGATACACATCCCACAAGAAACGAATGGCTCAGCTAAAAGTACCCTATTTCCTCTATTAAGCAGGCACAGCACTTATTTCAAATTTCCTATTCAAGGGGGGTGCCTAATTGAGGGGGCTCAATCATGGTTTCTGGTAAACCACCACCCACCCCTCCCCCTGTTTCATCCTAAATTTAATGGTTAATCATTAATTACACATGTATACCCAAGGGAGGGGTGGGTGGATAGTTTCCTAGAAACCGTGACTGATTATCCCAATGACTAACAGTGACCAAGAACTCCAACACACAATGATAAAATACAAACATCAAACTTACAACTCAAAAGACTCATTGTAAACAGGGTTGAGTGATTTTTTGATGGTCTTTGTCTTCTTCTTGCTACTGCTCTCTGGGTCTGGAAGGAGTTTGACTTTGACATATGGGTCCGAAAGCCCATTGACATCCATGGGAATAAGGTTCTTTGCCTCTCGCACTAAAACCAAAACATAAAATCAGGAAGGTTTAATGAAACACTCAGATTGTAACCAAGTACTTACAAACCTCATTAATAGTTAAGTAGGCAGCCAGCCACTCATGTGTACTGCCTGATGTCATGTGATGGCCTATGTAAACCCCATACAGTGGTTGTTTTTTGCTGTAATGTCCGCAACAGACATTTAGATATTAATTAAAAAAGAGTAATGATAGGGAATTATATTTTTTTTAATTGAAAATAGAGAGGCCCACCTAAGGTGTGCTATGTATAAATTTAAGCAGCACAGCTATTTTAAATTAAGTTTGGAAAGCATTTGTAATCTGATTTTTGGTCTCTGAATGTAATGTCTGCAATGTGGAATTGCCCATAAGCATAAATATAACTTTATTTACCCATGTGACACTAATGAGCTTTAAGGGCTCGTTTCAAAAACGTATGTGGAAACGAGGCCAAACCCAACACATTCATCTTTTGATTTGAGACATTCGGATCAGAGCCTTTAAGATTGAGATCTACCATAATAGTCTGTTGTATGTAACAGGGTGTACAATATACAATGTGCACCAGGTGTGATTCTCAGAGTGATATCAAATGAATACATGCATGACTTTCCAAAATTAAGGAAATACATTTAGGAGTTCCTTGAAATAGACCAATTTAGTTTGTACATGTATTTGTTGTCCCAATTCAGTCATGTCACAGCTAGCTCTCTAGAGGATTCAGTGCTTTGTTGTCAGGTGACCTGAATTGGGACAACAAAATAATTAATGTACTTTCAAGCTAAAATCAGTCAATTCACTGGAACTCTTTAAAGTGCCACTACAATGAAATTTGACCATTAATTTTCTTTTGCCACTTGATTGTATTCCATAAGGGAAAACGGTGGCAGAATTATGCACATCAGTGAAAAAAGTTTCCAAAGGGGCAAATTAGACCACATATTATTCAGAGAGTTTACTGTCAAAATCATGTCCACAATTAAGTGCGTTCTTGTGTGCCTGCAATTTTCAACAAGCAGTTAGCTGGTGTGATGTCATACGTGCAATGGATCGTTCTCAAGTTGCTTCAAACCCATGCATTTCTTCTTATAATCCATGGCTACAAACTCACACTGTGAATTTTGCTGTGGTTTAGTAAATAATGACAGAGAATCTGGATCAGATTCTTCAAAACGTCTAGTAATGTCTTAGTTTCCGTTTAGATTTATTGCCAGATATGTACATGTACATGCATATAAACGAATTACAGGAAATAGACCAGCTGGCATTACTTAGTTTAAAGCTGGATGAATAATAATTTTATGCTAAACAATTCGCTTGGGAAGTGGCCTGCTGGCAGAGACTTCTCATCTTTTTTGGGGCCACCATGCATGAAATAATATTGGTCGTTTCTTCACATTAATAGACTGATTAATTCTGACTTAGCAGTAAAGTATTGAAGGCACACTATATTGCTAGGTTTATCTGTTTATAGGAAACAGCAATAAATTATGACAAACGTAACATTACTATAATTATTGTATGTTCTCAACAAACTTAGCTGCTTATTTTTTGGCTAATAATACTACATTCTGTCAGTTGTTTTTCTTTCAAACTGTTATATTGGACTCTAGTACGATCTTACTGGCTATTCCCCTTGATACAAACAATTCGGTAGGAACTTCTGTCCTCAAAATGATCAAAACATACCACAAAACATCCAGATTCCATTTTCATGATAAGCCTAATTTGGCTTTTTGATCAACCATGAAGCTTCTATAATTATGTTTAAATAAAATATAAATTTTATAGTTGTGAATCAATCATACTTGTTGATCCCGCTGAGCTCCAGAGTTAGTCCCACGTGTATTTATATTTATAAGCAATACTGATTTGTAGCACAATCACCATGTACATTTGTGTCAGACTGTAACATACATGTAGGGCTTTTTCATGAATTATTTTCAAGTACATGTACACCCAAACTACTACTATTGCTAAGATATGAGGTAGTTATCACAACTGAAACATTTTAAAATAGTTTTGAATATTTATTAGGTATTAATAGCTTATTTATAGAACACCCATAATCCTTTGCGGGAGTGGAATTTTGACTATATCACTACTTAAGGTTATCGTATACATGTACCTTCAGGGTACTGTTCCAGATAAAATTAAGTAGCATCTCGAATATTCATCGTATTTTGATAAATTATACCTCATTTTAGGGTCATTCCACTGTATTTTGGACATGAAAACCAGTTTTTTAAATGTTTTCCAACAGACCTAAAGTGTTCATATAATTGTAGCTAAGTGATGATAGTTTATTTTAAAATATGACCTTTTTTGGTTGCAGGTCGACATTGATGCATAAATTATAATCAATTACAATAAAAGCCAAAATGGCCGTTGCGGAGGGGACAAATCAATCACTTATTTATAAATTAAACAAAAAACTGAAAACTTTCAAAACTTATCAGGACATAAACTATTCCTTGTTCCTTTTAAAAAGCAGTTGTTACATTCTGACTCTTTGGTCAGAGTCACATGGTAGACATTGTCCATTTGGTAAATGTCCCGTCCGCAACATTTTCACACCTTAAAGTTTATGTTATTAGTGGTCAAATAGTCATATTAGGTACACAGTATGATAACTTCTGATTTATACCTGGAGGTATATTGTGCTGTATTGTAAAGTTCCTGGGCTCTCCATTTAAAGGTTTAAATAAGTTCTATTTTATGTTGCAGAGGGGACATTTCTGTTGCGGAGGAGACATGTTTTAAGAGGTGAATCTAAATTATATTCAAATATTATAGTGTTTCTGTATTATAGTGTTTCTGTATTCATGTCTAATTATAGTAAGTAACCCAAGACACATTTAAAAGTTAACAATAAACCAGGCCTTTCATTTAAATTAGAACTACATGTAGTAAAACAACAGGTAGTCCAGTTTAATTTGTATGAGTCTGCTTGTGCTAAATATAAATTACAGCAACTCAACTGAAAAATATTTTTATATGTATGAAACTTTTCACCATCATTTCATAGATTTTTAATACATTTTTCCCATTTGCTGTCACTTTTCTCTTTTTCCCATTTGCTGTTGCTTTTCTCCTCTCTGCTAATACATCTGCTGACAGCTTTTTTACAACATGATTTTAATATATGGCTTTGCATAATTCAAGTAATTTCCTGTCATTTATTTTATTTAACTTGTACATAATTTAACAGTACTTAATATACTTGCAAAGAATGCTGGTAAAACCTGTACTGAGCATGTGTAGTAGGAAGCAATGAATTGTGGGTAATTACAATGACATGTACTCTGATTTAATATGGCTTCTCTGTAGGGTTATTTTGATGTTCCTTGCTTTGTTGGTGAATTACTACATGTATGTCCTCTATAAATACAGAAAGGAGTAGAATTAAATTAAATTAAATAATATAATAATGTATAAGTGTGGACAAAATGTCCCCTCCGCAACATCCCCTCCGCAACAGGCCACAGTCTAAATGAAACCAGTTTTGATAAGAATATAGCAAATGCAGCTGCACTTTTTTACCATTAATCTAAAGTAGATGAAGTACTCTTTGGCACAAAAAATATATACTTTAAAATTCATTGCAGAATCAGAGAAAATTTCACTTAAACCTGGTAAATGAAGAATAACAAATTCTCTGAGTCCCATCCGCAACAGTAACTTATCTTATTACAATCTGCCATCAGTACTATGCAGAGAGAATAACAACATTATAGTACATAGATATAATGGATATCCACAATATAAAGGCAAAATTGATCAGCTCTAATTATTTTACATCAAGCTACAAATGTACATGTATGGCATGAAAACTGCTTCTGAATGTCCCCTCCGCAACATACATAATACCGTGGAATGACCCTTTAAAGCTTATAGAATTGGCTTCAACGATATACCTAAGGTTTGTAATTTTGATAAAAGTGCAATTTAATGCATTTGAGATCTGTTCGCTTTTCTGGACTCCCACAGACCTTGTTTACGAAACTGTGTCGGCGATTGTGGAAATTCAAAGCCGTTCTGAAGATATTTCGGTCTTCGTGAAACTGCTAATGCGCAATCCAAGTATAGGTGCAGGACTCGCTCTCAGCGCCTCTCTTTTAAAAATTATAAAAATCGCAGTCAAAGTTTTTTAGCTGATATAATTGCTAACAATCTGTGAAAATGTGAAGTAATTTGCACAAATTCGCGTCAAGTTGGAGCTTTTTTCAAACTACATGTATGTTTAGAATGAAAATAGAAAGTCAAGAAAACGCTCTGAAAATTTTTAGCCGGCCGGCGAGACTGATTCTGGTGCCCCGCCTCTTTCACAGCAATCAAACACCGTCTATATAAAGCAGCCAATGATGTCCAATCAGTGACTGGGAAATGTCACTATGAAAGCTGCCAACACAATAAAAGGTCTTCGCGCTCAGTTGAGTTAGTTTCGCGTTTTCAATCACTCTTCATTATGGGCAAAACCAAGAATAAACCGGTCAAACGGCAAAGGATAAACCAGCTAAAGACAAGAAGAAGGCAAAACCAAAGCAGACCAAATGGACACGGAAGACGAAAGAAAAGCACAAGGACAGATAAATTACCCGAAGAATCAGCCCATGAATATAATTATGCTCCGGAAAATGTCAGAGATTGGGCATGTTGTTGTAGAAATACTTAAGAGGAATCAAGCGACCTAATGTACAACAAAATAGTTTAGCCATTGGTAATAAGAATATATAATTTCGAACATTTCTTTGATTTATGTGAGAAAAGATTCGATAGAATGCTGACAACAAGCCACAGTGCAGAGCGAACTCCGAACTGAACGGTAAACAATGACTCCCGTGCTTAGCTACTAGTTTTCTCCCCCAACAGTATTTTTTGCCTGTCACTGACCGCCTTACTTACACTCCTACGCCCAACATTTACTAATTTCAAAAGCGAATTTTTAGCTATAGATTTGACAACATTCTTACCAAAAGCTAGAGTCTTAAATGCAGAATATGCAGCTCTGCTGTCTTTAGAAGCACTCTTTTTGGCATGTCCTATGCCTTCCAAAATAATGGCCATGAGAGCCCGAAGTGCAGTAGTTTCTTTTACTTCCTCGGGAGTTTTAATTATGCCTTTTTTGTTAGAATTTTTCTTGTCCGTGGGCTGGTTGAAATTATTTTTTCCCCCGCTGTTTTTGGCAGGGCTTGAACTGTTTTTTAAGCGCACGTGTCTTGGCCATCCTATTTTTGAAAGAAGGTGTGTCACAACACATATTTCTTTCGGCATTTGCGGATCTCGGCGCATTTCTCCTCTCTTTTTTCCGCAATCGCTTTACCCTTTCCTGTGTTTGTTGCTGCATTTTCTCTCTTTTTTTCCTCAGCTGTGTCCTTTTCCTTGTTTTCGCTTTCAAGAATTGGCTTTCAGTTGCTCAGATCTCCGCGTCACACTTCAGTTTGTCTTTAATGCTCCGTTCCATGCTTTTGTACTTGGGCAATTTTACACTCACGATTTTGTTCATAGTACTTTTTGTCTGCCTCTTTCTTTTTCTCTATGTTTTGTTCCCTCCACTTCTTCATCTTTTCAGCATTTGAAGAGCTTTTCTTCTAATTGAAGGGGTCCGTGCAAGAACAACGCAAGTGACTTTTGATCAAGTTCTAAATTCTCTCTTAGAAAACAAAGAATATCAAGAAGAATTTGGAATTTGATCAGAAGTCACTTACGTTGTTCTTGCACGGACCCCTTCAATTATCCATCTCAAAATAACACTAGACTGCTTTTGATACGTATGGAATCTAGTGTAATGCAAGGCCGTGACATATCAAACTTCAGGCCTCATACTTTCTGTTTAAGACCCTTATTATTCATAGAAACCCCCCAAATATTGGGAGGAGAGGTTACACAGGATCCTTCGATGCTACTTGTGTGTTTCGAAGCAGTTTCTCAATTTGGAACGTTGTTTGTGTAGCTTTCTGCTCCAAAGTTCCGTGGTAATTTGATCGTTACACTTGGATAAACATGAAGCCTGACTGAAAATATATTTCTGATTCAGCTTTTTTAGAATATTTTTGTTTTTATCAAATTAATATAAAGCTGTAAAACATAGGGGGATTTGGACTTCAATAACTGAACTGTGCTGTGGCGGTATTACAAATGGTGAATGTCAACTACCGTATTTTATCACGTATAAGCCGCACCTTTTTTGACTTTCAGATTTTGAAAGTATCAAAATTGCCACAAAGTTGGGGGTGCGGCTTATATGCGAGTGTTTTCAGAAAACTTTTTTGCAATGACCGTAAACAAAGCCACATGAACAATAGAAATGGCACATTCAATTCACAGAACACGAGTGTCGGAAGATTTCTACTCAAACTCATCTCCTTCGCTTTCCAAAGAAAACTAGCTGTCCAGTTGGCTGTCATCTTCTCTGATAACCCCTCGAATGGTTCCTAGTTTTGTTAAAGGCCTTAATTGGTCAAGGAAGCCTTCAAATTTTCAAATAAAGTATAATTCTCATCGAGTTCATGTTAAACTTCGGATCTCACGCTCGATCTCGGGCGTTTGAGAAAACTCTCGCCCCAAGCCTCCTCGAAAATCCAAGATGGCGGACCACGGACTCAGACACATGCTCATGCAGTTTCGCCAGAAAATCTTACTTTCTTGTGCGCTTAAAGGAATGAAGTTCCTTAAATATGTTGTTGGTTAATGGGGGAACAACAGCAGAAGAATTCTGAAGTGATTTAAAGACAGCAGGTAACTTAAAATATACACAAGAAAGGACAAGGAAAGTTGTAACCAATTCGTTGTTGTGATATGACGATCTCTTATGAAGAGTTTTGCTTCAATTACGGGCATTTATGAACTCGAACACAAGACTACTCTTACTGAATTTTGTGGTGTGGCTTTTAATACACAAAGTTTTTCCTTAAACCTTTCGGGAAAAACAAGCTTCTGTTTATCAGGCTGAAGTTAAGGGTGCAGCTTATATGTGAGGTGCGGCTTGTACGTGATAAAATTAAAATACGGTACAAGCTGAAATACAGACTTTATTGTGGGTAAATAGGTTTAAACTTTACTGCATTAAGATACATGTACATGTACATAACAAGATTATTTCCGAACTAGAAAATCCTTTATTTCTCAATCGCAGTGAATAATTTCGGAAAAATTCCTTTACATGATGCTGAATATGCCCATGAACTATTGTTCAGATGAGTTAACTTTTATCCTATTCAATAATAGAATACAATCAAATTCTTAAAATGTTGTCAGTTTGAGGACTAAATGGGAGGTTTTTACATGTACTTTATTTATGCAAATGAGTTGTTACGCGTTACATGCATAATTTCATAACTTTTTGCTGTATTCCCAAGATTTTTTTCGTACTTAAATAACTTTAGTTGCCAATACTTCAATGCATTAAACTAAAATCATTTTTTGCAGCAAAATACAAAGTTTGGATGCAATCTGTCATTTCCTTGCGAAGATTTTGGTAAATATATTTCAACAACCTTAAATGTACATGGTGATTGTGCTACAAGTCTACTATTATATTTGAATAATATTGCTTTTTCCTGTTTCTAATGACTTTGAGTATAGTCTTGATCACGAGGTGTGAATATTACCTAATAGCATCTATAGGCCAGCCCTTCTGAACAAAACACCATCACCCATGACTAATGACTGCCCTCGTTGACCCCATTAACCTTACATCCTTTATCCTCACCTTTCATTTAAATAACAACATCCTTGCAATACCAGTTTATTTTTAAAATCACAATATACAAATTTTGTATATATCCAAACTTCACGTTCATCGATTACTATTAATACTACGTTACCAGCTACAGTAAGAAGAAAATGTAATAATTATTTCTATGGATTAAACCTATTCTGATTACTCTCACAGCCTCAGGGCATTTTATTTTAAAATGATTTTTTTTTTTGAATACCCAAATTACAGAACAGTAATACAAACCTTTCTAATATTCAAATTCTAGTTTTAACTCTGGGATAAACATCCCCTTATAAAATCTTACATGTAGGTCATAGAATTTAATTTCCTGTACAAAGCAGAAACTATATTTTTTCACAAAAATGTCTGTGAAAACCATTGTAAACTTTGAATTCATTTTAGTCTTACAATTTTGCAAATGCTTTAGGTTTTGTACATTACAATGTAAGTGTGTTTGTTTTTCTTAGTAGGAGAGCCAGTGTAAATATTGTAAAATCTCTACAAAGCAGAGAAAGAAATGATATCAATTGAAGTTGATTTTCTTTTTAATGATCCAAAGAAACTGGCAATTAAGCAAACAAGTGTGTGACTGTATAGTACATGGTACAATACATGTACATCATCATACCAGAATAAGAACATTGCTAGTCTAGGCAGCCCACTAGAAAAAGCAAAAATAAATATAATCCCATATTTCAGCTACTTGACCTCAAAACTGATAAATTATGTACATAAAAGTCAACTACCACAACAGCAACTAATAAATTTTGTCTGAATCTAAAAGTACTACCAAAGTTAATTATGTACAGTGTAAGATGTGTGTATTATAATAGTAAGAACGCTACAATCTATTCCGTACAGTTATACAGTTTTTTTAGCTACATGTACATGTACAATGTAGCAGTGCGCTTTGACTGTGCTCTCATCGGTGAAAATACATGTAGTGTCTACACACTGTTCTTGAGCAGCATTATAAACATTTGTGGGAACTGAAATGGCTGTGTTTACTTCTCAGACTAACTAAAATTTTATTCCAATCATCGCTGCGCCATTAATTTTGATTAAAGAAACAGACCTCTGGTGGTAATTTGTTTTTAATTTTGCAGAAGTTGGTTTTCACAAAATATACACTTTTATGATTGAAATAAAGCCCACTAAATTGGCTTAATTATTGAGTGGCCACGTTGGCCTATTGATAAATTCTCGAACGGCCTGGACGAAGCGAACAATATTATAATTATCGGCCGTTTCTGTGGGTATTAATTTTGCTTTCACATCTAAACATGCTCTACATTAATCCTTCCAAAATATTCCTAAGATTAGTTGCATTTGCTAGGTTTCGTGTTGACTAAAATATACATTCGCTTTTCGCTCAGAGTTTGCTGGTTTGTGCTCAGAGTTCCTTTTCCAGGGTTTGCAATATACAAATTTTGTATATCCAAACTTCACATTCATGGATTACTATTAACACTGTGTTACCAGCTACAGTAAGAAGAAAACGTAATAATTATTTCTATGGATTAAACTTATTCTGATTACTCTCACAGCCTCAGGGCATTTCATCGCTACACCATTCGATTAAACATATACGATTAAAGAAACAGACCTCTGGTGGTAATTTGTTTTTAATTTTGCAGAAGTTGGTTTTCACAAAATATACACTTTTATGATTGAAATAAAGCCCACTAAATTGGCTTAATTATCGAGTGGCCACTTTGGCTTATTGATAAATTCTCGAACGGCCTGGACGAAGCGAACAATATTATAATTATCGGCCATTTCTGTGGGTATTAATTTTGCTTTCACATCTAAACATGCTCTACATCAGTCCTTCCAAAATATTCCTAAGATTAGTTGCATTTGCTAGGTTTTGTGTTGACTAAAATATACATTCGCTTTTCGCTCAGAGTTTGCTGGTTTGCACTCAGAGTTCTGTTTGCAGGGTTCGCTCGGGTTTGCTCAGAGTTTGCAGGGTTCGCTTAGAGATTCCAGGGTTCGCTTGAGTGAACACTAGCGAACCCAACGAACCTGAGCAACCATATCAGAGTTCGCTTGAAGTGAACCCTATGTTCACTTTGCGTTCACTAAAGCGAACCCAAGCGAACATTTAACTGGAGGTAAGTTCTGGCTGGTACTGTGGACCAAATATAAATTTATAAACAAAGGAACAAGTTAAATACTGTTTCTTCAAATACAGAGAGAGTAATTTAAGAATTAATATTACCCTGTATTTCAAATATCATTGGACATGAAAAAGTTTTTAAATCCGTAAAGAACCATAATATTATTAAAAGGTTGGGAACATAATTTTTCAACCTGACAATTTAGAAGTTAATTTTTTAACGTTTTGAAAAATACTAGAAACTATAATTATTTTGTATATATACACGTATACATTATATAGTTTTATATGTAAATCTACATTGTACATGTCCCAGCTAACGGCTGTTCAACAATATGTAAAAAAATATTACCTTAGTTAAGTTAGCATAATTGTATGGGTTTCAAAGGATTTAGAAAACTCATAACACTTTTTCCAATACTCATGAATAAGTAATTCAGCTTATTACATTGCAACCTGTGTGTTCTTTAATCAACAAGCTCATATCAGATGGATTAATCAAAATTCTTATTTGTGTGCTGACCCAAATAACTGTGCTGACTTCCACGAGTTCAGCCACTCTTCATTGAAGCTCTCCCTTTAGCTAGATACTATCAATTCACCACTATGCTCAGTAGAACTAATTCCTACAGTATTAAACCCAACAAGATATTTTGGGAGAAACTAAATCTCAATTCGATCTGTGAATTAGCCAGGTCCTGACTTTCATCAGCCCCTATGGTTATTTCAGATCCCGTTAAAATTCAGAGAACTGTTCAAAAACCTGAGCCTGAAATAATGGTGTGATGCACTTGAGTGCTTTGCCAGCATCCACTATTTACTGTAGATATGTAGATTTAGATAACGAAAAGGTCTAATACAAAGGAACTATAGGAGAATAATAAAAATGTCAAAGTGGATTATGATGGGCTGCCAGATGCCAAATTCAGTTTGAATTTCATTTCATTGGCTTGTGACGAAGTCTTGGATGAAGTTGTTTATGTTTAATTAATGTATGTTAAGTCCACAAGCACATAATTTTTATTGACTAACTACTTCACAGAACTACTGATGCATGTGATTAAAGTTGGGTTTACTCTTTCAGCTAAGGATTAAAGAAGCATAAGCTAGTATCAATATTAACAAATAGTTAGAGCATCCGGGAACAATAGGATACAACATGGAATTCTAAGATACTTTTGGGGTATTTTGTGTAATTAGTTTGTTGATGTTATTTTTAGCTTTAAAAGGCAACCAATCACGATTAAGCTTTTTGACAATGTCAAAGTTAAGAATATGGCAAATACACTTTTGAACTGTTAAATAGATGTATCTATCTTGATATTTATCAAGCCCACCCAAATTAAAATAAACTGGGAGCCATAAATTCAAGGTTTGACTTGAAGATCTTTTAATATGTGTATCATATCATTAGTCTGGTGTATCTGGACTCAAACGTGTATTTTAAGTCCCAGGAAATACTGCAATAAGTTAGCGTGAAATGTCTTTTATAAATATTAATTACTGTGAAATTACCATTTTGATATAAATACTCTTGTCGGGCTCGACGTATATTGTTATGAATGAAAAATGGCAGTACCATTTCTTTCTATACTGGGAGGTTTCTGTCAAGCTGACAAATTAATGACTTTTACGGTAACACCATGGCAGCTAAAAAGAATATTTGGGAGGCAAGAGAATACAATTGACTTGAAACCTCTTTTTAAATGATAAATAGTACGGCGAAGTACTCCCCACCAATGCAGATGTGAATGCTAATTTTGCATCAACTGAAAACGGCATGTAATTTTGTTCCGAGTGACCGTAATAACTTTGAAAATTGATCGGAGGGAAGAACTTGACAAGATGATGTTTAGAGATTGGAATCATGGAAGCTTTCGGGGGGAAATACACTCCCTCACCTAAAAAATAACTCATATCTGAAGACTGAAGTGAATAATACCGCAATCACATATTTTACATTTATATACAGTACAACTTGGGTGAGTTTATCCCGGCCAAAAAATCCAAATATTTGTGTACCTTCAATTCTCATATTTCCTTTTTCCTCCGTTGACGTAGGTTCGTAGCTAACTTTCAGATGGATTCTTCCTCTACGTTCCGTGTGATCGGCGCCGCATAATTTCGGAACAGCTTGTTCACATTTCTTATGCACGTTCATCTCGCAAGCTGGATGAAAAAAACGGTAATCAGGAATGAGTAAGAGCAGCTTAGGGATTTTAATCAAAGGTTTAGACTTTCTATGGTACAAATTACAAGAGTGGGTCATCCTCTACTGGCTCTAGTAAATAACACATAGTAAGCCTTTGATGCCGCAAAAAGTGGTTTTAATACGGAAGCACTATTAGTCTTTTTAGAAGTATACATGTAGCGATGTACTCACCGCCGCATTTTTTGCCTTGATGAATCAAACCATAGAGAAGCGAGCCACAGTGATCACAAAACGTTGGGCTAGAATAGGTATGTACTTTGAAATGATGGGGTGAAACTGGAATCTGCAACGACAGAAACAATTTCAAAACACTGCTTTTGTAAACTTTCCGAATCTCTATCTAGACGCTTTTAAAATCGTTTATACTACGCAAGAACTCCAGAACGCGGGCTTTACATGATCTCCTATATAGAAACAATTTTCAATGGTTGGGACTTACGTTCTCATTCAAATCCTCGGCTCCTGGGCATTTAAAGGACACGAATTCATGACATCTTTTATGCACCACGAAGGAACAGACTTCAAAACAAACAGAGAAATTTAAGGATATTAGAAAAAACATTCAAAAGCAAAAACTGATTTCAAAGAACTGGGTCACCTCGAAATGCACCAATTAAAGGGCCCTAATGTCCTACCTTTACATTGGTAACCTTGAGTTCCAAGCAAACCCCTGGAAAATAACCGTAGACTGTGAGTTCTCAAATACGGAAAAGTTTCGAGCATAAAAAGCCACCCGCCCCGTGTACGATCAGTACAAGCGGAGACCTGCTAGGGAGATTCCTCACCATATGAAATCCTTGCAGTGCGCACAGAAAGTAGGCTGACGAAAGAACTTCGGGATGAATTGATGGTCTTTCACGTTAAAGACATTTTTCTGCTTAAAAGCGCCTCGTCGGTTGAAACCTCTCGGCGGCTGTTCGGCCATTTTGGAGCATCTGCAAGACAAGCCTTGCTCGGACGACCACGAAGGACTGGGGAGACCTGTGACGTCAGAGAACATCGTGTTATGTTGCAGCACGACAATTATTCTTTACCAGGGGTACTGTAAAAACAAAAGAACAGGCCATTTACTGCATAAAATAACGAGTGAATCATATCACGTTCAACTCGGCTTATTTAACTGGGAAATATTGGTTTTGTAATATTTACTGTCGCCAAGAAAATAAATAGGCATTAAACGCCTCAGAGAGCGAGTGCCGGCAAGATCAATATACAACTCGTTTTTAAGTCGGCTTCCATAATTTGAATTTGAATACAAGCCGATTAAGATTTTATCATATCTCAATGCCCTCCTGGCGTTCTAAGTCTAAAATATACTTCAGAAAGAAAAGCTATACCTCCAGTCCGAGGTGAACAAAATACTTTGTTCTTGCCTTTTCTTCGACTCAACGTATCTCGGCTATTATATTAATTGCTAGAGACAATTTACATAAAAACAAGAAAGTCATTTTTATTTCCACCTGACGCATTTTGTAGTTTAAAACTTGAAAGCGCCAGTGCACCTGTATTGGCAAAAACAAAGCCACAGTTGAAGCGTGGAGCTGATGCGGAACAGTATTATATAAAATAATCACAGAAAAAACTTAATATTTCCTGTACATAGTTTTTTCTATGTGTTTTGATGGGAATTTAATTGAACCGGAAAAAATACCCAGTCGTCTCTTCCGTTGCTTTTCTCCGGCCGGCTATATAAGTATGTTCAGCATCAATCAGTATACATTTGAAAGATATGGGAATCTTCAAGCTGTCCGATTTGTTCATTTTACAAGATATTCTAAGATTCAGTCTATGTAGCAAACGAATTATCGGGTGACAGCCCCTACTAGCTAGCCTGTAGGAAATTTCCGGGAAAACGTTAATGCGTTCTCTTTTTACCCCAGGATAACTCACAAGCCGGCGATTACTACTTGTTTTGTGGTGTTTTTTTTTCTCTGCCATGGCCATAGATCGTGGACGATTGAGTGCTGGGAACTCGGATCGGAACAGTCAGTTAGCGCGATGGCCGGGCGGCAAGCAGTGCAATACTGAAGCTTAGCTATGATATACACTCCAGTCAGTAGCTACCGAAACTAAATAACAGTATAACACTGTCTTGAGTAGAGTGCACAGCCATTGTTGTGACCCAATATGTACAAATATATATGTAGTGTCCAGTTTTAGCTGCTCTCAAGCATGTTAAGGCATGGTTTTTGAGCAGTTCTGATCAGTAAAACATTCAAAATTCGCTATCTTTGTCATTTATCTATGAAACTCAGGCTCATGAGGAGCTTAACCCGACTTCGGATTTCTCAGCGTGAAGACTATGACGTTGACATTTTGTGGTTTCAGTGTTGCCACCACTTTATTTAATATAACATAAACACTTTCTAGGATATGATTGCTGTGGAGAGATGAAATTGGAGGCAGAAATTATATTCTTGCTGTCGATGCTCAATGCATCCGATCATGGAGGACGCGAACGCTGAGACCCCCGGCCCTACCAATCGATAAAAATCGATCATCGGAAACTAATAATCGAATTCATCAATATTAATCGATAATAATCATTATTATTATTAACTTGATATCGATTATTATCGATTGATATTGATTATCATCGACTCTTTCAATTCATGACGGGGAGTGTATAAATACGTGATATAAATAATTCGATGAAACACAATCACCGTCACCTGAACAGAGCGTTTTTCACATACCGGCTCCCACCAAATCACCATGTCTGAGGTTGATGCCATTGATGTTGTAGTAAAGTGTATCGTGAAAGCCAATTGGCTAACGCAAACCAAATGACTTTCGACACTCCTGTGTAATCTGTTCCATTTGAAGCAAAGTTTAGCATCGCTGAATCGCTGAAATCAGTCAACTGTACGATCGCTCATGATCGCCGGCGGATTAATACGTTGTTCGATCAGCTTTTCTGTAGTCCTTGGATTTGTTTACTTATTAGTGATATAGCCTTCTCTTTTAATAGTTAATTTACAGCCCAAACAATAATTTATAAACATCGATGGCGATAATTATCGACATAAATCGATAATAATCGATACTCATACATTTTTACGTTATCGATTTTCATCGATTTCCGATATTAATCAATTGATTGATATCGATTATTATTGATTATTATTGATTTTTATCAATTATCGAAATTATCGATTAGTACGGCCGGGTGAGACCTTTCCACTTAAAAGGGGTTTTGGAGCTTAACTTGGCAAACTTAACTGAGGTGTGGTACGCTCTGTCAAACAGCCATTGTGATTGTAAAGTGAGAAGATTTGCAAGAACAAGGCTTTTGAACGGTTCTCGAACGGGATTTGCCAAGTGAAATTTGTGGCGGGAAAATAAGTGGTGAATGCCCGGGGGGTACTTACATGAAAATGGGTATGTATGTCAGGCCAAGAGGCTCAAACCCTGACCCTGTTTGACCCAATCCCAGCTCCAAAACCCTGATTGCCCCCCGTTTTGGGGGAAAAACCTGATTGCCCCTTCTTTAAGTTGTTTTAAAAACACGGTCGGATATATATCCCGGCCGGTATACCGCGTACCTGGATGGCATTGGGCAAACAAATCAGCAGATGAAGTACATTGTACATATATAGTTAAGTACTGAAGTACGAATTAGCGGCGTCACGATGTATGGGAACCTCAGTGCTTGCATGTGGGCAGGCGATAAAAATGCGGCAACAGAAAGTCTTTTTTTGACATAGTAGCTAAAACAAACTGAACCCTAACTGCCTAAAAAATACTGAACCCCGACCAGTCAGGACTGCACCCAAATAGTATATTTAAGGAACAAGACACACTTCAATGTACTTCAGTTAGTAGCTAATCAAGGAACAAGGCAGAAAGTCTCGGTATATCTCATCTGCATGATGACGCTTAAACTCTTGTATTAACTGAGGAAAAAAACAATCTCCGTGGTTTATAGTTTCATGACAAAAATAATTTGAACAAATCCCCCACCCCAGTTTTACAACCCTAAAACAAAGTCGAGCATTTCCCCGGCCCCAGGGGCAATGTTTGCATTCAATCCTCATGTATACCCCCACATATCTCCGTGGTTAGCCCAGGGGTCGACCCCTCGGGGAAGCCGCTGATAGGTGCATTATACTCAAATCCTGACCCTGATCTGCCCAAATCAGGTCAAAGCCCTGACCCTACCTGCCCAAACTGAGCTCAAAACCCTGACCCACCCGGGCGGAACATACACAATACGTCACAAACAGGAGTACAGGAGGGGGGAGGTGAATGCGCTCCATTTGAATCCGCGGCAGTTCTGGCCGGAAAGAAGAAACGCCGAAGAAGAGCACGCACGCCATTACTCTGTTTGGACTCTGTTGTGGGCTGCTAGTAACAGCAGTCTTGTTGGGAACACATCAAGGATTTTTGGCCTCATTCGAATTCTCTAAGCAAGTAATAATTGACGCGATGAACTCCTTCGACCTCACGCGGTATGCTGTGATCGGTGAATCAGAGAAAAAGGTAACCCCGAAGACTCGTCGCATTCAAGTATTAGGAAACGAGCTGTCGTTTTTACTAGGAGAAAGAAAGGAAACGAAAGCACCCATCGCTGCTAGCGTGTTACAATTTATTTTGTTTGAAGTTATTTATTATTAAGTGGTTACGTACTGTTGTTAAACCGGCCTGTTGAATAAACCATCAGTCGGGATTATTAATTTTTCCTCAATCGTGCAAATTTACTTACTCTTTTTAATTACTTCTCAAACTCTCACAATCATGTACATGTAAATGTACTCTCATGCATACATAATATTTTTATTTTCAATTATTAGTGTAATGTTTCGTTGCATGTGTATCTCCGCTATTTTGTGTATTTGTGTTATTATATATTCCCATTAGTATATTGTAGAATGTAGAGGCTTCATTTTCTACCCAACATATCATTTTTTATAGCATGTCAGGTGATGGTTCAGGAAGCTGGGGAGTTGGAGTTATACTTGCTGCAATTAAGAGACATCATTATTCTGAGCGATACACTGCTTCATCCGATAAAGGGCCGATCGATTTTTATTTTAAAAAGGGAGAATTACCTATGTTGAGAGCACCGGTATAACAAGTTAGATTACTTGTGCTAAGAGCACCGGGTGACTAGATAGATTGCCTGTGTTACGAGCACTGGGGTGACTAGATAGATTGCCTGTGTTACGAGCACTGGGGTGACTAGATAGATTGCCTGTGTTACGAGCACTGGGGTGACTAGATAGATTTCCTGTGTTAAGAGCACTGGGGTGACTACATAGATTGCCTGTGTTACGAGCACTGGGATGACTAGATAGATTGCATGTCGGTTATGACGAGCACTGGGATGACTAGATAGATTGCCTGTCGGTTACGAGCACTGGGGTGACTAGATAGCGGATTGCCTGTGTTACGAGCACTGGGGTGACTAGATAGATTGCCTGTCGGTTACGAGCACTGGGGTGACTAGATAGATTGTCTGTGTTACGAGCATGCACTGGGTACGTGACTAGATAGATTGCCTGGACATCGGTTACGAGCACTGTGGTGACTAGATAGATTGCCTGTCGGTTACGAACACTGGGGTGACTTGATAGATTGCCTGTGTTACGAACACTGGGATGACTAGATAGATTGCCTGTGCTAAGGCCCTATTCAAACGTCGAACTTTTCATGCGCCGAACGCAATTAAAACAAAAGATGATTAGATGGCTTCTTTTGATCTAATTAGGTTCGGCGCATGAAAAAAGGCCAGGATTTAGACCTTACTGATCCAGTCTCGTGAAACCGACATGGACAGAATCACTTTATTAGCGACAGATTTTTACAAAGAAATGCTGGGCGTCAGTTTGAATTTATTATCCATTTTATTCAGTCCTTTGCAACGTTGTCTGTCGATAGAAAATAGTATTAAATGATTTATCAGAATTAATTCATTGGATTCGAGCAAATTCTAAAGCGTTTAAATTGTTTGTGTATGTCGATAATTATAGGGAACGTATACATAAAGTTTTGCGGGGAAGCATTTAGAGTGATTGAAAATGTCGAATAAATCTTATTCCATCACCTCTAAAAATTCTTTAAAAGGGTTAACTGTATGAACTCGCCACTGATCTCATCCTTCAACAAAGAGTAACCATAATAACCGGAGGTACCTCCGCAGTACTTCTTTTCCTGCTCTTGGTGTGAGCATTGACATATGAGCTTGTTCATCAATCGATCGGCAGATACTTAAGGGGAGTTATGTTACGGTCCCTAGGCCCTGTGGCGGTGTAACAGCGGATTGGTTCCGGCCAGGGAAATGGTTCCGGCCGGAACTATTTCTCTAGGGTTTTGGTTCCCCTTTGGGGATATGGTTCCGGGGTCATCATATTTCAGGGTTTTAGTTCCGACATATCAAAAAGGCTAGCTTTTTCGTTCCGGTCGGAACTAAATCCCTAGGGTTGCAGTGCTGTTCATCACCATTGTGCAAACTGCACATGGAGAACCATACCCACATAAAACAAAAAAATTAAAGATCACCCTTCCTTATTAATAGCTGTGTGAAGTCATCAGTCACGTGACGTTTAGCAAAATCGTTTATATCTTGCCTCGGTTTAGCAAAACAACAACCAAACTGCTGTCACATAGTCAGACACAAAACAAACATCACCCGTCCCTTTGAGTGGTGTGACGTCATCAGTCACGTGACCTTTAGCAAATCGCTTTAAATATATCTTGCCTCGGTTTAGCAAAACAACAACCAAACTGCTGTCACATAGTCAGACACAAAACAAACATCACCGACCCTTTGTATGGTGTGACGTCATCAGTCACGGGACTTTTAGCAAAATCGTGTATATCTTGCCTCGGTTTAGCAAAACAACAACCAAACTGCTGTCACATAGTCACAGACACAAAACAAACATCACCCGTCCCTTTGTATGGTGTGACGTCATCAGTCACGGGACTTTTAGCAAAATCGTGTATATCTTGCCTCGGTTTAGCAAAACAACAACCAAACTGCTGTGACATATTCACAGACACAAAACAAACATCACCCGTCCCTTTGTATGGTGTGACGTCATCAGTCACGTGACTTTTAGCAAAATCGTGTATATATTGCCTCGGTTTAGCAAAACAACAACAAAACAACAACAAAATAATTGAAAAGGAAAGCAGTGTTACAATGATGAAGACAAATTTATTGAGTAACATTCCATTTGCTCTTAAAAATACTGCAAAGGGCTGAAACAACTAACTCAAGTACGTTAAGGCCTGGTTAAGACATGAAAGTGAGGCTAAAACGATAATTTTCACTTTAAGTATATTCCTTAATTACCAACTACACCAAATTATGCAGACTCACATAACTCGTCCACTTCTTTAGTATAATAAAGTAGGCGTCCCTCAATGGCGAAATTGCAAGCATTTTCTTTCGGAGCGCTCTCTTCTTTCCGTTCCCGAAGTCTACACCACTTGGATAACTACCATTTCTCAGGTAGTTAACAATGTTCTCATACTGCTCGGCATTCATTCTCGAGGGTTCAGTATCTCGGGTGTTACCTACGCTAAACTTTTTTCTTTTCTGGTTGGGAATAGCTTAACTCTAGTTCGCGTGTTCGCGTGTATGACCGACTGTCTCACGGACTTCAGTACGCATTCTTTATATTGCAAATGTTTTAAATTACCTCTGTTTCCGTGAAGTAAAAAAAAGGAAGTTTACTTTAGATGTTTATCACATATCACCTCAACTTTTGCTTCACGCTAACTTTCCAGCAAAAAAGGAGAACACAAGTAAACACTAGCAACATTAACTACTAATTTATTTTTATTTCAGGTAAAAAGTACGTAAGCAAAAATTTTTCGGCAATCAAATAGGCAGTCTTGAGCGGAACTTACATGTACGCCCGTTTTGAACGTCGAACTATAGCTAGATCAGAAGGAACCGCTTTACTGCGGCCGGTGTAAGTCTTATCGTTGAGCATACTTTGACTAGCTGACACCATGCAATCTCGATATTTACTATATCTTAACGATTAACACTATCTTCTGCTATAGTCGTGTCCTGTAGATAAAACGTCTTATATGTCTTATAAAACGTCTTATAATAATAGCATCGCACCCTTTTCCAGCATTTAAAAAAGCCCTCTCCTAGCCTGGTGAAAACAGGAAGAGCACCGGCTTTGCCGCTCCTTCCCAGATCCGTAAATTGCTCCATACATCAAGAAAGCCGGGTAGACAGGGCTTGGTATATAAAGTTACCAATGCAAGATACGGTGAAACAGTGATACGAAGATCTAAAATTTCATTTTTTAAGCGGACGCTAAATATAAATGGCCCACGCTAAATACAGGTTTCACTGCATTTAATGAGAACCTCGATTAATCGTAGATGCAGTATGAAACGGACTGTTGTCTGGGTCACTTGAGCTCTTGCATGCATGCAGCCGTGGCGTGATCGACGCTAGTTCGTGCATTAACGGTATTATCTTTCAGCATGGTTGACAAAACAGACGTCACGAACCCAGACAACAGACCTCATTAAATGCAGTGACACCTGTATTTCAGTAGTGGGGGCCATTTAGTATCCGCTTAAATTGTTTTTGAGATCTTCGTATCACTGTATCTCAGTAACACTTTATATCAGTTATATAGCAAGCCGCGTAACTTCATCTGGCCTCCTCCTTTGCTCAGAAACTACATCTGAAATCTTAGCAGCACGGCGGCAAAAGTTCTCTGCGAAATTCGTGAAAGGCAAATTTGTTCCCGGCGGTCTTAGATTGCTAAACGTTTCGGCTAACATTCGAACAGATAGGGTTTTGCTGCGGCTTGCGCTCTCCTCTAGATCTTTACGAAACTGAACCGAGAAGGGACTTCCGACTTTTGAATTAAAATTTCCCACTTCTGAGTTAAGAATTTTCTAACACCCCGTGGTTCAGATGGGTTGATACTTATAATAAAATATATTTTTTACTTTTTATCTCATAATCCAGTGATCAGCACACGCCTATATATCTACGGTGGCCTGGAAGGGACATTTGGATTGCGTGAATATATTTTCTTCGACAGTTACTAACTCTCAAATCTAACACTCATTGAGAGTTACTAACTCTCAATGAGTGTTACTAACTCTCAATTCTAACACTCATTGAGAGTTACTAACTCTCAATGCGTGTTACCAACTCTCAATGCGTGTTACCAACTCTCAATGCGTGTTACCAACTCTCAATGCGTGTTACCAACTCTCAATGCGTGTTACCAACTCTCAATGCGTGTTACCAACTCTCAATGCGTGTTACCAACTCTCAATGCGTGTTACCAACTCTCAATGCGTGTTACCAACTCTCAATGCGTGTTACCAACTCTCAATGCGTGTTACCAACTCTCAATGCGTGTTACCAACTCTCAATGCGTGTTACCAACTCTCAATGCGTGTTACCAACTCTCAATGCGTGTTACCAACTCTCAATGCGTGTTACCAACTCTCAATGCGTGTTACCAACTCTCAATGCGTGTTACCAACTCTCAATGCGTGTTACCAACTCTCAATGCGTGTTACCAACTCTCAATGCGTGTTACAAACTCTCGACGCATGGAATTCGTAGAAGCCTGAATATCAAACCACAAGTGGAACATATTAACACCAGTGAAACATGTTCTGATTGTCTCTGCCCCTTTGAAATACAAGGAACGGAATTCGTGTGTCCCACATGTGGGCTTGTTTCCGAGGTCGAACCATGTGAAGAAACTAAGATCGATATTATTACTACTCGACTGCGTATAGTAGGTCCGGACGGGTTTAAGTATCAAAGTGATCTAGACCACGCAAAACCAAAGCAAAGCGATGATGACATAGAACTGAAACGACGAACGCTCCTACAAGAACTACGAGCATACAACACTATTTATAAACAAAGTTATGACCTATCGTTCCCTATGAACGCGTTAGAAATCGTAGCCGACGCATTCACCCAAGTAATGAAAGTTTGTCTCAAGCGTAGCGATGCTAAGAAAAATATTTTAGCTGCTCTACTCTACCATGCATGCATACAATGTGGATTCGTCCGATCTAAAGGTGAGGTCGCTCGCTTCATGCAACTAAGAAACGAAGGCATTCATAGTGGAGAGGTCTTCATACGTTCTCTGTGTGACGACGATAAGATTGATGTAGACTTGGATGCTGAGCGCATAGTTCCTCACATTGCAACGACTTTCCTACAACTAGATCTTGTAGGAGTACCTAGGGACGTTCAACAAATAGTCCACGAGGTCGTTACTACGGCAATGGAAAACAATATAGGCCCAAAATCAATGCTTAAGACGAAAGTCGTTGGAGCAAGTTACGAGGTGCTACGTCGCTCCGGATCGTCTATGTCTTTTAAGGATGTCGTTAAGCGATGTGGCATATTTGGAAATGCGGTCAAGCGTTTTGTCAAGGAGTTGTCTTCTTACCATTCCCACTTCGAACCAATCTACACTAGACATAGGCTAACTAGCAGTAGGACTTGGCAAAGTGAAAGTGAGAACCATGTTCGTTCCTTTCATAGGAAACGTTGATTCTTACATTCCAAGTTTTTCTCGCATTTCCTTTTGCACTTCTTGCTTGAGTTCGGCTCGAACCCGATCCGGGCTTTTTTCACCTATGGAAGCCTTGCGACGAATTTCAGATCTCATGATCTCATACTTATTCGCTTCGTTCAGGATGAGACTGTATTCGGAGTCGGATATGTTTTCATCGCGTAAGGCCTTCGATACTAGATCGCGAATCGTATTGATTTTTGCCTTTGCCAACATAGTTGTCTTTTCATGCTTAGAAACCTTCATTCCTAACTTCTTAGCTCCAAGGGTCGTAGATGCTGAAATTAATCCACATAGCCCACCAATAACTCCAAGTGGCAGACCAATCACTATTCCAACCCCAGTCAACGCTGCGCCCAATCCAGATCCAGATAAGATCACAGATAGGCCTCCAGTTACCACTGCGATGCCATGAACTATTCCTTGAGAACGTGCATATTTCTTGCGCACACCTTCGTAGTGCCTTTCTTGAACTTCTATGTCCGAAAGGGTGTCTCGGATTGTTTGCAGTCTAAAGTTCTTTCCAGTGTCACTAGCAATCTGTGGATAGATACTTGGTGCTGATGGAAACGGTTGAATCGAGTCGCCTTCCATTGTACGTTATACATATAACTTATTCAAGCTTCAACACGTACAGTATGGGTCGACCACGAAAGTCTATCAGATTGCCTTTCTCATCGAGAATTGTCAGACGAAGACTGCTTCGTATCGTACCTAGAGCTTTGACATCTAGAGGTCGTAGTGAGGCATACGTCGTTTTCATAAATCTATCGCCTCGGATATGTATTCTACTTAGGACTTTAGATTGCTTTCCATCTTGAATCGAGAATCTGGAATCCACAACGTCGCAGCAGATGTACACTATATCGATTCCATCTTGGATGGACACTTCGTGCGAACCTACTTCTAGTTGCTTAGCGCTCCCATCTTGATTAATACCCATCAGTTTGCAGAGGTTTCCACTAAGTAGGATCGATTGCTTGACATCTAGTTTCCAAGCCCTCCTATGAGGGGGTTTCTCGATTCTTATGATGTCAGCACTAACTGCAGGCGTAAAGAAGTGTCGAAGGCTCCCCATAGTATGGTTTCCCTTAGAAATTCGGTATGGAAACATCACACCATTGACATTCCAATGAAAGCTCCCTGGCTCTTCTAGGTTCCACCAACTATTCTCAATAGTAACCTCAACTAGTGAAACGTTCTGTATGAGAATAGGGTTGTCGAAGTAGACAGTATGGTCGGCCAATGTTGTGGTGATATACAAGAGAACCATCTTATATGTTGAAGGTATAACTATATATACGTATAGCTTCAACATGAGGAGGGCCGGAGGTCTTTTCAGTTACCGCTACGAAGGGAAAGACGAAGAGGAAGAGTTCCCAACACCGAATGCTAATATACGGTCAAAGGCTGAGAATCAAGCTAGGAGAGAGAATCAAGCTCGGCTAGATAGAGAAGATGTGAAAAGTAGAGAGGTTGCAACATTGAATGTAGATCTATTAGCGAAGTTCAAGAAGAAATACCCACATGCAGATCTTCACAAGTTCTATGTCTCTACGGAAGTGAACGGTCCAGGCAAATATTCGACGAGTATTTGGTTTCGAGATGGAGATTCTAGCTATGTCGTTTACGGCGATGATGTCTCCAAGCTACCTGCAGTCACTCAAAGACGCATCGATAATGCGTTGTGGGATGTGCATAAAGGTTTTCCATCTACGTTGACCCTAGATAGGAGTGCGAAATATCCTATTACAGCAGTTCCTTCTACTGGACCGGCACAAGATATCGATCTCACTAATCTATGGATATATGTCACCCCAAAGAATAAGTTCAAAGCAGGCGTTCCAAATATATTCAAGGAGACCGTCGTAAAGCATATGACAGCAAATGAGTCCTACCATTGGTTACATGGGCCGGATTTCAAATATTGGCCTCAACAATTGAATTTCGCAACGTGGTGTGCAACTTCTGGATGTGGAGTGTCATTGCTTGATCCTATTTTCAAAACGTATCCACCAGTCGTTCAGGGGTTCCTACGATTCCATGTTTATTTCACGATACGAAGAATTCTACGTGAACTTGGTGGTACTCATGGAGTTCCTTTACCTGGTAACTCTAATTTCAAGCAAATGGATAACCCCTATAACAAATCAGCTCTTGAGAAATTGTGCCTCGAATTTGGTATATCTAGAACACCAGATTTCCCACCAGATTTCCGATGGCACGGAGGTAGGAATCACGGATTAGGAGACGTATTCCTTTTGTATGGTGATGGCTACAAGAACGTCCACGTAATCCGAAGCTACGACAAGGAAGCAGACACATGGCCCAACCACAATAACTTATTTGCAGACGAGAAAGGCAGTGTGGACAAAGGCGATCTAGTATCCTTTATTCGGAACGACGAACACGAAGGAAAGCAATACAATTGGTTTACACCACCAATCGGAAAGGGTTTGACAGATGCTGGATTGGGTAGGTTGGATAGATCTGTCGAGGCTTTTGGACATTGCATACTTGGTGCTCAAGCCGACTTGAACGAATCCATCATAGCTAGAAATAACCATAACGTCAAAGAAAAGTTTAAGAGCTTAGTCGAAGATGCTATTCTAGAAAACGACTTAGTGGTGAGCTACAAAAACTATCGTACCGCTATAACATCAACGCATAAGAGGCTCGATCTAGCAATAGCTGTAGACGTGCGATTATTGCCAAGCAATCTAGTGTACTATCTTAGTGAGAAAGATGGCTATAAGAATCCAATCCCGAAAGCTACGAAAGATATGAGGCTAGGCGTTAACGACATCAATGCAGAAGGTAAAGGACGTTCACTTCTTACTATGGAAGGATCATCAGATAAGAAATCGTTGCCACATCTCGAGACGCACGAGAAACAAGTTCCTCTCGAGACGCACGAGAAACGAGTTCCTCTCGAGACGCACAAGAAACGAGATCCTAGCTCACAACATGAGATTAATCTCGCAGTGACATCCATTGCCGCAGCTGGAATTGCATGGACGTTGTTTCGTTAACGTCGTTTGTATTGCTCTATAGTGATCACCACTATTGCTACGATGAATAACCAAACGTTCTGCGCTAGTACTCCCAGAGCTTTACCAGCCATGGTAAATATGAAACTCGCAATCGATCCAATCATTCCAGGTAGGATCTGTCCAAGTTTCTTTCCCATTTCTTTCAACAACCCCCCAGTCGTTTGCAATCCCTTCTTTACTGCATCTGCTGCTTTATCAATACCACCCTTTACTGGTTTCGGTACGGATCTCGACAACAGGGAAACTATCGTACTAATGATGGCGCCAACGGAAGTTACCACTGCAAGAACGGTCATTCCATGCTTTCTGAAAATGTATTTGATCCTTTCACGTAGCGACATACGTTCTAGTATGGCTCCCTCTTGACGTTCGAGTAATTCTATTTCGTTATGGATGTGTACTTTCTCTTTCTTAGCCGCTTCCTTCTGATCCTCAGTTGACGTTGGATCTTGAAGTATGCTATCTTCCATTTCGAGATGTTCGGCGGCCTTTTCTTGACCTTGGATGACTTGTGCTGCTCTTTCTGCATCCGTAGGACCTAGGGCAAATTTGAGATCTTTACCCATACTTCGATATCTTTCACCCTGCACTGTGGTCAAAGGTCTGGGCTTCTCTTTACTTCCAAGTACGTGAAGATAGATTCTACTCAGTTCCTTATTGGCCTCCCATATTCCAGTTATCTCAAGGAATCCTCCACGAATCCCTACATCCGCATAGTGTTTCCATACAGTATCGAATAGCATTTGTTTCATTCCATCCGATGTGCCTGTTTTGAAGACTACGCGGCGATCGCTAAATTTAGGCCGTTCGATTCTATCCTCATCCATCAATTCATTAAGCTCTCCATCTGTCAATGACGTTTCCTGATACTTCGGTCGAGCACCTTCTTCATTGTAATTGCGTCTAGTTTTCAGGTTGACTGATTCACTAGGATCCACATTCGTAGAGTCTGACGCCAATTTCCGTGCTTCTTCATTGACAGTATCAGCGTTGTCGTAGTCTCTTCCTCTTTCAGCTTCATCAGTTCTTTCATCATACCTACCCTCAGAGGCCATGTTAAACATATCTACATATATAGTTATATTCAACATGATCTCATCAATATTGGATCCCACACAAGTACGAAGAGAGCCTCATGCACTCAAGGCTCCACGAGACTTGTATAGGAAAACTTTTACTCGATCATCTGCCAATCCAGGTGAGACTCTATACGTAGAAGTCCCAAAGCTAGCAGAAGATGTAGTACTAGTACCTGGTAGCTTAGCGCTATTGGGCGACATCGTACTATCTGGTGGACATGCGAATAACAGAGTCGTTTCGAACGTTGGACGCTGCTTGGTCATGCGTAGAATCTGTAGGATGGGAGCTGAAACAGTAGAAGACCTTGTTAGGCCAGACCTTCTACAAACATACTCCGATGTATACCTATCTACGCAGGAGAGAGAGTCTAGAATACAACAAGGTATTCAATCAGAGAACTTGAATAAGCTACGATCGAAAGCTGGTGACGCAAGTACTTCGTCTGCTGCAGACAACGCGCTCCTAGCTGCATGTGGTTCTAAGTATAGGATTCCATTAGATGTTGACATTCTGACACAACATGGAGTTCTATATCCACATGCCTTAGAAAGTACCATTACGTTCGAGTTGACTCTAGCGTCTGCCAACGAGGTAGTAATTGGATCGGATACTACGAAGATAGGTACGTACCAACTTACCAACATCCAACTAGAATACGAAGCAATCAGGAACGAAACGCTGGCTAGTAGTGCACTTCACAAATATGAAATAGGTACTGCATTCCTATACAACTACGCTGTTCACTTCAAGACAGTAGATATCGCTAAAACATCCGATACTTTGATATCTCAAAACATCAATGTTCCACGACGATCCTTTGCTGGCCTACTTCTACTATTCATAGATCCACCTACCATTGGCACGCGAGATAGTGAAGCATTCTCGAATCCAGATATCTTAAAGGTAGAAGTAGATGTCAATGGGATTCCCAACAGACTCTTTCCAAGCGGCATGCTTCCCCTAGATTTCTGGGAGGCTGCAAGAAGCTGGTTTGGCACACCCAATACTTCTATGACTCCAAAGAAGTTCTTTGAAAATAGATTCTCTATTCTAATCGATTGTCGCACAGCAAAAGATTCCACCGTTCATGGTGATGGCTTGGCACAAACCGGTAGTGGAAAGGACATCGACATTCGCATACATAGAACTGCAAAGGGAAGTGGAAATGTGAAAATGCACATCTATGTCCTTGCGGATGCTCAGGTCACGATATTGAACAGATCTCTGCAGAGTATATTATACTGATGGATTCTCTCGTAGAGCACGTGCCGTTCAACGCACTCATAGTCGGTCCAACTAATTGTGGGAAGACTGCGTTTCTCATCGAACAACTTCGTGGATCATTTCGTGGTAAGTTCGATTACATAGTACTGATTTGTCCTACGTATGCCCACAACAAAACTTATCGTGGATTTGCAAATCGAGATCCTCATTTCTTCGTCATATCACCACCACAGGATGCCATCGATGCTACTTTGAGTATTTGCGCAACATTTTGGTCAGGTACCAATACTCTATTGATTCTCGATGATTGCGCCGCATCGAAGGACGTCAAGAAACGAACTGACAAGCTAGTGGACTTAGCCTTTTCTGCACGACATATAGGGCTTTCCGTTTGGGTGCTGTCTCAACAACTAACGAGCATATGTAAACCCTTCCGTGAGAACGTAGCTATCGTAGTAGCATTCCATACAGCATCGGCCGTAGATGGTAAAAGGATATTTGAGGATTATGGAGGCTCGCAAGAATGCAAAGAGTTACGAACGATACTTGGATCCCATAAGTTCGCTCGCATGTGCTTCTGTCTACGCCATCCTTTCGAGGTAGTGTTAGAGCTCCCAGCATCTATAACATATTATGACTGATAAGGAAATACTCGAGATATTCGGTGAGGACGTAACAGGCCCACCACCAACCGATCTAGACATTACGTCAGACAATCGTGAATCACTTTCGATCTTAGCCGCAACAGGCGTAACGAAAGAATACTTAGGTAAGAACCTTTCCCTAGGAGATGTCTCTAGACTTCCTGAAAAAGAAGTAGACAAGTTGTATAGGAGGTATCAGGCCGTCCTAGCTCAGCAAGTAACGAAAGGCTTAGTCGACGGTGTGACGCGTCTAGCTACCCGCCTAGTTGCCTACCTAGTACCAATAGATTCTCAAGAAGCACTGATCAAGGACCTACAAGAAGACCCTATAGTCCGCAACGAAATCAGTGCTGCAACTGGCCTACTATCACTCAAAGCAGGTCGCCTTGTAGCTCTAGCTAGCGTCCTATTCCACATATCTGGTCACGTAGTCATTCCTGGAACAACTGTTGAACCTCCACATATACCTACTATATCGAATCAAGATGGAAGGACAGACGGATCAGATAACTGCGAATCCTCCAACGACTGTACCAACTAAGAAAGGAAAAAATCCAAAGCGTGTTGCAGCAGGAAAATTAGCTTGGGAGAAGGTCACTGCCCGTGCAAAAGAAGCTCAAAAGAGGGAGATAGAACGTGAAAATGAACCGTCCAAAGAAACTGACGTAGAGAAAGGTCGGTTCGAAAACCTGACTATTCTCGCAGTCATCGGTACTGGCGCTACATTGTTTGGCACGTACTTTGCGTACAAGAAGTATGTAGATGGCAACACGCGAGCTGCTGCCGTTAGCACGACACAACCTGCAGCTCCGGCAAAGCCAACGGCACTAGACATGGAGTAACACTTAAAGACTCGAGACCATAGTAGTATATATCTAGATGGAGAAGGAATTGACGAAGACGGCAACCGATGCAGTCAAAATCGTTGGACTCGCTGCTGGTATTGGGTGGATCGTAAAAAAGACCACCAAGGAATCTATGCTTAGTGATCCTTCTTCTTCCATAGTGAATTACGCAAAGTGGACTGCCGTGATAGTTGGTAGCTTATACGCAAAGGAATATCTTGAGAAACAACTTGAGAAAGAAAAAGGAAAGACCAAACCGTAATGGCTGCAGCAATTGGAATGGCCATTTTCGGGGCTATATTGAATGCAACGGCATTTACTGGTGGTGGCATACTAGCTAGAATGCTTGGAAAGGATGGTGATGTAGATGCAGAACGAGAGAGACACGATAGGGCCACCGAAAAACTAGAACGTGAAATGAAAGCGTATAGAATCAAACGTCAAAGCTTATATGACTATGCACAAGAGCAGGAAGGTCTTGAACGCAAAGCACACAACGATCAAAGAGATACCAACGAAGCCTTAGTGCGATCCGATAAGTTACGTAAGGCGCTTAAACATCTCAAAGAGATGAAAGAACCCCGCTTATCTGACTACTACAAACCCTCAAACAATCAGAAGACTGGCGAGTTGCTCTACGTTGGTGGTGGAATGCTAGGCGTTGGATACGCTATTAGTAAATGGCTATAGATACTACTACCCCCTAAGCTACTACTAGCTACTACTAAGCTACCCCTAAGCTACTACTAGCTACTACTAAGCTACCCCTAAGCTACTACTAGCTACTACTAAGCTACCCCTAAGCTACTACTAGCTACTACTAAGCTACTACTAGGTTACTACTAAAAAAAACAAGGAAGAATGAAGAGGGTCACGCAACGACTTTCTTTATTCTTCCTTTTTTTTTATCTGTTGAAGGTTGGGACGTATAGCTGTATGATGGATTCTAAACTTGCGAATATCTTCTATGGTCCTATGGGCTATTGGAAAGGTCACTCTGCAATTGGTAAGCTATCGGTAGCAGCGAAAGCATCAGAAGACGTGGCTAGGAGTTGGTTGGAAAAGCAATCTATGTGGCAAATATATCTACCACCACCAAAACACATTCCACGACCGCATTGGACTGTATCGAAACCAAATGAAGTCCACCAAGCTGATTTGATATTTCTACCACACGATCGTCCTGGACGTGGAAGGAAACTATATAAGTATGCATTAGTGGTAATCGATGTAGCTTCTCGATACAAAGAAGCCGAACCTTTGGCATCTAAAGATAGTGGGGAAGTTTCTGCGGCATTCGAACGAATCTATAAACGTAGTCCACTAGAATGGCCAAAGACCTTGCAAGTAGATCCTGGTAGAGAATTCATGGGACGTATGTCTGAAACGCTAGAACTACATGGTACGAAAGTTCAACGAAGTGAGGCTGGTAATCATAGAGCGCAAAGTTTTGTTGAAAGAGCAAATAGGACTCTAGCTGAGAGATTGTTTGGGTATCAGTATGCACAAGAGATGGTGCTTACTTCGGAAGGATCAGATGAGCGTAGTAGAGAATGGGTAATTCGTTTACCAATGGTTATCAAAGCCATGAACAGTGAGGTGACTCGGTTGACTGGTAAAGAGCCTTCGAATTCTGTAGTGGCGCAACAAGTAGATCTGAAGACTCCTACGTATTCGCGAACCGTTGGATTGAGAGAAGAGCGTCTACCATTCGACGTTCTAGTTCGATATCTTTATGCACCAGGAGAATTGGAAGGAGGTGAAAAACGTAGAGCTACTGATCCTGTGTGGAGTTTGCAGATATACACCATTTCGCGAAGTGTAGTATCTTCGGGACAGCCTGTGCTTTACTACCTTGCAAAGGAGAAGGACGCACCCAAACGTGGATTCGTTCGTGAAGAGCTACAAGTCGTTCCTAGGGATACAGAACTACCACCAAAAGGAATTCTGTTTGTACCTAGACGCTAAACAGCGTACTCTATTGGCTCGGTGTGGATTCCATCGGGAAGAACGCGTCTTTTGTCGTAGTAAGCCGATAGCCCAAGCTTCCATTGGTCGTAGGTTACCACACCTTCTGGCAATAGTCGGAAGCCTCGGTTTTCCGCCATGTCGATACTACCCTGGAGGGCTGCTTTGAATCGATCCCACGAAATGTCATTGTGACGCCTAGACATACCTTTAGCGGAATACTTCTTGCTGCCACCCGTATCGACGTAGTAGGCTTTCGAGCATAGGGCAATGGCGCGCTGTCCTTCGAATTCGAGTTTGAAGAGTCCTGGCGTACGACTGCTCCACTTGTCCCAAGCTAGCCATTCCTTCCTATTGGCTTCGAAATCCTCACGTAGTTCCGGTCTTACAACCTCATCGAGGCTATTTCCCGAGATGGCAATGTACGCACTGTCCGTGTCCATCTGGATGTATTCGAAATCATCTCGGTCGATGTACTTATCGAGGAAGTCGTAGTAGAACTCGAGCATACGCAGCTTTGCGAGCTGGTACACAGCGATACCTACTTGGAAAGGGCGTTTGATTCGGATCTGGTCCTTTCGGCTCTCGAGTTCGTATGCCTCACCAATCTCTTCCAGGTCTTCGAACCAAACACTTCGCAATGCCTTGTCCACAACCTTCTCATCTTTTGTATAGGTGACTTTCGTTTGGCGTCCCAAGTCTTCGAGCAACTTTCCATAGGCGCTGTTTCCTAGCAGCTTGAACACATCTGCCAGCAAAGCCTCACCTTTATCTTCATCTCCCATACGACGTGCCTCAGTGACTTGGTCCACGAACCATCCGAAGATTTCTTTGGGTTCGTAATCTATCGTGCGGTAGACAGCAGTGATCACTGCGCCATGATCTACATACCAAAGTAGAAGAGGAGCATAGAGTAGCAACTTCTTTCCAGAGAGACTCCCAACTAGCTTCTTTTCCTCGCTGAGCTTTCTACCTGTCTTTGTGAGGTAGGCCAACATTTCTGGAGGGATTGCTTCTTTGGGGATTTTCTTGTTGTAGAAGAAGGGGGGCATCTCCTCAAATTCCTTCCACAATTTCTTTGGTATCTCGATGTCTACTTCTGCATATCCAAACCACGTTCCACCAAGTAGACATTCAACGAATCCTTCAGTGGCTGGACCTGGATCGTCATAGTGCACAACCTTTTCTTTTCCACAAGGCATTTCGAATTCCATGGTAGAAAGATATAGGGCGTTGGCATCGTATCCAAGAATCTTACGACAAGTCTTAGTTCCTCCCTGATGACTACGAATCTTAGTCACTCCTGCTTCGTGGAGTCTGGTGAACACTATGCTTGGACCTCCCACGACAGCGTCTTTCAGCATGCGGTAGGCTTCCTTACTTGGAGCGTACATCTCAGCTCCCCTTTCTACACTACCTCGAAGTAGGAACTGTAGTGAGACTCCTGGAATGGACACTGCGTCTTTCAGCATGTCTACTCCTTTCTCGTGATAGAAATCTCGCATCTTTTCGAGTGCCTCTAGGAATGGAACTACATCTAGGTCGTTGTAGTATCGTAGCCAGTCTGCAAAGGTTTCCATTCCTTTGTCGAGAAAGGTGCACTCACAGTCTTCGAACTCTGACATAGATAGTAGATGTTCTCTTTTCAACTTCGAACCCCACTCTGGATAGTCTGGTAATCCAATGTGATCCAACTTGTCTGGAGAATCGAACCACTCATATGGGAAGAAACTCTTTTGCAACTCACAGCCATAGGCAGCGACCCAACGTTCATAAGAAGTTCCAGGTCCAAGGTAGTTGATCACATCTAGGAAACGGAAATCTGGGGTCAATAGGAACATAGTGGAATTGGCTTTCTTTGCTACCAGGATCTTTGAACAGGTGTCAGCAATGATTCCTACGAAGTGCTCCCTGATCAGATTGAGATCGTACCTGCCAGAGTTGAATCCCACTACTGGAACTTGGCGGCTCCATTCGTCGATCTTCGCTTGTTGTTTCTTTGGTAGGGTGTCAAAAGAGAATTCAGGTGTCTTGGGGCAGAACTGTTCTGCAATGACTTCTTGGATCACTTTCGCTCTTAGCTGGAGTTCTTCGACAAAGGCTTCGATGAGTTCTTTTGGATTACGTCGACAGATGTGGGTTGGCTTTCGATTGTACGTGTCAGCAATTGATACTGATATTGGGACATGGACGTTTTCGATGGTCAGGTGGTCTGTTGGTTGTCTTCCTTTTGTCGTGTCGAGATAGGCTTCGAAATCGTAAACTATGAAGTGTGGGTAGACAGTTTGTGTTGGTGTGGGGACCGGTTTGTTCTTCTTCTTTGTGGAGCAGCCCCAAGCTTCCACTACTGTATAACCAGCTCCTTGTAGCTTTGCCGTTCTTTCACAGGTCTTGAGATAGAGCCTCCTTTCCCTAGGGAAGCATTTCGGGCAGCCATGGAAATAGCATCCATGAAATTGAAAGATGGTTTTCGAAATAGGTTCGTAGCCGTCGACCGGCGCTCCTTCGATCCAATGCTCTCCACCATGTCCACAAGCTGCATGATGAATGTGTTGTCCAATCCTTTTGGTTTCGCGTTCCAACCAGCATAAAGCGACTTTGCTAGCGGTGCTCTCTGGCCAGAAGGCTTTTTCGTATGCCGACTGGGGTACTGTGATTACCTTTCCAGGGCAAACAATCTTTGTTTCTCCACGACTGCAACGATCTGCATGGCGGTGAAGGTCTGAGGCTTTCGTGAACCGTTGCTTACAGTCATTACATACGTAGATGTGCCCTAGCTTGTTGATGTTCTTGATGTAGAAGGCATGTCCGTCGTATATCCCAATCGTCATCGTATGCTTGTAGTGAGCTGCATGTCGCGTCAGATGCCAAGCGCCATCCTCCGTGGGTTCGTACACCCGAATACCGATTCTAAAGTGCAACTCGACTTCCTCCAGCTGGTCTAAGGAAGTTCTGGGAACGTCTTGTGTGAGCACTGTCAGGCGATAGAAGTCCTGGGCAAGTTTTCGAGCTTTGACGCAACACCTATCTAATCTTGCTCCTTCATGCATGGCAAGGCAGCGCCAAAGACATAGGTTGTCGCCATATCGATCAAGGGCAAACATTCCTTTTTTCTGACGAAGCCATTGGGGCAGTGGACCTGTTCCCAACAGAAGCTGACGATCGATCACAACTTTAACATCCACATATATCCAACGAATGAAGGCCCATTGGGTATTTGGTCGATTGATGTTGTCGGGATTCAAACGAGCTGTCTCCTTGCTATTGACCCACTCTTCTGCATCTTCTAGGATGTTCACCCATGGAGAGCCTGGGACAGTCTTGGAGAATAGTATCACGCGTCCGTCATTGACATTGCGAATGCGATAGGTGTAGCTGTAGCGTAGGTAGAAGCTGGTGGTTACCTTTGCAACTAACATTTCCATGATCCTAGGAGTCAAGTCTCCTGCCACACCTTGGAAGAAGCGCCATCGAATAGTACGGCGACCTATCTCCACTCCCTCGAGCATTCCATCTCTCTCCTCTAGAATGGCACCTGCCTCTCGAGCTAGACTCCGTGGAAGTGGTTCACTACGTGGTCTCACCATTCTCCCTTCGATATAACTATGTGTTAGGATAGCTTTAACAGACACTCCAAATTCAGATTTCTAGGTGTAAGGATGTTGAGGGGCGATATATCTCTCTTCGGTATAACTATGTGTTAGGATAGCTTTAACAGATACTCGAGTTTTGGATTTTATGTGTAAGGATGTTGCGGCGATATAACTATATGTAATCATATCTCTAATAGGATTATCGAGTTGGATTTTATGTACAAGAATGTCTAGTGACACTTTGAATGACCCTTAGTTACCCCTAGTAGTATAGTCGGCGTCAAAATGATACCACTTTTTCTTGTGCAACAAAACTCAAAAGGTTGTGAATGTTATGGACGCCTTTTTTCTTGCATAAGGGGCGTCATGAAGTGGATTTCTGAATTCACTTTATGACGCCCCTTGTGCAAGAAAACAAGGCGTCCATAACATTCACAACCTTTTGAGTTTTGTTGTACAAGAAAAAGTGGTATCATTTTGACGCCGACTATACTACTCGGTGAGTAAAAGTGTCTGTATTTAATTTGCTTTAACACCTGAAAAATGTATATATGACATTATGTAGCTTATAAAACATACTTTTGAATCAACAGAGGCTGGAAATAGTTTACATAAATTATAAAATACTCTAATTCCTTGCAGCTGTCAGAGCGACTTGCCCTTTTCCCCTTCGCTTTGTACGTTGCTTAGCAGGGTAAACTTATGATACAGTAAGCTTAGTTATAGTGCATGTGGCGCGCTGTCAGGGTCAAGCAACATAAATAGTTTGAAATGGGGTGGCGGAAGTTATTGTTTTGTTTCAGATTTTCGGTTCGAAATGTTAAGCTGGTTGACTTTTTATCACTGAAGAGGATATAAATGGCGAAAAATGGTTCCAAGAATAGGTCACGTGACCTGTTTTCTATATTTTCGCCTCAACAGTTTATCAGGGTCAACCATTCCGAACTGATCTTTAAAGTCAACCACAAGTGTAATCAGATAAACTGACAAAATCGTTACTTAAAATGTACAATGTACCACCCCGTTTTTAGTTTAATTTTCAGCTTTTTTGTGATCACGTGATTGGTCACGTACGTGATAGACATTTTACCAAAGCGCGACTAAAAACACTGACATCAGTTATAACCGCCATTGTTCTAGGATTTGAGCAAATTCAAGTGACTCTGTTCAACAAAATACCTGTAGCCTCGTTTTCATGTTCAAACCATGCCTTAACATACTAATGAGGTGCTTTATACGCCACGGTCCCTTGGGTCCCATAGGGCATACTTAAAAATAAACTTCTTGACGTTATTCACGACACTTGACGCCTTCCAACTAACCCTCGAGTTCAGTTGTGCTTTCGGGTTCGTTTTCCCGTTGTCATCAATACTCATCAGTTTCCCTGGATTTTTTTCTGGGTGTCTAATAGGTTTTTTCCAACTCTTAACCTCCAGGAGTTTTTCCGGGTAGGCATGCACTGGGCCACACCGCGGCAAAACGTCACGCGCATGCGTATTTGCTATTTCTTGTCCGCGCGCGGCCGCCCCCAGTTTCCCGCGAAAACTGAAATGAAACAACAGGCACATGCCGTGATTTTAACGTTTCTGCTTAAAAGTATTCATTTGTGAACTGTTTTGTCAAAAACTAAGAAAACTACTTAAAAGCTAAGCCTAAGACTTTAACAGGTTGAAGTGTTCTTAATTTGTAATTCATTGTGAGTTTACTAAGTTATAAAATTATTTACTAAAAAAGTTGAAACCCTCGGTAATTTGTATTTGATAGCAGAGCCTTTGTTCTTTTGGCCAGCGGAGCATACCGTTTTGCCGCGGTGTGGCACTGGGCCGGGTTGGAGAACACGTTTCCAGGCCTTTTTTTCCTGCAGCAAGGCCGGTAAATGTTTTCCCTGGTTTACCGTGTCCGGCAGCCTTCCCACTAAAACAGTACTTAGTTATTATACCTTTTTATATGATACTTTACAGACCATACTTTATATTACTGTTATCACTGATATACGTGTGCGTACAAGGAGTTCACCCGAGTGTAGCTGAACCGGACGGCTACCCTCCACATCATTGTATCCTCATTGCTTCTTAATAGAAATGTTTTCTATTCGGCTGAACGAAGTGAAAGAGAATAGAAATATATATATATATATATATATATTCGAGACTAAATGTAATTTAGATACGGTTGAATATCCAGCGAGTATCGGAGACCCTGTGGCGTAGTCGTTTTTCTTCACCTATTAACATTTTCTTATTCGCTAACCGTTATTAGTACATGTAAAAATCATCAGAAATAAATAAAAAGTTCCATAATATGAAACATGTTTTTTTGCACATAGAATATTGCCAAGCCAACTTATTTTCCTTTTAATTGGCAGCAATATTCAAACTGCATTTGGATCAGATAAACTGTTGAGACATGCAGTGTAGATTAACAATAAGAATATTGAAGCTGGTTTCATTTGGATCAGATAAACTGTTGAGACATGCAGTGTAGATTAACAATAAGAATATTGAAGCTGGTTTCTGTCTTTGTTTTGCTTTTCGATTGATAGAGCTAGTGATCGCTTACAAAGCGTATACAATGACCTGGGAAACTGCAATATTATTCACCGTGAAAAATCACCAAGTAAACATGTAGTCCGCATTGAACTATTTTTCGCCCATTTGTGGTTTCTGTGCCCGTTTGTGCTTCACAAGAAACTGCCCGCAAATGTAGAAAAAATATTGCCCTACAGACCAAATAATTAAGTTAGACTTTCATAAATATAAACGTAATTACAATATTTTAAAACTGATTGAAAATAAAGGTAAGTCGGCTAACGTGTTGCCGCTACTCTGGGTATTTATTCCTTTTTCATTCTAATCATATAAATGCAGCCATGCCTATCTGAATAAAATTAATTTTCAAAGAGTCAATTCTCCAGAGTAATGTGTGTTTACATCACATGATCTGAATTGGGTGACAACAGCGTTAGCCGATTACCTCTATGGCTGTATTCTCTCACATATACCATGAAGTAAGTTATTTTCTCTCCTGGAAGACCCCATGGCACACATATGTTAGACTCTGCAATTTGAAGAGGGTCTGAATGCTGATGACAAACGGCCATGACTGACAACTGACAAATAATGATTTTTTTTACTGACAACTGACAACCGAAAAATAACTGACAAATTTTGTTTTTTGTGGGTCAAACATTGTAAATTTTCTCTAGTAATGATTAACTAGAGCTATTAACTGACAAATGGCCAAAATTTTAACTGACATCTAGCTAGACCACCATTCAGACCCTCTTTAAATATACATATCGGCTTTTAACTAAAATGCTAATAATATTCCTTTTTAGACATTAAAAAATATAAAAAAATTGCAAAAACTAGATAGGAGAAAGAAAAGAAAAATATTTTATTAAATTATAGAAGCTACTGGATTCTGAGCTTGAGACGTAATTCAGCCAGTAGACTGATAGTCCGAGGAGAAGGACATGGGGGGGGGTTTCGCATAACCACGAAATAAATCGTCAAAAACCGAAAATCCACATCATAAATCAACGAAATTCCGAAAGAGCACCAGTAATGAATTTAGTTCCAAATTTAAATCCGTTTCTTTTTCTTTTTTCCTCTTTTTTTTCAATATATCTTTTTCCTCTTTTTTTTTCAATGTAACGAATTACGATTTTGGTCATTTTGTTTTAAACCAAAATGATACAAGCACCAAAGTCACCAAAAGTTCCAAAAGATCGCATGGCCTATGGAATGAAGGTCAATGAAGTTTACTTACCGTATGTATAACAAAGGATGGTTCTGCTACGATCAATGCAGTGACAGTGTTATTTGGACTCCGACATAAGACCACATAAGTTCAACCGCGCTTTCTTTCTTTGACACGCGACCTCAGTTGTTTATGGTAATGGTCGTAATAGATGTGATATCCCAGAGTTCATATCAAGTCACCGAGTTTGATGTCAACTGTCTATGGTTTGTTAGCAAAATAGTCCTGGTTAGCTCAGTGCCGGAGGTCGTGGGTTCAAATTCCGACCAGGACAACGCTCAGGATCTTAAAATAATCGAGGAGAGAAGTAGAAAGAGTTGCCTGCCAAATTTGAACATAATTTCTGCGCACTGCGCATATTATTAGATGCATAACAAAAAATACTCAGTAGGGTGGGACAACAGCGAAAATAAGGTACATACTGGAGTAATGGTGTCGATAAACGAAGAAGTGTTCAGTTCAACCGTGCGAGAAATTGCCCTCCTTGAGGCCGTTGTCTAACTTTTAGTTTGAACGGTTGTGGTGTAGAAGCTTCCATACAAGGCAGTATAGTATATGGCGTATAATACGACATGTATCTAAAAATAACAAATATACGGCCATCCCCTCTCTCCTCATTTGTTTCATCCTCAGACTCTTGCTCGTCCCTCTTTTACCACAGGAAGCCCGGTTTCACATCTTTTTATCTCGAAATTAGGAGTTGCCTGCGGAGGAGGCTACTTCACTTTTAACCCTGTATACGGTGGACGTTAAAGATCCCGCTGTGCTATTCGTACGAGTAGGGGATTTTTGCCCAATGCAAGAGGGTCTCAATGGGGTGGTGGCTTTTACAGTTAACGGTTAAAATTTGGGCTTTTTTACGACTAACGGTTAGTTTTTTTCCCGTTACGGTTAACAGTCTTAAAATACTTAACAGTCATACTGCTTCTAAGCCGGTCCGCCATTTTGAAAATGCGCTAGAAAAACCACTTTGCATGATGGGAAACTGACCGAGTAGTAGCCTGGGGACGAAACTGTACTACCGGTGTGTTACCGACAGGACGCGCACAAAATCACAAAAGCGGCTTATTGAGACTATTGACAACTGCCATGTGTAACCGCATCAGCCACGGGAGACAGAAACGCACAACAAGACACACAACAGTCATAGGTCTCATAGGCCATGTTAGAATATTTCAGTTTACGGTTAATTTGTTTTACGACTAACGGTTAAAATTATGTAATTTTTACGCCTAACGACTAGTTTTTTTGCCGATTTACGGCTAACTGTTAACCCCATTGAGACCCTCGTGCAACGGTCTGGTTTCGGAGGCATTATACTAACAACACTCATGAATGTAAACTGCATGGCTGCACTATGCGGTCTATGTACTGTAAAAGCAGTCCGATCGATAAGTCATCCACATAATTTAATGTGCAGCTTTAGGGTGTTCGGTGCTTGGTTTTACTTGAAGATCGTGACTCAAATTAAAGACCTCAAAAAGTCCAAACGATTATTTTCCTATTACAGACGATATGTTAATTGAGCCAGTTCGAAGCGGCACTATTCAGATCTATTCAGTTCCTATGAATGTGGCTTGTGATAAATATAATCGGTCTATGACCGTCTATCAGCTAACCAAATCGTTTCCCGCAGCTTCACCACTCGCTTCTCCTTTCCAACTTTACATCTAAATTTGTTTTTCGTTAGGTAGTTTTCCCCACCTTTTCCCTCTTCGTAAAAAGAGCAACGCAGTCAATTATAGCTTCGGGTCCTTCGGGACTCGCTTGCGGACCTTGCGACAAGGCGCGACGCGATGTGTGTAGGTTCTGCAATATATGGCCGAGGCAACGAGGTCGCAAAGGGTCCAAAGTTCACATTACAACTCACGAACTTGAAAACAGCATTATCGTTTGGATAACAGACAATCAAGTGAAATATTAACTGGAATTGCAAACCGCAATTCACCACTACGTCACGTAGAGTTGAATATTAAAGGCATTGCGACATCAGATCACATCAATACCGGAAACCGCAAACCGGATTTAAAAATCCTTCACCGAATACCGCTTGTCAAAAAGCATTACATCCGCACACCGCCGAATTTTCCAAAACCGCATTTTGAAATATCAACATTACCGAAAAACCGCAAGAATATTAGCTGAAATCCGCAAATCCGCAAACCCCCATGTCCCACTCACCGAAACATGATCGGCCTGCTCTTTGAAACAGTACGTCACTTCGAAAAGAGAGATTTGTATGACAAAACCCATGTAGGCCTTTCATGTATTTTCTACATTTAAAATGCCAATAACTCGACAGCAATTTGAAACATTGCTTTCAATCTGTGGTCAATTACTAATTTAGGTACGATCTTTCATGTGGTAGCAATAGTTTCTCTGTACACATTATCTTCCAATTTCTGCAAATTAGGGGGCGGCCATTATGAATGAAGTCTCAGTGTGCATCAATTGGGGTTGAGATTTTCATGGCTAACTCGCTTCATATTACTGGAAGGTGGGCAATCCCTTTATGTAGGACGACACGAATTTTTACCAAAAATACAATAGAATACAACACAATACAATATAATACAACAATAGAACGCAACACAATACAATACAATAGAATACAATTTGGTAGCAATTCGTGTCGTCCTAGCCTGAATTTCAGCCGTCTCCTCGGTTCGTTTCTCCCGAGAGAGACGTCTGAATCCAATAGCCGATGATGCCGTCCAGTGACGTCACTACCAGAAAACCTGGTAGTGATCTTTGATTGGTTCATATTCTATAATTTCGCATAATTATCATAATTAACTCTTCCGAGAAGACGGCAGGATTCACTTTGGACTCGCGACTGTTGATCGTTGAGTTTCAGTGGAGTGATTGTCTTTGGCAAAGACCTTGAATTCGTAAGGAAAACATCTGGAAATGGATTGAAAGTGTCCTGCTGGTCCTGCACAATAACCGGCCGACTGTCCTGTAAACATATACATTTTGTCCCGTCGCGTCCGCGGGGTTGTTGATAATCGATTATTTGTTCACACTCGCAGTGGTAAAGAATGTCACTACTCTCTTCAAGGAACTGTTCTTTCCCGTAAAAGAGTCTTCGTATTTCTTCGAAAATTCTCCATTATCCTTTCATATTTTTATACTTTTCTGTTGCATTATTTACATAGGTAATATCTCGTAGCTGTGTCGATTCGAACGGCAGATCGCGAGACAAAGTTCAACGGAAAGACAAAGATCAACTGTACTTTGCCTCCAAACTGATAATATAACGATATATTGCTTCGAAAAGGTTTTCACAACATAAGAGGCACTTGAGAAGCAAATGGGATGGAGATATATATATAGGTAAGGCTTTTATTTTGGCCGGCATGATCTCAAATAATTTCTCAAGGCGAGGGATGGCTTTGTTTTTGTGACCCACGAACTCTTACGACCGCCGTGACAGTTTTATTTGCATAAATTAAATTGTTAATCCGCCTTGACGTCACTGGACGGCATATTCAGACGTCTCTCTCGGGAGGAACGTGTCGTCCTACATGAAGGGATGGCTGGCAGGTGGCTCAATCCTGGACAGACATGGTATTGAGTCCCTATCAATCACTTAGTGGTGATGAAGTAACGATGACGTCATCGGTCACGTGATCATAGGGCAGAATGCCTATTGTGTCATGGCAAGAGCCCATAACCAAGAGCGAGAATCTCCCATACTAAGCTACCTCTATGCATAGTTAATAGAGTGGAATGGTTAGGAACTCAGGGACCTTCTTTGTTATATGTCTTTGTTAGCTTTTTTCAACCACTACCGTGCACAAAACACAATAGAAATTCCAATGTTAATCAATCAGCCAATAGAAACGTGTGAGTTCAGTCGTTCAGGGAACGCTAATGAACTATGATCGTGCACAATCTTTTGTCTTACCCCTTCCAACCTAAATCGCAGCGCCTTTGTTAGCCCTTTTGAAGTTTGCCGGGTTTCCTAACCATTCCACTCTATTAACTATGCTCTATGTTACGGCATTTTCACAAGTTAGGTTATTTTTATAACGGTTTCCCGCTATTGTTGAGTAGCAATCATTCCTAAGGGAATAAAATCACAAAAGCGTAGCAGACGTGTTGTTGGTATAACAAAAGAAGCTAATGAGGCATCTTTTGTTCCGCAACGGGTGTAACCCACTAATTGGTGGCAAAAATAATCTAAAAATAATCTAAACTTGTGAAAACGCCGTAGCATCTATATAAAAGATATGGACGCTCTTGGTTATGGGCTCTTGGTCATGGTCTCATGGACATTTCTCGTTAACGAAACCTTAATTGGTTATCACTTTTAAATTATTAATGCTCGATTTCGTTCTTTGTGATTGGTCAAGCCATAATTGGACCCATGGTAATTTTACGTTAATCACGAACTTATTAATTCAAGACTTGACCCTAGCCTCCTCCGCAGGCAACTTCTAATTAAAATCGAAAAAATCGAGAAAAAAGATGTGAAACCGGGCTTCCTGTGGCTTCTGGGCTTCGCCGGAAGCCGGATCTAGAACGGATAAGAGTTTCCTGCGAAGGAGGCTAACTTGACCCATGGGAATCTCATTCTAAACTGATACCTCGATTGACATTCCTTGCATTATAGAGCTGCTAATTGTCTCTTAAAATATTCGTTTTGACGTAGTTGCATGCGGCACAACTGGAAACATGTACACAACTGTTTTTAAATTGATCAATTCAGCGGGTTCAGTCTCGTGAAAGTTTATCTCAAAGCGCTTCTTGTTATAACTAGTATTCAAATAACACACACAACTGTTTTTAAGTGTGAACAAACTTTTGCCGATTCAGCGGGCTACAGTCTCGTGAAAGTTTAATCTCAAAGTTCCTTCACATTTCGTTCTTTGCTAGCTTCACTTCTAGAGCAAACAAAAAATTGAGAAACATCTCCTTTTAAAGCTGAGGATTTCAAAAATTTGTCTTTCCATTCACTTCTGATGCGCCAGCGTTTTCTGCGTTGTTCTGTTAGTTTTAATGTTCACTTTTCAAATCGGCTTTGCTTTGAATTCAAAACAGTGAGCGCTTAATTCTTTCAATCAGCATAACGGCAACTCACGAAAGACTTGGCAGACTATTAATCATTGATTAATGAACTCACTATTCGGAAATCAAACAAAACATCTATGAATTAAGGAGTTAAAATTGAATGACGTTGCCATCACGAATGCTACTGAATCAACATTTTTCCACAATAGGACCGAAACTTGCTAATGACATACCTTTGTCTGTAAATAGCACCAGCAACCTTGACCATGTCATTGGCACAGACGATAAATTTCACTTTAGTCCTACAAGCAGTACCAAACTTCATTCTCTTCTAAATAAACTCTCAAAATCAAAGGCCACTGGTCTTCGCTGAGTGTCTGCCACTGGGTGTCAGTGCCTGTACAAACTCCTTGCAGTTTTCAATGAGTTTTTTCACTGAAAAACTTCCATATATACATTACTATATAGATAATATAACATATTCCACATAGATCTACAAATCGATATAGACAAAAGATACAAACAAGCAAATAATCAAATAATAATACTGTATTATATATTTCATTTTATTTTATTTTGTGTGTAAACATATATACATGTATTATATATATGGTAAAATAAAGATTGACTTGACTTGACTTGATAAAATATCTGCCAGGCTTATTCGTGAATGTGCCGATCTTATATCTACGTCACTGTGTGAAATTTTTAATAGATCATTAGAGTTTGGCGTGTTTCCAAATGCCTGGAAATGCGCCAAAGTCACACCGCTATACAAGGCAAGTTAACGGAGTGAGATGAACAATTACCGCCCAATTTCGGTGATCTCAGCTGTGGCGAAGGTGTGTGAAAGGATAGTGTATAATCAATTGTATGAATACTTGTCAAAACATGACATCATTTCAAAACAGCAATCTGGATTCCGATCCTTTCATTCCACCGTTACGGCCCTCCTGGAGGCTACCGACAGTTGGGCATATAATATCGACGGTGGGAACGTTAATGCCGTGGTATTCTTAGATTTAAAAAAGCATTCGACACGGTCGACCAAAAGATTTTATTATCTAAAATGGCTCATTATGGGATACAGGGAATCGCTCACAACTGGTTCAAGTCATATTTAGATCAGAAGACCGCACACAAAAATGTGTTGTGAACGGTTCTCTCTCAAAATTATGCACACTTAAATGTGGCGTGCCTCAGCGAACAATCCTAGGCCCATTGCTATTTCTGCTCTACTGATAAACGATTTGCCTAACTGTTTATTAACCTGTCAACCTAGATCGTATGCAGACGACACTCATATAACATACGCTGATGCTGATTTAAGTTCACTCCAGATCTGTCTAAATAAAGATCTGGAAAATATCAGCAGGTGGCTGACGGTTAATAAACTGACCCTAAATATGACGAAAACTGAATTTATGCTAATCGGCTCCAGGCAGAAATTGAGCACGTTGGCTGAGGCTCCTGAGGTCACAATCAATGGCACTCCAGTAAAGCACGTAGCAACCGCCAAATCTCTTGGATTATTGATTGACGAAAATCTCACCTGGCGAAGCCATTTAGAAACGTTATCGAAAAAGATTGCCTCTGGCATTGGAACCATTAAGCGGATTGAGTAAATATACATGTCAACAGCCATAAGCAGCTTGTTGTGAATCTTAGTTTCTAGCATTACCTTAGTTTAGTATAGTTTAGTTACAAGGACGTTTATTATTAGGAAGACGACAATGGTCAGCTAGCGACAATGGAGGACGTGTATTTGCCTTCTCCTGATAAAACTTCCTGATATAGAACGTTTTAAGTTGGCTAAAGCAATTTACAGAGTTTACTGGCATCATGGTGAAACTTAAAAGTAGAAGTGTATCAGCAGAAGCAGCAGAAGAGGAAGGAAAAAATCGTCATTATGTGACTTTGGAGTTCAAAAGCCTGTTCAAAGAAACCAACAACAAGATAGATGTACTCTCAAAATCGGTTGAGGCTTTGAAAACAAGTCTTGAGTATAGTCAGGACGATATTGAAAGGCTTAAGGAAGCCACTAACAGTTATGTAGACCTTGGATCCCAAATTGAATACTGATATCGAAGAGAGCTTGGGGAAACTTCGTGACAATGTCACATACATCGAGAATCAGAGCAGACGCTCTAACTTACGACGCGAATTGATGGTATCGCTGAGGAGCCAGGAGAGGATTGGGAAGCGACCGAGAAGAAGCTTAAAAGAGTCCTGAAAGAAAAACTTGACCTCGATAAAGAGGCGCCCATAGAAAGAGCGCATATAGGATTGGGAGCGTTAGAAACTGAGATGGCTCTACACGTAAAGGACCGCGAACAATCGTATGCAAACTGTACGACTGGAAACTGAAGGAGTTCCTGCTGAAACGTGTCAAAAGGAAAGCCCGACGGTCTCTTCGTTAATGAATATTTCGCAGATGCTACCGTAAAGAAGAGGAAGGAATTACTCCCCCAGCTCAAGCAAGCTCGTAAAGAAGGCAAGTTAGCTTACCTCGTGGTAGATAGACTTGTTATTAAGAACAAGCCGGCACCACGTCAAGAACACTGATTCTAATATTTATTCTAGCTTAATTTCAAATAATTGTCATCAATACCTAGCTGTCACTAGTTTAATTTTAGTATGACTCGTTCTACACAATATCCTTGTGGCATATGCTCTAAATCGGTTCAGAAGAACCAAAGAGCAATATTGTGTGACAGCTGTGGTAATTGGATTCATCTAAGGTGCAACTTATTAAGTTTACAAGACTATACTAACAATTACAACGAGAAGATGATAATATAAGTTGGTTCTGTAAGAGTTGCATTGCAGATGTTATTCCATTCTCATCTTTAAACGACAATGAATTAATATATTTGAATAATTCCTCAAGGCCAATTAAGTTACCTGGAATTATTACCATCTTTAGTTATATTGTCCAAACTTTCTGTAATACCTAATGTTAATGATTATGATACTGAAAATCCTTTACCAAACCCAATCGACTCAAAGTATTACTATTTGCATGACTTTAATGAACACTTGGTTCTCATTATTTCAAATTAACCTAAATAGTCTTGATGCACATTTTGATGAACTACAAGCTACCCTCTCTATAGTAGACATACCTTTTCATGTTATTCGAATTACTGAGACTAGAGAACAGAGAGATAAAGGTTTCAAAATGAACAACAACCTTGAATTGGCTATGATCTATATTCACAACCTACCATGTCAGCTTCTGGTGGAGTTGCTCCATATGTTACAAATTTTCTTAATAGCTTTGAAAGGTCAGAACTAAGTATTACTGATGAAGACTTCGAAGCAATTTGGGTTGAAATTGTTAATACGAACTCTAAGAATATTCTTTGTTGTTGTATCTACATCCTACTACCAATCCTAACTGAAGTAATTATTATTTAGATTTATAAAATTAGTTTTTCACAAATTGTCAAACAATGATAAGACTATTTTCATACTTGGTGATTTCAATATTAACCTCCTTAACTATGAAACTCACAATCATACAAATGAGTTTTTGAATTTAATGAATGCTAACTTGTTCATGCCTTATATCCTCCAACCAACTCGTGTGACAGATACTTCGGCTACACTTACAGACAACATATTCGGCAACACTGTAAATTTTAATTCTGTAAGTGGTAACATTGTGACAAAACTTTCAGATCATTTTCCCCAGTTTGCATAGATTGAAAACTTTAAAGTTGATTACAAATCAATGAACTATTCCACTTTCGACTATAAGAAGCTAAATACCGAACAATTTGTAAACCAGTTCTCTAACCTAGATTGGGCTGAGCTTGATTATCCAAATATAGGTAGTAGTGTTAAATTTGACATATTCCACAATAAGGTATCAACATTCATAGCTCAACATGTACCCTTGCGCAAGTTATCGAAAAAGCAGCTTAAACTTAGACCATGGATTACTCCAAACATACAAAACAAGATTAAATATAGAGATAAACTCTATAGAAAAGTATTAAAAAATCCTAGTAATAATCTTGATAAAGAAGTTTATAGGAAATTTCGTAATCATATAGTCAGGGGAATCAAACACAGTAAACAATCATATAATAATTTATTTTTATTCCAATAAGGATAACATTAGAAAATTGTGGACTTGTATTAAATCTATCATTAACCTCAAGAACTCTGAGCTTAACACAGTGATAAAGCTAAATGAAAATGGTTGCATTATTGATAATCCCAATAAAGTTGCTAATACTTTTAATAACTTCTTTACAAACATTGGTAAGCAAACAGAGAAGACTGTCCCCAAAAGTAGTACGCACTTCTGTGATTATCTTAAAGATAGTTTTCCAAATTCATTTTTCATCTTTCCAGTTACTAAAGATGAAGTTACATCGGTTATCTCATCTCTGAACAAAAACAAATCTATAGGTCCTAATAGTATTCCTGTTTTTATACTTAAAACTCTCCAAGACAGTATTTCCACTCCACTCAGCCATTGTAAATGATTCTTTCACTTCTGGGACATTTCCAGACAAACTGAAAATTGCTAAAGTGACTCCAATCTTCAAAAAAGGCTCTAGATATGATAAAAACAATTACAGACCTATATCTGTACTCTTAGTATACAGTAAGATTTTTGAAAAAACTAATGTGTAAACGATTATACAATTATCTTGAAATGCATAATATCCTTTACAAACTTCAATTTGGTTTTAGAGAACACTGTTCAACATCACATGCACTCATAAGTATAATTGAACAAATTAAGTACTCTCTTGATAATTCTGAATATGGTTTTGGCCTCTTTATCGTCCTTAAAAAGGCATTTGATACGGTGAATCATATTACTAAAGAAACTAGAGCACTATGGGATAAGGGGAAATGTAAATAAGTGGTTTACGGTACGGTTAAACCGCTCCACTTGTCCATTCCCTTGTGGGTGGTATGGCGTCGTTCTCGAGCGTGCAATGCCGCACAGCTGCTCGATCCTCTGGAATAATCGGTTCTCAAACTCGCCACCTTGGTCGTGGTGTATACGGGCTGGTAGCCCGAAGCGCAGAATGAAATCATTATAGAGCTTGTCGGCTACGGTTCTCGCTGACTTGTTCCGGGTGGCATATGCTTGTGCGAAGCGGGTAAAGTGGTCTACGATCACTAAGATATATTCATACCCCCCACTGCTTTTTTTTCAGATGAAGGAAGTCTAGTGATACCAGTTCGAAGGGTGAGGTTGTAACTATCGGTTGTAGGGGTGCTCTGGTCTTGAGGGCTGGGCGTTTCTGTTTGACACAGCTACAAACATTCTTAACGAAGTGTTCGACATCACGCTGCATGTGCGGCCAATAGAAACGATCCCTGGCCAAGCTCACAACTCTCTCACTACCCAGGTGATCCATGTTTTCATGCAACTCCCGATAAACCAGTCTGCGGAACTTGTCGGGAAGGACTACCTGACGACGTGGGTTCCGTATCAGCACTCCATCCTCGTCTAAAGCCAGCTTGCGCCATTCGTGTAGAAGCTTCTGTGTTTCTGGTAGCTCTTGTCGGCTTTCATTGGCAGTTAGGCGTTTTGCAGATGATAATAGTCGTCCTGTTGTGCTTGCCATATTTCCGCCGTAGTAATTCGCGCAAGGTTAGCAGCGTCAGCTTCTATTGCTGTCATATCTAAGTTAAGAAGTGAATGGTCAGTAGTTACTGCTGATAGCCAGGTCGTGCTTCCGTTGTCTTGCGCCCTTACTGCCGTCACAGCTGTCTTTAGGATATCAGGCGTTAGTTCTTCAGTGCAACTGTCTATATACGACGAAATGTCTAAAGGGCTCCTTGATAACATGTCTGCGTCATTATTGCTCTTTCCTGGTCGGTATTTGATGCTGAAGGTAAAGTCGGCTAGTTCGCCTACCCAGCGTAAGCCGGTGGCGTTCAGCTTCGCAGACGTCAGGACATAGGTGAGAGGGTTATTGTCGGTGTATACCGTAAAGCTCGGGCTATAATACAAGTAATCTCGGAATTGCTCACAAACCGCCCACTTTAGTGCTAAAAACTCCAACTTTCCTGAGTGGAGGTGGTAGTTTCGTTCCGCCGGGAACAATGACCGTGAGCCGTAAGCTACTGCTCGGATGACACCATCCTGCCGCTGGTACAACACTGCGCCTAGCCCGTCCTCAGACGCGTCCGTTGCGAGGATGAAAGGGTCATTGTAATTTGGATAGGCCATGACAGGTGGGCTGACTAGACACCCAATCAGTGTCTCTAGTGCTGACTGCTGAAGTGCAGTCCAGGTGACTGGCGTATTCGATGACAGTTGTCCGGCTTTCTGCTTCTGTTTACCCCTCCCTATCTTCGGCAAAGATGGACTGGTTGGTGATACAGACATAAGATCGTAGATTGGCCGGGCGATGCGCGAGAAATTTCTGATGTAGCGTCGATAATAATTCAGAAATCCCATCAATTTCCTCACATCTCCAACAGTTTTAGGCGTGCGGTCTTTAAGAATTAGGACGGCTTCAATGTTGACAGGGTCCAGTTGTTGACCCTCCTCTGAAACAACACGGCCAAGAAATCCTACCTCCTTCTTGAACAATTTGCACTTCTTCGGTTTGAGCTTAACTCCGTATTCCCTTAGACGCCTGAGCACCTACCGCACATGCTCCACGTGATCTTCAAATGACGAACTAAACACAATTACATCGAGGTATGGGATGCAGATTTCATCCCTTAGACCGCTAAGACAACGTTCCACAAATCTCTGAAAATTCGCTGGAGCATTTGTCAGACCGAATGGTATGCGGATCCACTCGTAGAGTCCCCAAGGTGTCGTGAAAGCTGTCAAGTGTTGATCCTCCGGTCTCATCCAGCCCTGATGGTATGCTTTTCCTTGGTCTAGGACGGAGAACCACTTGTTTCCTCCGAGGTTGTCTAGCGATTCCTGTATTTGCGGAATAGGATGTCGGTCTGGAATGGTCTTCTGGTTCAGCGCACGGTAATCAACGCACAGCCGTAAACTCTTGTCTTTCTTTCTGACGCAGACGACAGGCGAGCTATACGGGGATTTAGATGGTCTGATGAAATTCCGGTTAAGGAGGTCTTCTATATAACTCTTAACTTCTGGGTACAGGTGCCTCGGAACTGCGACGTAATTCTTCTGTACTGGCGTCTTGTCATTCAACTCTATAGTCATCTGTAGATCGTCTATACATCCAATGTCGTTGTCGTCTTTAGCCAACGAGTCTGCCTCTTCAATCAGCATCTTCCTAACAACCGCTTTCTGGTCGGATAAGAGTTCCGCAAGATCTATGTCGTTGGTATACTGCGGAATGGTTGAAGGCGATTCACCGGTTGTATCATCACGCACCGCTGCTTCTGTATTTTCATTGGGCTGTGTTAACTGTATCTCGACTGGCGTAACGGACTGCACCATTTGGAGTCTTCCCAACACTGTTCTCCCCTTGAGTTTAATGTCATGGTTTGTTGTATTAAACACCTCCATCTCTACGATGCTCGTTTTCCCTTTTGATAATGTCAGTAATGCCTCAGGAACTTCTAGTCCCTGTGGTAAGTCGCGCAACTCGTCCGGTTCGAAAAGTACTGGTATAGTCTCTGCTACCGGACCGGTATTGGCTCTACAAGAGAGTTTTAGGCCTTGGCGTTTTGGAATGATGACGTCATGTTTAGTCGTTTTGACTATGCACAACTCGTTAGAACTCATATTATTTATAAGGTTCACCAATGTCTCTGTTTGATGCTCCGGAAGACTACTAAAAGCTCGTCCGATGTCTGTGCCGAGACCTGAATTCCTTGATTTGATTATATGTTCTATGACATTATATCCAACTATTGGAGCGTCTAAGCACTCCTTTGTAACTAAAAACGTAACAGTAAGTTTATTATCAGCTAATAGAGAAAACTCGAGCTCCACCCATCCCTGGTATGGTATCGGGGTACCATTGGCTGCTGTGAGGTTAAGATCCTGATCTAAAAGTTCCGTGATATCCCTTATCTCGGTTCCGGGAGCTATCTCACTTAGCGCACGCTTCGAGATAATGGAGACTTGGGCTCCCGTGTCCCAGAGAACGCTTAGCTCGCGGTCGTTAAGGAAACATTCTACACGACACTGCCGTCCGACGATATTAACTACCTTCGCGTGCTGCCTAGGGGTTAGGTAGGTCATGTAGAAACCATTATCTGCAGGTTCGTTTTTCTGTTCTGTCAGATGGGCTATAGCCTCACAAAGGATCCGGTGGTTATTCCAGTGCTTCTTCTGACATGTTTTGCTGCATATCGGACAGTTTTGCATTTTTCGCACTGCTGGAATGATCTTCCGCCACTTTCGACTCGTCTACAGCCATTACAGGAACGGGACTTTTCTTGTCTTGGCCCGGCTAATCTCTGTCCCTGGAGGGTAGCCGGCTGTCGTTTCCCTGATTCTGGAGATCTTGTGTCGTCTGGGGACAATTATATGCGACGTGGTTGTCGCCTCCACAGGAAAAACAATTGCAGCAGCTTCCCGCGGTTCCTCGTTCTTTGCAGGAATCACATCCCCAACCTCGCCGTTGCTGATAGGAGGGTCTCGCGCAACCACGACCGCGTCCACGGGACTGTCCTTAGTCAGAGCTCCACCGTGCGCTACCAGTGTTCGCTGCGTTTACTTGGACCTTAAGGTTGCCGAGCTCACTTCGCATCTGTCCTATTTCTGCGAGGAGCTGCTTTAATGCTACCGCTTCATTTTTTTGCTTGTTTTCGGCACCGCTCTTTTGGCTTCCGTCGGTCTCACAGGCATTTATTTTCGCGCTCCGCTTCCGCTCGCTTGCCAGCTTGTTCCTGCGCTCGATCTGATGCGAAGCCATCTCGTTAACGTTCCTCATGAGTTCCTCGTCAGTCAGGTTCGTGATTCGTAGCGTTGGTCGCAGGTTAGTAGTCAAAATATCGTCCCTTAATCCGGTTTCGAACGATTTCAGGAACGTATTTTGAATTAGTTGTACGCCGTAATTAAAATCGCAATCCGCCTCCTGCCTGGCGAAAACGACTTTGTTACGCATGTCTAGTGCGCGCATTAGGAATTGCTGTGGGGTTTCCTTTGGCTCTTGGAAGCTCGTTGCGAGTTGATGGTACAACTCGGATGCGGTCTTTTCCCGGTAGTGTACACGCAGAATTTTGCGCAGTTTCGCTAGGGAGAGATCGCTGAGGGTTTCCACGTAACTTCTATGAGGGGAAATTACGCGAATTACGGCATCCACGATTTCTGATCCTTTCGGTACCCCCTTTTTAAGCCAGAGTCTATCTGATGTTTTAAGGAAACAAAAGACAACTTGTCGGTTTGACCCGGTTCGCCAATTTGGCCCGTGATTTTGAACTCACGGCGAAGCAGTGAATGCGATGTAAACATTTCTACTCCGTCTATTTTATTCTTCGCTGATTTATCCTTCTCTCCTTTATCTGATCCTTTTAATGCTTTATTTCCCGGGCTAGTAGTGGGTTTTAATTTGCCAAGTTTGGACAACAGCTCGTCCATTTCCTGTTTCTGCTTTTGTGCCAGTTCTTCCTGTTGTTTCTGTAATTCGATAATCTCTTCTTCCGCTTTACTCGGTGATTCTAGGGGCGGTGGCGTGTCTTTAATTATCGATATAATTTCGTCCTTCCCATCTAACTTAGCCTCGATATTTTTTTCTTATCAGGATGACTTTCTGTCTTTTGCTCTTATTCGTGATCTCCTCGGTAATCTCTAATGTTTCTATGATTTCACATAACTGACTCTCATCGGTGGTATATAACAGCGATTCCACTTCGAACTGTAGCGTCTCGATTTCGGATTCCATTTCTCGTTATTTTCACACACGCTACACAAAATATCTCTGGTGTGTCTACAATTTACGATAAGGCATCTGTGTAATAGTACAGCAAACTACTGAATTTATACTCCCGGTTTCCAAACAAACAACAACTACCACAACAACAATGGAATGTACTGCTTTATTTCACTAAACACTCTCCATACGACGAAATCAATGCACTCACCTCGATCCCATTCAACATCGACTCATAATCGTTCTTACCCCTACCGTCGTCCTTTCCACTAGAACCTATTCCTTCCCAACACCTTTACTCTAACTCAAAGTGTCAAAAATCCATCGTCACGCCACTTCGGTCATCACACGCTCGTCGGCTTCAGTGCTTTCTTCAACCGGGTCGTCCTTGAATTAGCTAGCGTAGTTTGCTGTCCTGGCGGTCGCCAAATTTGTTACCCACTTGGTACTTGATCTCAAGAATATAACCCTTCTGAGCGCTCCAAAGTAACTTTATTGACTGTTTTCGTCCTCTCCAAATACGTTCGTGATCTCAACTATGAATACACCTACTCCTCTGTCTTGAATATCTGATCGTCTCCCATTACAGTGTTATGCTTGTTTTCTCATATTACTAGTCTTCACTATGTGTGTCACGTTTTCTCAAATAATGCGTTTTGTCACGCTCTAACAAAGAAGCTAAAACGTATCCAAAGAAGAAAGTACAGGAACATGCAGAGAAAACAAGGGCATCCAACGAGTACTTTTTGAAATTCGTTTGAAACCAGTTGTCTGCAGCTTATCTAGCCATTTTAAGGCGCCTACTATGTCTTTTGACGTATTCTAGAAAGCTATTCGGATTTTCTAGGTGGAAATCGCGTCAACCGAAAATACTATGGCAAAATATTCCCGGCCTACGAATGTTAGTAGTCTAAAACAGAAACAAGAATTTTCTAGCCCAAGTAACTTCATGTTGCAAAGTTTTGTGGAGGTACGAATTTTTTAGGGATTCTTTTTTCCTTTAGGCAATTCTTAGGGAATGAAAATGTGTTGTTCTGACTCTATTGATCAGACGAATTGAGACATACGAATATTTTAGGGGAAACCTTTTAGTCTCCCTTTTCTTCTATTTTTTTTGGGAGATTTAAAACGAATTTTCTAGGCAGTATTTCAGAAAACAATTTTCTAGGGACAATTTTTTCAAATCCGAAAGTTTTAGGCTAACTTACCCTCCCGAACAGCTTTTTAACCGAAAACTTCGTTGGGTGCCCTTGAGAAAAGTGTTCAGCCACTGGGAGAGGAGTATAACAATAAACAGAAGACCGCATCCCAGCTTCTCCAGGCATGCTGCCATTAGAATGGACCAGCTAGTTGCCTAGAAAGATTGTATCATTAGTACGAGTTAGCGAAAAGTGTTTAGCCATTAAAAACGTCAGTGCTGACATAGTGGTTTCAATTTGTAAATACGTAGGATTTCATTACTTTTAGATTCCTTTTAGAGATACTGTAAATATGTCAGATATCATGCTGTAATTGCTGCGAGCGTAGCGGGCAGCGGCCACTAAACTTGACGTTACAACACAGGGTGACCACACGCAGAGCTTTTCGCACGTATACCATTTCCTTGAAAAATATTTTGGGTTCATGGTCACCCAACCACGGCCACCAACTGTAATAGTGACCCAGTGCTCTATTTGTAAACCAGAGGGTCACTATTAGAAAAAAAATAACACAAATAACGAAACATTAGACGATTCTGAAATCAAAACTTGGTTTTTAATCAAACATGTCATCGTCATTGATACATTTTTTGTTTCCTTCATGCCTTGTAAATAAAAGTGATTTTAACATCTATAATAGTGACCCAGTGCTCTAATCAGTTTCGGCCAGTTGAAGAAATAATTTTCCTATTACATTCTGTCTTGCTGGGTTTGCGAAAAATATTGCCAATATTGTGGAATTGTTTTTAGAATTGAAAACAGACAGAACATATGGCGGCAGACTAAGCCCTGACATATACCAAAGGCTGACGCTCTCTGTATGTTACCTTTAACTGCTACACAGGCATTCAGTGAAACTAATCTCGTCACACACTACACAAATATAGTCTTTGCCAACAACGTCCACAATAACACAACACAAAATAGCTCACTGACCATCCGCGAGTTTCCATTGGGGGCCCTATGCTTTAATGATCGATGGCACTGACACGCATTTAATCTCAATAGGCAGCCAGTAACTTGAGCTATCATTACAGTAATGCTTTCACGCTTGTTTTGTTGACACGATAAATGCTTTTACCGAATTTCAGTGTCACTCATGCGTATAAATATTGTTTTAAAACCGATAAAAATCGATATCAATCGATGAAAAGTCACAAAGATATGCGTCATCGATTTCCAACTCAATCGATTAATTGCATGGCAGCGATTGATATCAATCATCGATTTCATCGATTAAGTACGCCGGGTCTATTGGACAAACTACATTTCAAGTAACCTTCTCATAGTGCCAGTTTTTTCGACAGAAAAACATACATAAACTTTCTTATACACGGTAGTATCATTCAGTTATATATAAAATTATAAAAAGGTAGTTAATCAATAATAAGTAAAATATTTACATCTGATATGTTAGATATACCGAGTTTAGTCAATTAAATTTATTAATTATTAGTCAATTAAATTTCCTATCTTCTGTAGCAATTACTATAATTAAAGTATTTTTCTATAAGTAGTTTTTAGTAGTAACATCACATAATGTAATTATTTTAATAATAACAATAATAGGCCATATTTATATAGCACCATATAGCACAGTCTCATGGCACTTTACACACTACTGACATATCCCGTCAGTGAATCTCTCGGACTGCTATTACGGCGCCAATGGCTGCCACGCAGTTTACAATGTTGAGTGTGTGGTTAGTGCAATGGCCAGGCTGCTGTACCGGGTGACAATCCCCTTCTCTTTTTCGATTAGTACAACAGGTTCTTTCACGGCCCCTTCAAATACTGATTAGAAGTAGAAGAAGACACTGGAGGCCAACGGCTTACAAACGTCCCTGCCCAAGGACGCGGCCGGGTTCGAACACATCATAGATTAAGAAGTGAAGAGCCATGTTAATAAACTGATCGTTATTATTATATATTATATTTTATTATTATTAAACACATTTAAAAACTGTTTTACAAGATAGCAGTGTTCATAGAATATATAAATCAATTTATTGAACGTGTGAACCTGATAATATTTGGTCAATGTTTTTTTTGTTTAAGTATCATGGATTACGACGTTCGTGCGTTTTCAGGAAGACTATTCCAGAGCAATGTTCCACTATAGTTATACTCCTTTTTTTTATCAGTTCTTGGTTTTGGTAGAATAAGTTTATTAACTGAATCTCATAGGCTATATCTGCTAGTATGATTTACTGATATATCTTATACATCACTACAGCTTTTTAGTTTCTACTTCTGTCCACCAAGCTACCAGCAAAGCGTGCTGGTCTAGCAGAACTTGTATCAAAGTTTGATCTAGTTCTTGCTGCACGGTTCGGTAATTTTTGCAACTGGCTTATCACAAAGCTGTTGATTGAGTCCATCCCATACTCTACTACAGCTAATAGTCAAAATATGGCTCGATCAAAGCATGATACGGCATTCTTTTTGCTTGTGTCTGCGCTAATTAAATATTTGATTTTTTTAAGAGCACCCAAACCTGAAGATATTGTTTTACCAAGTTTGTTTTAAAATATGCCACCATGATAGATTTTCATCGACAATTATACACCTAAAGTTTTAGTGTTCGATGCAAATTATTGAATTATGTTCTTGAGTCGCGAGTCTTTGCCGGGGTCAACCAATAATCATAAATTCAGTTTTTGTAACATTGTGGTTATTTGTTCTAAGCCAAATACTAATACATGTCAAGGGCACCCAACGAGTACTTTTTGAAATTCGTTTGAAACCAGTTGTGTGCAGCTCCTCTAGCCATTTTAAGGCACCTACTATGTCTTTTGGCGTATTCTAGAAAGCTATTAGCTGTTCGGATTTTCTAGGTGGAAATCGCGTCAACCGAAAATACTATGGCAAAATATTCCCGGCCTACGAATTTGTTAGTAGTCTAGAACATAAACAATAATTTTCTAGCCCAAGTAACTTCATGTTGCAAAGTTTTGTTGAGGTACGAATTTTTTAGAGGTTCTTCTTTTCCTTTAGGCAATTCTTTTAGGTGACCTCCATTTGCTAAAGGTTTATTCTTTCGGAGTTTAAATGTCAGAATGTCTTAGAGAATGAAAATGTGTTCTCGAAAACTTTAGGTGGCCACTTCACTAAATGATTTGTGATAGTATGTGGTTTATTTTCCATTCCAACCAATGTTTTTTCCGGATCGTTCTGACTCTATTGATCAGACGAAAACGTACGAATATTTTAGGGGAAACCTTTTAGTCTCCCTTTTCTTCTATAATTTTCTACGGATTGATAACAAATTTTCTAGCCAGTATTTCAGAAAACAATTTGCTAGGGACAATTTTTTCAAATCCGAAAGTTTTAGGCCAACTTACTCTCCCGAACAGCTTTTTAACCGAAAACTTCGTTGGGTGCCCTTGACATGTATTGCGGTTTAATTCGTAACTAAAAAAGGTTCTGAACTTCTTCATTAGTGGCTGCAGCGTCAGTTCGGACTTGTGTCATCTGCATCGTGCATACATTCTACGGGAGGCACCGCTTGAGCACTTTGGCAAATAATTTATATAGATTAGAAAAATTAGAGGTCCTAATTAAAATTGTTCCTTGATGAGAAATAGCACTAGCCTGAAAAATCCGCCACATTTTTATCCGTATTTGATAGGTGACCATTCGCAAAACACTTTTGGCTGCGATCGGATAAATAAAATTGAAACCAATTAAGAGCAGGCAGTGCCATGCCATAGTTTCTTAATTTCCTCATGAGTATGGTTCGAAAGCTTTTATAACATAAGATCTATAAAAATAGTACCGTTTAGGCGGTCTTTGATCCATATTCATGGACCAACTGTTAGTCGCTTCAAGTAATGCTGTGAGCGAGGGTACTTTCAAGTAATCGGCGGCTGTACTCATCTATGAAGTAATGCTGTGAGGGTGCTATGATTAGTAATGCTGTACTATGAAGTAAATTGCTGCGAGGGTACTACGAAAGGATTGAACGCCAGATTGTCAGTCTGCTAATGAATAGTTGTCATTAAGAACATTGTACAGCTGGTCATGCATGCATATATTATCTTTTCAAAGACTTTAGCTACAGCAGGAATAACAGAAATTGGATGGTAATTGTTAACGTCAGTTTTAGCCCCGCTTTTAGAATTTGGGGTAACTCGTACGGATTTTCACTCCGCCTGAAAGATTTCTGTTAGGATGGAACGATTAAATATACTGGTTAATGATGGCGCCACAGCTTTATAGCCTGCTTACAGGCGGTAGAGGGTGTTTATCTCGAAGCGGCCGCCATATTGGCCGAGTGACCGTCCATTTGTCACTTGATCCGAGGTCTCAATCCCGTTCGGCCAATATGGCGAATCAAGTTTGGTTTCCGTTCCAAGCGCTCCACAACTCATGCAGTCCTAACCATTGTTGAAAAGATTCAGCATGCAGGCAATAGAAAAGCGAAATGTTTCTTGTGGCCTCTTTCTCGACCTTGCAAAGCTTTTGATACTGTCAACCACGCAATGTTATTGAAAAAACTTGAGCATGTATGGTATCCGGGGAATTGCTCTTAATTGATTCAAGTCGTATCTTAGCAACAGAAAGCAATATTCAATCATCGGCAGCACTTCATCTGATCAGAACAGCATTTCTTGTGGAATTCCACAAGGGTCCGTGTTTGGGCCAGTCCTTTTTCTTCTTTTTATCAATGATTTTAGCAACTGTTCCTCGATTCTCAATTTTAATATATTTGCTGACAACTCTAATCTTTTTATACAGACAATAATCTGCTTAAATTAGAAAGGACCTTCAATAATGAACAAAAACTTGCTTATGACTTGCTCTGTGCCAATAAACTTTCTCTAAATATTGATAAAACAATTTTTTTCCTATTTCATCCCCATTAAAAAAAAATCACTTCCTCGGTAATTTTAACTCTCAATAATAAACCTATTAAACAGGAGTGCTCAGTTAAAGACTGTCAATGGATTCCAAATTAAACTGGAAATTTCACACTCGTGATCGAAATCTGTAAAAAAAATAGAAACGGAGCATTCGTGTTCTTTCAAAAATCCGATACTTTGTCAATATTAGTATTTTGACTCAACTGTATTACTCCTTTATTTATCCCTATTCAACCTATGGAATTCTTATCTGGGGTAACACTTATAAGTCAACTCTCCATCTTTACTTATTCTCCAGAAGAGAGCGCTTTCATAACATTCTCAAAGTACGACGCTCATTCCTCGCCAATTTTTAAACACCTGCAAATACTTAAAATTCACGGTCTATCATTTATTCCCACTGCTATATTAATGCACTAGTTTTACTCAAAAGAGCTAGTCCGACCACATTTGATAACTTTTATGAACTTCTCACCACTAAACATTCCTACAATACCAAACTTGCTTCCCGACACAATTACTATCTTAGCTTCCCAAAGCTCAAGGGCACCCAACGAGTACTTTTTGAAATTCGTTTGAAACCAGTTGTCTGCAGCTTATCTAGCCATTTTAAGGCGCCTACTATGTCTTTTGATGTATTCTAGAAAGCTATTAGCTGTGTTCGGATTTTCTAGGTGGAAATCGCGTCAACCGAAAATACTATGGCAAAATATTCCCGGCCTTCGAATTTGTTAGTAGTCTAGATTTTCTAGCCCAAGTAACTTCATGTTGCAAAGTTTTGTGGAGGTAGGAATTTCATTGTCAGAAATTCATGCCACGCGTGCGTACTAGGCATTAAATTTCATCAATAAACAGATCCGGAGTTGCTCAGAATTTTACAGTAGTTTGTATAGATATATACTCCTGAAAACAAGTGACTCACCTTCAATATCATTAAGAGTTTGCCATTAGTTGCTCGATTTAAAGCGTTATTACTCGGGCTGCCTGTGGCAGCACCGAGTCTTAAAATGCAAGTCGTTATTTTTTTTTTATTCCGTGTAGCAAGCGTTCAGCGCATGCGTTAAAGGTCAAATTCACACCAATCAGATCGCACTGTGCTGGTCACGCAACAATCGCCAGGTTAATTTATTTACATAATTTAATACAGTAAAGCAAGATGGCGGAATCCGCGAGCAACTTTCTCTGTAACTTGGAGTCTCATCTCTCAAATGTAAGCCAGTTTAATGTTTTATTTAACTTCACTCATGCGAAAGCCTTCCAACAGGCTCCGGATATTGCAACTGGCGCTATTGTCGGAGCCGAAGGACCGCGTTTTTTACCCAGATGGCCAGTGCTTTTATATACGACACGTACGACGACCTGAAGCAAAGGGGCCAGGATCCGGAAAGCTAAAATTCGAAGAAATAGATATTGGAATCTATAAGCCATCGGCTCGCTGTGCTGCATTTAAAACATCCGAGAAGAACAACTTATTTTGGGTGAAGGCACTTCAAGACCAATATTATGTCAGAGATTTAAATTTACCGTAAGTTGGATCAGAGAGTATTGAGATCAAGTTATTTCGTTCCAGCGAGGATATTGACCTAGCGGAAACGGTACAAGCTGTCGAAGGATTTTACTTATAATCATCCACAACAGGAATAGTTATGTGCCAAGGCATGGGAAAAGATCGAGTTTCCCAGATTACAGATGAAAGTAGAGAACTTAACGAATGAAGAAACAGAGGTCACGCGCGACATGCTTGAGAAAATGAACATGTTCCACACTTTATGTTATACTAAAAAAACAAAACAAATTACAGAGCCTGCAAGTTCACAAGTCAATGAAAAACCCCAAGAGCCTGTAGTTTTGGATCAACATATCCTTGAAACTCCAAAAGCAACATACACATGAGTCAAATTCAAACCGGAAGAGACGGAATTCTTTAGATTCTTCACGACAACCCGATCCCTATTCATCAGAATACATTTTCTGTGCTAAATGACGAGAGTTTATAATTACCTGACCGACAACCCACTACTAAAGAAAGGGACCATGAAGTACGGTAGTATGGTTAATTCTCGGGTTCAAAACAATGAATATATGCCTGCTCAAATGCAGTGTGTTAAACTGTTTAAATTAAAAGGTCAACATACGAGAAAAACAAAAATATTAAATTACATATTTACTAGGGGAGCAGAGAAATTTTATGAAAGTCACCGCGCTACCGGCCACTCCAAAAGACTGCTAAATTCAGCTAATAATTCTGCCCTTTGGTTATTACTAAGAGATTTCAAATGAAAGTGTATTTCATCTTCAATCTCATGTGGCCCGAGTGAAAGCCCAGATGGGCTCTTGTTACTCGGGCTGCCTGTGGCAGCGCCGAGTCTTAAAATGCAAGTCGTTTTTTTTTTAATTTTTTTATTTCATGTCAGACGGCTTCTGCGCATGCGTTAAAGGTCAAATTCGAACCAATCAGATTGCACTGTGCTGGTCACGCAAACAAAGGTTAGATTTCCTCAGGCGCGCTCAGATAAGAAAGTTCCAAGCTCAGACTAGGCGAGACAAGGAGATATCAATTTCAAATAGTCATTGTCAGAAATCTATTCCATCGTGGGCAATTATGCAATACAACCTAAATTTGGGTCAGGTCCATGTTTTACGACAGATAGTTAAGCAGATGTACGCAGTGTATGCCAACTGAAATGCTGTGCTCGTTTTGTGGTTACGGCTCAGTGGGGCAACTACACGAACAAGAAGCATGAACTGCCAGCAAAGAGAGAGGAATTGATCGGAGACGTTAAATTACGTTACTGTGAAGAGGATCAAAATTCAAGTTCTTTGAGACTGTATTCTGCCGTGACTCGTGAGAGAAATTGGAAAAGATCTAGCTGTTTCATTCAGACACTGGCAAATTTATTGAAAGCTACGGGCTTACTTTATGAGATTATTATTCATTGTGGAATGAAAGGAAACAGGTTAGCTGAAAGTTAAGTTCGAGGTAGGCTTCGACTTTCATTCCGATTCAGTGCATATGTGCACGAAGGTGGAATGCTTTCAGCAACAGTAACAATAGAACCAAAACGAAAGATTCAGTTACGTAAGTACTGTAAGTAAACTCTTTTAGATTTGAATACATTTCCTCTCAGTTTGTCTGTTAATGTACTTTTTCTTCTAATTATCGCTTTATTTAACATCTCTGTGATTTAGAGTATGCGTACCTCAGAATAAATTATTTGAAAGGTCAACTGAACTGCCCAAATGTTTTTGTAAAACAGTCTGTGAATTTGAGAAGCGGACTTAGAAGAGCTTTCTAATTAGGAATTACATGTTTTTCTTGCTATGAAATTTATGTTTCATTTCACATTTATTCATACAGTTTTAGCCGGACATTTCCCCGAGTTTTTGATCTATTTTCAATCAAATTCAAATGAAAGTGTATTTCATCTTCAAATTATCTCATGTGGCCCGAGTGAAAGGCCAGATGGGCTCTTTTCTACTTTCAACACACAGTCGCTAAACTGTACGAAATCTCCAAGAATAAATCCCTAATGTCCAAACTAACGGGAAAAACTGAAAGAGGAAATCCTTGTGAGAAATCGACGTACATATGAAGCTATATAAGTTATCATCGACTATATGGGAGTCAAACATCGAGCTGCTATGAAACCGCTTGTGACAGTTTGTTTACGCACTTTCATGACAATGGAACGTTTCTACTTTCGACACAACGGTCGCTAAACTGTACGAAATCTCCAAGGATATATCCCTAATGTCCAAACTAAAGGGAAAAACTGAAAGAGGAAATCATTGTGACCAATCGACATAAATATGAAGCTCCAGAAGTAATTATTGAATACATGAGAACCCATAGAGAAAACCGATAATAATGAACACGGTATTAGTTTCACCGACATTTGTGGCGTAACTGAACTCGCACTACAGCATAGCTTGAAATACTGTACGAAAACTCCCGTTTAAAAATTTCCTGATGCCGAAAGGACCGTAGCATTTAAACAAGATATCCTTCTGACCAATCGACATACATATTAAGCTGTGAAAGTATGTTTCCATTCCATAACAGCCGATAGTGCAAACTAGTAAACTGCCACTAGTAAATTGACCTTGCGTACTTCCGCGAGTACTGAACTTTCTAGCGTCAAATGCATGTGTTACGTTTCCAAACTTTAGGACAAGAAATCTTCCATAGAATGTTCTATTTTTTTTACAGCTGAGAACTGTATTATTAAACATAAGAAATCAAACAATGGTGCCATTTGAAGAATTATATCATGTCAAAAGTGCAAACGAAGAAATATATATCTACGGACGCGAGCAGCTCGATCGTTTCACTTTGGTCAAACTCGGACTGTTTACGACTGGAACCTGCAGTTTTATCGGACCTGCAGACTAAATTGTAAACGTGTGGCCGTGTTCAGGCTAGTAAATCTAGCTAGCTAACCACAGGAGGTAGCGAGCTTCTTTAGCCTGAACAGTTTTTCTGCTCTGGTGATTAGCTAGCTAGTGGTCGGTGGAATACTTTGAAGTTCCAAGCTACCTAGCGAGGTAGCTTGAATAGAATCTAGCGCGCTAAAAGCCCATCGATGACAGATTTTAGTTATTTTAAGGTTTTGAAATGTACACAAATGTCAAGTCAGTGTTATCATCCGATCTAGCCGACTTCTAGCTCTCGCTACGACCACGTTCACTACTCGCTCCAAGGTAATTTCTCTTACCACGACAACTACCGGGTGTATTGTACGTCAATTGAGCCATCATGGATAACGAGGATCGCCAAACACCAGTCAGTAGCAGTTTTTCGCACAGTTTTAATATTTTGGTTGAAATTTCAATTGAGCACTTTGGCGGTCAATTATTTGCGATTACGAAACACTTGCGCCAAGGGCAGTTGTATAGACCAAATTTCTATCTTTTAGAGAGGGTCTACATGTCAGTTGTCAGTTAAAGTTTTGGCCATTTGTCAGTTGTCAGTTAGCCCTAGTTAATCATTACTAGAGAAAATTTACAATGTTTGACCCACAAAAACCAAATTTGTCAGTTGTCAGTTATTTTTCGGTTGTCAGTTGTCAGTAAAAAAATCGTCATTTGTCAGTTGTCAGTTATTTTTAAGGCTGTTTGTCAGTAGTCAGTTAACCCCATTCATGCCCTCTTTAGAGATAGAAACAAACCAGAAGAGGGAAAAACAAAAAGTAAAACCTACTATAAAGTTACTAGGTCTGAACAGTACTAATTTATTAACTAGCTGCGAGTTGCTGACAGATATCTCAAGACTCTAGCTAGCTGCACGATAGTAGTCTGAACATACATACACACATGAATAAGTAGTGTTTTCAATAAAAGATAAACTACTTTAATTTACATACGAGAAAACAAAAATATTAAATTACATACATGTATATATACTAGGGGAGCAGAGAATGAAAGTCACCGCGCTACCGGCCACTCCTAAAGACTGCTAATAATTCTTCCCTTTGGTTATTACTAAGAGGATTTCAAATGAAAGTGTATTTCATCTTCAATCTCATGTGGCCCGAGTGAAAGCCCAGATGGGCTCTTGTTTGAAATAAAGAACGAGTTAATGAAATACGATCAATACGTCTGGGAAAACAGCACCATTTTAGTTCGATTTATAACGACTATTCGTAACATCAAAGGAGCCGAAGGAAAATAAGCTTTATGCATGAAGGATCGATTTAATTGTTATCTCGCAGGTTGCCAGGTGTTTCCTTTTCTTGTTGGCGATTCGCGATGTGTTTTCTCCCAAAATAAGAAACAATATAACCGTGAAGGACATGAGTTTTTCGGTCCTTAATGTTCCGGTTATAAAATCTAAATCTAGTAGCGCAATTATTCGGGAAGCGCAGTACTCACGGTTAAGTAGAAAATCATTACACTACAAGAGGAAACTCACTCAAAGTGAGTGTATGAAGCTCAATTCACTCAATTGTTTGGATTTCAACTTAAAAAGGGTTTAACTGACAATGACAAAACTCATGCATTCTCTCGAACATATTCGTCTTCATTTATCAAAATTTAATTCTCATTTATCACACCTAGAGTTAACTATAATTAAAGGTTTTGAACATGATAATATTGTTATAAAATTTATTTCAGTCGAAATTCTGTTTTTAATAGATAATGAAATAAAATTATACAGGCTTTCAGCAAGAAGGGAATTCCCAAGAAAACAAAACACAATTAGCAGCCACTTCCTTCAGCTGTTGTATCACATCTCTTTGCTATTATCATCACAGAATAGTCTCGCTCTCGGGTGCCTAAACACGTTGGTTATTTCAGTTTCATGACTCCACGCTGAATCAGTCAAACGCCAATACAATTAATTTTATAAGGAATGCCAAGACATCTTACATTGCAAGTAATAATCTGCGTGCCTCAATGGCTTTTAAATTCAGTGTGTTTCATGTCTTATCGATACGAATCGATCTAGTTGTAAGTACTGGATTTGCATTTCATGTCTGCTGTTTACTAAAGAGGAATATTTAACAGGTAGATTTTGGAGAATAACGCACAACAGAGCTGCTGGAAACTCAAGCCATCTTTCACGTCTTTCGAGAAAAAAAGAATGTTTGGATTGAAAACCTATAAATTATTCGCTAGTGTTTTACGCCAGTACAATTATTGGTATGACGTGTTGCGCGTGTTTTGTTGCCTTCCTCCAGTTTTGCTAAAAATAGAATGCAACAAATTACTGTCGAATTATCGCTGATTCGGATCATGTAGAAAATAGCTTTATTACACATTTGGGGTTGATATCCGTGTGATAAAGCCGTGAATAAAAACCATATCAGTGAAGTGATACGATATCACTTCACTGTACTATTGCTTTCAGAAATAAATTTTGTGTTATTGTATTCACTTTAAATGTATATTCAAAAACTCATGAATAATTAATGAGCATTTTGTCCAATCAGATGAAGCAAATCAGTCACGTGCATGCTCCTTTATACCTGATAAAATCTCATCATTCTAAAAGCCCGCGGAGGGATTTGAATTTTGTCCCAGGGGTAAACGGGGTTAATGATTGAGACAATGGAATTTCTATTGATGTTTCAGCTTTCTCATTGAATTGCTAATTAGGATGAACGTTTTATATAAAGAATACTAATGAACATGAAATTTTATATAAAGTTTCATCCTAATTAAGTATTCAATGATAAAGACCCAAAGATAGCAAAAAGTACACGGAACATAAGGTACCTAGATAATAAATTTTGCACTAAATTTACTAATATCAGCAGACTACCGAGTAGCCTGCTTGCAGGCGGTGGAGGGTGTTTTTTCGCGCAGCAAACGGGTGTTTTTTCGCGGCCGCCATATTGGCCGAGCGTGATTGAGACCTGGGATCGAATGACAAATGGAGGGGGGAGGGGGTGGGGGAGAACACTACCGAGATACACAGATAATATTTTTTAAATGAAGTTATCCAACTACCATTACTTGTTTACCGAGCCACTGTTTAGTTCCAATTATGAAACCAAACTCAAAGCCGTAAAATAATAAAAACGTCCATTAAACTTACATATTTTGTGCCGGAGTCAAACATTTAGAGTCTGCCGTCATGTCAGTCACATCGCTTTCCAAGTCTTGAACTTTATCGAGGTAAGCCACGACACCAAATCCTTCAAGTGCATTGCGAAACGTCGCTTCAAACAACATAGTATGGTAATTTCTTCATGTCATTCCCTTGAGATGTTCGTAATTGCAGGCGGTGATTACTCGAATATTTTGCATGGCGTTGTGAATACAAAGGTTCAATGGTTCATTAAGTAACTATTCCCTTGAGATGTGCGTCTTTCTTTCATTGCATTCTTAAAGCGTTTTTGAAGCCGTTTAAAACACTCACAGCACGTGTTTTATCAATAGGGTTCCTCGTAGCCGATTACAATACTAATTCAGCGTGCACAAAACCATGTACTCAGAGCTCAGGGTACATTTTCACTTGGTTTTGTTGGATCATCTAGCGGCACTCTTGGCCTCGACTTGAGGACGAGGTAAAAACATGAGAATCAGACGTGCGTGTGTCGGCTTGAGATAATAAAAAAATACAGGCAATATAGGCCATTTGTATCAAACTGGTCACGTGACCTTGTCAATCAAGAATATGGGCGCTGGCTGAAAAGGGATGGCAGAAATGGAAAGAGCGTGCCCAAATTAGCAACTGACGTAAGTTTCATCATAATACTTCTAAAATTGAAGCAATTGTTAGTTTTTGAAATCCCTAGATTTAACAGATTTTGTGAGCTGGACAGCATGCCGTGCTATTATTTGTGATTGACAAGGTCACGCGCGTAATTAGTTTTTGGTCCCGAACGGCCTGGACCGAGGATGTGAATCCTGGGAGAAAGCGCGGGACGAGAGCTGGGACGATAAATCGGAACGTACAGACAGAAGGGACTTGATCTTGCCGAAGTAAGGCATATTCTACATGTAACAGGCAGATTATGTACGTAAAATATCACGGGAACACTACAAATATCCTTAGGAAAGTCCACAGAATTGTGAGTAGACTCTTTCCAATTTAATAGCGAACTGTACAAACTGTAGACTATACTTAAGTTATTTAATGTTTATTTCTGTACCGCCGCCCACCGGATAATAAGCCGGAACCCAATTTTTTTGGCACGCAGCATGCGCACACAGTTGCTATGGTTGCGATTGAATTAGCTCTCAACAAGCCCCGTGATCCAATTAGTACAAGTACGTGTTTTGACGGTGGTATTGATACTTACCACTCAATTCTTGTAGTTGAACATTTCTAGAAACCATGAATCGTAGTTAAGCCCATAACAAGATTAAGCCTTTTATGGTCCTTGCGTTTTTTAGCGGCAAATATAAATTGGTAAAGATGTATCGCAATGTAGGCCTCCGGCATTGTACAAGGTTAGTTCAGGCAAACTACCAGCCAGCAAGGCTTGGTACGCCTTAAACAACGACTTGTGCGGAACAAGGCCCAGCATGTTTAGTACTTCCCCGATATTTGATGTCTTCCCCCAAGAAATCAAAGCCCTCCCGCTCGAAGACGTTCGTGGCAAAAATGGCGAGACTGTATCACCCAAGTGGTTCAACGGAGGCAACAAGATTCAGAGCGATGTCTTTGTGGGAACTTTGTTCGCCGTTTTAGTTGCAGCCATACGAAAGAAGGATCCACGCGAATCTATGCTTTTAAGAGCCCGAATGTCGAAGAAATTCCGAGGGAAATTATAAACAAGATTCATCTCCCTGGTTTGTGTTTTGGCGCCATAATAAACGGTGACCTCGACGAGGTTTACAAGGACAACTCAACCGGACTGTGAGAGTATTTCTTCCCTTGAAAGAGAACTGGAGCGTTTCCAGGATCAAAATATTGCTTTACAACTGGCCTCCTGTTCTAAACTGAAATTTTGACTTTGAGGTCAAAAATATTATCTTCTTCAAACGAAAGCCCGCCCAAAAATCAGCTCCAAACTCCTACACTTCGCCGTCAAGTTCAAGTGCTTTTTATAGTTCTAGTTCTGGTTCGCCCGATTTGTCAATAGAAGAACTTAAAGAGCAAGAGTATGCACCCGCCTTAAGATAACAGAGTTTTCGAAGTTTTACTTAATGGCATCTAGAGAATTACGATTGACTCGGTCCTGTCAACATGAGCTCTGATGCAACCGAAGGGAGACCCAGCTGGTGTTAGGAAAACGATTCAAGAAGTCGTGAAGACAGTCTGTGACGAAAAGGGAGTTCTGGCGGGATTAGACCAGTTGATTCCGACAGAAATCTGACAGAAGCGATGGATGGCAATGCCTCCTGAATAGGACTGGCCTTGCCGGCAGTAAAAAAGGCGATGTAAGTATAGAAAGTGAAGTTTTAAAGATGTTAAAAGTGATATTAGTTTCTTTTCTGGTAATTAAAATTGAATTGTTGCACCTATTAAGCTGGATATTTGCACAAATTACTTAACTGTATATTAATATTTCCTCAGTATTTCCCTGTTATTTTTCTTTTAAATCATATCACACATGTACCATTTAATGAAGCCTTTTATTATTTTTTTGCAGGATTTTTGTTATTGCAAAAAAATGCTATATATTGAAATCGCCTGACGTGTGCTATTAATTGTAGATAAATTCAAATACACGTACAATTATTTTTTACAGTTGCATGTATGCACTTTCAACAATATTTAAGACCAGTAACCCAAATAACCTATGCAGTACTGCCAAATGTAGGCAGTGAGGGTGCAGAGAGGTCGCAGATGTCCCAGCGTCATGCCTGAGAGCATCGGGGGTCAGTAACATTGCACTAGGCGATCTCGCAGATGTCCCGGCGTCGTGCCTGAGAGCATCGGGGGTCAGTAACATTGCACTAGGCGATCTCGCAGATGTCCCGGCGTCGTGCCTGAGAGCATCGGGGGTCTGTAACATTGCACTAGGCGATCTCGCAGATGTCCCGGCGTCATGCCTGAGAGCATCGGGGGTCAGTAACATTGCACTAGGCGATCTCGCAGATGTCCCGGCGTCGTGCCTGAGAGCATCGGGGGTCAGTAACATTGCACTAGGCGATCTCGCAGATGTCCCGGCGTCGTGCCTGAGAGCATCGGGGGTCAGTAACATTGCACTAGGCGATCTCGCAGATGTCCCGGCGTCGTGCCTGAGAGCATCGGGGGTCAGTAACATTGCACTAGGCGATCTCGCATACATTTTGTATGTGTCATTTCCAATTTAGCTTATAACGTTTTTAGTTAAGACAAATTTAAATGGTCATTAACAATACTGTAGAAAAGAAACAGTTGCTATTAGTTAAATGACTAATAGTATGTACATGTATAGACATGGATAAATATACTTTTTGAAAATGTTCGTTAAATAATTGTTTTGAGAGTTTTTATATTTTGCAAACAAAAATGTTATGTATATCTATGTATTTACAAATGCACAAGCAAACAATAGGCTGTAGAAATTAATGTAACAATATGAATGTAAATAATGAGAAGTATGCTCCCCAAACAGTATTTAGTTATAGGAAGCATTCACACTATTTTGAATGCCGCTTGAAAATAAAATTACCTTTGCATGCACAACCACGTAATTTCACTGTTTATTCAAAAGAATGTTTCTCAACAAAAAATCTGATTGTAAGTTTTCCTAGTGATGTGTTATGCTTTCATACCGGCTGTAATTGAAAAACAGATATTACATTTAAGACTTTACAATTGCAATTTTATATTTATAATTGTTCCAACGAAATGCGCTTTCATACTGGCTGTCATTCGCCGAGTTAGTATTTTCCCCGCAAGGAATTTATTACCCTAAACTAACATTAAAGGGCCACATTTAAAAACAAGGGAGACCTTTTGATACTGTATAATCAGTTACAATTCATTTCAATGCGCTTGTACATAGTTAGCCTTCTTCGCAGGCAATCCTATTTATTTTTAAATCCGCAAGTGTCCAGAGTATATTGTGAGATTTTGTTTGGATTTGTTAACTGTTAAAACCCAGGAACAGCAGTCATAAATAAACAGATCATGTTCTGGTATATTAATAGTATTTCTACTTGTATGGAACTTTTCACTAAAAGGTGTTGACAGTTACGTGGCTTATAGCGGGCAATTGCTTCTGGTCTCCTGCTGGCAAGAGACAATAGGCAATAGAGTTCTTTAACACAAAGCACGAAAGGAATGTGGATTTCAAATCCACATTCTTAACATTTTTTAGGGTTGCGGCTTGTTATATTCCAGTTTGACTAACGGAGTCTAAGACGAAGCAAAGAAGAAAAATTAGGTGGGAGCGAAACACACGTGACGGGTGATGCAAATGGCTTATAGCGATACTTACTGCCCACGTCATCCATTGTCATTAATGTGCCAACCAGAGATCCATTGGTCCCTGGCACAAAGCGGCCTTTTGAAACCATGGTTGGACATGAGCATAACAAAAGTAATGTTTATCAACACAAAGTATTGCTATTGTGTTGAAAGAGGTAAGACACATGCTGCAACATATTTCGCGCAACACTGCAAGCAACATGTCCTGCAACATTTCCTGCAACATTTCAGACATCAGTTTCACAGGTGGACAGCATACGTTGCAATTTCGCTGTTGCCGGCGGCAATGTTGCGCACTGGATTGCCGCGCATGTCCGTACCTTAATATAAACGCCACGAAATTGGAATTAAAAATGATCCTTTTCTACGGTTTTAGTAAAATTACGAAGGTGTTAGAAGCACTTTAGAAGCCTTTTTTATATCCAATTTTCAAGTGGGCTGAGATGATTTGGAGTATTTACAAATTTGGGCCAAATATTTACAAACATTCCCAACTCGATGTGTGAACACTTTCATTTTCCTCAACATTGTGAGAAGAAAGAGGAACAGGATGAAGGAGGCTTTTTTGTCGGTAGCTACGCTTAGTTTTGCAATATTTATGCTGACTCGTATCCAGTCGTTATTTAATAACCTAAGAAAAAGAAAAAAAAAATTGGACGAGGGGACTTGGAACGAGTAACATAAGTTTTTGTCTTCCCTTCCCAAAATATCACATAATTAACATATTCGAAATAGAAACCTCTATAACTCATAGACGCAACACAGAAATCAAGAAATATGTTACTATTCACCTATTCGCTTGATGTAGAATAGATGTCAATCATAAAACAATTGGACTTATGGGCACTTTTAAAGCAAACAAAAAGAAGAACATACCATAGCATAAAACTAAACCCTAAATCAATCCGACGACTATACAAACTTGTATTCAAGAAATAAGTTCTGCTATTTTATTTCTTTGTGGTGCACGTCTAAAAAGAGGAAATACGTTTAGAAGATCGAAAAATAGCCGATTCTCCGCTGATAAAGGCGGTTCAATTCAGTGCCTTTTTCCCCGTATCGTACGTCATGCATACCAAGGAAAAACAACCACACCTTCAGCACAAAGAAAGCACAATAGTGTGCAATTATGAGTCGTTAGTCCGTCTATTCAAATCTGAAAACAACATGACAAAACTAATTTATTCCCCGTATCGTACGTCACAGATTACAGGAATTGAGCCGTCTGTACTTGGTGGCGGTTGGGAGGAAAATGTGCAGATTTTCATTCCTTTGACGCAAAGCACATGTTTAGATCTACTAATTGAGCTAAAGTTGATTGTAGGCTTCAGTTCTCCTTTAAGCCTAGTTAATATGGTTTACACCAGCGACATAAGTAACATCAGTACAGGAAACAAACACAGACGCACACTGATCATTAGCGGCACTTGTTCTTATCTCACACTAGTGATAAGGCACAGGCAACAACCACAGACGCACACTGATCATTAGCAGCACATGTTCTTATCTCACACTAGTGATAAGGCACAGGCAACAACCACAGACGCACATTGATCATTAGCGGCACATGTTCTTATCTCACACTAGTGATAAGGCACAGGTAACAAACACAAAAGCACACTGATCATTAGTGGCACTTGTTCTTATCTCACACTAGTGATAAAGCACAGGCAACAAACCCAGATGCACACTGATCATTAGCGGCACTTGTTCTCATTTCACACTAGTGATAAAGCACAGGCAACAAACCCAGATGCACACTGATCATTAGCGGCACTTGTTCTCATTTCACACTAGTGATAAAGCACAGGTAACAAACACAAAAGCACACTGATCATTAGCGGCACATGTTCTTATCTCACACTAGTGATAAAGCACAGGCAACAACCACAGACGCACACTGATCATTAGCGGCACATGTTCTTATCTCACACTAGTGATAAAGCACAGGCAACAACCACAGACGCACACTGATCATTAGCGGCACATGTTCTTATCTCACACTAGTGATAAGGCACAGGCAACAACCACAGACGCACACTGATCATTAGCGGCACATGTTCTTATCTCACACTAGTGATAAAGCACAGGCAACAACCACAGACGCACACTGATCATTAGCGGCACATGTTCTTATCTCACACTAGTGATGAAGCACAGGCAACAAACACAAAAGCACACTGATCATTAGCGGCACATGTTCTTATCTAACACTAGTGATGAAGCACAGGCAACAACCACAGACGCACACTGATCATTAGCGGCACATGTTCTTATCTAACATTAGTGACAAAGCATAAGCAACATACGCATAGTTTTACGCAGTAATACACTGATCATTGGCGCCGCTTGTTCGTATCTCACAGTAGTGACATAAGCCAAGTGGCCGAGCCGGGATGGCACAGTGGCGCATCTCACTTCTGTTGCCCAGGTTCGATCCCGGATGCGGCGCCATATGTGAGTTCAGCTTGTTGGTATCTCGCACTTACTCCGATGGTTTTTCTCCGGTTTCTCCGGTTTTCCTCCCTCATTACAAATCAACGCGCTAAATTCCAATTCGATCTGTGGTTTAGCCGGGTCCTGGATTTGATCCGCCTCTATGGTTGTTTCATGTCCCGTTAGAAATTCAGTGTTTTTTTTAAAGCACAAGTATCAAACGCAGACGCAGTAATACACTGATCATTAGCGGCGCTTGTTCTTATCTCACACCTGTGAGAATAACAAGTATCGCTAATAATAGGTACGGTACTGTGACTGCGTACATAGTTAATAGAGTGGAATGGTTATGAAACCCGGCAAACTTCAAAGGGGCTAACAAAGGCGCTGCGATTTATGTTGGAAGGGGGCAAGACAAAAGATTGTGCAGGGTGATAGTTCATTAGCGTCCCCTGAACGACTGAACTCACACGTTTCTATTGGCTGATTGATTAACACATTGGAATTTCTATTGTGTTTTGTGCAGGGTAGTGGTTGAAAAAAGCTAACAAAGACATATAACAAAGAAGGTCGCTGGGTTTCATAACCATTCCACTCTATTAACTATGCTGCGTAGTATCGCCGTGCTTGTTATAATTTTGCTTCTGTCGCTAGTGTAAACCGGACTTATAAATTTATTGCTAAAACATTATTTTACGAAGCTCGTGCACAGCGGCCATAAAGAACGTCAAAAGCGACACTGTTGAGCGTGACCAAATAATTAAAATGAACACCATTTCTTAATTTGGGTTCGTAACAAAATAAAACCGCCCCCCGGTTAGCTGAGTAGTTAAGCTCCGGTCTGTCGAGCCGGAGGTCGCGGGTTCAAACTCCGGCCGGACCAACACTCAGGGTCTTAAAATAACTGAGTAGAAGGTGCTGCTTTGTGAAACAACTGCAAATGGTTAGACCTTCACGTCTTCTCGGATAAGGACGTAAAATCGTAGGTCCACTGACGGAGGCAGGCCTAGAAGGAACCTTGAGTCCTATTGTTTGTACTCCTGTGATCAAGCCCTGATCCAAATGTCTCAAATCAAAAATCAAATCAAAACTACATAATATCTTAATTAGTATTGAATTGTTTTTAGTATGATGACGTTGTTGTAATGCCCTGAGGGATGAATTCCTCTTTTTTTTGCTGGAATTCTCCGGCTTTAATACATTTTACAAACAGATTATGCTATCAAAAAGCCTTCATGACACACATTTATTTGAAGCAAATTTGAACATACCATGATGATTATATCCAAAGTTAGAGGATTGACTGTTTCTAGCTAGGACGTAATATTTGGTGACGTCAGGAGTCACCTAAATAAGGCTGCCCGTTGTAAAAAATATCATGAAAAGAAAAAAATGTGATTTTTCAGTGTCAGGCTAGGGCATTCCATCAATAAAACTCGAATCATTACTGAAAAGGCGTTTTTCTTTGGTCCACACATCTGGATAGTGTGCAGTTTTAATGATAAGATTAAATAATGTATGATGTCATAATAACTTTAAAAAAAATATGACTTAAATATTAAGTAATGGTCCAGATAAGAACTGTAGTGTTTACGGCAAGGAATGTTAAAAGGTGTTAATTTTCTATTATTCTTACTCGTAATTTCATTGGTTGATACTTATAAATTCAATAGAAACATATCGAAATAATGCATTTTCATTCGATATTTTTTTGATCAAACTAACTATGATTTAATTTCGAAGAATACGTGTGTGGGGAAAGTTCTCAAATTTGCGATTGAAAAATCCTTTGTTTTCTTTATATCCGATTGGCTGGATGGTGGCTTCGCTGCGTTTTCACAGAAAAAAGAGCCAATAGCATAAGAAATACTTTATTTTCTAGATGTAGTTTGGACTGTAGATACCTCCTAAAGCACTTAATAAGGCATATTCAAGCAAAATCGTATGTGGGGGAGGCTCATTGCCGCAGAACAATGGATTCTACTACAGTTCTTATCTGGACCATTACTTAAGCCGTTTATCGAGATTGGACAAAAAGTAATGCAACTGCATTTACAACTGTAAAAGTGAAATGTTTATTTCCCGCCAAAATTTGGCGTGAAAATTGACAAAATTTAAACTTTCATCAATTTTATTTCCTTAACCAATCGAAATCGGGTTTTCGATTCCTAATTCGCTCGTGATTCCTCAGTGTACCTTTTTTTTTGCTTTACAGCTCCAGTTGTGTTTTTGTCAAAGAGCAGAGCAGAGCAAATAATGTTCTATTTGTTAAATAGATACTAAACAGACAGACAATACTTCTATTGATGTGTTTTGGTCCATGTTGTCCAATGTATATACTAACTATGATATTTTGTTTTATGGTTTTAGGGAAACAACTCTAACAGCGATGTATAAAAGGAAGGTAAACGAGTCTAGTTCCAAAAGTAACGCGCGAGACCGAGGTTTGAGTCCTCGCCGGTGAACCACATTTTCACATAGTATGTCATATCTTTCTCTTGCATTCCTTTACGTAATCAGTACCTTTGATATGACAGATCTACAGTGATCCTATGTGAAGTGTGGATGAGTACACGTAGTTAGAATACGGCCATTGCTGCCTTACTAGTTCTAAAAGTAAATAGGTGCTTTCCCTGCTAACAGAGTTCTCTCTCGTCTCCCTTTTCTCAAAACCCACAGAGAGCGACCTCTACTTGCAGGAAAATAGGCGCTTTTGAAGTAACGTGAAACCAAATCAACGTTGGTTAAAAAGACAAACCGAAATAGCTTCTGTCTAATTAGACATGACTGTCTAACTATGATAGCTAACTCTTTCATTGACCAGTATGCTCAACAAAATATTTGAATACCGATTGGCTGAAAGCTGGTCTATTTCTAAGTAATAAAAGTGCAAAAATACGACAGGAATTAGCAGAAACCAACTAGTGTTCTATTATGAATCTTGCGATCTGATTGGCTCAGCTAGCTACTCATTCTCAATTGAGTGATAGATAATAAGTACGTACTGAAAAGACGATTTCCAAAAAAGCCGGCGGTATCAAATTCTTCTTGTTTCAGCTTCAGATTGAACAACTAGTTTGGTTTCTATACTAAAACAATTAGACGCACTCAGTTTCTATGTGTGAAAGCTATGCTCCTCGTTAACCTTTAGATCTTATAGATCAACACAAAATATTGGCGCGCAGTCTTATTGGCCAAAAGCGATCACGTATACTCCCATAAATGGTATGGTTTACGAGCTGTTTTAGTCTGAAATAGAGTCATACATTTCGCATTCATAGTCTGGAATAGTATATGATCTTGACAGGGAAGTATGAGACCGCACATGGCTGGGACAATAAGAGCTGCTATCTTAAGTTTATAAAAGTTAGTTTTGAAAGCATATCCTGTATATACTGCATATACATATACGGTTAAAATACATAAATGTCACGGTCACCGATACCTCGGTCGACTGTCGGCAAACTATCGATAGAGTGTCGGTAGCCAATCGGCCGATTGTCGATGCATCATCAACCATGTCGGCCGACACACAGTATAGCACTGAAGACTATTAAACAAATGTGTGTCTGTCGAGGGTCTATTATTAATAACAATAGAGTGCTTGTCGAGGGACTGTTATAACAATGGAGTGTCTCTGTCTCGGGACTATCAGCTGATAGTTGCCCGCGGAAATTTGATGTTCTTAAAACAAATATAAGCCCGAGTTTTAAGAACATCAAATCGCCAACAGAAACTATCAGCTGATAGTCCAGAGACCGACATACTCTACTGTCTTTATTTTTCAATGCAAACTTAAAATTAGACCAGAGGTACTTACCTTGAAGTGTAATTGTAGTTCTCTGAAGTTATGCAGAGCATTATGGGTTAATTATGCATACTTCCTAATTAACATACTGGTCAGCGGTCACATTTCAAAGCCATTGATATGCAAATCAGTACATGGTATTTAACCCCAGGAGAGGTGCCAAGTAACCAGTTATTCCTAGAATGCAACATTGGCGTAGGTCCCATGACCTAAGTGTGGGAAACGCTGTGAGAAGCATTATCCCATAATGCTCCGCATATCTTCAGACAACTATAATTACGCTCCTCTCTTCTAATTTTAAGATGTATTTCGATATGCTACACATTATGGGATAATTATGCGACTTCACAATAAATATACCGAATCCAGTTATGCAACATCTTCACAAAACAAGGTGAATCGTATAAACATGCTTATACAGACTCAACTTAGTTATACAGGAAACCTGAGATAATATTTACTGAAGGTATGTTCATTTGTCGGGACATCTTGACATACATAGATATCTATGACAGATGCTCCTCGAAGGCTAGCCATGAGCCTTTTAAATATCGATACATTTATTCCTTCAGCAGTAATACTGATTTAATCCATCTCGCTATGGTGAGAATAGACACTGGCCTATGATGCGAACAAAGGATGTGATTCAACTGATACTTTGATACAAACGAACCTGGATTGATCTCAGATCTGTCGTACGACGAATATATTTTAGTACTGTTGTCGAGAACATAAGTATAGGTTTGGAGGTCCGTTTAAACTTTCCAATATAAAGAGCTTATTACACGTAAAGTTGTGTAATACGGCTGGGTATTTTTACGAGTCAGTTTTATTTTTTGGAGCCTGAAAGGCGAGAAAAAATAATATTGACGAGTAAAAATACATACATACATACATACATACATACTCTTTATTTATACACGGAGTCTCATTCATCATGAAAATTACAAAGATGCTCTTCCAGAGAGCCGTGTGTTTAGTTCTAAGTTAATGATAACAATAATAATATTGACAAGATTAATAATAATTAGGTAATAAAAAATAAGAATATTCTATTTAAATATGTTCGCTTCTTAAATACTAAAAAATGATGCGGTAGAATTAAAAAAGAGGCTACAAGTATTTAGAAAACTGTTTAATACTTGTTGACTCTTGTGCTACTTTAGGTAGACTGTTCCATAGAGATGCCCCTCTGTATGAAAAACTCTTTTTTAGGGCTTCGGTGTTGGGTCTTGTAATGAAGAGACTATTCTGAGAACGGCGCAAACTATGCTGATGAATGCTCAGCCGTATTACACAACTCTTCGTATAATAAATTGTTTATTATACGACAGCTAACACGAACAAAATATGTTTGTTTTCGCTTACCTTACTGCTCTGTTTAAAGAAAATCTTGAGAAGAAATCTCGAGAGAAGAAATCTCTCAGCTTCAATTGAAGTCCAATGTCGGGGCGGCCGCGCACTGAAAAAAGTTTTGTTCGCGCGCTAAAAGCTGATTGGCTGTTACTCAAACGGCCCCATTTCGAGTGGCTCGCGTGCCTACAAAACCTTTTAAGTGTACGTGTTGAATAAACCTGTGCAAACCTGTTCGCGACCCGTGTAATACCGTCTCATATTTGCACTCGTTTTAGCTCGTATTTGCACTCGAAAACGCCAAGTCGTATGATAAAGCAAGTTACTGAATCGAGATATTGGACACGGTTCTTGAAGTTAAGATCTAAAGCGAACAAAGTCTGTTCTCTTTGAGCACATGTTAATGCACAAAGCATTACTGTCCTTAGCGGTAGGGTTTTAAATCAAGTTGTTCCAAAGGCAACAATATCTTGAAATAATTGGTGACTATTGACACTTATAACCCATCAAATATTTTCCCTCACGAGTGATTGGTTGAATGCGTCTCGTGACCCGATATTTTCTATCCGCGAGCGGGAAATATGAGCAAATACACCCCTGTGAGCGTATAAGCGCGCGTGAAAGAAAATATTTGAATTGAAGGATGACAACAACAATAAACTACATTGTGGCGTCGAAATATGCCCTGGTATTTGTCCGATCCTCGAAGCTCACAGTTTCCCTCGAGCGTCTCTTCTCGGTCAGATAATGTCCGCGGACGAAATATCAGGGCATATTTCGACGCCACAAATAGGTTATTGTATTATAAACGACACACTCATCAAACAACAACTTGTATTCTCGTGTTCTTCTCGGTAAGCGAGTAACTGTGTGTGTTTATCACTGTTTCCTTGTATAATTTGCAGCTTGTTTGTACCTCATCACACTGACTAATAACGTTTATCATATAAGTAAAGCTGAAATGTTCAATGAACTCGATCCTATAGATCAGCTATTGAGAACTGACGACGTACAGCTTTAAGTAATATTCTTCATTGGCAAGCATGAGACACCAATGGGGAAAATACTATTTTCAAATGAATATTGAAACCATGCTAATACAGTAAGGCGATTACAATTCTGCACGATCATTGAGAATATAAAAAATTATATTACAAAACTTACTTGCCTATTTTGTATTAGTTATTTACAAGTTACAATCATCAGAATTCTGGCCTTTGCCATTATTTCCAACCTAGAACATCGCGTACAATTGCCCCTAAAATCAGGTCATGACCGTGTGGAAGACTGAGAACAAGCACACGACAACTCTGTTGCTTTTCTCCGTTTTAGTAAACAGGTTTTGTCAACAAACTCGAATAAAATTGGTATATTTACTATTGAAACAGGGAAGGAACATTTTTCACGAGCGAGAGAAAACTATTTTATTTCCCGCAAAAAATATTGGACTCAGGTCCCACGCGTCCAAGTCGCCAGACCTCGGAAGCGCTCTTTGGCTGAGTTTGACCGTGTTTTAACTTGAAACTAGGTACGAAGCAGCTCGGTTTCTGTAGTAACGGAGGCCTGGCTACTATATTTTCCAATATGGCTGACGAAGAAAGCCTTCTGGCAAGAGAAAAACGCTCGCGAACTTGGGCAATTTGGGGTACTTATACAGTTCTGTCTCATACAAACGGCCCCTACAGCGACCCCAAAAAACCTTGAGAAATTGCATGATACGTTTAATTTATTGGCAAACAAATACAAGTCTCTTGAATGGCTTTAGAAGTACATCATATTTCCGATGTTAAGTATTTTATTGTGGACCTTCGTAAAGCACAACAAGCTGGTTTTCTTCGCGACGGACTCATTTCCATACAAGACGCGGCGGGGCCATATTCATGGGAAGAAAATCGCTAGATAGACCTACAGTACAGAGGTAAGGATTAAATTAAGTTGTGTTATTGTCGTAATGATTTAATTTTCCGATGTTCAGTTTTCTTCCATACGTGCTGTTATCTTGCCATACGTTTATGAAAGTACGGCTGCACGCGTGTTTACTGTAAAATTTCGGAGTTAATGAGCTTTGACGCCAAGATATTATGCAAATTAGAAAATACACCGGAAATGACCTCCAATTTTACGCGATGAAGTGAGAAGGACTAAGCTTGTGATTGGCTAGGTGACTTATTAAAAAGCCAATAACATTAACAAAATGCTCTTAACTAGTTCATATTTTTGCCAAATGTTTCTGCTTTGTGGTCCGACTATAACCTGGGAGTACTGGATCAATCATGGTTTCTGGGAAATCACCACCCCTCCCCCACACTTCACCCTAACCTTTCATGACTAATCATTAATAGAACGATGCATATCCAAGGGAGGGAGGGGTGGGTAGTTTCCCAGAAACCGGGGTTGAGCCGGAGCACTTATGTTTATCACACCACTCTGACGTAAATGTTCCATTTAAGGTCTTGACGTAAAGATCTATAAAATACCGGTAATGCCATAATGCCCTGTAGAATGTCAATATTTTACTCATTTCTTGCATATTTCTTCGCCCTTTTGGAGCTGGGAAAAACATGAATACAGAACTCGTAAAATATCAACGCGCAATATCTGTAGAAAAATCACTCCGGTGATACGAGGTATTAGTTGCCACCTAGTGTTACAAACAAAGCCAATTTCTTTCATCCTTCTCTCTTTAATGAATTCCTAGAATTCAAAATCTTATTTTGACTAATTGTCAAACAGGCAGAGACAGCTGCATATCCAAATAATTTCCAAATCGATCATTTTCAATGATTTCAAAAATCGATTATAAAATGATTGATATATTGCTACTATATTTTCATATTATTCCTTTTGCTACAGTATCCTCTTTTTTGCCATACGGTTTCGTTTTAGAGAGCAAAGTTAGTTTCTCATGCTTCCCATGCAATAAATACATTTGAGCAGTTCCTAAGTACCTGAAGTCCTCAAGTCTATCGGAGTTCAAACTTTAGCTAACTCATCTTTTAGAAAATGAGAAACGTAAAGTTGCCACCGGAAGACGATCCTATACAGTGATTATGACGTCGTCACCGATTAGAAAGAAAGGCGCCCAGTCGATTGGCTGGCTGTATTTCTCGATCTCTCTCATTTCTTTCATAGCTTGATGCAGGCTTCTACCAGCACTATCTCCATTCTTCAAATGTTTATACAATCTCGACATGAATTTCATGGCAGCACAGTCCTCAATGGCCCACAATGATGCTACGACTGCTCGAGCTCCTGCCGCCAGAAAGGCTCGGCTCATCCCAACCACACCCTCTGCTTTGATCTCACCACGACCGCTGTGACAGCAGCTGAGGACAACCAGTTGCGCGCGAACACCAATCTCTTGTACCTCCTTCATTGTCAACATGTAATCTTCCTCTTCTGGAATACTCCTTGCTGCAGTTGAATCACATGGCGCCAATGCAATCCCTCCTCTTGTGCTTCCATGTGCCGCAATATGGATGACAGCCACGCCCTCCTTGAGCCTTTTCTTGACCGCCTCTTTGGTTGCTTGACGACCTACCAATGGTGGCACTCCCAGTAACCTGCCAATCATCTCAGCCTCTTTCTCTGCACATGGTAGAGAAGATATATTTGTTTGTTTACCTTGAAACATTACTTTACCAACTTGGGGATTTCCAACAATCAGTGCGCCAGTCATGCTGTGACAATCCGCTGGGCACTCTTGCAACAACTTCAACGCAGTTAGCGATGGAGCAAACCTAATACGCTTTGATTCGGACAGAAGTAACCCTGTCGTATGATCTCGTAGGACTGCAAATGGCACCTTAAACAGAGGTCCATCAGGAATTATCACAATCTCCTCCTGCGTAACGTTTTGTTGTATCCATGGTAGTAATCCATCAAACAGTGTATCGAATGGGTATGTGTAATCACCCTTTAGAAATATAGTGGTCTCGCTACCTTTACGTTGCTGCAACAACAGCTCCTCTGTACCATCCGCGTCATCATCGTTAACAGCAGACCTTTCAGGAATGTCTAGCGATCTGTCTTCGCAGCTCACAACTTCTCTGACCTTCATTTTATCATAGGCTGCATCCACGTTCTTGTTGATCGTACACTCAAATATTTTGACCTCATTTTCGAAAAGCAACGTTTTATGATGTGACAGAGCCCATATCTCTACGTGGCCATGAAAGCGAGGAACATCAAAAAACAGGACGCAGACATTTCCAATCGAGAAAACTGCTTCAAAATCGGTATACGTTAGTAAATCACTTTTTGAAGAATTTCCCCGAGTAATGCCATATTTCGAAAACAAAAGATCATCTAAAGCTCGGGCTCGTCCACGTTCAGACACTAGAACGGCTTCTTCTATTTCTTTAGTCTCGATCAGCACCCTTGTCAATTGCTCGTAGGCTACAATGTAGGTGTCAACAATGGATATCTTAAGTTCGTCGTTATCCTGTAACTCAGTAAAGAGCCACTCGAAGCACGTTACGCTCTCTTTTAAGTAATCCTTCGATTTTTTCACATTATCGTAATGCTTGTCGCTGCAACCAGTCTCCTTGTAAAATAATCCTACGTCCTTGTGCACTATACCAAGATTACAACTGCTAACACCCTCACCTCGCCTGTCACCAATTTCGATGGCAATGTTTAGCTTCTTTTCATTATACGTTATGGCCTCCTGGTATTTGCCTAATAAAGCATAGACAGCCCCCAACTTCCCGTATGCATCACTTTCCCCATTCCGGTCACCAATTTCGATGGCGATGTTTAGCTTCTTTTCATTATACGTTATGGCCTCCTGGTATTTGCCTAATATCGCATAGGCAATCCCCAAGTTCCCGTACGCATCACTTTCCCCATCCCGGTCACCAATTTCGATGGCGATGTTTAGATGCTTCTCCTGATACTTTACGGCTTTCTGGTAGTTTCCTAATGACGCATAGGTACTCCCCAAGTTCCCATACCCACATCCCTCGCCATGCCGGTCACCAATTTCAATGGCGATGTTTAAATGTTTTTCATGATATTTTATGGCTTCCTGGTATTTGCCTAGTACTATATAGGTACACCCCAATTTCCCATAAGCAGATCCCATGCCTTGCCGGTCACCAATTTCCATGGCGATGTTTAGATATTTTTCTTGATACTTTATGGCTTCCAGGTATTTGCCTAATAACTTATAGGCATTTCCCAAGTTCCCATACACACATCCCTCGCCTTGCCGGTTACCAATTTCCATGGCGATGTTCAGTCCCTTTTCATGATACTTTATGGCCTCCTGGTATTTGCCTAAGGACTGATAGGAATTCCCCAAGTTCCCATATCCAGATCCTTCTCCTCGCCGGTCACCAATTTCAATGGCGATGTTTAGTCCCTTTTCATAATACTTTATGGCCTCCTGGTATTTGCCAAACGACTTATAGGCATTCCCCAATGCCCCATACGCACAACCCTCGCCTTGCCGGTTACCAGTTTCCATGGCGATGTTTAGTTGTTTTTCATGATACTTTATAGCCTCCTGATATTTGCCTAAAGACTTATAGGTATTCCCAAATGCCCCATACGCAGAACCCTCGCCTTCCCGGTCACCAATTTCCATGGCGATGTTCAGTCCCTTTTCATGATACTTTATGGCCGCCTGGTATTTGCCTAAGGACTGATAGGAAATCCCCAAGTTCCGAGACGCACATCCCTCGCCATGCCGGTCACCAATTTCTATGGCGATGTTTAGACCCTTTTCATGATACTGTATTGCCTCCTCGTATTTGCCTAAGGAGTGATAGGCTATCCCAAAGTTCTTATACGCACATCCCTCGCCTTGCCGGTCACCAATTTCCATGGCGATGTTTAGGTGCTTCTCATGATAGTTTAGGGCCTCCTGGTATTTGTCTAATGAATTATAGGCACTCCCCAAGTTCTCATATCCAGATCCTTCTCCTTGCCGGTCACCAATTTCAATGGCGATGTTTAGTCCCTTTTCATAATACTTTATGGCCTCCTGGTATTTGCCTAAGGAGTGATAGGATATCCCCAAGTTCTGATACGCACATCTCTCGCATTGCCGGTTACCAATTTCCATGGCGATGTTTAGGTGCTTCTCATGATAGTTTATGGCCTCCTGGTATTTGTCTAATGAATTATAGGCACTCCCCAATGCCCCATACTCACATCCTTCTCCTTGCCGGTCACCAATTTCAATGGCGATTTTTAGTCCTCTTTCATTATACTCTATGGCCTCCTGGTACTTGCCTAAGTACTGATAGACATTCCCCAAGTTCCCATACCCACATAGCTCGCCTTGTCTGTAACCAATTTCCATGGCGATGTTTAGTCCCTTTTCATAATACTTTTTGGCCTCCTGGTATTTGCCTAAGGACTGATAGGCGTTCCCCAATGTCCCATATGCAACTGCTTCGCAGTTCCTGCTACCAATTTCCATGGTGATATTTAAATGCTTCTCATGATACTTTATGGCTTCCTGGTATTTTCTTAATGACTTATAGGCACTCCCCAATGCCCCATACGCACATTTCTCGACTTGTCGGTTACCAATTTCAATGGCGATGTTTAGTCCCTTTTCATAATACTTTATGGCCGCCTGGTATTTGCCTAAGGACTGATAGGCGTTCCCCAATGTCCCATATGCAACTGCTTCGCAGTTCCTGCTACCAATTTCCATGGTGATATTTAAATGCTTCTCATGATACTTTATGGCTTCCTGGTATTTTCTTAATGACTGATAGACACTCCCCAATGCCCCATACGCACATTGCTCGACTTGCCGGTTACCAATTTCAATGGCGATGTTTAGTCCCTTTTCATAATACTTTATGGCCTCCTGGTATTTGCCTAAGGACTGATAGGCACTCCCCAAGTTCCCATACCCACATCCCTCGCCTTGCCGGTTACCAATTTCAATGGCGTTGTTTAGTTGCTTTTGATGATATTTTATGGCGCCCTGGTATTTACGTAATGGTTCGTAGGTATTACCTAGGTGCCGATATGCAGCTCCTTCGCCTTTTTGGTTAACACTTTCCATAGCAATAAGTAGATACGTTTCCGGTAGTTATGAATAACGAGCGTTCCCCAATGTCCAATATTCACATTTCTTGCTTTTCTTGTCACCAGTGTCCATGGTGATGCTTAGTTGCTTTCGGATTTACTAAAGCAAGAAGAATGAATGATGTCAGTGTGAAGAATATAGAACCATTTATTTTAAAATATAATCAGCTCGTAAATATAAACATATTAAAACACCAAACTAACACACTCAATGTTCGCTTTGTGATAAGTCGACTGTATACAAGGGTCTTTACCAAAGCAAATACCGAAGATGTATAAACAGACAGCTAAATACACTATACTTACGTTAGATGATAAACTGTAAAGTTGTACATGCGGATGCGTCGTTTAAAATCAATAACTATAATTAAATGTATCACATATAGGTACCCAAAGGGTAACTCGTGGATATTGAAAGCAAGCATATTACGTGGCCATGGGCCTGACTGTATACTGCTGCACTTTATTAGGATAGACAGTCTGACAAGTAGTACATTACGAAGTGCTTGCTAAAAGCAATTTAGTTGGATAAACCACTACGCTTCAATTTAAGAGGCGATATTTTACAAAACCGTGTATTGGGCGCCAAAAACTAACAGGCTAAAGGCTGAGGTTTGTGCCGAATCAAAATGGATTTTAACCAAGATTTCATGATATGTGTTGCTTTTGGACGGGTGAAAGTTGGAATTGGAGTGTTAATCCAAAACGAAAATTTTGAACAAAGACTTATCTCGTCAGGGCTAGACTTGATTATGTATATTAGCCAATCAAATAACGCGACAAGATCCTGGCCGCGTGACATCATCAGTATGGAATTTGTGGCTCAAATCGCAGAAGTCTTTCTCGGAAGGCTCGTTTTGAGTTGTGGCACCCAATGGAAGACGGCTGTTTTCGCAAGCTATGTATACATGGTTTGGACGAGTTTTAGAGGCTTTTGGCATTGAAAATCTCAAGAAATTTCAATCAAAACCTCTAAGACAAATAGCAGAAGGGAAATTTGATATTTTCTTCATGTTCATTTGGCCACTGATTATTGTAAATCTCTAATCAGTCAGGTTTTGTCGATTGTTTTTACGTTTGATTCAGAAAGCAGAGCCGCGGAGAATTCACGATTACGATCGAGGGAGTTTCACCTTTGATTTAGACCAGGTTGGTTGATTTTGAAACCTTAGGATTAGTGCTAATGAGTCAGTCAAAGTAGAGAAATAACTTCTCGAAGGAAAATATGCCATCACTTATGACTTTAATACCGGAGAGCTGAATCAAGAAATGGCGCACAATGCTGCTCAGTGACATTTATTGTAAGAACATCTGTGCTGTAGCTGTAGATGAAGCCCATGTTATTGAATTTCGAGAACTTGCAGGCTGACATATAAAACATAGGATTCTACTAGTACCGTTGCTTGTCAGTTTATTCGGGTAGAGTCTCCGGATTTCGAAGATTTCTAACAATGGCTCTGACTGGACAAAATAAAAGACCAATCGGTGACATCAGTGCGTGCATATTGGAAACTAATTAAAGTGCCACTACAACGAAATTTGACCATTTCTTTTGCCACTTCTTTGTATTCTATAAGGAGAAACAGTGGCAGAAATATCCAAATCAGTGAAAAAAGTTTGCCAAGGGGCAAATTAGACCACACATTTTAAAGAGAGTTTACCGTCAAAATCACGTCCGCCATTACGCGAACCCATTCCCGTGGGCAAGGAATGCCTAGTCATTTTTAGTGTAAGTGGCGTCATACATTCAACGCATCCATCTCGAGTTGCTTCGAACCCCGGGGGGGGGGGGGGGGGGGGGGACTCCCTTATGTGAGGGGTACATGGATGCTCGTACCTTTTAGGGGTAAAAATCAGGAGTTTGGTACCACTTAGGGTATCCACCATCAAACACAGACATTTCTATGTAAAGCGGTACCTTTTAGGGGTCGGATGTCAATTGAACAAAAAAGCTGTTATCAATTTACATTTCTATTATCTTTTAGGGGTCAAAATAAGCTTGAGCCACGCCCATTTTAGTACCTCTTAGGGGTCAAATCGAAAATGTCCGACGAGCATCCCTACCCCTTTTATACGAGAGTCCCCCCCCCCGGGCTTCGAACCCATACATTTCTTCTTATAATGGCTAAAAACTCACACTGCGATCGAAGTTTGCTGTGGTTTAGTAAATAACGACCGAGAATCTGCATCAGATTCTTTATTCTTCAGTGGAAGAATACGATAAAAGCTAACTCGCTTTGGGAAGTGGCCTGCTAGTGCTAGCTAGCAGAGGTTTCTTATCTTTTTTGGGCCAGGGTAATGTTTCCCCCGGAAATTTTCCCTGGTTTTGCTTTCAGGTTGTGCTGTTACTGGATCCGGGCGACAGGGAGAATTCAGCGGAGAAATAAACTACGGTAATCAGTTTATAAGTCCTACTACTCAGGGGAGTTAAGGCATGGGTCTCCAATATGGCCGCCGCAAATCAAGAGGGGGTGGTCTATCTCTTTGTGCTTGTGAGATATAATCTTGACACTTTCACAGATTTGATAAAGTCACAACCTTAACACATTTTTGTGACAGTTTCCATGGAAACGTGTAATGTGACCTTTGAACTTTAATTTTAAGGAAAATTGGGAAAAGCCTCCTGGAAGTTGGTAAAAGTTGTTGATATAGTTGATATTTTCATGCCAATGAATCAAGGTTAGGGCACACTTCGGTGCTCCAATTTGAAAAGTTGGTTATTATTGGAATGTTTGTTAATTCGGTGGAAACTTGAGGATATCAAATTTCACAATTTCCTTAAATTGCCTTCCCCTTAAAATAACCAACTTTTCAAATTGGAGCACCGAAGTGTGCACTAACCTTGATTCATTGGCATGAAAATATCTACTATATTAACAACTTTTACCGACCTCCAGGAGGCTTTTCCCAATTTTCCTTAAATTTAGAGTTCAAAGGTCACATAATACGTTTCCATGGAAACTTCTACAACAAGGTATCAAGGTTGTGACTTTATGGAATCTGTAAAAGTGCTAAGACCATATCTAACAAGCACGAAGAGATAGACCACCCCCTCTTGATTTGCGGCGGCCATATTGAAATAGTTTGAGACCCATGCCTTAATGCCCCTGAGCTAGTATTCCTAACAGGTAGTGAATGCTGCTCCGCTCAGTTAAGGAAGTGTATTAGAAGAGAACCTACAGTAGCACTTTGACAGGAAATAGAGTACTGGGTGATAAAAATGCCAAGGTGTTAGATGAATATATTTTGTAGTATTGGGGCTATCCTGCGACCGAATCCTGTTTGAGCTGTGGTATGTAACTCAAAAGTTGTCGCGATTTATTTTCATTTTGTCCCGACATATCAACGATTTCCCGGTAAATTCCCTGAGCCTACCAATTCCCGACATTTTCGGCTTAAGATTCCCGGCACAACAAACTGCTGTTCTCCCCGGTGAAGTTTAAACACCGGAAATCAACTGTAATTGAGAATGTAATTGTAAATGCTAATTGTATTTTGAACTTATCGAAGCCAATAGAATAAAATGATTTACTGCTCACCAACTTGATAACAGGAGAGATCTTGCTCTTTTGAAACTGATAGTTCACACAGAGTTAGAAAGAGTTCGCCTACACGTCTACACTTCAACAAATTCATGATTACACAAGGATTGCATACACAGAAATGCATCAAAGAACGGTTGAACGTAGTTAGCTCAAACAATGCAGATTCCACCTCGTGTAATGTCACGTGACGATCAGATCCGTGCAAAGCAGTGTGGTAAAAAAAGACAATAGAAGTGATGTATTGTGGTAAAAAAAGAAATCGAGATTAGAACTGCTGCCTTGCTCGCTCGCTTCAGGCTCGCTCGCTGCGGCAGCAATTAAATATTGTTTTATAATGAAACACGTATTGCTAGTTCGTAATGAGAATTATGTGTCCCGGTAATAGATTTTCCGGCGAATTTACATTCTAAAATACATTGTAATTGCTATAAAATTAAATTAAGAATTTAAAAGAGACTGAAAAAGGTATTGAAAGTAACTGATCTGCAGCTTTACAGTCGTTGCTGTTTGAGACACAACTAGGTACTGTGCATGAAATAATACTGATCGTTTCTACTTAGATACTTAGATGGTTATACTCCCTGGGATAGTTTTCACTAATACTGGGAGTTTATTGTCTTGAAAATAAAAGTAGCTGTAAAGTAAAAGGCATACTACATCGCTAGGTTTATCAGTCAGTTATAGGAAACAGCAATATGACAAACATATGTTCTCAGCAAACGTATATGTAGTTATGATATGAAATCATGTTTGCCGCGTAGCACTAGTAAGTGTAAAGAATGTGATATAAAGTGGTAAGCTGTAGTGCTAAGTGTGCACGCCCTACGAGGGAAAGAGAAAAAATCTCTGACCCAAGTGGACTCGAACCCAACGACCTCCAGGGTGCATGTCTGGCGCTCTACCAACTGAGCTATCAAGTCAGATGAGAGCAATCGTGGGTATTGGTGCGTTTTATGGGGTCACGGCGATTATATATGTATATGTAGTTATGATATGAAATCATGTTTGCCGCGTAGCACTAGTAAGTGTAAATAATGTGATATAAAGTGGTAAGCTGTAGTGCTAAGTGTGCTATGTTCTCAGCAAACGTAGACGCTTATTTTTCGGTTACTTTATACTAGTACATTCTGTCAGTTGGTTCGGCTGTTTTGGCCTTCTTCCGAACTGTTATATTGGACTCTGGTACGTTCTTATCGGCTATTCCCTGTGACACAAACAATTCTGGAGAAGTTTCTGTCCTCAAAACGATCAAAACATACACAAACCATCCTTGAGTCCTGAAGATAATTACAAACCTTATTCACTGATTATCACGGCTGCTCGTACGGTACTGACTCAACTAGTAGGCTTGAATGTAGCGAAATGCCAGCTTTGTGGTTCGCCAAATTGCTACGACCCGTATAATGCACAAACTTAAAAGCATATTTCTATTCAAAACGTTTTCTTTGCGAAAAATGGTACACTTTCTTCGCGTGAAGGTTTGTATGAAAAACCACAGGCAGCCCAGACTCGACATATATTTCCCGCCTTTTGGGTTACCTGTGGTATGTTTCATGAGCGATCTCGGAAGAGTTTACGTAATTGCTCCTTGTGAATTCTCTTTTCCGATTCCTACGAAATAAATCTTCAATAATAAAAGATTGACACTTAATGAAGTTTTGTGAGTGGTTTTGTGGTGATTTTGGGACTTCTAAAGCAGTTTATTAGACCTCGAGGTTTTGACCGTTGGCCGCGTATCTACCTCATAGCTACAAATATACACAAGGTATGCAGCTTCGAGCCGCTTTTCATCTATGTCACCTCGCTCGCCGCCAAAATTCGACAAGAAATTCAAATCGATTTTGCCTCTGCTTTCGGCACACAAATCCAGACATGTGTAAGCACTTCTCATCCACGTTTCAGGCCAAACGACGTGAAAACGGCCTGGAAAATAAATCCCGAATTCAAAATATATCCATCGCTATGTGATCTGCAGATTGATCGGTCCACAAATCGGCGGTAGACATCGCAGGCGGTGCTTTCAAGATGCGTAGGCATGGCAACTGCATCTTGAAAGCACTGCATAAATACAGCAAGTGATAAATATCACGTACAAATCATGCTATTTTTGTTTATAATGACCTAAGAAATAGCATGATTTAGTACGTGAATATTACTATCACCTTGCCATGATAATTTATGCAGTGATTTAAGCTGCATGTTGCATGCTACGCATCTTGAAAGCACCGCCTGCGATGTCTACCGCTGATTTGTGGACCGATCAATCTGCAGATCACATACATAGCGATGGATATATTTTGAATTCGGGATTTATTTTCCAGGCCGTTTTCACGTCGTTTGGCCTGAAACGTGGATGAGGAGTGTTTACACATGTCTGGATTTGTGTGCCGAAAGCAGAGGCAAAATCGATTTGAATTTCTTGTCGAATTTCGGCGGCGAGTGAGGTGACATCGATGAAAAGCGGCTCGAAGCTGCATACCTTGTGTATATTTGTAGCTATGAGCGGCACCAACAAAACCTGGATCGGATCGATCCGATCCGATCCGTTCCGTTCCGTTCCGTTCCGATCCGTTCCGATCCGATCCGATCCAGGTTTTGTTGGTGCCGAGCTGTGAAGTAGATACGCGGCCAACGGTCAAAACCTCGAGGCCTAATAAACTGCTTTAGAAGTCCCAAAATCACCCCAAAACCACTCACAAAACTTCATTAAGTATCAATCTTTTATTATTGAAGATTTATTTCGTAGGAATCGGAAAAGAGAATTCACAAGGAGCAATTATGTAAACTCTTCCGAGATCGCTTATGAAACATACCACAGGTAACCCAAAAGGCGGAAAATATATGTCGAGTCTGGGCTGCCTGTGGAAAAACGTAGCCCCACGTGTTGTTGTAGTGAGTGTATGACGTCACGTATGCTAAAAAGTGACTAGGCATTCCTCGCTAACCGGACCAGTTCGTTTAATGGCGGACGTAAAGTTCAAGATTCGGAGTCCAAAAAATAAGACTTCCTGTCGTCGTATTGAAAAACGGTTTGAATAATAATATAGCAACTCTACTTTATGAATATGAGAAAACATTGATATGTCAAAATTTGATCGTAGGGGCACTTTAAGCGCTCGGTTAGAGCGGACGGTATTTCTTCTTCGAAAATTTTGAGAGTGAAAAAATACGTCTGCTATAGTAGGCTAAAGTCGTTGAGTATTAGTCTAATTTTAGCTTGCTTCAGTTTACCGTGCAATGGGTTCCTGGCGCGACGGCTGTGGCGGGGATTTCAGCAAAACTTTCAAATTGATTGTGATTTTATTATTTGGTAACGTAAACTATATTTTAAAGCTACCAACTTGAATTATTTTGCATTAAAGTATCCTTATAGAATTCAAGCAATGCAACATTGTTTCAGGCGACGATGACGTAACATGCACATCAGCAATTAATAAGTAAAATACACACCTTTCTAGATTTGTCATGTTTTGAGGCCGGCTTTTCCACATGTTTCAGTCCCCGTTGTGGACAAGAAGAAGGTCTCCTAAAATTGAAGTCACAGCAACTTTAAGATACCTATGCTGTGCTTAACACAATTCCTTGCAATGAAATTGAATTTTTAACCACCCCCTCCAACCTTAGGTTTGGTTCTGAATTAGTGTCGAAATAAGAGCAGGCTAGGGAAGTACATTTTTGCTCTCAGCTCCTGTCTGGAACACAATTTTATCACAAAACTTGGTCAAGTATAATTCGTTACTTAGTGAATATTCAGTACGCCGATTCTGAACAAAAAGAACAGACATTTATACATTTTCATTTTTTTTTATTTAAGTGATGTATGATGTCTACACCCAGAAAATAAAGTATTGATTATGCTGTTGGCTCTTTTTACTGTGAAAACTCAAAGAAGCCACCATCCAGCCAATCGGAAAGAGTGAAAACAAAAGATCTTTCCATTACAAATTTGGAAGTGTTTGATCAACTAAAAATAAAAACTTCCAACATTTCGAATGAAAATGCGTAATTATCTATTTCAGACTGAGCCTTTCCAAAAATGATGAAGAAAATATTATTTTCTTAAGCATTCTTCTAAAAATAACGATTTTCTTTTCAAATGAGGGTGGGTTCATAATTTTGCTTGTAACTCACGAACCATGCAAAATTTCAGAAACATCGGCTTTGATTCTACTGAAATAGGCCGGGTCATAGACAGTTTATTTTTGGACTTTTCAAACCGGCAGGTACAAAATGCAGACTGAAAAATGCAGACTGCAGACTGGAAAATGCAGACTGGAAAATGCAGACTGGAAAATGCAGACTGGAAAGTGCAGACTGGAAAATGCAGACCAGACAAAATCAATAAGAAACATCTATCGGTCTGTAACAGGGCGACTCTGCAAGGCTTTAGATGACATAGATCCTTATTTTTTGGGTTATACACGTCTTATGCGGGGTCTTGCTTTTTTCTTGACTGCATGCCGGCGCCAGCCACGCCGTGTATGCGAGCCACGCCGAATACGAGCTTTTCATGACAATATTTCCTTAACAAACAGAAAGGAAAAGCTATATATTCCGAGGTATTTTGAATTATTTACTTACTTTTTAATTACGTTCGTATTTGGCCGGGTCCTGTCTTTGTTAAATTGATTCAGTCCCATCTTCTTCTGTCCACCATTTTAAATTTATTGTTATGCAAAGGAAGCCCAAAGCAGCCTCTCCGATTACATATAAATTTGGGTTTCCTGTTTGGTAAAGCGGACACCCTTGGGTCCGTAACTGGAACTGTCCGCTTACGGGAATAGTTCTCGTAAGCGGACACTTGTGGAATATGGGATGTGTCCGCTTACAGGAGCTACAATAAAGACCCTGGGGGGTACTCAGAAGAGTTTTGGGTAGGGGGTGTGCCGCGGAGACCTCAAAACCCTGACCCTATCCCATCCCAGACTTGAAGCAAAAATCAATACCCTATCCCAGACGTGATCTTGTGATGTTTACACAGCATGACATTAGATACATGTATCAATGAGTCCAGATACCGAACAGTTTTGAATTACAATTACACTACGAAAGCCGTTGTTTTGTTTTAATATGGTATTTTAAGCTGTAGCGTAGTCGATAGAGCGCTTAGCATGGCGTCAACGACAAGTATATCAAAATCCATACCCTTTCCAGACCAAAACCGTAAAAAGGATACCCTATCGCAGACCTCGGCAGCTCAACTGACCATACCCTATCCCGCGGCACATGTACCCGTATAGCCCATATAAGGGAGTACCCCCCCCCCCCCCTCCCCCCCGGAATACAGCTGCAGGGATATGATGTCGTCATCATTGTGAGCCGCTCATGTCGGTACATACATCTGTACACACAAGAATTAGAAGATATATTTGCAAATGGAAGACTGCTTCATTGCGCTTAAAGACTTGAGTTGCATGTCCACCAAGATATCATTGACGCGTGCAACTGCTTGAGACAGTCGCTCTTTTCCTTGCCAGTCAGAAGTCTGCAACTTCTTAGCAAGTTCCATCCCCGGGGTTCCATCGCACCTTGTACAGAATTAACTTCTGGAACTCTCAGTGGCTGGTCAAAGTCCTTGATCGTATCTTTATATAATACACAAGATTATTTGGATGACAGTTTACTTTACAGCGCTGTTTACAATACTGTAATTGCTCTAGAACTGTATCAAATAAACCGATAAAGCGAATTGCGGAAAAGTTCTAAGCTAACACCGGTGTGAAGTTGATTGATTGCAACATAATACTCATAATCGTTCTAGTAATGGGATTATTCTGCTGGGGTGTCCACTTTATACGGATTGGGCGAGGTTTGCCCTGGGGGGGGGGGGGGGGGGATCATATCCCTGGGGGGGGGGGGGGGGGGGGGTATTACATGAAAAATGGGTATGTATGTGAGGCCAAGAGGCTCAAACCCTGACCCTGTTTGACCCAATCCGAGCTCCAAAACCCTGATTGCCCCTTCTTTAAATTGTTTTCAAAACACGGTCGGATATATATCCTGGCCGGTATACCGCGTACCGGGATTTCATGCAAAATACGGAACATTTCAAGTCGGGACGTGGCATTGGGTAAGCAAATCAGCAGATGAAGTACATAGATCAACTTGTACTGAAGTACGAATTAGCGGCGTCACGATGTATGGAAACCTCAGTGCTTGCATGTGGGCAGGCGATCAAAATGCGGCAACAGAATGTCTTTTTTTGACATAGTAGCTAAAAAAAATGAACTGCCTAAAAAATACTGAACCCCGACCCTGACTGCACCCAAATTATACTCAAATCCTTACCCTGATCTGCCCAAATCAGGTCAAAACCCTGACCCTACCTGCCCAAACTGAGCTCAAACCCCTGACCCACCCGGGCGGCACATACACTGATACGTCACAAACAGGAGTACCCCCCCCCCCCCCCGGGGAAGTTTGTTGTTGGATCATGGGTGACTGGCCGCGCGGCAACAGATCTCACGGAGCAATACCTATGGCCGATTTTTTTTAGGTCTTAGATCCGTCTTTGAAACGTGGATAAGAGAGTTAGCACTCGTTCTCAAAAGGAGGTTTATTAAAACGTCACATGAACTAACCTTAGGCCCCTACGACTTTATACCCCGTCAACGTTAACCGTTAACTGAAAAACGTTTCAAGCTTGAGCGCCCAGGAAAACGACGTTTAGTGTTGAGGACTAGTTTGTGGCTTAAGTTCACAGGTAAAGGACGATCGTTTTAATAGACAAGAAAGTTCAAGAAAGTCCTTAATTGACTTAATTTAATAGCCCCTCCAAGAACAATTTATATATAATTGGAGAGGCTGATTCGGGCTTCCTGTGCATAGGCAATAATTTAAAAATGGTGGACAGAAGAAGATCGGCTAAATACGAACGTAATTAAAAAGTAATTAAATAATTCAAAATACCTCGGAATATATAGCTTTTCCTTTCTGTTTGTTAAGGAAATATTGTCATGAAAAGCTCGTATTCGGCGTGGCTCGCATACACGGCGTGGCTGGCGCCGGCATGCAGTCAAGAAAAAAGCAAGACCCCGCATAAGACGTGTATAACCCAAAAAATAAGGATCTATGTCATCTAAAGCCTTGCAGAGTCGCCCTGTTACAGACCGATAGATGTTTCTTATTGATTTTGTCTGGTCTGCATTTTCCGGTCTGCATTTCCAGTCTGCATTTTCCAGTCTGCATTTTCCAGTCTGCATTTTCCAGTCTGCATTTTCCAGTCTGCATTTTCCAGTCTGCATTTTCCAGTCTGCAGTCTGCATTTTTCAGTCCGCATTTTGTACCTGCCGCTTTTCAAACTGCGAATCGTCTCCGTTAACGAGTGTGAAGTGTGTAATATAATGTTATTTAATTGCTCTGCCAACACAAAACCTGCTCCAAACATAGCGAATGTTTGAATAGGTGGATTCTATGAATTGAAGGGAAATGGGCCTTTCGCAGTTAGGTAATCACGTGGTTGTACTGGATGGAAAAAAATATCTGACTTCATTTATTTAAATGTATTGTTATTAGGAAATCCTGTTTGTAAATGCTATTTTCCACCTTCAATTGATTGTCAATCTTTCTAAAACTGCGTTTTTGAAAATGGCTTGCCAATAAGCATCCATGGCAACGCCTTTCCCATGGGGATCACGAGCTCAATTCATTCGGTAACGAAGTATCATATCAGCACGTGACTGTTAGCTGCATATTAAAGGCCTATTGAAATAGAGAATGTTGAAAGCATAAGAAATGTTATTTTTTGGAGCAATGCGTTTATTAAAATATACTTTTTTAAATCGTTTCTTTTAAGGCCTGGAAACTCTTAAAAAAATTGGCATCGTAAAATTAGGAGACATTATAGACGGAAATTGACAATTACGTGTTCTTGCTGATTAATTTTTGGTATTGGGATTTTTGTATACCTTTCCATGAAAATGGAAAGAACTAATCCAAATAGCAACTTTACCACTCCTTCTTCAAATTCTTTTGACTCTAACTTTTATTTTTTATTAAATAACTCACAAAAGGTTTTTTCGACAATTGCATCCAAAGTTATTTTAAATGATTTTTTTTATACCTTTCCATGAAAATGGAAAGAACTAATCCAAATAGCAACTTTACCACTCCTTCTTCAAATTCTTTTGACTCTAACTTTTATATTTTATTAAATAACTCACAAATGTTTTTTTCGACAATTTCATCCAAAGTTATTTTAAATGAATATTTTTTTTTTAAAACCTTTCCATGAAAATGGAAAGAACTAATCCAAATAGCAACTTTACCACTCCTTCTTCAAATTCTTTTGACTCTAACTTTTATATTTTATTAAATAACTCACAAAAGGTTTTTTCGACAATTGCATCCAAAGTTATTTTAAATGAAATTTTTTTTATACCTTTCCATGAAAATGGAAAGAACTAATCCAAATAGCAACTTTACCACTCCTTCTTCAAATTCTTTTGACTCTAGCTTTTATATTTTATTAAATAACTCACAAAAGGTTTTTTCGACAATTTCATCCAAAGTCAGTATTTTAAATGATTTTTTTTTTTTAAACCTTTCCATGAAAATGGAAAGAACTAATCCAAATAGCAACTTTACCACTCCTTCTTCAAATTCTTTTGACTCTAACTTTTATATTTTATTAAATAACTCACAAAAGGTTTTTTCGACAATTTCATCCAAAGTTATTTTAAATGAATACTTTATTTTTTTATACCTTTCCATGAAAATGGAAAGAACTAATCCAAATAGCAACTTTACCACTCCTTCTTCAAATTCTTTTGACTCTAACTTTTATATTTTATTAAATAACTCACAAAAAGTTTTTTCGACAATTTCATCCAAAGTTATTTTAAATGAATACTTTATTTTTTTATACCTTTCCATGAAAATGGAAAGAACTAATCCAAATAGCAACTTTACCACTCCTTCTTCAAATTCTTTTGACTCTAACTTTTATATTTTATTAAATAACTCACAAAAAGTTTTTTCGACAATTTCATCCAAAGTTATTTTAAATGAATAATATATTTCTTTCAGAAGTCAGGGTCCCACCAACGGCAAAATTCAAATCAAAAGAAAAGTTACTTTATTCCTGAGATGGATTGGACAACGTTTTATAGCCTTCCCGTTAAAGTAGCAAAAGTGGTGAATTTCTGTTTAAAATTCTAAATCAGATGTTTTATACGAATCAAAAATTATTTAAAATGAAAATTGCTACTTCACCAAAATGCGCGTTGTGTAAACATGTTGAGACCGTTGTGCATTTATTTTGTTTATGTTCGTATGTTAAATGTTTTTGTTCAATTCATGTTACACTACATGTCGCGCGCTCTCACACTTCGCTGCTGCTTCCGGTTACTAAAAATAGATTTTATTAGACATCATCATCGCACAAGCGCGCGTATTGGAGATTACCTCTCTTACTTATGTTCTCCTGGATGTATATATTGAAAATGATTTATAATTAAAAATTAATTAATTTTAGCTGGTAAACAATTGATATATCATTGCAAACTAAAAAGTAGTAAAAAGCCTTTATAGAAGAATTCAATCATATGCACTCCATTGGGTTATCAATTGCTAAAGAAAATGGTAAACACTTGGTCTATTATGAGAAATGGCAAAACTTTTACATGTTCTTTCTTTTATATCGCATATAGTTCAATTTTTCGCAGTAATATGCTTTATTCGTTTCATCTATACATGGTTTCTAAAAATTCCAAAGAAAACAATCTGTATGTATTTTTCCCTTTTTATCTCTTGGATGCGCGCAAGCGCAGAAGGGAGTTATTGGCAGTGGCGTATCTAGCCTACAGGCCCATAGGCCTGGGTCCTACAAATATTACAGCCTACTTGGTCTTATTACAAATGAATGTTGGGCTTGAGGAACTGTCGAAATGCACAAAACAGAAGGAGAAGGCATTTGCAAAAGTCTAAATCTAAAACTTTCCCGGGAAGCATACCCCCAAACCCCCCAACAAGCGACACTTACGGGCCAGTTGCATGTTTGAGTCTACAAAATGTCAAAACCTGGATACGCCCCTGTTTGTTATAGGTGAACTCGTGTCACTCACTCAACTCACTCACTCACTATGTTGTTAGCACGCCAAAGAGCCTATTTAGAATTCCTTTGCATAAGCGGTTCCTGCAGATCACAAGGAGAAAGCCAAACTTCTTAATTCGAAATCGAATTTGTGGGCCATTTGAAGAGGAATCGAACTCAAAGTCAGTCAGGACATTGATAAATTACCATTCTATCATATATCAAGAGCTTGTTATGGAATAGTAATATGGGGTAATAATAAATACTCTTCAATTTTAAACCCGTTATTTGTTCTTCAAAAACGAGCTTTACGAGCTATGATAATTCACCTTCAGGAGCTTCTAGAAAACTTCATTTAAAATTTAAAATTTAAAATTGGCTAAAAACTAACAAATTAAGTTGCAATACCACAAAAACCAGCCACATGACCATTGACTCCAGACAAAATCTTGCTAAGTCTAGGGATATGACATTATATATTAATAATATGACTATTGAACATAAAGCCACAACCAAACTGTTAGGGGTGCATTGACGAACTAATGAATTGGGATGATCAAGTCAAAAATATAATCTCAAAAGCTTCCAATGGCTTGCGCATGCTCTGTAAAGCTATAAATTTGACTGATGATCGGGATACATTAACATCAATATATCGCTCTCTTGTTCAGCCATATTTTTAATACTGCAGTATTGTGTGGAGCAACTGCTGTAAAACGCGAACTGAGCAAGTACAAAAGCTTCAAAAGAGAGTAGCCCGCATTATAACTAGGGCTGACTATTCAATTAGGTCAGGAGATTTACTCAGGCAACTAAACTGGCCAAATTTATGCGAAAGACAAAACCAGCAAATAAGGACAATGGTGTTTAAGGTATTTCATGAAGCCGCGCCGATATACCTAGAAGAACTATTCAAAATGACCTCGGAAGTACATAATTAAAACTAATTTCCGTAAACGTTCATTTTCTTATCAAGGTGAAGTAACTTGAACCAAATACCAAATCAAATACTTGGTTGCATTAAAAACAAATGCAATAAAAGCTTTGTAGTAGCTCAGATAGAGTTTTCTCTACGCATGCGCATATGTGACCTAATTTCGATAAATATTAAGCAAGATACCTGAGGGTACACCATTACAATACTAAATTACATTTACAGTCAAAATAAATACAATCACTGTCAAAATGTGTAGGCTAACAATCCATAAATGTATAGGGGATTAAGTGAAGTACAAGGAGAACAGACCAGTACAGAAAACGTGTTTAGATAACCTAAGAACGGGTGTTAAGATATCTATTTTGCTGTTTTTCTAAACACTATTTACTATACTAAAGGTAATAATTTATATTCCAATTTGGAAGAGCAGAGTATTTCACACTAAACTTACTATACTGATTAAGACAACATTTTGGAAACGATTGATTGGTAAGTGAACGTGTGTTATAACTATGTACTGTAGAACTGAGCCTAAAGTAGTCAATCATCAAGCAAGTTGTTTTGATGTCTATAAACTAGTTCACCAAGTTGTTGCTTATTAATTTATAATAATAATTTATAATAATTAACTTTATTTATCCACGGTACATGGTTCATCAGGGTTGGTTTTCAAACATGCCGTGCATAACTAATTATAATAGGTGCTGACTAATCTTGTTTACAATGAATTGTAACGATAATAATTAAAAAAGTATACAATATTCATAATAATAAAATAGCACTAATCCTAAAAAATACCCTATGCTTAACCTTCATAGGTTTTCACCTGTACATCCACCACAGAACATAATCCTCTTATTGTAATAATATTGTAAATTAATTGTAGAAATAAATGAATCTGAATTTTAATCTGATAAGAGAGAAAGTGAAGTCTTCGTTAGTCAGGTTAGTCAGGTTGCATGCCTTGTCATTTTCTCTCTCTCTGAGTCGGAACCCAAACTTATCAGCATTTACTGAAATTATATAATGCAATGCAGTCTTGCTACAATTACTTCACTTTCACTTCAATTTAATTTCAATTTATAAGTTACGTTACAAAAAATCTAACCCACCCACATTTAGCGAATGCTATTCGAGGTGGGGGGTTAGCAAATATACAAGAGACTAGATCTTATTCACAATTTTCAAACAAAAGAAGAACGGAAACATATCTTAAATTACAAAAAGAACTTACAAGCAGAACTGACTGCTAAAATAAGCACTATTTAAAAAGGCCAACAATATTAATCTACTATAATTTACAAGATTTAAAGACTCAGGCAATTTCCTAGTAGAAAATAAGATAGGAAGTTGAATTCAATGAGAAGCGCGAAAGATTAAAAAAGTTATGGGTTTGCTACATGCTGCATAATCTGGGAAATATCAGCATAATCATCACAAGACGAAAGAACATCAATAAGTAAACTTTTGTATTTCTTAATAAAGACCGGGTTTTTTGCAGAGCGTATCGAGGATGGAATATAATTCCAGACCTTCACTCCAAATGAACAGAATGACTTTGCGCGAATATTTAACCTTGAATGAGACTGATCAAGATTGCCGCGTGTTCTAGATATGAACATCACTTATTATAGCAAACAATGAAGAAATATTAATAGGTGATTTACCATTGGTAGCAATTAGCCTAGTATCCACGAGTTCTCCATTGGGGGGCTATATTTCTTATTGGTTATGTTGAACAGAAACCAATAATTAAAAGTGTTTTAGTTCAACTTCCGAAAAAGGTTTCCTAGAAAGAGGCCAAGGATTTATTGCACAGTCTAATAAGATGAGCTTTATGACCTCCATAAATAAAATAGTGGAGTCTTTTAAAGATTTATCAGATTTAAAATCGTATAATAATACGCAATCAATGAAACGTTTTTTGGATAGACTTAATATAAAAATAATACAAAAATCTAGGATACATCAGATAAAACTTATACAATTAAACACAAAACTTATTTTTTACTATAAATTTTCTAATGACACAAAAAAATATTAATTCATGTTATGACCTGTTAAAGAATGCGAAACACAGACGAATGCTCGCTAAGTTCCGCACAGGAAATCATTCATTAAGAATAGAAACTTGTAGACACGCAAAACCGAAAATACCTCGTGAACAGCGTTGTTGCGAGTGCTGTTTATCAAAAGATGTAGAGGATGAGTCTCATTTCTTTTTCGACTGTGTTTCTCATTCCGACCTAAGGAAGTCTATGTTTGAAGAAATTAGTAAATATTGTAAGAGTTTTTCGAGATTACGAGATAAAGATCGAATACCTTTTTTCTTTAGTAATGTCGATCCATTTGTTTGCAAACAAGTGAGTCACTTTATATATGAAGCTTTTGAGAGGAGAAATATCTTGTTACAAAGAACTGTATAATATTTTTTTTCACTTCTCTAATCTCAGTGTGATTGTATATTAATTAGGCAATACCATGTATGTATATGGAATGCTAATAAACTATTGTATTATTGTATCTTTCCCCTCTTCCAGCTGCATGTCTCATTTTTTTATAACTTTAAACCCTCAAAGAAACGCCTACTACACAGCCATGGTTTTGTAGAAAGGTAGCTTTTCTAGAGCCATAGGAAACGACAGTGGGACTGAGAAAAGCTGGTAATATTAGCTGGTTTGGATCAAAGTTAAAAAGAAACAACTATTAAAAATAGCCACCATTTTCCGTTTTATTCAACTTGTGACTTCTTCAGCCAGAATTTGTTATTAATTGGCAGCTACGTATTACCTGATATTTAATTAGCTTACATGTCCAAAATCGGTCACAACCGCAACAGATCTACCCATTGAAGAACGCCGGAGCCTTGCGATTTGTGTATCATGATAAACAAACTCCATATGAAATATTAGTAGAGACATCAGGACATAACACATTAGTAAACCAGAGACTTATGAAAATCTTATGTACAGTATTTAGGTCACTGAAAAGTGAACATGCGCCAGTGTCCATATCGGAATTACTCAAGTTAAGGATAAGTAGATATAATTTAAGGGGCTGCGCCATTCTTAGCATACCTAAGGTTAAATCTACCACATATGGCCTGAAATCATGGAGATATACCGCTGCGAAGCTGTGGAACTCTATACCAGACAACCTAAGAAAGCTAGATAACTACAATAGTTTTAGAAAAAGTCTAACAAAACTAGATTTCACTGGATTGGATTAGATTTACAGAATATCATGTGTACACTCAACTACTGTCTCGATATTAGTTTTAATATTGTTCACCTTAGAAATTGTATTTTTAATATTTTTAATAATATTTAGACTTATTTTAGAGTTGTAAATGAAATATATTTAACTATCTTATTATTATATAATGTAATTTTTATCTAATTTCCTTTTTGTTGTGGCTAACCTGTAAAATAGCTGGGTTACTCCCATGGGGGCATCCCTTATGTAGCTAAGTGTTTTTGACCACGTTAATAAAATTATTGTATTGTATTGTAAAATTGCAAAACGAAAACAAAAATGGAAATTTCTGATCTGGACGGTGTGCGTCAATTTCAATGATAATACCATAGAGGACAAATTAATCCCTAATTTCAACTTGAAATTTCAAGCGTAATTTTTAATTTCACATGTGAAATTTCAAACGCCGCCTACGCGCGCTTGAAATAATTTGTTTTCTGGATCGTAATTTGCCCTCCATAATATTAATTGGTAATCAAATAGTGACTCGTGAAATTAGGGATAAATTTTACTTGTGTTTGTCAAAATCTACGTAATTTCCCTTGCCGCGATTTTGACAAACACGCGTGAAATTTATCCCTTAATTTCACTCGTCCCCATTTGATTACCTATACAAATCGAATGGCGCAATGGTACACGAATGTACACGAATTAATTATTTGAATAATAAACGCGACTCGTCATTCAACGAGGCAGATTACTGGTTTATATCTTACAGATTAAATATCAGTGTGTATCATTCTGATTTCTTTCTAATGGAAGAAATAATTTCTCCTTGAGGTTTGTGGGAAAAATGATTTGTTTTTAATTGAGGCTCGGACAAAAAAGTTACCCACCCACCCACCCCGAATGTCCGTTTACCAAAAATAACCTGCGAGCCGCGTATTTAACTTTCTCGCAACGACAAATTTAATATCCCGCCAACACATTCACATTTAATATCGCCCCAACATATTCTATCAGCACTTTCGTGAATTATTTCTAGTTTAATATGTGTATATATATATATATCTATAACATTTAACTAAAAAGCAAACTGAAAGCGTTGTGATTTCTATATAAAGAAGTGTGTCACAAAACTGGCCCCATCCAACTGTTTTCTTTAAATTACAACAATCCTGTCAAATGTTGATTTTAGTAAACAAGTTATAATGTTGACAGTGTAATCAGTTCACCTTGTTCACTTGTAGAAAATACTGCGTTGTAGTATTTCAACCAATCAGCTCCTTGTTTCTTTGTGTTTCTGGCACTTCTACGTTGCTGCTGGTGCTCCTAAATGGCTTCTCTGTGTAGAAAGGTAAAACGACTTATAAAAATCCTCTTAAAGTGCTAGACTTAAGAGTGTGAAATATGAAATATGTTCGAAAGCTTACGTAGAGGAAATTTATTTGTATGCTTCTCCTCTAATCTTCCTGCACGATATAAGTAAGAATTGAAATTAACCCTCAGGTGTATTCCTGCTAATTAAAACAGGTTTTCTACAAAGATCTCAGCTTGTATACGTAATGAAGAGAAGAACGTCTTCTCTGATTCATCAACTTTCGGGGTTACCAGTTCAAAAAAGCAATATTCGATTTTAGTTTTTCCGACATTCTGAACGGGAATGTTTTAGAGCTTGCTTTCAGTTTTTCATATTATGTGAAAATGAAAAAATAATTACATTGTTCTTTTAAAATAGAAATGCTGCCTTCATGAAGAGATTCAAATCGACGAAAACAAATACTGTCTCTCTCTTACAAAATTAGATATATTTATAGCTTAATATCTATATATAACTATTTGCAAAATTTAGTACCTGAAAAGCAAACCGAAAGCGTTGTGAATTCTAATTAAAGAAGTGTGTTGTCACAAAACTGGCCCCATCCAACTGTTTTCTTTAAATTACAACAATCCTGTCGTATGTTGATTTTAGCAAACTAGTTATAATGTTGACAGTCTAATCAGCTCACCTTGTTCACTTGTAGAAAATACTGCGTTGTAGTATTTTAATCAATCAGCTCCTTGTTTCGCTGTGTTTCTGGCACTTCTGCGTTGCTGATGCTGCTCCCAAATGGTTTGTCCGGCTGTGTAGAAAGGTAAAAGGACTTTATAGAAAGACTCTTGAATGACACCGACTTTCAATTTTTGTGCTATTTTTGAAAGCTTACGTAGAGGAACTTATTTTTCTGTTTCCCCTCGTCTTCCTGCCCGATTTCACTTTGAAGAAACCCACCACGAGTTTCTGCTAAGAAAACTAGGTTTTGTAGTAAACTATCTGTTCGAACGTATAACGTACTTTATCATTCAATTTGGGTTCAAAATTACCACTGTAGTTTCTATTAAGCACAAGAAAGGAATTTCCGTCATATTGTTGATCAAAACCGATGAGATCATAATTCCTCTTGTCATGCCTGTGCATGCTTTTCACCAACGCCTGATATCTGTTGATGTTCTAAAATGGCAACAACTTCGCAAATACCACCTTAATGTTTTTAAACTGGGTTTATTATCTCCGTACGAAACGAATGAGTACAACTAATTTGTAAATAAATGTTTCTAGTTGAGACAGAACGTGAGTGTAGCGCAGAATAACTTTACAACACAAATTGTGTACAAGCATCTCTCTTCATCAACTACGTTTTAAAACTTGAAATAAATATTGTACGTCAATCAAGGTGACTTTTAGTACAAAAAGCAATAATCAAATTTACAATCTTGGAAGACTGAAAGAGTGCGTCGAAACTGTATTTAGAGGATAGGAAAGTGTAATTTCATGTTGCAGTGGCATATAGCATGTGACTGTACTATGCAGTAGGTATAGGTTTATGTACATAAATCATGGTGCATGAAGTCCCACACCAAAGAAGAGTTGAGTCTGACAAACACGTTATAATGTTGACAATGTAATCAGCTCACCTTGTTCACTTGTAGAAAATACTGCGTTGTAGTATTTTAACCAATCAGCGCCTTGTTTCTCTGTATTTCTGGCACTTCTACGTTGTTGCTGCTGCTCCCAAATGGCTTCTCTGTGTAGAAAGGTAAACTGACGACTTTATAGATACCCCTTCAATTTGTGTGCTATTTTTGGAAGCTTACGTAAAGGAACTTATTTTTCTGTTTCTCTCCCTTTTCCTACGTGATTTCGGTTTTAAAAATATCCTCAAGGAATTCATTCAAAGCTTCAGCTAGTTTTCTTTGAAAGGAAGCTGCTCCAGAAGAACCTTGTGCATGTTGGAAAAAAAGAGAATATAAGTCTTGCGCCAGTTTGTAAAGTTGAAAAAAAGGAACTCAACGGAATGATCTGGTAAAACTGCAAAGTATCAATAAGAACAACTTATTAATGCCAATTCTGAAGCACGTTTGATTTGTAAAAATGAAGACGATGCAGCATTCTCTAGTTTCCCCAGCTCTGATTGATCAAGATTAGACATGATGTTAAACGTTGGCTTGCCATTTTGCAAAGAAAACAAAAACAATATACGAACGTTTCTTTTTCGATATTCTGAATAAATACAAAAGCACAACTTTAGGTTTCGGTTCGATTCTCACTTCCCTAGGAAGTTCTAAATTGAAAACAAACAATCGTGAAGATTCGCTGCTATTCGTGTTTCTATTTTTATTGAAAACGTGTAGCGCGATGATGCACATATTGTAAAAGGTCACATGTACCGATCTTGATAGAGTGTGTGTATATAGACCCATTCGAAAAATGGCGTCCAATTTAAGTAACTAATGTTTAGGACTGACTAGCCTCGCTTACACGTTCATAAGCTTTTGTGTGGACTGACTAGCCTCGTGTTCACGTTACCAGGACAATAGCTTTTTAAATTGGACGCCATTTTTCGAATGGGTCTATATTGCTTTTTATCCGAGATGAAATCGCTGATTACCTACAATGTAGTATCTATTAAAACATCAAAGGAATTCTCCCGTCATATTTCATTTGGAACCGAAATCAATGACGTCATCATTCTTCCCGTCATGCCTGTGCTTTTGACCGACGCCCAATATTCGTTGATGTTTGAAAATGGCTACAGCTTCGCTCGTACCATCTTAATGTTATTAAACTGGGTTTATTGTCTCTGTACACATAGGATGAGTACAGCTAATTTGTAAAGAAGTGTTTCTGGTTGAGCCAGAACGTGAGTGTTAATAAGTGCGGTATGTTGCAGTCGCTCAAAATATTTGTCTGTGTGGAGTGAGAAAACCAAAAATGTCTTCAAAGTGCTGGAGGTGGACGAGCCGTCTTTCAATTTTTAAGTATTAAATTTCGATGGCGTGCGTGACTAACTTGCCTTGCTTTTGCTGCCCGATTTTGCTTAAAACAGGTTTTGTAGAATGCTAGCTTTCCGCTTAGAGCTATTGGGAAAGACAGTGGGAGAAATATCGTAAAGATCAAAGGTTATATGAAAGAACGAATAAAAGTAGTCTTATCAAACACTTGGTGTCTGCGGCATATTAAATTACCTTATTACCTGTTCAAAATCAGTGAGGACCACAAGCGAATCATCAAGGCTTTGAAGATATATTTTTATTCCGATTTCCCTTTTCGCAATGATCTGAAGTAAAAAAGACAAAATTCGAGTTTTCAGTCCAAATTCTGGTCGATATTCTCAGTTCTATTTCAGTGGAAATTGAATAGAGCGATGGTAGACAAATTTTATCAATATAGTTTTAATAACGCGACTCGTCATTTAATTGACAGAGGTAATTTAGTGCAAGGTTACGTTTCATTCAGATGGACTAAGGGTCTGCATGGGCATAAAGTAGAACATGTGGGGAGGGGTTTGTAGGAAACATTATTTGTCAGTTTTAATTGTACGCCCGCACAAAAAAAGCTACTCACTCACTCTCTCTCTCTTAACTTGCGAGCCGCATCTTTAACTTTCTCGCAACTATATCATGTATTTAATAGCGCCGCAACATATTTACATTTGCATGATATCACCCCAACAGATAACACTTTCACCCTCAGCACTTTCGTATATTATTTATAGCTTAAACACGAAGTTCCGGTATAAAAAGGCGAGCCCAGGGGTTTGTCACCCTTCAGTCGTCAATCAGCCTTTGTTGAGTGAACATCTGCGTGATGCTCCGCTTGAATGCTCCCTACTGATTGCTTATCGCGCGAAATTCAAATGAAACACAAAAATGTTTAACTTCAGAGTAAGGGCTACAAAGTTCGCAAACAGTCATAAAATACCATTGGCAGTCATAAATGGACAACTATCTTCCCTCTGGTCACTTTATTTTATGACTTGTTTAATTTTAAACCTTAAAACTCTAGCATTTCAAAGGAGAGGCTGATATCCTCGCTTGCTTTCTTCACTGCTCAGCGATTTGAATTTTAAATTTCGAGCTCGCGATGCGTGAAAAGAGGAGGAGCTAACCTATTTATACCGGAACTTCGTGTTTAATATATAGCTACATAATAACTATCCATAACATTTAACTGAAAAGCAAACTGAAAGCGTTGTGATTCAGTTCTAAATAACATGAGGCCCTGAGTGGCATGCTAAGTCGGAATGGGATTGTTTCAAGCTTAAGGTTTACTTTCAGTTTTTCATTTGTGATAATGAATTTTTTTACAGTATTCTTTAAAAGTAGAAATGTTGCCTTCTGGAAGAGATTTAAAGGTAGCAAAAGAAACACTGTCTCTCTCTTACAAAATTAGATAATTGTCAATAATATTGATGTTATTAACAAATTGAAGTTAGTTTTTTATGTGTCTGTCCTAATATTGACAATGATTTTCGTCATAACATGGTCAAAATAGCTGTGGATCCACGAGGCGTCTTCAATTTGTTTTTTACAACAACAAAACACTTTTGCTTCAAATGAGTGCAAATGAGCGTGTACAAACCGGCAGGTACAAAATGCAGACTGAAAAATGCAGACTGCAGACTGGAAAATGAAGACTGGAAAATGCAGACCGGAAAATGCAGACTCAAAAATGCAGACCAGACAAAATCAATAAGAAACATCTATCGGTCTGTAACAGGGCGACTCTGCAAGGCTTTAGATGACTTAGATCCTTTTTTTTGTGGGTTATACACGTCTTATGCGGGGTCTTGCTTTTTTCTTGACTGCATGCCAGCGCCAGCCACGCCGTGTATGCGAGCCACGCCGAATACGAGCTTTTCATGACAATATTTCCTTAACAAACAGAAAGAAAAAGCTATATATTCCGAGGTATTTTGAATTATTTACTTACTTTTTAATTACATTCGTATTTAGCCGGGTTCTTTCTTCGTTAAATTGATTCAGTCCCATCTTCTTCTGTCCACCATTTTTAAATTATTGCTATGCACAGGAAGCCCAAATCAGCCTCTCCAATTACATATAAATTGTTCTTGGAGGGGCTATTAAATTAAGTCAATTAAGGACTTTCTTGAACTTTCTTGTCTATTAAAACGATCGTCCTTTACTTGTGAACTTAAGCCACAAACTAGTCCTCAACACTAAACGTCGTTTTCCTGTGCGCTCAAGCTTGAAACGTTTTTCAGTTAACGGCCTAGGGTTAGTTCATGTGACGTTTTAATAAACCTCCTTTTGAGAACGAGTGCTAACTCTCTTATCCACGTTTCAAAGACGGATCTAAGACCTAAAAAAAAATCGGCCATAGGTATTGCTCCGTGAGATCTGTTGCCGCGCGGACAGTCACCCATGATCCAACAACAAACCTCGCCCAATCCGTATAAAGTGGACTAGAACGATTATGAGTATTATGTTGCAATCAATCAACTTCACACCGGTGTTAGCTTAGAACTTTTCCGCAATTCGCTTTATCGGTTTATTTGATACAGTTCTAGAGCAATTACAGTATTGTAAACAGCGCTGTAAAGTAAACTGTCATCCAAATAATCTTGTGTATTGTATAAAGATACGATCAAGGACTTTGACCAGCCGCTGAGAGTTCCAGAAGTTAATTCTGTACAAGGTGCGATGGAACTTGCTAAGAAGTTGCAGACTTCTCTGACTGGCAAGGAAAAGAGCGACTGTCTCAAGCCGTTGCACGCGTCAATGATATATTGGTGGACATGCAACTCAAGTCTTTAAGCGCAATGTTCAAAGCAGTCTTCCATTTGCAAATATATCTTTTAATTCTTGTGTGTACAGATTTATGTACCGACATGAGCTCACAATGATGACGACATCATATCCCTGCAGCTGTATTCCGGGGGGGGGGGGGGGGGGGGGGGTGCTCCCTTATAGATACAGATACAGATACAGATACAGATATTTTTATTAGCTCCTTGCACAACAAATGGTACATTAGAATATAGCGCTAATAAAATATAATTTAGTGTAAACATTAACATTTAGCATGCTCTCATAGACATACTTTGCTGCAAAACGAGCTACTTCCATGGGTGGATTTATGACCAAATTAAATAACTGGTCATCAGACATATAACTTGTATTGTATTTTGTATTAATTTTAATGGTGCAATAAAAATCGTTTCTTATCGTATCGTACGTTTCACATTTAACAATGAAGTGAAACTCGTCTTCTAAGTTTTTATTACAGGTGGGGCATATTCTATCTTCCAGTTTCGTGTAGGGCCTAGTGTACCTCCCTCTTTCGATTTGTAGGCAGTGATTACTTATTCTGAGTTTTGTAAGAGCAACTCTATGATCTATATTAGGGACAGCCTTGAGATATTTTTCTGGTTTGTAATCCGTTTTAAACAATCTATATGTTCTAAGTTTGTTGCGGTGGTGGGGATTTTTTCTTTGGTCGTTAAATACGTCACTTAGCCAATGTTGGTATTCCATGTCTTGTAATCTCAATTTAATTTGAATTAAGAATCCCTCGTAATCAGATATGTCTTGTTGCGATAGCCAGATATGACCAAAGCCAAGTTTATAGATTTTATGTCTTATTTTTTTCTCCCCAGAATACAGGTTTTGGGGACTGGAGACATTCTATATAGGCAATTTTTGAAAGCTCAAAATTTTCCTTTGTTATTAACTTTGACCAATATTGAATGCTTCTAAAAGTAGATTCTAATTTAATTGGATATCTACCCAGTTCCGCTCTGCATCCATTGTTGGCAGATGTTTTACTGGTACCAAGCAACATTTTACAGAATTTTACGTGTACGTTCTCGAGTGGGTCATTTTGAATCAGGCGGTCTTTATCATCCGCTCCCCATATTTCACTCCCGTAGAGTAAGATTGGTTTAACTAGCGTGTCAAATAGTTTTATAGATAGACTTATGTTCGATCTGAAGTGGACACCGGTTTCCTTCCTTATTAGTTCTTGTTTGGCTAAACTAAAATTACCGAATGTACTTAGGGTGAGACCAAGGTATTTATACATTTGGGTATTTATTAATTGATTGTTTTTAAAGTAAAATTTGTAGTTATTCATTCTTTTGCCATTATTGTTGAAGATCGTTACTTTAGTTTTTGTAATATTAACCTCCAGACGGTTACTGTTACAGTAATCCTCAAGTGTCTTTAAGTGATCTTGAAGGCCTTTAGAGGTTGTTGATAGCAGGACTAAGTCATCTGCGTAAAGGAGGCAATTCATATTGTTATTTCCTAGTGTGACTCTCTCTCTCTCTTCAATGCCCGATTGTTCGAATTTGTCGGGTAGGTCACTAATGAATAAGTTAAACAGCGTAGGGCTAAGCATGCAGCCTTGTTTAACGCCAATATGGCATCTAAATTTCTCTGTTTTTACATTACCTATCTCAACTGCTGAAAAATCATTTGAGTACATAGTTCGTAGAACGTTATAAAAATTACCTTCGATTCCCGCTTTTTGTATTTTGTTAAATAGTTTTTCCCTATATAGGTATGCTATCAAATGCCTTTTTGAAATCAACAAAACAGGAAAACAGAACATTGTTTTTTTTTTTAGGCTTACTCTTAACGTATTTGTCGATGAGAGTTTTTAGTATAAAAATACTATCCACTGTGGAGTGGTGTTTTCTAAAACCACCCTGTTCTTTTTTTTAAATGCCATTACTCTCTAAATATTCGGTTAATCTATGGTTGAGGACTGAAGTGAATACTTTACTTAGCGCGGAAAGTAAAGTAATGCCTCTGTAGTTATTTACATCCGAACGATCTCCCTTTTTATGAATGGGGATTATGAATCCATATTCCATTCTTGAGGGTACTCGCCTGAGGCTAGAATTATATTGAAGAGTGATCTTAATGGTAGTATTAGACTATCTTTGCCATATTTTAAAATTTCATTTAAAATGTTGTCGTGCCCAGGTGCTTTGTTGTTCTTTTATTAGTTTATTTATGGCATCTCTGATCTCCTTATTTGTTATTTCATAGTCTAATGGACCTTGCTCTGTGGGACTGCTATAGGTATAGGGTTTATTTCAGAAGTATTTTGTACTTTAAAATGTTTGTGAAATTCTTCTAATTCCACTGGGTAGCACTGTTTGTCCCGATTTTTGCCTATTTGGAAAATGTTTTTTAATTTCCTCCATAGTTTCTTTGGATTTTTGAAATCTAGCTCTTTCAGGCGAGCATTGATTGCATGGGCTTTCTTATTTTTACACAACTTTTTAAAACGCTTCTTTTTTATGAATAGGTTCGTCCTTAGCTCATCATCGTCAGGACTGCTGCAGACTTTATGCCCTAGTGATTTCAGATTCTCCTTCTCTGTACTGCATTCTTCGTCAAACCAATCTGGCTTCGAGTTTCTTGATTTACTTAGATTGGTTACTTGGTATTTCATTCCCGCTTTTTCACTAATTTCAATGAGGACCTTTGTGAATTTTTCGTAACTGCACATACTGAGTTCGGTTCGTTAGCATTAAATTCATTGATGATACTCTCGAATTTGCATTTGTATTCTTCCGATTCGAGAATTGTTGGAATTTTGTCTTTTGTATTCTCATTAAATATTAAGCGAGGATGCAGTTCACTAGTGCATTGTGTTTGTTTTGAATACTTAAGTTTGTTTATCTTAAGGCCGTACGATATTTGACAATGGTCAGAGATATCTGGTTGAAGCGGGTTAACTTTAAAGAACTGAATATAAGGGAGGATGCCGGCATTGCTAATGACGTAATCAACTAAACTGCTGCCGTTATATTGGAAGCAGGTTTTCTTGCCAGTATAATCACCTTTATTCTTCCGTTAAGTATTCTTAAATTATTTTCAGTACACGCTTCAATTAGTAATTTGCCCGGCCCTCCTATCAATGCTGTTTTTGTCTTGTGAGTACCTTTTGAATGGGACATCGAGTTCGTAATCATCTGGCAGGTCAAAATATTTATCATCATCTAATAAAATATATTCCTTTATCTCATCTGTTCGCGCATATATGACATGTCATATATGGGGTCTTAGGTTCTAGGCTCCTTTTGTGAAAACATGCCTGATATTTATGTTTTCTACTAAACAAAGGTAATTAATGTACATGGGAAATACCATAAATCTAGAAACATTAAAATTGTGTAAAATGTTCTTGATGTAAAACCAAAATACTGAATGCCTTAAAAAAATATCGTGCAAGGTCCGACGCCATAAAACAAAATTTCTGGCAGCAGTAGGAGTCCTAAAAAAAATTTCGAGCAAAAAAAAATCCTGGTACCCCCCCCCCCCCCCCCCCCCATCAATTTTCAAATGGTCCGTCCCTTACGAGAACTATTCCCGTAAGCGGACAGTTCCAGTTACGGACCCAAGGGTGTCCGCTTTAACCAAACAGGAAACCCAAATTTATATGTAATCGGAGAGGCTGCTTTGGGCTTCCTGTGCATAACAATAAATTTAAAATGGTGGTAACAAAGACAGGACCCGGCTAAATACGAACGTAATTAAAAAGTAGGTAAATAATTCAAAATACCTCGGAATATATAGCTTTTTCTTTCTGTTTGTTAAGGAAATATTGTCATGAAAAGCTCGTATTCGGCGTGGCAGTCGCATACACGGCGTGGCTGGCGCTGGCATGCAGTCAAGAAAAAAGCAAGACCCCGCATAAGACGTGTATAACCCAAAAAAATAAGGATATAAGTCATCTAAAGCCTTGCAGAGTCGCCCTGTTACAGACCGATAGATGTTTCTTATTGATTTTGTCTGGTCTGCATTTTTGAGTCTGCATTTTCCGGTCTGCATTTTCCAGTCTGCATTTTCCAGTCTGCATTTTCCAGTCTGCATTTTCCAGTCTGCATTTTCCAGTCTGCAGTCTGCATTTTTCAGTCTGCATTTTGTACCTGCCGTGTACAAACTGCCTTTCGAGTCGAAAAGTCCAAAACGTAAACACGTCTTTATGCTTTCCCGAACTCTAGAAAAATACCTAAGCTACTCTAAACTGTTTGTTTCTACTAAGAACGTTATGTAAATATCCTGAATAAGAGATTTTAATCACGAACTAGAAGATTATGTATTTAATTCAAGACCATTTCTCAGTTCTAGTTCTAAAAGATCGGTCGAACTTGTCACAAAGTCGATCACAAATTAGCCGAAAATGCTTTGTTCGACTCGAGAGAGAGCTCAAATTTTGACAAATGGCACCACACAAGGAAGTTTGACTCACCGATTAACTTTTCCCAGTGATGAAATGCTTTTAAAATCCTCATTTTCTTGATTTTTGGAACAGATGTGTACACAACCTGAATTCGCAAATCTCTGCAAAGCCCGCTTCGAAAGCCGGCCGCGCGTCTGTTAAAATATTGCATATGAAAATTAGCCAATCAGATTGCGAGAAAATTGGCGGTTGTTGTAAAAATACAAATAACGTGTGTCCGACTTTTTCGAATGATTCATTAATTTCATTTATTTATTCATTTAATTTAATGTCAATAAACCAGATTTGCAGCTTATCGAGAAATTCATGCCAGCAGCCGATATTTGCTGATGTTTAAAAAGAACCACAACTTCGCAGAGGCCACCTTGTTCGTTTTAAACTGGCGTGCATAGCTAATTATCTAATGTATTTATTTTTGTGATAGTGTTACTTGGTAAATAAATGTTTTACTTTGTTTTTCCCCCTCTTCCTCTCTGATTTCATTCTTAAGAATAAATATTAAACTACCCAAAGGAACGCCTGCTACATGGCCATGGTTTTGTAGAATGCTAGCTTTTCGCCGGGTTAGAGCTACAGGAAAAGACAGTGAGAAAACAACTGGTAGTCTTAACAAGTTGGTATAAAAGTGTAAAAACCTATATAATTATAAGAAACATTTTATTCACATTGTAACTCAACGGCTACCTGATATTTAGCTAGCTTCAGTATTACATGTTCAAAGTCACTGAGAACCAGGCACGCTATGATGATAGATATCGTTTTTGACATTTTAAAACAAAACTAATTTTAGGATTTTGCTTCTCCCGATGATATGAAGCAAACAAAACAAAATCCGATATTTCAGATCGATTCTCTCTTTGATCCCCAGGAAGTTGTAAAATGAAAACAAATATGGAAAGTTCTGGCCGATATTTCTTAACTTCAATGGAAATCGAATGATGCAATGGTACATTAATTTGAATGAAAAAAACGCGACTAGTCATTCACAGAGGCAGCTAGTTTAGGGGTTTATATCTTTGAGGTGTACCATGCAGTGACAATCACAACAGGTTTCTTTCAGATGGATAACAGAAGTTCAACTTATTAAGGGACTGGTCATAATTTAAATTAGAACATGCATGCATGGCAAGGGATTTCCTGGAAAAGCTATTTTAAAATCATATGATCGTACAAAAAAGCTAATGACCCACCCACCCCTGGGAGGAAAACTTTAGGAAGGTGTCGAACGTCCGTGTACACCACAAATAACCTGCGAGCCGCGTCTTTAACTTTCTCCCAACTACAAATTATTTAATATCATCGCAAATGAATCACATTCTATCAGCACTTTCGTGCATTACTTTATAGATCGGACACTATCTATCATACTATGTACATCATTTACCTAAAAATCAAACTGAAAGCGTTTTGATACAAAACAACAGAAACCATAAAAAAACTGTCAAACGATGAGTTTAGCAAACACGTTACAAGATCGATGGCACCGCACATTGTAAACGAGTAACGCGATGGTACAGACATGTAAACGAGTAACGCGATGGTACACACATTGTAAACGAGTAACGCGATGGTACACACATTGTAAACGAGTAACGCGATGGTACACACATTAACAACCAGTAACGCGATGGTACACACATTGTAAACGAGTAACGCGACGGTACACACATTGTAAACGAGTAAGGCGATAGTACACACATTGTAAACGAGTAACGCGATGGCACACACATTATAAGCGAATATCGCGATAGTACACATGCATGCACATTGTAAACGAGTAACGCGATAGTACACACATTGTAAACGAGTAAGGCGATAGTACACACATTGTAAACGAGTAACGCGATGGTACACACATTGTAAACGAGTAACGCGATGTTACACACATTGTAAACGAGTAGCGCGACGGTACACACATTGTAAACGAGTAACGCGATGATACACACATTGTAAACGAGTAGCGCGATGGTACACACATTGTAAACGAGTAGCGCGATGGTACACACATTGTAAACGAGTAGCGCGATGGTACACACATTGTAAACGAGTAACGCGATGGTACACACATTGTAAACGAGTAGCGCGATGGTACACACATTGTAAACGAGTAGCGCGATGGTACACACATTGTAAACGAGTAACGCGATGGTACACACATTGTAAACGAGTAACGCGATGGTACACACATTGTAAACGAGTAACGCGATGATACACACATTGTAAACGAGTAGCGCGATCGTACACGCATTGTAAACGAGTAGCGCGATAGTACACGCATTGTAAACGAGTAGCGCGATGGTACACACATTGTAAACGAGTAACGCGATGGTACACACATTGTAAACGAGTAACGCGATGGTACACACATTGTAAACGAGTAGCGCGATGGTACACACATTGTAAACGAGTAGCGCGATGGTACACACATTGTAAACGAGTAACGCGATGGTACACACATTGTAAACGAGTAACGCGATGGTACACACATTGTAAACGAGTAACGCAAAACAGTTAAAAAGCTCTTCCAGGACCTTAAATTGTAAGATTATGTAATATTTTCCACGAAAATAAGACCTGTGCCCAAAACTGATGACAATTCTTGGTTTGCAATCAACCGTTGGGATTCAAAAGACAAAAACACGACGGTCATGTTGGAGGAACTAACAATAGATCCTTTGTTTTAGATCCTCCAGCATGGCCGCCGTGACGTCACATGCAAACCAAGAATATTTGCGTATTCCCTTTGACTTGATCCATTCCACACGTGTGATGCGGTCGTTTGTTTATATAGATATCGCTGAAAGTATCTGAAAATTACTTCGTTCCGGCCTGCAACAAAACTCGCCGTGATATAGCCCCTTTAAGAGAGATTGACAGCATCTTTAAATCGGTTCACTGTAACTGAGTTTCAAGTTTCTAGAATAAGCTTTTGTAAGCCACTTCAAATCTTTGCAACCTTCGGCCATCAAAAACGTTTGAAAAGCATATCTGGCATTTCTCTTGAACACGGCCAGGATCATGTTGACATCCACCTCGCAGACGTTCAAGTGCCCACATAACTCGCTTCTCATATGAGCGCCTTGCTTCCTTCTTAATTCAGGGAATACTGGTACCATAACAGTCTCCATTGGAGAGGGGAGGAGCAATTCTTTGACGGGTTTATGTTCTTTGCATTTCTTGCAGCTTGGCATCTGGAGGAGAGCGCCGAGTGCTTTGTCGTACGCTGTACTTACTTCAGGCTAATTGTGATCGTCTTCGTTTGTATTTTTACTACAGTTCCTTCAGTGCTTTTAAATAAGGCTCACCCCAGAACTGGTACGCAGATGACACAAGTATCAGCTTTTCGGCATCCACTGTAACTGCAGATCTTGAATCAGAAATTAACACGGAGTTACAAAATCTAAACCGATGGTTAATACCAGCCAATAGACTAAGCCTAAATATTGCCAAGACCGAATTCATGATCATTGGGTCAAGACAAAGGTTGAAGGCGAGAGCCGACAATCTTGGGCTTGACATTCGAATTGAAGGTAAGCAGATTGAGAGAGTTCATAATACCAAATTCCTAAGACTGTACATTGACGTAAGGTTATCCTGGGAGAAACATATTTGCGAAGTATCATATCAAAGAAAATATCGTCCGGTGAAGTATCTGGCAATTTATTGACTGTCCCTCTGCCGGAAAGCGGATTTTTTTCAGCAGGCCAGGCTACAAAGCCGAGTTTGCAACGGTCATGTCCGAAACGATGCGAGTTCGTAGTCCTGTACGAAGAACGATAGGGCTTTTTCAAAGAAATGAGTTCATTTGGAAGAGTTAGGATAATGATTTCTCAAGTCTGAAAACCTCTGGGGTAAGAATAACTATCTACCTTCACCAGACGGAGGAAATTACGCCGATCGGACGGGTTTTCGTGAGAAAAAATCGGCCTCAAGTGAATCGTGGTTTGAATTTGAGCGTGCAGCCTTTCCTTTCTTTTAGACAGAGAGAAGAGAGAAACATCCAAAGTGAGAGAATTCGAAATGCCCCATAACCGCTATTTCTAGACCCCAGAGAAACAACAGGACAACAGCAAGCTCTTAAGGTAAGTTTATTTTCTTTATCTGAGAATTAAGTGAAATAATGACTTGATATATAAACAGAAGTGGTCACACAGTGCAAATACAGGCTTGTGCTGCCTGTGTCTCAATCGGCTTGCTTTTGTTCATCCTTTAAAATGAAGCCACCAAGCTGATGAGATAAAGCTTCAAAAATTTGATAAAATCCCGTTCTGTCCTGGTAATCGTACCTCTGAGAAGCATTATCGAAGAACAGATAAAGTTCAACGACTTTTTCCTGAAAGAGAAAGCTTTCGGAAATAGTTTTAAAGAATATTGGTGACAACAAATATCAAGTGATACATACGCGCCGCCGATTTGTTGAGGGACGAGTCTACTCCATTCAGCAAGAATCTGTCGTCAGTAGGTGAATGCCATACTACCTTGTAAATTGGATAACCATCTTGACGTTTTCTCGTTTCAAAATATGGAGTTCATGCAAATCAAAGTGACTTGAAATCTCGTGAGGTAATGAATAAAATTATGCGGGAAACATTTCCTTACTGCAACTATAAACAAACAACTATTTGTAAGTTTAAGTTCACCACCTCGGTTTAACTTGTGCTATTTCAAGCTAATTATAAGTCTACAACTATCGACGACAGATTCTTGCTGAATGGAGTAGACTCGTCCCTGAACAGAGGAACTCGATAGACAGAACTTGCTCGCGACTTCCTCGATTTGTTGTCACCAATATCCCTCAAAACTCTTTTCGAAAGCTTTCGCTTTCAGGCAAAAGTCGTTGGACTTTATCTGTTCTTCGATAATGCTTCTCAGAGGCACGATTACCAGGACAGAACGGCTTTGCTCGGGTTGTTGTTCTGTTTGGCGAGAAAAACACTTTGGTAAATTAAGCTTTTGCCAAAACCCGTTGGAAGCACGACCACTTGATACGCTCTCAATGGCTTGCTTTTGTTCATCCACAAAGATTCAAAAATTTGATAAAAATCCAACTGAGCGGCGTCACAATTCTCTCTCGTCGCAGCGAAATGTAATATCTGTCTGAAATCTCTGTTTAATTGAATAATCACGATTTTCAGTTGCTGGAGCTACTGAAATTGCTGAATGCGTGCCAGAGAGAAAAGGTTCCAGTCCCTTTATGTTTCTTTTGTCCCCCGCCTTCCTTCGTTCGCGCCCAATCCGCGCTCGGCCAAAGCATCGTTTTCGAGTTTTTTGTGACAAGAGACCAAGAAAATAAAGGGACTGTTAGCAATCTAGGCCTCAGTACAAGTTGCAAGTCTCATCGGTAAACACAAATACATCACAATGACAGTTGTATTAGGAATTCACCCGACTGTTGGTGAGGATTTTAAAGCCAAAAGAAGGGCACAGCTCTTCGACACAACGTTTAATAACAACCGAAGAGAATCTTTCCCTACGCTCGCTTTGCACTCGAAGTTTATTGAAAAGTTTACTTTATGCATATAGGCAGCAGGAGTCATTACCATGACCGTCCATCACCTATACGTGGTCTCAGTGTGAGTTAACACATTACCATGAGCGTCCATCTCTCATACTTGGTCTGTGAGTTAGCACATTACCAGGAGCGTCCATCTCCTATACTTGGTCTGTGGAGTTAGCACATTACCAGGAGCGTCCATCTCCCATACTTGGTCTGTGTGTTAACACATTACCAGGAGCGTCCATCTCCAATACGTGGTCTGTGTGTTAACACATTACCAGGAGCGTCCATCTCCCATACGTGGTCTGTGTGTTAACACATTACCAGGAGCGTCCATCTCCCATACGTGGTCTGTGTGTTAACACATTACCAGGAGCGTCCATCTCCCATACGTGGTCTGTGTGTTAACACATTACCAGGAGCGTCGATCTCCCATACATGGTCTGTGTGTTAACACATTACCAGGAGCGTCCATCTCCCATACGTGGTCTGTGTGTTAACACATTACCAGGAGCGTCCATCTCCCATTTATTTGCTTGTGTCAATAAGCACAACTGGTAAAATTGTGTTTAATGCTCTACGTTCAGCGACTTTATGTCAGTACCAAAGATACGTAATTACTTGAGAGTGGCGAGTGGCGCGAACGGTCATGTTTTCATAGCTCCGCTAAAATCGCGACCTAAACATAATTCAGTTGACTATTTCGTCTTTTTATTTACTGGTATACATTTATCGATATCAAGTTATAGTATGCCACCAAAAAAGAGTGAGAAGAAATCCACCGCGAGCTTGGAAATCGAGATTGAAGAAACCGACGGGAAGTTAAACATGGCGTCGATCGAAGGCCTCCTTGATCGCCGGCTTAACCAACAGACCGTCCAGATTAATGATCTGTTCATTAAGTACACAAGGATAACTAAAGCAGACCTAGATGATGTTAAAAAAAGTATGGATTTTCTGAGTTCTAAATATGATGGATTAATCACCACTGCGAGCAAACTCGAAGCTGAGAACAGTGAACTACGATCCGAGAATGTTAAGTTGAAAGACAGGATCGACACACTCGAAGATGGAGCCGCAATCGCCGTTAAAGATCTAGAAAACGTAAAGCAATACCAAAGAAGAGATCTACTAGAAATTCACGGTGTACCAGAATCTCGGGACGAGGACACAAATGCCATTGTGAAGCAGGTTGTTGAGTTACTGGATCCCGAAATGGTACTAAATGAAGCGGACATATCAATCAGTCACCGTCTGCCTTCGAACGAGGGATATTTCCCGCCGATAATCGTTAAATTTACTCGCCGAGTTGTACGAGACAAGGTCTTCAGCATGAAGCGCCGCCTTAGTTCAAAGAGTACGTTGGACTTAGGTTTCATGCAGGAATCGCGTCTGTTCATAAACGAAAGTCTTACGCAAAAATGTCGAGAGCTGTTGAAGGAGGTGAAGCTTTTCAAGAGGGATAACCATTTCAAGTTTGTCTGGACGAAGCAGGGGAGAGTACTACTTAGAAAAGAAGACACTTCGTCCTCTCAAGTCCATTCCTTCACCACAATGGAAGAGTCGTAACACTGTATAAAATATATGATTTTTCTCTCTTTTCTTAAGTATAATTGTTTGTGTCAGTATCTATGGTAACCAAATCTACATATCATCTTTAGTTTCTTTATTTTATGTATGTAGTTATATATTTATTTAATTATTTGTGTATCTTGTATCCGACCGCACATATATTTCCATTATATCAATATATTTGCGTTACCTAGCTTGATTAGCTTTTAAGTTATTTCTAGGTAACCCATACCATTAAATTGTTTAATTCTCCCTCCCTTTTATATGTAAAACATTTCGTTATGGTATGAATAAAATCGTTGTTGTTGTTGTTGTTGTTGGAGCCGAGTGATGGACTCACATGTAAACCTAGATAAGTAGTTATATTTGTGTTTTAAATATTGTAGTGTTCGCTTCATTAAGTAATGTCCTGCCCTTCAATCATCTCGATGACGATAACTTTAATCTAGTTATTTACGAATTCTCAAATGGTCAGATTAATTTTGACGAGGATAGATTGTCGAGCTTAAAATTCAACCCATTATTATCGGGTGGTAACAGAAGCTTAGCTCTTTCTAATTACTTAGACCCAGATTCTAATTTTTTTTTGAACACCTTGAACTGCGATTATTATATTGAGAGTAAATTTAATGATGTATTCACAAAAACGATACCCCATAATTCTGATTGTTTATCCCTGATTCACTTAAACATTCGTAGTCTTTCCCGTAATCTTGATAGCTTAACCAATTTCCTGGCCAATATTAATAATAAGTTTTCGATTATTGGTATTTCTGAGACTTGGCTTCAAAGTTCATTACACACTGTTGATATAGAAGGCTATCATTTTATTCACAAACACCGTCCTGACAGATCAGGTGGCGGTGTCGGTCTCTATTTAGCTTCCGATCTTGAATATAAATTTCGTGTTGATTTAACCCCCGATGACGCGGCCTGTGCTGAATGTTTGTTTATTGAAATTGACAGACCCAGAGGGAAAAACGTCATTGTTGGAGTTTTATATAGACCTCCGAATCAAAATGTTAATGAATTTGTAAAAAATGTCAACTCCTTGATGGCAAAGGTCTCTAAAGAAAACAAACTTTGCTACATAATGGGTGACTTTAATTTGAACCTAATGAATTACCATTGTCATAAAGCGACTAGTGAATTTTTGGACATCATGTACTCTAATATGTTTTTCCCTTTAATAACGCGTCCTACCAGAATAACTTCTAACACTGCAACCCTTATTGATAACATTTTTACCAACAACCTTGACAATAGTTCGTTTAGTGGTCTATTGTTTACTGATATTTCGGATCACCTGCCCGTTTTTTGTATTCTTTATGCACAGCGTGTTGAAGCCGACAAAGATTCTCATTTTATTTTCCGTGATAAAAGCAAAACAAACGTAGCGAAATTTCACGACCGCCTAAGAAATACAAATTGGTCTGAGTTATCCGGGTATAATGATCCCAACAATGCATATGGTAGTTTTTTGGATAAATTTACTTACATTATAACTCTTGTTTTCCGCTCAAAAAGGCAAAAGTTGCAAAACACACTGGTAAACCTTGGTTATCAAAGGGTCTTCTGAAGTCCGTAAGGAGAAAAAACAAATTATATAAGAAATACCTTGTTTCCCCTAGCCCTGAAAATGAAAATTTCTACAAGAAATATAAAAATAAATTGACACATTCACTGCGCATTGCAAAACGCCGCTATTACGAGCAGAAATTGGAAGACGCTAAATCTAACATGAAAAGTACTTGGAACATTTTAAATGATGTTATAAACAGGAAAAAACGCATTAGTAAATTACCTTCAGTTTTTACTATTGACAATGAAAATATTTCCAATCCTGCGGAAATTTATTCAACAAAATTACATCTGCTATTGACCAAAACAAATTCACAGTGGAGATTTTTCTAGACCTTTCCAAGGCATTTGATACGGTCAACCATGAGATTCTGTTTGATAAACTTCAACACTATGGAATCCGCGGATTGGCCCTTGAATGGATAAAGAATTACTTCTTTAATAGATTCCAATACGTTGAATATAATGGTACCTGTTCTTCGTTTAATGGTATTAAGTGTGGTGTTCCACAAGGGTCAATCCTAGGTCCATTGTTCTTCTTAATATACATCAATGATCTCTGTAACGTCTCCAATGTTTTTGATCTGGTTTTATTTGCTGATGACACTAATTTATTTTTTTCTCATAATGATTTATCTTGTCTGTCGAATGCAGTCAATACAGAAATGGCTGGGCTATCGGATTGGTTTAGGGCTAGTAAGTTATCGGTGAATGTAAAAAAATCCAACTATGATTTTTAGACCAAGGCAGAGAAGGCAAACATTTGATCTGGCGATAGAAATAAATAATGTTAGGATTGACAAGGTTAATGAAGTCGTATTCCTGGGGGTGATCTTGGACGAAAATATGACTTGGAAGTCTCACATCTCCCATCTTGCCAGTAAAATATCAAAATCAATAGGAATTATATACAAATCAAGTTTTTGCCTTTCCAAGCCAGCATTACGTACTTTATACTATTCCTTAGTTTATCCATATCTTCAATATTGTATCACAGTCTGGGGCTCTACCTATCCATCCAACCTTAATCGTATTGTTCTGCTTCAAAAACGCGTAGTGCGAGTTATTAATAATGAGGCATTTGATGCGCATACTGACCCTATATTCAAAAAAAATATGATTCTGAAATTTGAAGATATTTACTTATTCAATTTAGGAAAGTTCATGTTCCTGTTCAAAAATAATTTATTACCTAGAAGTTTTGACAAATCTTTTCTACGAATTTATCAAGTTCACAATTATAATACTAGACATTCTAAACTTTTTTATATTCCTTTATGTAGAACCAAAATTAGACAGTTTTCTGTTTATTATCAGGGTCCAGTATTTTTTAACTCGCTGAACGCAGACATTCGTGATGCCATGACCGTTTCCTCGTTTCAATCCAAGCTGAAAAAGTATCTCTTCTCCCGTCTTTGAAATCGCTTATTATTTATTCATTATTTTTTTCATATACGTGTTACCTCAATACTGTATAAATTGTTATCTTAGTGTGATTTTCTCCATTCTGTTATTTTTCTTTTCGCGCCACTCCCACTTTGTTTTATATACACATATATTGTAAAGAGGCAGCCCAATGCTTCATAAGCCTTCTGGTTTCTTTTTGGGCTTCCTCGCCATTTTGTTAATTACTGTTGTAATCATTTATTATTATTTTTTGTTGGCAAATAAAACTGTTAATACTGTTAATACAAGAGGAAGCAATTTCAGACTACTAGAGAGTATTGGTTTATTAACGTTTTCGCATTCTAGTGTGCGCACTAATTTTTAAAATTGCAAGTTGTCATAAAGGTACTGATAAACACTATTCGCTTTGTTGTTGTTTTAGTTTCTTTGGGTTAAATAGATTAGCTATTAGTGTCATTGTTAGTTTCTGTAAAAAGAAGTAGTTCTGCGTCGGCGGGGAAGTAAACACTGGTTTATCAAGTACTATAAAATAACACCGTTACAACAGGCGCTCTGATTGGTCGAAAACCGTTTTCTAAGACGCTATGGTAAAATGTTGCCGCGCTCTTGGGCGGGAGAATTTACGTTCACTAAATGAGCGTTTTCCCGTTTTGTACTCGGTGTTTTGAATTATTCTAAAAAGGAAATACAAAACAAAAGTTTTTCCATAGATTTATAGAAACACTTGAACTCTCGTGTTGCTACAGCATTTCTCTTTCTCGCAAATTTCTATAACTCTATAGAAACACGAAACCTGTTTACTAATTCTTAAATAGTCGATTAAGGTATGCTAAGTGCAGTGGGAAGCGAGTAGCAGCTGACGTTTCAGCGTTAAACGTCATCTGCTACTCTATTCCCACGGTGCTTAGCATACCTTACTAGATTTTTAGTTGATAAAATCAGTGATTGTGAAATAGCTAGAAGTGCCATCACTAATACCCCATTTACACTAACTAAAACTGTTCGATAGGCTCTTTGCAGGAAACAGTCACGTGCTGATATATCACTTCAATAGCGAATAGAGGTAATCGGCTAACGCCGTTGCCACCCAATTCAGATCATGTGATGTAAACAGATGCTACTCTGGGGAATTATTCCTTTTTCATTCTAATCATAATGCAGCCATGCCTATCTGAATAAAATTAATTTTCAAAGAGTCAATTCTCCAGAGTAATGTGTGTTTACATCACATGATCTGAATTGGGTGGCAACAGAGTTAGCCGATATCTCTACGAATCGTGCTCGAAGAAAACTTCCTAACGCTGTTTTAGAAAGATTGACAATCGTTTTGGAGATGGAAAATAACATTTACCAATGTTTTACTAATAACACTACTGATGTCGTAAGTGCCTTTAAATAAATGACGTCAGAATTATTTGCCTTCCAGTACAACCACGTGATTGCATTCCTGCAAAAGGCGCATTAAACTGAATTTATCTAGTCCCTATCTTAATTGCGTTTAGCTACACAGGGTTCAAGCTACCTCGAACAGGTTGTGTAGATAAAGGTCGGTTTTAAACTAGTTTAGAGTCGGCAAGCATGCGGTGTGAACATACATTATTTAAACTTGTTTAATTAAACAGCTTTTACACATGTTTAAGCGTTGGTGTGAATGGGGTACAATGTATATGGACCAGAGTGTTTGGACATGACAATCTTATAGTAAAAATCACCGATAATGGCCTCACCGTATCTTATCACGACATAAGTCAATCCGGCTGCCCGCGCACGTAAATAAAATAACACGGCAATGTATCGACAACACAATGACGTCACGATAAAAGCTCTTGTAATCAAGATGCATCATGGTATAGACCCTAGTCAAGAGGATTAACATTTGCATGATGACGTCACATGCTACAACTACCAGAACTCTTTGCGCGGTTTCTTTTGTTCCTTTAATTTAATTTGAATGAGTAAAAGAATTTGAAAAGGATTCTGGTAGTTGTAGTAAAATGACGTCATAATGCAATGTCCTATTGCATGCTGGTAATCAATCCCCAGAGATTCAGATAACATTTGGTTGAATCAAACGAAGAAATATTTTGGTTTCATGATTGATCGAACATGAGGAATCGTTTGTTAAACCAAGATGGCGGCCATGACGTCACGTGAAAACGAGCACTTTGAAACGTGATTTGTATCAGATCGTGACGTCATTGCGATGAATGAAAACTCTTTAAGATCCGGTAAACATTCGTGTTTCTTTCGGATGTCCTCGGAAAAGACATTAAAACGCTTAAACAAGAACCTGCATTATAAAAGAGAAACGACCCTCCCCCTTCACGTCATTTGGGTTTTAAAATTCAAAACCGTAAAGTTCAGTCCTCCTGTTGGAATACTAAATGTCTGTGGCTAACATAAAAATAAACTAAAACAAGGTAAACAAAAGGAAGATCGCTTCTTGGCAATGTCTGTCGATAGCATTTTAGAACATTTTTGACATTCAGCATTAGTGCTCGATTTGAATTTCGTGCGATAGGAAATATCAGGGATCAGTCAAGCGAGCATCACACGTTAGAGCTTTGAACACAGACGTTAACTTCACAAAGGGTGATTGACAACTGAATTGTCTTCAACCTGCTCGAGGTTCTTTTATTCTGCGGGTCCTTGTTTAAACTTCCTCAAGTGAGCCTCCGTAGTAAAGCCTGCATCATAAATGAAAGAGGAACTTGAAAACTCGTGAATGCATCATCAATGGTGTAGACTATATCCACTATGGTTGGCAACAGTCCTATAGAAATGTGTTCATAAGTTTGGCATCGTTAGGTGACGTAGGGGGACTGGGTAAGACACCGAAGTAACATCGATGGATATCCTGTATCTTCTTTACCCATTCTACAGCGTAACCTTTCTCATCCTCCAGATAATACGTACGGCTTGGCTGCGGAAAACAAAAGTTAAACCAAACAGAGCCAGTTAAACCGCGTACGTTTCAATCAGTGCTCCAACCAGTGCCCACAGCTGTGTAAACGAGGCTCGTTTACCACGACGGAAATTTTCAATACGTTTTCATATAGCTGGCACATTCTATGAAATAGCGGGAGAAAAACAATTCAAAACCTCCCCTTTCCGTACTCTTTTCAACAGAGATTCTTACTTTGTCTGGGGCAGTATAGTAGCCAGCACAAATAACCAAAGTAGACAGCGAATTTCACCAGTCGCCGACTCTGATTGATGTAAATAAGTACAAATAACGTGTTTTCCGTGCTTCATTTATCATGGCGAAATTTCATGACAACATTCAAAGTGCACCTAACCCCTTTTGCAATTTTTATACATATGAATCTTTGAAAGGTTTTGAGTACTTATGCGAAGAAAGTTTTGGCTTACAGAGAATACTATATGTTCTAGGCTTGTTTGAAATGGTGAAAATTTGACCTTTCCTGCACCCATGACTTTTTCTTTTTCGTACTCAAAACCTTTCAAAGATTCATATGTATAAAAATTGCAAAAGGGGTTAGGTGCACTTTAAATATACGGTTCATAATCAAGGATCAATTTCAATGTCCAAGTACTTATATGTTCTAAACTGTTCTTCAATGTGTTCTAAAATGCCTGTTACCTAGTTGTACAAATCTATCGGTTCACCATTCCGTAAGGGCTTGGTGGGTGACCTTGTGGCATGAATGCGAGGACACAATTATTTACAATGCGGCAGGCTGATAGACGCCATTGCGTTTGTCAATTTCCGTGAAACCATACAATGTTTAAAGTGCACCTAACATTTATTCTGTTGTCACAAATATCTATTCTACATCATGTGAATAGTTGAATGGTAGAATATTTCTTGATTTGAGTGTTACATCTGTGAGTTCCAGTATAGAGGTTTCTATCTCGAAAATGCTAATTTATATCTCGAAAATGCTAATTTATATCTCGAAAATGCTAATTTATATCTCGAAAATGCTAATTTATATCTCGAAAATGCTAATTTATATCTCGAAAATGCTAATTTATATCTCGAAAATGCTAATTTATATCTCGAAAATGCTAATATATATCTCGAAAATGCTAATTTATATCTCGAAAATGCTAATGATGTGACGTCAACCCAGGAATTTACTGTCATTTCTTTCTCTTTGTGAATAAAACCATTTGATTTTCATAAAATGTTTGTTAAATTCACTGATACAAACTACATGTGTACCATGATATCACATATGTTTACAAGATATGATTTATCTCTACCAGCATGCTTTTGTATAATAAATGATTCCTGGTTTGACGTCACACATTAGCATTTTGGAGACAAACCTCTTTAGTATAAACCAACTAGTGGACTATTACGAATCCTGCATTCTGATTGGCTACCCTACTATAGGTCTATTTGTGAAAGCTCATAGTAGAGAAAAACCGCACGCATTTTCACGAAATAATAACAACTTCAATTTGTTTTTTTCTATTATTTTCTACTGTCCTACTAGTTAGTTTATACTAAAACAATTAGACCTCTCGCCCTCGTGGGCTACGAGTTAAATAGCCCATTCGGGCTGCGGGTCTAATTGTTAAATAACTCATAGACGCAACACTTAAATCAAGAAATATTATACCGTACAACTACTCACTGATGTATATATAATTGATAGTTGTGATAACTAAATAAAAGTATTTTTCGTTTTGTTGTTTTTGTAAAATGTGCTTATTAAAGTGCCTATAACCCTTTTGCAATTTTTATAGCTTACGAACCTCCGAAAAGTTTTAATTTGAGTACTTCTGTGAAGAAAGTTTTGGCTTTGAGCGAATACTTTGTTCTGCGCCGTTTGAAATCGTGTAAATGTGACCTTTCCTGACACATGGCCGCGTAAGTAAAAGCCTGGGTCGATACCTGTATAGACGTCATCTTGACGTCATATAATTAATTCGGCTTTGCAATCATTTGAAGAAATACTTTAATGAGATGACGTCTATACAGGTTTCGACCCAGGCTTTTACTTACGCGGCCATGTGTCAGGAAAGGTATTCACTGTAAACCAAAACTTTCTTCACAGAAGTACTCAAAACGTTTCGGAGGTTCATAAGCTATCAAAATTGCAAAAGGGTTATAAGCACTTTAAGCCATTCAAGGACTTTTCAAGACTACAAACCATGTAAAGGAACAAAAGTTCAAAAACCACGACATTACAATTTTACTTACAGTGTGAACAAAGAATATCTTGAAGTTTTTCGCCTCGGGTCTCAGATCCTTGGACCTGTAAAACGTAAGGAATAGATACGGTCATCCACTCCATCAGTGTCACAAAAAGAATCCCACAAAACAACGAAACACTTTTGACATGTTCTGTGCGGCGAACACAAAGGCTACGTTTACATGGGAATTGCCTATAAGCCCGAGCCAGAAATAATTTATTTGGGCGCAGTAAAGTGTTTTAAACTTGTTCAACCATTTTATGGCGATTTACGGTCGTCGTATTGCTATAAATAGCATTACAAATCCTTGACATGACGTCATTTAAGGGGCGTTATGCTAATGAGTTGAAAATGAATAGAGTCATAACATTGAATTTCTTCATTTATACAGTTATTTTTCAGGTGTTAAACATTCGATACTTAAAATCTTAGAGAACGATCTTTTAATAAGTGGAGCAGACATAAAAACAGAGCTAAAGGAACTAGAATTAGGTTATCCCTTACATAACTTCTTTACAAAAAGTTTCTTTTGGATGACCAAATCTAATTGTAAACAAATAAAACACCTTACATATTTTCATAAGTATTTAATGAATTTAATGAATGTATAGCTATAATACCATTATAATTATACTTGTTTACTTACAATATCTATATATTCTAGTTACTCATCTTATTGATTATTATCTAGTAGTCATAATCAATTTTAATGGCTCCAGTTCTTTCCTTTTATCCTTCTCTCTTTTTTTCCTTCTTTCACATAATACATGTCTCAATCGTCCTTACTAGTAACATAGGCGGTGACCAACTCGAAAGCATTTCTGCTACTTTGGTCTCTGCACACCTATTTTGTATATTTCTGTATTATGTTATATGTCTTTTTTAATATCTGTAATTAATTACTTGTACCTATTATATATCATGTAAACAGTGTGAAAATAAAAAAACTTGAAACTTTGACATTTGATTCGTTAATAAACGAAATTGGCTGACTATAATTATTATATTTCCTATGTCGATCATTTTGTTTTTCAGTTTGACTTTTAAATCAAAGATAACTGGCTAGGGCTTATAGGTTTCTCGGGTGCCAAGCTAATTCGAGGCCGGTACAGCTACAGAACAAAACTGTTTATTTGCAGGTCTCTTGCTTGACCTGATAGGCGTACTGGTTCTAAATTCGTCCAATGCCACGTAGTTGTAGTCAGGGACAGAAAATGCATGAACAAGATGTTCAGTTGACTATTTTTAACCCTTTTTGTCAGATGTTTTCCCAATAATGAGAAATGCAACAAAGATAGGCATTCAAAAAAGCAGTAAATCTATGATAAGGTGGCAAAGCTTCTCGTAACCTTGTTCACAGATGCTGATATTTACTGTATATCATGACTCTAATCATGAACACTGTTTTCAGGGCCTTTACAGAATCACTTCAGGGCTTAGAATTAGAGGAAATAACACTACAACTATTGGTAGTAATGTCACAAATGCTTACTAGCAACATGGTCTGATCCACTAACAACAACCATAAAACCACAAACAGCTCAGCAAGATTATACTAGCAACTGTTGCGCAGTTGTCATTAGATTTAAGCCCAGTTCAAACGTCGAATTTCTGCCGTGTCGAATTCAACTCGCGAACTAAATTCGACGTTTGAATCAATTAAATTTGACTAGCCGAATGTGTGTCGAACGTTCGACTGGCCTTGTCGCACTATGCGGCAGAAGTGCGACATGACTCAAACGTCGCATTTCTGTCGAATCCAATCTAATGCATACATTATGCTAATGTTTTGAAGGACATTTTCGGTGGCAACACTGAATTAAAGCCTGGTTCAACCATCGTATTTCTGCCGTGTCTTATTCAATTCAATTAAGTTCGGCAGAAATGCGACAATTGATTCATACGTCTTATTTTTAGTGCGGTATACATGTGACTTATTCAATTCAAAGTATGAATTAACTGTTGCATTTCCGCCGAACTTAATCGAATTGAATAAGGCACGGCAGAAATTCGACGTTTCAACCTGGCTTTACTTGCATTGCTAAAAATCTACTCACATTTTGCGACTGGTACACAAGCCTAATAGACCTCTTTCGTATTCGCAATTTGCGATGACTAGACTCATCTGCGTTGTGTTAGTCTCATTCTGAAGTTAAATATTCATAAATACCAGGGAGAAGGCGTAGAAGACGTAACTACAACAAAAATCATCTTTCCGTAGCCTGGGAAACCAGCCGACTCTTATCGCTCCCCACTCGCGAAAGAGACGTCTGGGAAACGAGGAAGAAAATTCCGTACTGATGACGTGGCAGATAGCAGTTTCACGATGCATAAATTATGGCCGTTCACCCAAGCAAACGGGCAGCCTCGGTAGTATACCTTGAAAATAACCGCTGAATTATGTAGCTACCTCTTCGGCTACCGACCTGGCAAAAGAGCTGGCTTGAAAAGTGGCCTGCTGTGCTGTGTGTAAGGTTTTGAAACTATTAAAACAACTATTGTTTTGACAGTCGTAGGACAAATTCGCTTGACTGGGCCGAGCCGCTGCATGAAAGAACGAAGCAAACGAGCTACCGACACACGCTAAATAGATCCACTGCCAAGCAAACGAGCAGCCTCGTTAGTTATATTCCTTGAAAAACTCTGTTGTTCGCATTCGGCTTCTGAGAATTGCAACTAATTTATGCATCATGAAACGGCTATCTGCTACGTCATCAGTATGGAATTTTCTGCCTCGTTTCCCAGACGTCTCTTTCGCGAGTGGAGAGCGATAAGAGTCGGCTGGTTTCCCAGGCTAATCTTTCCGCTGCTAGTTTAGCCTGATTTTCAGACGGTCGAGGTCGTCCGCTCACTTCCTCCCACCTCCCCGTCTGATGGACTTTGGCAGAGACCGTGTTCCTGACGTCATTTCATTTCGACCAATCAGAGCGAAGGTTTTATTTATAGAGAACTGAAGCATGCGTGGAATGTCCAGTGGAGCCTGCATGAAGGACAAGCCAAATGGCGGCGATACAAACGGACTCGATATGGCTTTGGAGGAAGCGTGCGAAACTTTCGGCATTTCTGAATTATTTCCCGAACAGCGAAAGGCAATATTACACCTCGTTTCCCGGAAGGACCTTGGCCATCACAGCTGCATCTATAGGCGACGACCAGGTCGAGAATCGAGAGAGGAGAAATTATGTAGCCTTCTAGTACAACTCGCCAGAATCACGCACTTTCCTGCACTGCAGAATTCTTATGTTTTACAGCTTCAAACTTATGTCGATTTCTCAGAACTAACCCTAACCATATCCTGTTTGAGCTGCTATGGTTTTTTGGGCAGCAGGAACTTTTAAAATAGGATTTTTCGTACAGTATTTCAAGCGCATGGTCACAACACTGATCTAACTACCGGATTTGTTGTACTTTACAATTTGTCAAAATCAAGACTGTTCAAAATTCTGATAACATAAATATTTAGGCAAATGTAATCCAACTTTTACCATGACATATTCACTATATGTGTTCACTCCTGTAAAAAATTCATGCCATTCCATGAAAGATTTAATCTTCTTAAGGCGAAAAAGCTAAGAAATTTCAGCTTTTAGGACAGCAAAAGTGTCAAAATAAAGTGTGTAAAAATTTTGCAAACATAAATAATTGCCCAAATGTCGTGAAACTATTACCATGACATACTCAGTATGTGTGTTCACTGCTGTAAAAAAATCATTACGTTTCATGAAATATTTGGTCTTCTAAATGCCAACATTCTAGGAGACAATTGCAATTGCATTTTTTTAATACGGCATACAAAGCGGTCGAGAAGATTAATGATTTTCAAAAGCCCGTAGCTAGTAGATTCATAAACATCGCGATATCGATAGCGCTTCCTATCAGATTTTTCCGGTACACGTCTGAGGACAACATGTTTCTCCACGTTCTGTTTCTATAACTTTGAAGCTGTAGAACATATTCTGCAGTACATGAAAGAGCTGTGATTCTGACGATCTGTAGAAGTTGTAGAAGACTACATAATTTCTCCTCTCTCGATTCTCGACCTGGTCGTCGCCTTATAGATGCAGCTGTGGTAGCAAAGGTCCTTCCGGTAAACGAAGTATAATAATACTTTTCTCTGTTCGGGAAATAATTCAGAAATGTCGAAAGTTTCGCACGCTTTCTCCAAAGCCATATCAAGTCCGTTTGTATCGTCTGCCATTTGGCTTCACCTTCATGCAGGCTGCACTAGACATTCCATGCATACCTCAGTTCTCTAAAAATGAAACCTTCACTCTGATTGGTCGAAATGAAACAATGACCAGAACACGGTTTCTGTCAAAGTCCATCAGACGGGGAGGTGGGAGGAAGTGAGCGGACGACCTCGACCGTCTGAAAATCAGGCTACTGCTGGTTATGAAAGTTTAACACCAAGACGAGGCTAACACTGAAAAAATGCGCCTATAGTCATCGCATTCAGCGGTAGTTTTCGAATACGAAACTGGACTATTTCCAGCCCTGCTCGTACAAAACAGCAAAATGTGATGTTCCGCTGGCCGAAAAAGCGAAGGCTCTGGATTCAAATACAAGTTTCCGAGGGCTTAAAGTACCTATAACTGTTTTGCAATATTTATACCTATGAACTTCCGAAAAGGTTTGAGTACTTCTGTGAAGAAAGGTTTGGTTTACAGTAAATACATTATGTTCTACGCTTGTTTGAAATCGTATAAATGTGACCTTTCCTGACCCATGACCGCGTAAGTAAAAGCCTGGGTCGATACCTGTATAGACGTCATTTCATTAATGCATTATTCTCCATGGCGCCTTTCTATCACAACATCGATGCATAGAAAATATACACAGTTTGATTTGTTAGTAAAGAAAAGTCATTTCAGTCAACATGTATTGTTAAGTATTTCTTCAAATGATTGCAAAGTCGAATTAATTATATGACGTCAAGATGACGTCTATACAGGAATCGACCCAGGCTTTTACTTACGCGGTCATAGGTCAGGAAAGGTCACATTAACACGATTTCAAACAAGCGTAGAACATAAAGTATTCACTGTAAACCAAAACTTTCTTCACATGCAGAAGTACTCAAAACGTTTCGGAGGTTCATAGCTATAAAAATTGCAAAAAGGTTATAGGCACTTTAGTAAATAATTTTCTAACTTAGTAAACTCACAGTAAATTACAAATTAGAAAACTTCAACCTGTTAAAGTCTTTGGCTTAACTTTAAAGTAGTTTTGTTGTTTTTGGCGAAACATTTCGCATACGTACCTAAAATTAGAAACAGGGGTGCTTGCCTTTGTTTTCTTTTGTTTGGGCGGGAAACTGGCGGGACGCGCATGCGCGTGACGTTTTTGCCGCGGTGTGGTACTCACCAGGGTATTTCACCCTTTAGCACCATGGCAACAGGATCCACGTAGTACAAGTGAGGACCTTCAGTCAGAATCATTTGTCTTCGACGAGCAAACAGACCCTGGAAGAAATGCAGTGATTGTCAACTTGCACACACACGCACAAGAAAAATTACCATGACAATTAAACTAACTAGTCGACAATGTAGTGGGATTGAAATTCGAGCGACAAAAAAAACTTGTGACGGATAGCGAGAATGTGTGACAGTTGCAGATATAGGGTTGGTGAGTATCGGTGAGAGTTCGTAAGAGTTTTCGAGTGTCGGTGAGAGTTCGTAAGAGTCGGCAAGAGTTCGTAAGAGTTGGTGAGGGTTTGGCGAGTATCGGTGAAAGTTGGAGAGTGTCGCCGAGAATTTGTAAGAGTTGGTGAGCGTTGTCAAGACATTGTAAGACCGTTGCCGAGCGTCGGTGCGAGATCGTAAGAGTTGGTGAGATTGCTGTGGGTTGGAAAGAGCTCTTAAGGTTGGCGGGAATTGGCGAGAGTTGTTTGGGAGTGGCAAGGACTGAAACGTGTTGATGAGGGATGGCAAATGTTTGGGAGAGTTGGCTCATATCAGCTGTAACGTTGAATTTGATACTTATCTCTTCAGATCCCCGATGGTGAAAGTGTCTTACCCAACTCCCACTACCCACAATAATATGACAATTTCAAACAAACTATTTCTCTTAAGAAAACATCTGATAGTGGCATACTCACTTTTCTTTTATCTACTAATCCTGTTTTAAGAATAAGGTTTTCCCCTACAAATCGATGCCTGGAAATCAGAAAAAGATCATAACCATGATAGTGGCAGAGATATTTGTATTTACAACCAATCAAATATTTTCTCTCGCGCCTGATTGGTGGAATGCGTTACGTGCCCCGATATTTTCTCTCGCGCCTGATTGGTGGAATGCGTTACGTGACCCAATATTTTCTCTCGTGCCTGATTGGTGGAATGCGTTACGTGACCCGATATTTTCTCTCTGCCGGACGACAAAGAACGAATACACCCTCTGTGAGCGTAGCGCGCGTTAAAGGGGCTATGTCATGGTACTTCGCATGTATCGAGTAATTGCTTGGTTGATGGTTGTTAACTGATATAAACAGTTAAACTTCCCTCCCTCAATGCTTGATTGAAAGGATTTTCAATATTTTCCCTGGAGACTGTTTATATACACTGTTTGTTAGTATTTTTTGCATATTTGCTTTGATTCTAGGCATCCCACATGGCCAAGAGGTTCGTTAGTTCATTTCAAAATCGGTTGAAATAGCCGTTTCCGGCCCAGAACGCGAATGTAAAGTCTATTACCGTGACACAGCCCTTTTAAAGAAAATATTTGAAGGATAATAACAACAATAATCTACATTGTGGCGTCGAAATACACCCTGATAATTATCTGATCCTCGAAACACAGTTTCCCCTCGAGCTTCGCTCTCGGAAACTGTTCTATTCTTGGAACAGATAATATCCGCGGATGAAATATCAGGACATATTCCGACGCCACAAAGAGGTTATTGTTAATTTACAACTCATCAAATATTTTCTCTAGCGCGTGATTGTTTGAATGCGTCACGTGACCCCATTTTCTCTCCGAATCAGCGAATACACCCCCTGTGAGCGTATAAGCGCGCGTCAAAGAAAATATTTGAAGGATGATAACAGCAATAACCTATATTGTGGCGTCGAAATATTCCCTGATATTTGTCCTTGGACATTCTCCGATCCTTGAAGCTCACAGTTTCCCTCGAGCTTCGCTCTCGGGAACTGTTCTCTTCTCGGATCAGAAAATCTTCCGCGAACGAAATATCAGGGCAAATACAAAAAGGTTATTGTGTTTGTAGTGCCGGCCGAGAGCGGAAGACAATTTTGTGATGAACAATAACGACAGATAGAGTACATCTGTCTCGGAACTGTTATACAAATAGTGTGTGTCCGTCGAGGAACTATCGGCTGATAGTTGCCTGCGGAAATTTGATGTTCTTAAAATAAATATAAGCTCGAATGCTCGTTTTAAGAACATCAAATTTCCAAGGCAAACTAACAGCCGATAGTTCCGAGACGCACACACTATTTGTCGTTATTGTTCATCACACAATTGTCTTCCGCTCTCAGCGGGCACTATTATACAAATAGACTGTGTCCGTCGAGGAACTATCGGCTGATAGTTGCCCGCGGAAATTTGATGTTCTTAAAACAAATATAAGCCCGAGAACGAAGTTCGAGGGCTTATATGCTAGTTTTAAGAACATCAAATTTCCAAGAGAAACTATCAGCCGATAGTTCCGAGAAAAACACAGTTTATTTGTCGTTATTGTTCATCACAAAATTGTCTTCAGCTCTCAGCGGGCACTATCGCCTGATAGTTTGCCTACGCGGACGACAACTATCACGTCACGTGATCGCTCTTGGCCAATGAGCGCGCGCCAAAATTTTGTGGTGAACTATAACACCTGATAGTTTGCCTCCGCGGAGGACAACTATCACGTCACGTGATCGCTTTTAGCCAATGAGCGCGCGCCAAACTTTTGTGGTGAACTATAACGCCTGATAGTTTGCCTCCACGGACGACACCTACCATGTCACGTAATCGCTTTTGGCCAATGAGCGCGCGCCAAAATCTTATGGTGAACTATAACGGCTGATAGTTTCCCTAGGAAATTTGCTGTTCTTAAAACTATCAAACATAAGCCCTCAAACTGCGTTCTCGGATTTATAGTTGCTTCACGATGACAGATTGTCACTTTTCGATGGTGATCGGTGTATTAGATTACAGTGTAATTTATATAAAAATCAGTCCGAAACGCACGCTCTGAATGGTCAAGAACCGTGTGTTAATAGAGGACACACATGGATAGCGTTTTGAGCGTGCGCAACCTAATTTCTCAACTCGTTTTGATTTGATATTTTCATAGCTTATAGTTTGCGATTATCGTAAAACAAATAGTTTCCATTCTCCAGTGCATCTGTCCTCTTATAGATGCACAGATGACGCCAAAACGTGAAGAGAACATCAGTTATGCCACTCGACTGTGTCTCGTGGCGCACTTCATTATTCTCTTCACATTGTCACGCCATTTGTGGATCTATAAGAGGACACACGCACGGCAGAATGCAATCTATTTGTTAACTAAACGATAACTATCATTCATTTGTATCGTTTTACCACTGTGATTCCTTGGCTTGTTTTGACAATCTCTTTTCGCGATCTGCCCTTGTTATCCCCAGCACGTCTCGATTCTCTTGTCGATGATTGGCGTCCTCATCAGACAAACCAAACCTGGCCAACAGCGTGTCATCAAAATCATCGGTGCCGTTATCAGACAAGTCGACCTAGAGAAAAATGATTGATTAAAAGGATATTTTACAAAACCGCGTGTTGGGCGCCACAAGAGAAAATAAAGTACAGAGAGGCAGTCTCGGGGCGTTGGCTGGGATATCTTAATCTCGCTACAGTTATTTTTAGAATCCGGAATTGTTTTCCTTTACGACCGCATTTCCGGTTCCTGGTTGTGATTTTGCGAACGTCTTCCGATTATCGCATATCGACGGGAACAATTTCTTTCTTTGGGTTTATTCCAACGATGCTAACAAGGTTAAAGCCAGCTTTTGTTTGATGGAAATCGATGGACAATTGTCCTTTTCAAGACAAAGTATTGGCTGAGAACTGTTGTGCACACACGCGAGCGGATTTGGAAATCCCCCACCTGAACATTTTGTGTTTGGAATCTTATTTCATTGCTATGTTTACATAAGCAAAACGGTTATGCTATCTAAACTCTGAGAAAAGACCCTAATGAAGGTTAATGCCAGCTTTTATTTGGCGATAATCGGGGTAGAAGTTATTATTTTGAAGGCACTGATAAGTTACCCACAAACATTAAACATGGCGGCGCTTCTTGTTCAAAGAGAGGGGAAGGAATCCCCAAGGAATCTCTTTCTAGCAGGGAAAGCTGTTCGAAAAACGAAGCCCCGAAAACTTATATCAAACGGCAACGCTTGGTAAAAATAGAGACCACTTAATTACATTTTACAACTGTGACTCAAGTCTCATAGATCATTGATAAGAACTGTTACAGATTTTAAATAGCTTAGGTCCATTTAATCTTGTTGTTACGGTCACAACATTTTTGCTATCTATTATTTTGGCAACAATGAGAGCGCTTGAAAACTGTGTGGTGAACTATAACGCCTGATAGTTTGCCTCCGCGGAAGACAACTATCACGTCACGTGATCGCTTTTGGCCAATGAGCGCGCGCCAAAATTGTGTGTGAACTTTCACGGCTGATAGTTTCCCTTAGATTTGATGTTCTTAAAACTAGCATATAAGCCCTCGAACTTAGGTATACTAGCCAATCAAATAACGCGACCAGATCCTGGCCGCGAAACGTCATCAGTATGGAATTTTCCGTCTCAAGACGCAGACGTCTCTCTCGGGGGACACGTTTTGATTGTGGTTCCCGATGCGAGACGGCTGTAATCGCAGGCTATGATCAGCCCCAAATGGTTGTTTCAGCGTGAGGTCCCGTTAGAAATTCAGAGTTGTTTTCTTTTAAGAGGGCTTGTGTCGTAAAGGAGGAATTGATGTGGCCTGCATAAGGTCTATACTGGAGTACGGGTCTCCGGCGTGGTTCTTTAGTTCCTCTTTGTTTCTGAGGGACCAACTGGAGGCCATCCAACACCGAATCATGCGCATTATATTTCCCGGATGTCAAACTGTCAAAATGACCTTTGTCAAACAATTTATCGGAATATGCAGAAATCCAGTCAAACTGCCAGATACGTATGTAAGTCCATTTGACACACGATCGCAGGCGAGGGGGGAGCAATTTAAGATCCCTTTTCACCGCACAAATCGTGCTAGGAACAACTTTATTGTGAAAGCTGCAACGATATGGAATAATTGTTATACTAGTTTATTTAAAGCATTTGCATGTAAATTAGTCGCGCATCTCAAGTTTTATCTAGTTTTGTATTGTAATGAGCTATGAATTTAGCCTATGGCTACTAATTCTCAATAAAGTTGTTATTTCTTTATTTCTTTAGGTAACAATGGTATCAGAGCGAGGCCAGTTGTACCAAAGATAGCAAAACTGGAGTCGGTCAGAAAAGTCTTAGTTTTTCTCATACCGCATTGTTATGTTCTTTTGTATCATAAGGAAATTAATATTATTTTTCGCCATCGACTAGATTTCATCCTGTGACAATCTAGGGCAACTGGCGTCGCTTTTATGCCTTTATGAATAAGGTCAATACAAACGTAAAGGATTCTCCACCAACCTTGATGCCTTTATGAATAAGGTCAATACAAACGTAAAGGATTCTCCACCACCTTGATGTCTTTATAAATAAGGTCAGATGCAAACGTAAAGGATTCTCCACCAACCTTGTATTTACTGCGCAGTTCTTCCTCCCCACTGCATGTAGGAGGCAGGTAGGGTAACAGATCAGGAGCTTTGGAGCTCGGTAAGCCTTCCCAATCGACACCTGCAAACATTAATGTATACAGACGTGTATTAGCCATTTCGGAATTGAGGAAGGGACTGGGTGTCAAAAATTAATCTGATTAAGAAATGAACTTCATCACAAGAAAGATCACACTAAAATTAATAAGTTTATCGAGTTTGAGAGTGTTTGAATAAATACGAACTGAACAGCAAACTTTCAAAAATCGCAAAAATCGGAGAACGTATGGCTTTAGGGAACAGCATCCTTCTAAACCATACATTCTCCCCTATTTTGAAAGCTTGCTGTTCAGTTCGTATTTATCCAAACATTCCCAAACTCGGTAAACCTACTAATTTTAGTGTGTTCTTTATTGTGATGAAGTTCATTTCTTAATCAGATTAATTTTTGACACCCAGTCCCTTCCTCAATTCCGAAATGGCTAATAAAAAGTGTACAAAATGACATTGTATTAGCAGTACAGATTATAGTAACATATGGCGATATCTGTGGCGTCACGATGTAGTAAATACCACAACACCTCTGTGAATATTCATGCTATACTAAAGTTAGCCTCAGGACTCTTCGTTTGGACCATATGTGCATTTTAACATTTGATTTTAACTCAAAGCATCGAAGATGGAGCCGAGTTCATTATTTTGTTTTACTGCTCGAGTTTCCTTGTGAAAACCGTGAAGAGTTTCAGCGTGATGGACGCCATGTTTTCCCTGGATAAGCGACGAGTACCAAACTATTTATTATATCGTATGATTACAGATTTCTGTTGGCCTAGCCAGTATCTTTCCCTGGTTCCTTGAAGGTTTATCTTGAGGTGTAGGACGTGTGAGCGTTATCGACAACATAGGGACCTGTCACCGGTCTGATTCTGGTCTTACCTTGCAGAGTGATATTTCAAGCATAACTCTTCCAAACTCTTTTCATGATGATTTAGAGAAAATACACTACAACATTTAGCTTTTGAGAGAATATGGCAGTGTGTCAGGGGTTGAAACTGTATGAGAAGGTATTCACAAGTTCAGACTGCTTATTCCAGGATTTAATAAATCGAACAGCTTGGCGGGCCCTGAAGATGTTTACGGTTGTATATTTGTATGACTTAAATCCAAACTTTTTACTGAAAGTGAAATGTTTGTTTTGATTATCAGATTTGTATCAAGATAAGGAGAGGGAATGAGGTTCTTCGCTTCTAAGTTACCGTATGGTAATAATTAAATGTAATGATGAAATAAACTATTGGATTTAATATCTGGTGTGATCGCGTTCATGCTTTTATGCATACGATTAACCCATTCTACAATATTATACTACTGCTTTATTACCGTTTATTAAAAAGTATTGAGATTTAATATCCATATATCTTTTGCTGGTACAATATACATCATTTGGTCAAGCTGAGTCATTACAGTTTCATAGGTTAGGTTTTTAAATTTTGGGGTTAGCTTTTAAGAGAGTTTGTATGGAAAGTGTAGGAAATGAATTATGAATAAACCGATGTGTGGGGTATTCTGCAATCGCTCCCCCGGGTGTATAGCCCTTTGTGCTCTTCACTATTAGGCCAAAGCCAAAATATACTATTAGGCCAAAGCCAATAAATATTCTTATGAAACGAATAAATAAAAAATCGTTGCAACGTGCTCCCCTTTGTTGGCAAAGCCTCCGCCATCTTGGATGTTTACATGTAGGTACGACTATGTTTTGGCACGTGATTTACGGGTGATATACTGCCCTGTGATTGGATAATACCACATTTGTAAATATCGCCATATGTTACTATAATCCGTACTGATTAGTGCAAGCGTCAAAGATTGCGGGAGCGTGTGAACGTAATAAAGGATTTATGTTGACACACAATAGAGCAGTTTTCGATCGAGTGTCGAAAGTAATAAGTGATTGCTTTGGTTTTGCGTTTGCTTAGCTTTTGTATTGGCTGTCAAAAATGTTTCGTAATTAAGAGCCAATCAAATTCTAAACTAAAACCACAAAAATTTTGGTCCCTCAGCCTCATGCAATCAAGTTTCGCTACAGACTAGCGCGAGTTATTCACGTGTACGATTTCATTTACTTTACCTCGTGCCTTGGTTCAAGTAAAACCAAGGCACGAATTACTTCAGCTCGTGATTGGCTCATTGCGTTATAATACTTGCTCCTGTGATTGGCTCATTGCGTTATAATACTTGCTCCTGTGATTGGCTCACTGCGTTATAATACTTGCTCGTGATTGGCTCATTGCGTTATAATACTTGCTCGTGATTGGCTCATTGCGTTATAATACTTGCTCCTGTGATTGGCTCTGTGATTACTTTGGTTTTGGTCTTACAACACTCCATCAACAACTGCTCTATCATTATCAGAAAGACAAGGTGTCATTTCTACCTTCGTAAAACGTATGTTTCCTAAGAGTAGCGAATCCACCGCATTCCTCGCACCCTAGGCGTTTGGTTGGATCCAGAAGCTAAGAAAAATAAGGATAACCAGTTTTATTCATTATTTAATTTATTATTCAGGAAGCCATACATTCGGGTTTTACGTGTAAAAATAATTAGTATATACCACACCAGTGAATATCACTTTTCGCGCTCTCTGATTGGCTACTCAAACAATGAATATGATTTCATATTGACCTCCGAGCAAAGCAGTGATCATCTCGCGCAAGTTTTTGTCCATTTGACAGAAAATAAAATAACTATTTGTTGCTGACTATTCACCAGGAGTGTCGTACATACTAAAACAATTATTCACCTCAGTGTTGGTGAATAATTGTTAATTATTATACAACCTCGCCGAAGCGGCTCGGTAAATATCCACCACTATTCACCTCCACTTAGGTGAATAATTGTTAATTATTATACATCCTTGCCGAAGCGGCTCGGTAAATATCCACCACTATTCACCTCCACTTAGGTGAATAATTGTTAATTATTATACATCCTTGCCGAAGCGGCTCGGTAAATATCCACCACTATTCACCTCCACTTAGGTGAATAATTGTTAATTATTACGCATCTGTGATGTCATCGCTTTTGTGTTGCGTCAATACTGTCTGGTGACGAGTGACTTGATTTTTCAGTACACATACAAGCCTTTAGGCGAGTGTCTATACAAAGCAAAATCAAGTCATTACCGACTCCCGGTTAGCTCAGTGGTTAAGCTCCGGTCTGTTGAGCGGGAGGTCGCGGGTTCAAACCCCGGCCGGACCAACACTCGGGGTCTTAAAATAACTGAGTAGAAGGTGTTGCCTTTGTGAAACAACTGCAAATGGTTAGACCTTCACGTCTTCTCGGATAAGGACGTAAAAGCGTAGGACTAGTGCCCCCAATTAGTTGCAAAGCTAAATACATTTGACACTTAAATAAAGTTACTTACTTACTTAGTGATGAGTGAGATACATAGGGGAGCTGTCGAGGTGAGTGAGAGAGAGCATACCACGAGAAAACGTTGCATAACTATGTTACTATGAAAATCACTAGTGGTAAAACTTCCCATCGGGAGCCAGTCTCGAGGCAGCGTTCTTCTGTACCACGTGATCAAGTTTTGTATAGCACGTGATGAGAATTCTTGATTGTCTTTGCTAGCTTGTACGCTAAACGGTATGTTTGTTTATAACTGGGTCGATATTACGAGAGAGGGAAATGCATTAGCAAGGATTCGAGCTCAATAAACCGCCTTTCGCTGGAATAAGGCCGACAAGCCAAGAGAGCAGACATTGCGTGGAATGTAAAACTTCTATCACGTGGTACATAAAAACGCTCCCACGGAGGCTCGCTCCCAAGGAGACGTTTTACCACTCTAGTGATTTTGATAATATCCCGTGCCAATATAACTTACATAAAAAATGTGGGATTTCCTCATCCACAGTTTTAAAATTTCCTTTTATTTATAGTGAAGTGAGGAAGCTAAATGGAAAAACCTGGCACGCGCACGCTGCAGCTGCACGAGTTTTCGGCGGGAAAACAATAGGAAGCTATGCATGGCGGACGCGCGCGGCATATTATGGCGGAAAAACTCGTTGCATACACCCCGTGGGATACCGCCGAATACGGCTGTAGTTTTCATGGCATGGGATGAAGCACGTTAATCTATAGCTTGGTGAATAATAAACAGAATTTTACAAGGCAGCGTGGAGATATGGTCTCATTTTGTCGTGATACACGAGTGAGCGGGATGAACGAACGAGTGTATTTCGACAAATTCACCACGAGAAGATAAAAACCATCTCTACTAGAAATAGCACTACAAAATGTACAATTTCAAGCCAACAAGAATACCGTCATGGTGCTGACGTAATAAATCTTTCAGCCAATCAGCAATCGAGATTGATCTAAATGTCACCAACAGATTGAAAAACCCGTTTGCATGCATGCGTCATTTTGGTGAATTTTCACTTCAATGCAGAATTTTCAGAGCGCACGTTTGTGAGTATCTATTGTATAAGTCAATTGTAAGCTGCTTTATAACGACTTACTAGAATCTTTTCGACCAAATCCTTGGGAATGTCAGGGAATCCGCTGGGAAAGGAGTATTCCAGTTTGATTATCCTCTGAAAGATCTGGTATTCATTGCTGTCAACAGAATGTAAAAACCATGCAACATTTAAGTTAAATGTTTAACAGTTACCCCTATTATTAAACAACAAAAGAGTTTTTTACAACAACTGCGCATTTTCTCACTCTCTGATTGGTTAATTTTTATCGTCAATAAGAAGACAGACAATAATGCTGATGCGAAACGCGACCGTTTGTTGTAAAATTTCGAAGTCGCCTACACTTTCCATTCTGTTGTCGTAAAAAAACAAATTGAAGTTAGTTGTTTGTGTGTCTGTCCTAATATTGACAATGAGTTTCGTCATAACATGGTCAAAATAGCTGTAGATATGCCTCGGACAGACATAAAAAAACTAACTTCAATAAGTTTGTTAAACTGTTTGTGTGACATCATAAGATCCAAGATTGTGGTGCCCAGAACATTCAAATGAGTTTTACGGACAAGAAAATCGGTCCATAACTGACATCTAGTGTACAATTTACAGAAAACAATATCTCAAACTCGTTAAGTAATAATTCATGAGGGGAATACAACTGAAATCATGACCATGACGAGTATTTAGAAATCGTTTCCAAATACAGCTCTCATTTCAAGACTTTTAGATCGCTAATTTTATCATTAAAGTGGAGTTTGAACCTCGGCTTTGCCTCGGTTTTCTCACTGTATTCAGAAATCGCTTTTCATGAAACTCGGTAGCCCTTACTATGAAAATTAAATATGTGTTTGATTTGAATTTCGCTAGCCAAAGAGTTTAAGCAGTATTTTATGACTGTTTACGAACTCTGTAGCACTTACTATGAAGTATATATTTTTATGTGGTAATCAGCGGTAATCATGCGCTCAGCGCTCGAAACGTCAGCTGCTACTCGCCTTCCACGACGGTTAGCATACCTCAATCGACTTTAGTTGATCATACCAGTGTTTATCTTCCCCGCCGACGCAGACCAACGCTAGTTTTTACAGGAATTAGTTACCCATCGTATCTACAACCTACTGCGACCACCAGGATTCCAAGATGCCGAGCCTCAAGAAACTCACCAAGGAGTTGCGCCAAGAAATCGTAAGTTAGCTTCAACCTTTTCCTTCTATTAGTAGTAATTTAGCATTTCACTTAGCCGTACTTATGTTTACTAAGACTAGCTAGGTTTTGTAGCCACATTAATTTCATAGGTTGTTGTCTTAACTTTAAAGTTATTCCTAAGGGCTTTCTCTCGTCTTTTCACCCGTCCATTTTTCAGTGATCGTTATTTAGAGGAAGTTAATCGCGCTTGTGTATAACATTTTCTAGAAGTATTATGAGGTCTACCATTAGAGCTATGTCGTCTAAACGCAAGGAACTTGACCGCAATATTCTAAGTTGCCGCTCTGAACTCATAAGTAACTGCCTTACTGTTTTAGTTAATTCTATACGCGTTAAGATTCAAGAACTTAACTCTAGGCTCTTTAACTATTTAAAGGAAACTAAGATTCGGAAACTCAATCAACTTGTCGGCCCTCAATCCGTCTCTTTGAAGCCAGAAGTTCCACATAACACAGTTGTAACTATTCCTGACAATTTACCTCTTTCCGATGCTGCATGAGAAATCTATTCTCAGCAAGGGCTTAAACTTTGTACCTATCGCTAAAAAATCCGACGAATTTGCTGCAAAAGAGGATTCCGAGAAGTTTCTTCGTCGCGTTCAACTTAAGGCTTTTTTTCACGACCAGCAAGACAGTTCTAGCCTACCTGACAGAGACGAATTCGAATCGCTCAATACTCGTAAATCTAATTGGATACCTCCTGAAGGCCAATTCGCTTCAGTAGACCTTTTCGTTAGAAAATGTCGTCGGGACATTCAAAACCTTAATTTTAATCAGGACATTAAGTTTTCTAACTCGAGTACAGAGGAACGCCTATCACTTAAAACTCTTTGCAATCGTAAAGATGTGGTAATCAAACCAGCCGACAAAGGCGGTGCTGTAGTTGTTTGACGCACCGATCTTTACAAGCAGGAAGCTTTTCGGCAACTCGCCGACACTAGTTTTTACACCAAGGTTAAAAAAGATCTCACTCCGGCTAATCAAAAGCTTGTCAAGAAGACCATTAATGGTTTAATTTCTAAACAAGAACTCCCGCATACTGCTCGTAACCTTATCGTTACTACTCCTAGAACTTCACACATTTATTTTTACCTAAGATCCACAAAGCTAACAATACCGGCCGCCCTATTGTTTCCGCTTGTAATTGTCCTACTGAATTAATTTCTAGTTAACCTGGATAAGCAGATGGCTCCTTTCGTGCAGTCTTTACCTTCCTACATTAACAACACTAACCATGCACTTGACCAGTTTACATTCCCTACCGACAATAAGCTCCTATTCACTATGGACGTTAAGTCTCTGTACACTGTCATACCAATGACGAGGGACTTAAAGCACTTAAACACTTTTTTGACCGCCGAACTATCCTGGAACCTAGCACTTAAACTCTATAATTCGTTTAGCCTACAAGCGGACTAACGGCGTAGCTATGGGCACGAAAACAGGCCCCAGTTATGCTAACCTTTTTGTTGGTTATGTACATGTAGAGGACCAAATTTTTGATCAGTATACGAAACTATACGACGGTCCTACGCCTGATTTTTTCGGTCGTTACGTCGATGACTGCATCGGTGCAACTTCTTGTAGTAAACGGGATCTAGAACGGTTTATTGATTTTGTTAACAACTTTCATCCGGCTCTCGACTTTACATGGGAGATTTCAGATGTTTCTATCACTTTTTTGGATGTCAATGTTTCTGTTAGCGGCAATAGTTTAACTGTTCATTACAAGCCAACTGATTCGCACAGTTATTTATTGTTTTCATCTTCTCATCCTACACATGTTAAAACCTCTATCCCGTACTCTCAATTCCTTAGGCTTCGCCGTTTGTGCAGCGATGAATCCGACTTCGATTCAAAGTCCGAGGAGATGCACCAGTTCTTTGTCGAGCGCGGTTAACCTAACGCTGTTGTGACAACTGCATCCAAGTGAGTGAGGCGCGATATTGCAGAATATACAGTATATACATATAGGGTATATAGTGTATATATATATATACAGAATATACTGTATATATTGTATACATATACAGATTATATTACATGAGTATATTCTGTATATTCCCCAGTTATATATATACACTATATACACACTGCATATGTATAAAGTGTATATAGTGTATATAGTGTATATTCAGGCATCACCTTGTAAAGACCTGAATATACACTATATACACTATAGATCGTTTTCACGTGACGTCATCAAAATTCTAAAATTCAAACTAAAGGATCTATAACCCTGTTCTGTTAATATGATTTAGGTATCGGTATACTCAGAATTCTTTGAAAGTTTTATGTCGATACGGTGAATCGTTATTGAATTAGAGTATTTTGAATTTTGTGACGGCCCAGCTCAGCGTGTTTCCTAAATATCATGGAAACCCATATATTCCTGCCAATTTAAAATGATTTAACGTCAAAAGTGATATATAATGTGTTTTTAAGCGAATGCTAATCATATTGCTGGGAAAATCAGCTTTATTTGTAGAGTACGTTTTCGGCCGCCATCTTGGTGTACCAAAGAGGTACACCAACATGGCCGCCGCATACAAATTACACTAAATTGTTTGAATGTTATTTGTCCGACAGCTCAGTTACGAAGTACTCTAATGCTCCAAAATTTCGGTCATTTACATATTTTTACCTGCTCTATACACAACATTAAAAGTATTTTACTAATATCAGTCTTTTCTTGGCGCAATTTTTTGTGTGACGTCAGTGAGAACGATCTATATACAGAATAGACATATACAAATATAAAGTGTATATTTTTATTTCTATACAGTAGTGTATATTTATACAGAATATACATGGAAATATACAATGGTATATTCTGTATATTCTGCAATATCGCGCCTTAGTGATCCAAGTGGACCGCGCCCGTGACATCGACATAAGAACGGCTCTGCTACCGTCCAAACCGAAGACTGAAGATAGGATCCCTTTTCCATTGACTTACCATCCGTCTAATCTGTCTTTCAAGAAAATTATCAAGAGGAACTTTAAGATTTTACAGAGTGATCTACAGACCGCCTCTATTTTCCCGCAGCCTCCTCTCATTTCTTTCAAACGTGACAAGAATCTCCGTGATTCCCTAGTCAAAGGATCACTACAGCCTGATCTTCAACCACGCACTTTTAAATGTTCTAGGACACGATGCAATACCTGTGCTTACACCGGCTAAACCTACGACACTTATTTCAGGACCTAAAGGCTCTCTTAAAGTCACTGATCATTTTGATTGTACTTCCAGTAATGTTATTTATTGTATCACCTGCACACTTTGTAACAAGCTCTAGATCGGAGAAACAGGGGGAAGATTAGGAGATCGATTCCGTGAACACTTCAGTGCTAGATGTTAGGACTAACAGCAAGGATCTCGCCAAACCTGTAGCTCGTCACTTTAACCTTCCATTAATCACATCACTGTATGCAGCATTTCTCTTCCTCAAGGTACTACCGACACCCGTAAACGCAAAGAACAGAACTTTATTTTCAAATTAGGCACTTTGGCACCTCACGGTATTAATGAACGCTTTTCGTTCATTTAATTTCAGAATTCAAGTGTTCACTCACGTTTCCTTAGTTTACTCATCGACACTTACTGTTACAACTATTAGCATTTCTATTATTGGCGCAATTTTCTTTGATCCCAATTGATCCGAGCACACGTTTCCTCAGCGGTAATCATGCACTCAACACTTTGCTTGGCGCAATTTTCTTTCATTCCAATTGATCCAATTAAGTTTCCTCAGCGATAATCATGCACTGGCGAAGGGCTAGCACTCGAAACGTCAGCTGCTACTCGCTCTCCATGGCAGTTAGCATACCTCAATCGACTTTAGTTGATTATATCAGTGTTTATCTTCCCTGCCGACGCAGACCAACACTACAATGTAGTTCTTACAGGAACTAGTTACTCATTATATTTTTATGTGTTTGATTTGAATTTCGCGTGATAACCAATCAGTAAGGAGCACTCAAGCGGCCGCGGAGCACCCCGCAGATGTTCACTTCACAAAGGCTGATTGACTACTGAAGGTGTCTACTAAAGTGAACAAGTTGCCGACCACTTACCGACCACTTACCGACAACGTATTTACGGTGCAACTTGTTCACATTGGCCGAAGGTGTCAGTGACCTGACCATGGCCCTTTTATATACTGGAACTTCCTGTTTAACAAGTTAAGGCCTACCTTGCTCTGAATGGTGGAAGTCCTGATAATAGTTGATAAATGATACATCCTAGTGCCCAGATATCGGAACTAGAACAATGAGAATACATGCATGAAATCCTAACATCTACATTGTACAGTGGACCAAATTTTGTTGATAAATAACCTAGTAAAGAGTGTCTTTTTGGATATTGTGGAACGTACATATGGCGCCACATTGGAGGATCAAAACTGAGAGGTGAAGCACTTAACCACTCGAATATCTCCCCTAGAATATCTCCCCTAGAATATCTCCCCTAGAATATCTCCCCTAGAATATCTCCTCTAGAATATCTCCCCTAGAACATCTCCCCTAGAACATCTCCCTAGCTATCTCCCCTACAGTATCTCCCCTAGAACATCACCCCTAGAACATCTCTCCTAGAACATCTCCCCTATCTGCCCTATCTCCCCTATGGGTATTTGTTACATTTAAATTTTGGGATTTTCTGGTGTAAAATATACGGCAAGATTTTGACACCTGATTTGAATGTCACAAAGTCTTCAGGAGCTGTCTCTGAACTCTTAATTTGGTATTCTGATAAGTTGTAACAGGTTTTTCGGGTATACCAGTAGCCCCTGGCTGATATACAGTATATGTATGTGCATAATACACTGTATAATATTACTAAGGAGGCTCCCTGAGACAGGGTTCAACTGCAATAGAAAATAATTGAACATGGCTCTGTACACTTGTCATACCTTTTACAAGCCCGTTTGTTGGTAAGAAGCTCTGGGGAAACATAATGGGCAGTGCCTACGAAAGAGTTACGACCTGGAAGAACAAATAATTGCTCATCAACACATCACTGGTAACTTATAAAAAATATAATTATACCCCATTCACACCAAAGCTTTAAAAGCTGTTTAATTAAGCAGGGTTTAAAATAATACCTGTTCACACCATATGCTCTGTGCTGATGCTAAGCTAGTTTCAAACTGATTCGTATTAACTAAACAACCTATTTGAGCTACACTGTAGTTTAATAGTCATGTTGAAGAGGTACTCTTGACCATGATCCCTAGCTGGGCACCTCTTTTATTGTGTTCATCTGCCATTTTGTTGATTTCTAATGACAAGTTCTTGCCCACTTATAGGGCTATGGTTCACACTGAGGTAAACAGAAGTGGGGGGAGGGGGGGGTACAAATCTGCTGTTCCGAGAGACAAGACCTCTCACCACACTGCTACCCTAGCTTGCTTCGTGTGAAAGATCTATTATTGCCAATTAAATGTCAGTTAAGATAAAAATTAGCGGAGGAACGAACCAGAGGAGACGGCTGAAATTCAGGCTAATAAAAAATGAGATAGGTGCAATGTAGCAAGTCAAAACTGAAACTACCAATTCAAATCATTTCCCAAGGACAGACAGATATTTTTTAAATGAAAGACAACTAGCTTCTTCTGACAAAGTATCATTAATTTTGTTTGAACATTACTACATGTACTCCAAACATTTCAATACATTGATTTCTTACATGATTATAAAAAACAACGAAAATTGAGTTACATTGTATATCCAAGTGAAGTACAGTTTTCAAATTACCTTTATTATTTTCTTCATTTTTGTCGAGAATCTTTGCTGTTCCAAAATCTGTTATTTTAATGTGCATGTTTTCATCTAGAAGAACATTTTCTGGCTTTAAATCCCTGTGTAAACACAATGGGCAGCATGTCAACTTATTTTACCCATTAAATAAATGATATTTCAACTATGTAAACAAATTAACAGGTACAAATTCACCTTTGACCATGTTATACATTTAGCTAAAGTGAACAAGTTGCAGTACTCATCTGTAAAATAAGTGATTAGTACATGTAAGTGATTGGAAAGTGGTGGGTACATTAAGCAGTTGGAAAGTGGTGGGAGTACGTGTAAGTGGTTGCTACTAAAGTGATGGATAAGTGGTTGGTGAGACTGTGGTTGGTAAGTGGTGGGTAAGCAGTTGGTGAGACTATGGTTGGTAAGTGGTGGATAAGCAGTAATTAACAGGTACAAATTCACCTTTGACCATGTTATACATTTAGCTAAAGTGAACAAGTTGCAGTACTCATCTGTAAAATAAGTGATTAGTACATGTAAGTGATTGGAAAGTAGTGGGTACATTAAGCAGTTGGAAAGTGGTGGGAGTACGTGTAAGTGGTTGCTACTAAAGTGATGGATAAGTGGTTGGTGAGACTGTGGTTGGTAAGTGGTGGGTAAGCAGTTGGTGAGACTATGGTTGGTAAGTGGTGGATAAGCAGTTGGTGAGACTATGGTTGGTAAGTGGTGGGCAAGCAGTTGGTGAAACTATGGTTGGTAACTGGTGGGTAAGCTGTTGGTTAAATTATGGTTGGTAAATGGTGGATAAGCAGTTGGTGAGACTATGGTTGGTACAACTGTAAGTGGTGGGTAATCAGTTGGTGAGACTATGGTTGGTAAGTGGTGAGTTAAAGCAGTTGGTGAGACTGTGGTTGGTAAGTGGTGAGTTAAAGCAGTTGGTGAGACTATGCTTGGTAAGTGGTGGATAAGCAGTTGGTGAGACTATGGTTGGTAAGTGGTGGGCAAGCAGTTGGCGAGACTATGGTTGGTAAGTGGTGGGTAAGCTGTTGGTGAAATTATGGTTGGTAAATGGTGAGTTAAAGCAGTTGGTGAGACTGTAGTTGGTAAGTGGTGAGTTAAAGCAGTTGGTGAGACTGTGGTTGGTAAGTGGTGAGTTAAAGCAGTTGGTGAGACCGTGGTTGGTAAGTAGAGGGTTAAAGCAGTTGGTGAGACTGGTTGGTAAGTGGTGAGTAAGCAAGCAGTTGGTCAGACTGTGGTTGGTAAGTGGTGGGTAAGCAGTTGGTGAGACAGTGGTTGGTAAGTGGTGAGTAAGCAGTTGATGCGACTGTGGTTGGTAGTGGTGGGTAAGCAGTTGATGAGACTCTGGTTGGTAAGTGGTGGGTAAGCAGTTGGTGAGACTGTGGTTGGTAAGTGGTGGGTAAGCAGTTGGTGAGGCTGTGGTTGGCATGTGGTGGATAAGCAGTTGGTGAGACTATGGTTGGTAAGTGGTGGATAAGCAGTTGGTGAGACAGTGGTTGGTAAGTGGTGGGTAAGCAGTTGGTGAGACTATGGTTGGTACAACTGTAAGTGGTGGGTAATCAGTTGATGAATGCTTGGTAAGTGGTGGATAAGCAGTTGGTGAGACTATGGTTGGTAAGTGGTGGGCAAGCAGTTGGTGAGACTATGGTTGGTAAGTGGTGGGCAAGCAGTTGGTGAGACTATGGTTGGTAAGTGGTGGGTAAGCTGTTGGTGAAATTATGGTTGGTAAATGGTGAGTTAAAGCAGTTGGTGAGACTGTAGTTGGTAAGTGGTGAGTTAAAGCAGTTGGTGAGACTGTGGTTGGTAAGTGGTGAGTTAAAGCAGTTGGTGAGACTGGTTGGTAAGAAGTGGGTTAAAGCAGTTGGTGAGACTGTGGTGGGTTAAAGCAGTTGGTGAGACTGGTTGGTAAGTGGTGGATAAGGAGTTGGTGAGATTATGGTTGGTAAGTGGTGGGTAAGCTGTTGGTGAAATTATGGTTGGTAAATGGTGAGTTAAAGCAGTTGGTGAGACTGTAGTTGGTAAGTGGTGGGTAAGCAGTTGGTGAGACTATGGTTGGTAAGTGGTGAGTTAAAGCAGTTGGTGAGACTGTGGTTGGTAAGTGGTGAGTTAAAGCAGTTGGCGAGACTGTGGTTGGCAAGTAGTGGGTTAAGGCAGTTGGTGAGACTGTGGTGGGTTAAAGCAGTTGGTGAGACTGGTTGGTAAGTGGTGGATAAGCAGTTGGTCAGACTGTGGTTGGTAAGTGGTAGGTAAGCAAGCAGTTGGTCAGACTGTGGATGGTAAGTGGTAGGTTAGCAGTTGGTGAGACTTGGTTGGTAAGTGGGGATGGAAAAGTGGTGGGGTAAGTGGTTGGTAAGTGATCAGTAGCCCAACCAGTGATTTTCTGGGTTCAACTTGTTCACTACAATGTATATATAACCATTACATTTAGTAGAACAAGAAACGTAATGAAGACTGTCATGACTTATACTTTTAGTGTTTCTATAATAATTATATACCTGTGGATAACCCCTAGTCCATGTAAATGTTCTAATGCAGATATCACTTCTGCAGAATAAAACCTTGTACATGTTTCATCAAAGGAGCCAAGCTGTTGACAAATTTTAATAGCAGAGAAATAATTCAAAATACATTTGTTATATTAAAGTAATAAATTAATATCAACTTGGATAGAATGTATCAGACTTACAGACTGCCTCCCGGTTTAATAGCTCAGCCTCAAGTTTAAAAATAAAGTTGCTTTACTTTACAGTACAGGTTAATACACATGATGAAGGCATTCAACTTACTTTGGTGATGTAGGGGAGTAGCTCTCCTTTCTTTGCATAACTTAAACCAAAGTCTTATAATTCACATCAAAGAAAAAATATTAATAATCTGTGGTCAGTCAATGTTTGACTGGTGGCTGTTAATTGGCTGCAGATACCAGTTAAAGTCCCCTTCCTCTATGATTGATTTAACAGACAATGTGGTTCACACAAACTTCCTAACTTTTTCTTCAAGCCAGGACGTTTCAAGGACAATCCACACTTTTCAAGGTCTTTTCAAGGACTTTTCAAGGACAATCCACACTTTTCAAGGACTTGTTTTCCAAAGGTTCACACATCTAATGACCTCAAAACTCTATGCGAATTAGACCCGATGGTAGACCCTTTCTTTGACTTGTTTGTACCACCGTCATATCTAACAATCTTTAGGAGGCTAAAATGAGGCTGTATTACTGTCTTCTCAAACATCCAAGGAGGTTACAACAAAATGCAAGGAGTTTTGGTAAAAAATTGAGGACTTTATTCAAGGACCGTTTGAACCATGTCCAAGCAATTTTCCTTGACCTACATACAGTTTATTAGTTTTTTAGATATTCTCTTTGATTTCATCAATTCCATGTGTGGGCAAGGTTTGTCAGTTAAAAGAAAATTGTTAAAGTTATTTTGTTCCATCCTAGAACAAATATGCCTCTTATTAGCTTAATGGCTATTTTGAACAATCTGCATGTAAAATCATGGTTAAGTGGTTGATAAGTGGCTAGCATGGTAAGTGGTTGATAAGTGGCTGGCATGGTAAGTGGTCGATAAGTGGCTGGCATGGTAAGTGCATGGTCGATAAGTGGCTGGCATGGTAAGTGGTCGATAAGTGGCTGGCATGGTAAGTGGTCGATAAGTGGCTGGCATGGTACATGTAAGCTAGTGGTTGATAAGTAGCTGGCATGGTTAAGTGGTTGATAAGTGGTTAGTACATTGTAAATGGTTGGCAAGCAGTCTGCAGAATGGTGTTGGTAAGTGGATCCAACCATAATAATTCCTAACGATAAACATAGAAATAATACAATCATTAAATAATTAATTAATTAATTAATTAATTAATGTTTGGTATATAGCGAATAGCTGAAGGAATAAAAACCAGCCTATCTGATGTAATTTCACCCAACTAGAAATAAAAATGGGTGTATTACTTGCACAAATGAAGTTCAGGGGGGGGGGGGGGGTTAAGCCGTTTTGAAATTTTGTTTTGGCTATCATTTTCCCCCCTGAACTTTAATCTCAACCAAATGAAGAAGACCCCCTGCAGTTTTCCATGGGTAACATTTTGGTGAAAACCCCATGACTCTACGATGTTCCTTTCTACCCGTAAAAATCCATCGCCCTTTCCGTTTTGCCCGCAAAGCATGCTGGGACAGTTTCATTTGCTATTTCCGAGTCCAGAACTGGATTAAATAACGTTGCAGCGTTAAAATCATAGTTTTGGTAGTAAATAAGACGAACACAACATATTGCTTGCAAATGTGGGGTAAGAAATGCGAACCTTGCAAAACTGAGGGGGGAGGGGTGGAAAATCCTATGCCTTTCCTGTTAATAATGGAACCCTCCCCATTAGAAATGGCTTGAATGAAGTTGCAGCGCTAAAACCATAGTGTTGGTAGTAAACACGATGAACACAACATATTGGTTGCAAATGTGGGGTAAGATATGCGAACCCTGCAAAACTGAGGGGGGAGGGGTGGAAAATCCTATGCCTTTGCTGTTAATAATGGAACCCTCCCCCATTTAGAAGTGGCTAGAATGAGGTTGCAGCTTCAAATCACAATGGATCAAGTGATGTGGCAGAGTTAAAACCATGGTTTCTGTACTCGACGCGACAACTGCCATGCGGCATGAACTGCGGATGGCTGTCGGTTCGCGAGCTTGTGATGACATTCCATGCACTTGGATGCAAAATAACAATCGTTTCAAGGAGAAACTTTCTCGACAATGTTTAGGCCACTTATTTCCACGGGAAGTGCTCCAAAATTCCAGTTGAGCCTTAGTAGGTGGAAAATCACCATACACCCAGGTTCACTACCATGCAAGTTGCATGGCACTACCCAACACTCGCTATGACCTAGCTAGCGTCTAACACACCTGTTGGATTATCGTTTGCGGTATCCACTAGTAATAATAATAATAATAATAATAATAGCATTTTATTGATACACAATAGAATTGCATTGCCAAAGCTGAATTGTACGGTGCATTTGCGAAATCAGATGCTGATTGGCTGAGATGGAGTGGTGATACTGTAGACTATGTGCGCTATTTATAACTTAGCAAAATATCAACAAAAGTACTAAATCTTTAAGTAATTCATCGGACTATGCGATTCAAGGAAAATCACATGTCTGACTCAGTAATGCCACGTTAAATTGCACGAGAAAACCGATATCGCCTGAGTCGCTTCGACGGGGGCGATATCGGTTTTCTCGTGCAATTTAATGTGGCATTACCTCATCAGGCATGTGATTTTCCAATAAAATGTACAGCATAGCTGATGTGGTCGTGTCTTAAATAAAACTACATTTACTAAAATAAACTTAAACAAGTTCGAAACCAAGAATGAAATCAAATTTTGAATAATGAACTTCATTTCTTGCTCTACAGAGGAAGTACGCTTGATCTGTTTTGACTGCAAGACATTTCTGACCGACTCCATTATTGTAATCTTTGGTACAACTGGCCTCACTCTGATACCATTGTTACCAGACTTCTTACCACGTGGGCATGAGGTATGAATAAGGTACATGGCAGACTGTGTTGTATGACAGAAACTAAGACATTTCTGACCGACTCCATTATTGTAATCTTTGGTACAACTGGCCTCACTCTGATACCATTGTTACCAGACTTCTAATACCACGTGGGCATGAGGCATGAATAAGGTACAATGGCAGACTGTGTTGTATGACAGAAACTAACTACATTTGTAAAAAGACATTTCTGACCGACTCATTATTGCAATCTTTGGGACATATTACTGGCCTCACTCTGATACCACTGTTACCAGACTTCTTCCTGTGCAGGCATGAAGTATGAATAACCCAGCCTGATTATCAAAGGATACATAATTTTTCTTTATCTTGAAATGTAAAATAGAGCTTCACAAAGAATGGATGGTTCAATCTGCTAAGGACCTCCTTCTCCCTTGACACCTGAGGAACTTTCTTCTCTCTTATCATGTGTCTCTTTTCCAGCACTTTAACTGTAAAAAAAATACAATTCATCAGTTTATGCATCAAACAGACTTATGTATTTATAACCAGGAAATCTGAATATAAATTAAGAATAATTAAATAGTGACTTTTAATACATGATTGTAGTTTGTTCAAAATAGGTAATGAGATACTCGCCTGACACAACCATGATGCCATGTCTAGACAGTAGTCTGACTTGAACAGGTGCAGCATGCATTCTCCTATGCAAGCAAGCACTCAATGTAATTTGCTTCCCTCCCTCCTGGGAGGTTTTTAAATCATGTTAATTAACATTTTTGTTCTGGCCCAAATATATGTGCCCTTTCACTTTCCTTTCACCTTAGAAGGGTAGTTGATAATTGAAGGGATGTGTGCAAAATGGGCATAAATGACTCTTGATCACATTCTAAATTCTCCTTCAATTTCTTTGTTTTCTAAGGGAGAATTTAGAACGTGATCAAGAATCACTTACACCGGCGTTTTTGCACAAAACTAGCCCTTCAATTATTAATACAAAACTGCAGTCATGTACTTCTCATTCTAACTCTTTACTTTATGTATTTCCAAACTATATGGTATTTAATAGGCTTCAGCATGTTCAAAGTTCAGCGGCACGTAATTTGTAACTTTAACTAAAAAACATGATCACTTTATAATGCCTATACTGATGAATCTGCAATTATGGCTTAATTCCTATACATACATTTTAGAATAATCTATAAAATGATGAGTATTGTTAATAATTATATATTGCTACGATGAAAACGTATGGGATCATTTATTTAGCAGTTTACAAACGGTAATAGATTCTGAATTGTTTATTCCGACTCATAACTCCGAACTCGCTTATTAATTAACTTTAAAGCATACTTGCATATTCGTTTCCTGTACTGATTTCTTGAGCAACATATACCTGCAGGGTTTACAAAAATGGTTTTCTAAATATACAACCAATCATAACAAGGAACAACAAGAATAAAACAAAAAAGGCATTACCATGCAGAGAAAAGACAAGCATATGGATGGCATGTTACATGTAAATGTATCTTAAATATCTGAAGGACTCTGAGGAGCTAATGAGTACATGTATGTAGATACATAAATGTATACTCACTGACAGACACTCAATACTGTATATACATGTACTGTTGTTTATATTATGACTTTGTTATGGTCATTGCAAAATATGTTTTTTTGAAAACACCAGTCATGTACATGTAAATAAGCTGCAACTCCAACAGAGTTGTGTTATTGTTTTGTTACAAGTTTCAAAATCTGAAGGTCAAAAAAGTTGTCACAGCCAGGCTTCATATCTAAGGGGATTATACTAACTGTTAATTATTTATTATTGCTGTAACTTAAATTAAAACAAGGATTATAAATACTGTTGAATATGAGCCCTCTCCAAGAATTTTCCCAAACTTGAAGTCCCCCGGCTGCTTCTTCTTTGGTGGGTTGGCGGCAGCAGGTGAAGCTGGTGCTTTAGTAGAGGTAGGTGTGTCAGGAGACAATGGCTGATAAAAAATAGGAACATTATTTTCCACATACAATGTACCATAAAATCCTGGTTATAAGCCAATTGGGCTTATAATTTTATACTACTTAATTTGCAAGGGCTCTAAAGTACCCAGAGGGGCTTACAATAATTGGAGGGAATTGGCTAACTGTTTGCTACCCAATTCAGATCATGTAACATAAAGAGATGCTACTCTGGTGAATTCCTTTTTCATTATAATCATAATGCAATCATGCCTACCTGTCTTGTGAATAAACTTAATTTTCAAAGACACAATTCTCCAGAGTAACATCTGTTTACATCACATGATCTGAATTGGTGGCAACAGAGTTAGCCGATTACCTCTATTGTATATCTGAGGGTTTATAACCACAATGAAAAACATGTTTGGGAATGTCATTGATCTACTTTAGGAAGTTCCAGTATGAAAGGATAAGCCCCTCCTCTTTTCACGCTGTTGGAACTCTAAATTTGAAATTCAAATAGCAGAGCAGTAAAGAAATAAGCAAGCAAGCATAATCCATCCTCCTGTTAGAATCCTAATATCTAATGTAAGGTTTAAAATGAAAGCCAAAAAAACTGCTGAAGAAAGGGAAGGTTAAGCTGTTCATTAATGTCAGACTCCCAAATGAATGGTAATTGTTATGACAAAACGAGCAGCGCTGTTTTATCAGATTTAAAACACAAGGGTGCAGCCCAAGTGTTTTAGATCTGATAAAACACTGTTGCAAGTTTTGTAAACGGCTTTTCAAAAACTCATGAATAATTAATGAGCATTTTGTCCAATCAGATGAAGCAAATCAGTCACGTGCATGCTCCTTTATACCTGATAAAATCTCATCATTCTAAAAGGCCCGTGGAGGAATTTGAATTCTGTCCCAGGGGGAAACGGGGTTAATGATTGAGACAATCGAATTTCTATTGATGTTTCAGCTTTCTCATTGAATTGCTAATTAGGATGAACGTTTTATATAAAGAATACCAATGAACATGAAATTTTATATAAAGTTTCATCCTAATTAAGAATTCACTGATAAAGACCCAAAGATAGCAAAAAGTACATGGAACATAAGGTACCTAGATAATAAATTTTGCACTAAATTTACTAATATTATCAGCAGACTACCGAGATACAATGTACACAGATAATATTTTTAAAATGAAGTTATCCAACTACCATTACTTGTTTACCGAGCCACTGTTTAGTTCCAATTATTAAACCAAACTCAAAGCCGTCAAATAATACAAACGTGCATGAAACTTACATATTTTGTGCCGGAATCAAAAATTTACAGTCTGCCGTCATGTCAGTCACATCACTTTCCAAGTCTTGAACTTTATCGAGGTAAACCACAACACCAAATCCTTCAAGTGCAGGTTCTTCTTGCATTGCAAAACGCCGCTTCAAACAACATAGTATGGTAATTTCTTCATGTCATTCCCTTGAGATGTTCGTAATTGCAGGCGGTGATTACTCGAATATTTTGCATGGCGTTGTGAATACAAAGGTTCAATGGTTCATTAAGTAACCATTCCCTTGAGATGTGCATCTTTCTTTCATTGCATTCTTAAAGCGTTTTTGAAGCCGTTTAAAACACTCACAGCACGTGTTTTATCAAGTCTAAAAATTCTCGAGCTTCGCCCTAGAATTTTTAAACTTGATAAAACACTGCTGTTCGTGTTTTAAACAGTACTTAAAATGTCTAGATGATTGTATAGAATCATGTAATCAGTTATTTTGGCGATACAACCTACATTGTACTTTGGCGGAGAAAATCCAACTTTATGTAAATTAGGATGAAATCTATATCACATTTAAAGGTCACTTCTCGCTCAGTGATTTCCTTTGTTTTTGCTTCATTAATTATTCCTGAGTTTTTTAAGACTGCATGTTTACAAACTGTGTAGCCCTTACTCTGAAGTTTAGCATTTGTGTTTGGTTTGAATTTCATGCAATAAGTAATCAGTAGGGAGCACTCAAGCAGAGAATCATGCAATGTTGACTCCACAATGGCTGAGTGAGAACTGAAGGTGTTAATCGCCTGGCCCTGCATGGCCCTTTTATACTGGAACTTCCTGTTTAATGCTTTCAAGGCAGGCATGCACTAAGTAAATCCATAGACCAAGTCAGATCCAAGTGCGAGTCAAATGACTGAGTCACTTGCAGCAGTTTCCTGGAAAGACTGACTGGTCTGCAAAATGCTTGAGCATGCTAGTATACGTTGTTTTGGTTGATTATTCACTAGAAATTTGGACTTCCAGGACTTTTTTTGCTATAGTACTGGCCTTCAGCTAGTAAGAAGTAAAATAATGTTCACTCGCCAAAGAGACCTTTCTGCTAGTCATTAAAAAATGCAACGTTCTGCGAATACAATCTATATTATTTAGTTCTTCGAAGTTACTCCTTTAGAATCATATATCACTTAAAAAATTTGTACTCTTCTTTTCAAACTGTTAGAGGAATCTATTCCTCTAAAATCTATAAAATCCATTGAAGCATCGGAAACAAAAGTCAATACAGATATACGTACATGTACATGTATCTATCGAAGCAGAAAAAAACAAGATGACGGCTTGATTTAAGACTACTGCATGATGGGTAAGCTAGAATCCAGTCTCTTGGGCGAGTTCTTGATTTTTCAAAATGGCTATAAATCGCAAAGGAGTAATCATTTCTATGTAATTATATAATTATATGCTAGTATTTGTGCAGTATAACAACAAACGTATGATCATGGCATTTTCCAGTTACTAGAAATGTTGTCACAGCAAATTTAGTAGCCAACATGGCTAGTAAACAAGCAACTTCCACTAGCCAAAACTGAAAATCCACTTGTCTAGTATTTGGCTAGTTGACTACCATTAAGGTCGAGCCCTGACTTCAAAGCATTGTTACAGAAAAGTACAAATGTACAAGCTTATATTTTTAAGTGCTTATCATGAACCAGTCCCAAATTTAATTGGCTTGATGACCAAACTAATAAAACTCACAACTCTTGCGATTTTCCCTTACATGTAACCCCCAGTCTTTTTGCGATGTGTCAATTTTTTTAAACAAACAATTTAGGAGCATAATTAGAGCTGCTCTATGATTTCTACCACTGACTGGACACAGACCTGTAGGAAAAAAACAACACGCTAAATTCCAATTCGATCTGTGGATTAGCTGGGACGTTAAGCTTTGATCAGCCCCCATGGTTGTTTCAGGTCTCATTAGAAATTCAAAGACTAGCTCATGGGTGAGGATCAGTGAATCTTAGCTGAGAACTACTCGTTTACATGTAAGGTAGTTGTTTACTTGTAAACTGACTAGCCCTAGGTGAGTGAGCTCTCATCATTTACTGATACTAATCTACTCTTAGAGATGGTTAGCTAAATTTCCTTTACATTTCAGGTTTTGTTTAATATGTAATAATGCCTCAGAGATCCTCACCCATCATATGGCAAGAACCCAATAGTTTATTAAAGTAGACAAGCTTCAGGACTGAGCTGAATGAGGAAATACAGTACCACGGTATAACCAGAAGATAATATTGTGGTTCCATAAAAAAAAAAAAAAAATATATAGTTTCATTTGTCCCAAGGAAGGGGGAACCCTTTAAACCTCAGATAGAATAATTGATTTACAATTATATATTATAGGTCAGTTTCATATTCTCATGGATGAGCTGGAACGAGCCCTCAATAGAGGCTGAAACAGGGTATCTTTTCTAATGCTAAATAGCTTACAATGAATTCCCCTGCATGAGCCGCTCCATTGAGAGTTTGTTCCAGTTTGTCAGTGAGAATACAAAACTTGCCTATTTTTGCCCATAAAGGCAACATGTGGTGGTGTGAATTTTGTCGGTGAGCAACTTTTCTCAATGTACAAATCAAAATGTTCCTTTTGTGCCCAAAGAAATATGGAACAAACTTATCCTAATAATGTCAAATCAACCAACATTATATGTATATAAGTGCATTCATTATATTGTTCTATACAAAAGTCATGTAGTTTGTAGTACTGTACATGTAATATTAACTATTAGAGAGATATGACTGTGCATGTGCTTAGCTAGATTTCATACTTTTTCTTCACCAAACAGCAGCTGTTGGAATCCTTTTTCAAAGGCTTTGCAAACAAAAATATCCAATGACATCCAATAACATACATGTAGCACTCAATTGAAAACAAAAACTAACAACTACAAAAGAAAGAAGCTTAAAGCTCTGGAATGCTGATCAATAACAACAGCTAGAACTGTAACATTATTATATGAAGGTGATGCAAGCATAAAAATAATACTAGTAGTACTTATTAAACATATAATATAGAGGATATTACATGGCCACATGGAGATACAGATTTTATCTTCGAGTGTTGATGAAATATCTTAATTACGAGTGAGCGCAGCGAACGAGTAATATATTTCATCAACACGAGAAGATAAAATGTGTATCTCCAAGCGGCCATGTAATATTCTGTTTAATATATAAATATTGATGAAATACCAGTTTCAATCTCTCACTAAAAAGGCTAGAAATCTTTGAAAGCCAATCATATTTTCAAAAGTGATACCTTCACATGTGAAGATATCACTTTTTAGGAAGAAATATACACTGGTATTTCATCGATAATTATAAATTCTATTAAAATGTAATATTTTTATAATGAACACTAAATGAATTATAAATGTTAAAGGAATTATATCCTAGACTTTTTATTAATCAGCAAAGCAAAATAATATGCTACAGAAATAAAGATAAATAATGTATTCATAATTGAGCAGAATTATTACAAAGATAATTCTGGCTTATTCATGTCCTAGCTGTACATGTACAAAATGTATGTGGCATTGATGTGGTGTTTAAGCCCGTTGTTATTATTATTATTATTATTACAATGATATTTATGATATTCTTTTAGACAAATACAATGTTATCATGATTGTAAATATGTTACATCCACAGAAATGTTTAAAATTCATTCATTTTAGTGCCCATGCAAATTTGGATCTCATGATTTAGATACAACTGTCAATAATATTGTAACTCCAAATAGCAGTTCAAAGCTTGAACTTAAAGGGGCCGTCTCACCCACAGTGCTTAGCACGCTCACATAGCATAGCAGCCATTTTCGATGCCATCGAAATCCAGAGTTCATTCTTGGGCTTATATTTGTTTTAAGAACATCAAATTTACATGGGTATAAACTATCAGCCAATAGTTCCTCGATGGAGACACTCTATTTGTATATATAGTATAACACAAATCTGACGAGCTTGTAGTCTATTAATTGTTAAATATTTAAGTGTGACCCCTCTTTATCCAAATAAAACTTTTTTAAAGTAAACTTTAACATCATCCATGACATATGAAATAACGAACAGGTGTATAGCTTTATACACCTATTTCATAAAAGGTTGATCATTACGAAGAACAAACTACAAACATTGAACAAAGGGCTCTATGGTTCAGTGATTCAAAGACAATAGAGCTCCATTGTTCAATACTTGTAGTTAGTTCTTCGTTCTGATCAACCTTTTTTGAAACAGGTGTATACCAACAGCATCAGACACCTGAGCTAGACTCAAAGAGCAACTGATACCAACTGACCTTTCTCTTCTTATTTTAAAATCTCTTTTAAAAAATTCGTTGCACTAGTTATACGTGTTTTAGTTCTTTCGCAATAAATCAAAATGAATCGATGCCGATGCGATATGGAATTCGTTTTAATAAATGAAAAATAAACATAATTTTCGCTTTTCTAAAATGTAATGGCGATGTCAAGTAACAAGCACAAGAGCATAACTCAGTAATTCACTAAGTAAAATTATAAATATGATAAATCCATCAAGTCACAAGTCTTTTATACGCCCGACTTTCTTCGTGTATAAATATAAAAGAAAATATGTACATGTTTGCAGTACGCTGTACGGTCAGGAGCCGGCCGGTGCCGAAGTTCGAAGTACACATTTTCGGAACTCCCTCGTTCACAGAAGCAAACGAGAATTTACGAATCAATATAATTTCTGCTATACAGTACCTCTTTGGTCTCCATCTTTCGTATAAGGCTCCGGTTTACTTCATTTGGGGGCGAAAAATGGAAGGGAATGACTTGTTTTCTTTGAAGTTCAATTGACTTTGCCAAGTCAAGATGGCGCATGTCCTGTGTTATTTACCAACCGCTGTACTTATTTTTCCACTCTTGCGGTCCCGGTCTCTCGTGACCAGGGTCTTCTCGGTCAGATCCAAGATGGCGGGTACTCCGAGGTTGGGTGGCCGCCATCTTGGATCTGATCAGGAAGACTATGGCGTTATATCCCCGCCAAAATTCGACTTTCGCTTGCTAAGTTCAAGTTTACAATTTCACTTTGTTGTCCATATCAGTTTTACGATTCGACATTGTAGTTTCGTATTGCGACATCGAATTTTTACTTTCGATATTGGAGTTTGGAGTTTTACTTTTCGACATTGGAGTTTTACTTTCGACATTGGAGTTTTACTTTTCGACATTGGAGTTTTACTTTCGACATTCTAGTAACGCTTTTTAAGATTTACTTTTATTTTACTACGTACGATCATGTCAATTTCACATAATAAAAACACAGTTTCGCGTTGTAAATTGGTTGTTTGATCATTTTATTGGAGTTTCACTTTTCATCTTCCGACACGCCAATCTCGTACCCAGACCCCATTTGTTTCTTACTGCGCATGCTCGACGAAAAAAATTAGGGCTCTGGACGAATCCGATTCCGGAAGTCCGCGAATCACGGACTTCCGGCAACTCTGCGCATGCTTATCATTACGTCACCTGAGAAGTCGTTTCTTCGGGTTCGATTCTCGCTCAGCGCCTCAGGCCTATGTTTTGGTTTAGATTTGGGAGTTCGCCCGGTATTTTGATAGTGATATTTTGCTTGCTAGTGCCAGGGCAAGCCTTGGGGAGTCTCTTTCATCTTCTGCCGTTTTCAGTTTGGATTTTAAGGCTTTATTTTCATGCATCAGGCTCGTGTTTCGGTATCGGTGGATTCATCAGACATCACAGATTCCAGTACACGTGAAGAGGATTCATGAGGATCGAAAACTGATCGCTGAAATTGCCTTACCTGAGCCCGATGACCACACAAACAGCAACTGAATACACCGTAGAAGCAAGTCAAGGCATTTTTACTTGCCATTCTCTCGTATTTTAGCTCCTTGAAGGCTGGAGTTCGTTGCATTCTCATCAGTACAAACGCTTATATTTAAGCGATCAGTGCCAGTTCACAAGTTTAAGAGATCGGAAATGCCACTTCTGCCTATAGAGCACTTACGAACAATGTTGTTAAAATGGGAATGCGTAGTATTACCTATCTGTTACGGTAAATCCCTCGGCTATATCAACTGTTACTGCTGGTTGGGTTCGATTTTCGAATTCATGTACCGTATGATTTGAGTTTGCCGCTGAAGTGATTTGAACTCCCGATAGGATGCAAGCAAATATCTAAGAATCCCTGAAGAGATCGACACCCATTTAGGTAAAATCCAACGGTTTTTAGCGTTTAGATACCCCCCAATTTTCAATGCATTTCTCCAAATAAATTACTTTATGTTTGACTTCCGGTAAAATTGCATTGTTCAGAACAGCCAATCACAATACACAAAAATCGGATTATTCCAGAGCCCTATTATTTCGTCGAGCATGCGCAGTAAGAAACTAATGGGGTCTGGGTACGAGATTGCCGACACGCATGAATGCTTCACCCTTCAAGAGGGAACCCACTGTACTAATAATAATAATATAATAATAATAATAAGAAATTTATATAGCGCCATATCCACTAACTGCACTATGGCGCTTTACAATACTACAGTTAAAAATATAAAATAATAATTATAAAAATGTTTGTTTAAAAAGATAAGTCTTAAGACTAGATTTAAAAATGGTAAGGGTATTGCTTGTCCTTATTTGAATGGGCAGAGCGTTCCACAGCCTCGGCGCAGCCACCGAGAATGCCCTGTCACCATAGGTCTTTTGGTTAGACCTCGGGGCGACCAGAAGGCGTTTGCCAGCTGATCTAAGACTACGACAGGGATGATATGAATTCAATAAACTACTAATGTAAAGAGGTGCTAAATTGTTAAGGGATTTAAAAACTAATAATAATAACTTAAAAACAATCCGTTTTTCTTCTGGCAGCCAATGGAGCTCCATCAGTAGCGGCATAACACGAGCATACCTCGACTTGCGCGATACAAGCCGGGCGGCACAATTTTGAACGGATTGCAGTCTCTGCGTAAGATATTTTGGCAGACTATACAGAAGTGCGTTACCATTATCCAATCTACAAGTTATAAATGCATGTACAAGAGCTTCAGTAGAGTCCTCGGAGAGATAATCCCTAATTTTAGCAATCCTCCTGATGTGAAAGAAAGCTGATTTGGTAATAGAGTTAACATGTTTTTCGAGAGTTAGACTATTGTCCATTATAAAACCTAGATTCCTAGCTGACGTTGAGGGCTGAACTACGTTATCATTGATCGAGATAGAATTAAGTAAAGGACGAGGGCGGTACTTCGAACTTATAATAAGAAGTTCGGACTTGTCACTATTAAGCTTTAGTTTGTTTGCCCTCATCCAGTCATCTATTTCAGTCGCACAGGCCTCTATTAGACCAACGGCTGATGCTTGCCCTTCGCCACTTCGGGAATCAAAGGACAGGTACAACTGGGTATCATCCGCATAAAAGTGAAAACCCATGTTATACCTCCTCACGATATCCCCAAGCGGCGAAGTATATAGCAGATATAAAATAGGGCCCAGGACAGAACCTTGAGGCACCCCGCAAACCAGTGGCCGGTGTGAAGACTTCTCCCCTCTAATATTAACATACTGAAATCTATTACGATCTAAACCAGGAGAGGGCCGAGCCACAGATACCAAAACGATAACTTAGTCTGTTAAGCAAAATGTCATGGTCTATAGTATCAAACGCAGCCGATAAATCTAAAAGTAGCAGTATAACGGACTGATGGTTGTCTAAGGCTACAAGAATGTCATTGTTTACTCTAACTAGAGCTGTCTCTGTACTATGAAGCTGTTTATATGCAGACTGGAAAATCTCATCTAGATTGTTATCTATAATGCGGGCGCACCAATATGGCGGCAAACGCGAATGACTACATAGTACATGCTTACAATACAGTTAATCAAACAATCACGACTCTGGAAAGCCTGATTGATCCACTTGAAATCGATGGATTAGTCTTAAGACTCGACTACCTCATTCGCTTGTTGGTTAACCTTGACAACCATTCTCAAATGGATGAAATTATCAGCCTGCTCGGGGAAGCTTGTACTAATGCGGGTATCAGCGGCCATCCCGAGGGGGCGGCCCCCGGGCAACCCACGGGCAATCCACGGGCAACCCAGGGGCTTAGCAGGGGATTTGTAGCAAAGACATGCCCCACACGCGGGGCATTAGAGCGCTTTTGCGTTTTCGTCAAAATACCCCGGGGAGATAACCACGGGGTTTGCACGTAATCTGCTGTCACAACGTTCAGCGGTTTTCGCCACAGGACTCGCTCGATCGATCGACGTTCTTCGATTTCTTTGTCCTTGAGGTAAGTCATATCATTATCATTCAAATTAAGAGATTAAATTAAGCCATCCACTGTCGGAAGACAGAACAAAGAAATAAAGGATAATATTTGTATAAAACTATTAAGATTTTTGACACTTCTATAAAAACGTTTAGCTTCTAATACTTATAATATGTTGCCCAGGGGTGGGGGTTTTTGTCACAATTTTCTGCCCCACCCGGCGAGGGTTTTTAGCATGTATTTGTCATGGCTGCTGCGACAAATGCTCCTGGGTGCCCGGGGGCCGCCACCTCGGGATGGCCGCTGATACCCGCATAACCAGCTGACAAAAACGAGGCCCAAGTCCAAGATGTACAACAGCAAGCCGTTGAGTTTGCTCCTCAAGTTTTCTATCAGCGGCGTGGACGACCGAGATAAAGAGATAAAGGAAGAGCAGTTATCTTTTCTCTTGGAGGGAGGATTTAAGGTCACCACCATTGCCCAACTATTTAGGGTGTCAACACGTACAGTGGAGATCCCTCAGGAGGATGAAAATATGGCCTTTCTGTGTCAGGTGGGTATCCGGAAAGGTTTTTGTTTTGTCCTCTTTGGGGGTTTCAAAGTGCGAGTGAAATTTGAAATCTCTAGCTACAATATTATAAATTTGGGGAATAATAGAGGTAATCGGCTAACGCTGTTGCCACCCAATTCAGATCATGTGATGTAAACACACATTACTCTGGAGAATTGACTCTTTGAAAATTAATTATATTCAGATAGGCATGACTGCATTTATTATGATTAGAATGAAAAAGGAATAATTCCCCAGAGTAGCATCTGTTTACATCACATGATCTGAATTGGGTGGCAACAGCGTTAGACGATTACCTCTATTATTCCCCAAATATATAATATTGTAGCTAGAGATTTCAAATTTCACTCGCACTTTGAAACCCCCAAAGAGGACAAAACAAAAACCTTTCCGGATACCCACCTGACACAGAAAGGCCATATTTTCATCCTCCTCTCCACTGTACGTGTTGACACCCTAAATAGTTGGGCAATGGTGGTGCCCTTAAATCCTCCCTCCAAGAGAAAAGATAACTGCTCTTCCTTTATCTCTTTATCTCGGTCGTCCACGCCGCTGATAGAAAACTTGAGGAGCAAACTCAACGGCTTGCTGTTGTACATCTTGGACTTGGGCCTCGTTTTTGTCAGCTGGTTTAATAGTACAAGCTTCCCCGAGCAGGCTGATAATTTCATCCATTTGAGAATGGTTGTCAAGGTTAACCAACGAGCGAATGAGGTAGTCGAGTCTTAAGACTAATCCATCGATTTCAAGTGGATCAATCAGGCTTTCCAGAGTCGTGATTGTTTGATTAACTGTATCGTAAGCATGTACTACTGATGTAGTCATTCGCGTTTGCCGCCATATTGGTGCGCACGCGTTAGTACAGTGGGTTCCCTCTTGAAGGGTGAAGCATTCATGCGTGTCGGAAGATGAAAAGTGAAACTCCAATAAAATGATCAAACAACCAATTTACAACGCGAAACTGTGTTTTTATTATGTGAAATTGACATGATCGTACGTAGTAAAATAAAAGTAAATCTTAAAAAGCGTTACTAGAATGTCGAAAGTAAAACTCCAATGTCGAAAAGTAAAACTCCAATGTCGAAAGTAAAACTCCAATGTCGAAAGTAAAACTCCAATATCGAAAGTAAAAATTCGATGTCGCAATACGAAACTACAATGTCGAATCGTAAAACTGATATGGACAACAAAGTGAAATTGTAAACTTGAACTTAGCAAGCGAAAGTCGAATTTTGGCGGGGATATAACGCCATAGAAGACGGCCCTGGTCTGGCGTTTTTCAAATTCACACTAGTTCAAAAGAAGGAAATGTAGGTCACTCCACAACAAGAGAAGACCCTGGTAAAGGCCGAACTAAGACGTATTCTGATTGGCTCTTCGGTTATTACGCAAAGGTTGTTCTATTACAATGCATTTTATTCAGGCCAAACGCCGGCTGAGGCCACGGAGATAATATGCGGGAGACTCCAGATTGTGGACCTCATCTCCCGATCTCCCGGATAGAGCCTCAAATCTCCGGTTTTTAGCCATTTTATGGATTGAGTTCGCCGTTTTTCAGGCTCGAGGGTTAAAAAACAAACAATTTTACTCTGAGTTGCGTTGTGTTCATTTCGCACGCTAGCGAAATATGCGCGAAAAGCACCGAGTGACTCGATCGATCGCGAGGCTTGTAACTATTTTTTCCGAGAGCTTTCGGAAAGTCTTTGGAACACAATCAGGGTATCTTCGTCATAACAAAGCCTCAACCAACATTCTCCAGATTTTAGAACTCCGGGGGTTAAGTATGGGACCGACACTAAGAACGGCTGCAAATGAGACTAGGGGTTGGCAGGTATGCGTATATAGTTTAATTTTCTCAAATTTTCTCAATAAAACGATTTTACTGATAACCTTAAAATACGTTGTGTAGGTAGAGCAATAGATGAAGTGTATTACTGGATAGTTTTCTGGTAAGTTTCGTCATTGGGAAAGCCAGGAGAAGCCCGCGTTTAACCACAGGCTAACCATCCTTCCATTTTGTGTATTTGTCACTGATGTTTTAATAATCCATCATTTCTTAGCAAATTGTGAAATATAACACCTTTTGAGTGTGTTGATTTAGCGCGCGCTCATAATGCAGCTCGGGTTTCCTGTGGCTCAGGATTGTTTACCCCCAGTATAGCTCGGGCTTCCTGTGGCTCATCTCGCCAACTACATAAAAATACACAAGGCAGGCAACTAAATTCATCGCCGACAAGCGAGACGCGCGAGAATTTTGCCGAAAAAACGGAAACTTCCAGGTTCCTGCTCCCGGACCTCCCTAGCTAGCTAACATTCAAAATGCTGACGGACGAACAGTAAATGAGCTACGTTTTTGGTGGTAATTCACGGCGCTTTCGAGTTGTACACACTCGCAAAAGCTTCCTAGAAACCGTCAAACTGGTCCCGATTTTCGGCGATTTTTTTTCTCCCATAATCGGGACAGATATGAGCCATCATAAGGATTTATAACGGTCATCACATTCAATTTTTTGTAATCAAACTGTCGAATGATCTCCCGTCTAGACTCCCCTGCGATGAAATGGACAGCTGACATATTTCCCCTAATCTCCCTCGTATAGGCTGTTTTGCAACTTGACACACCACCCCGATGAAGTAGTTTTTTGGCAGCTCGGAAGAAAAATATCTTGAAGATTAAGACTCGCGGGAAGTTTGTTTACAAAAATATGTCGCACGACCGCTAAACTCTCGTACTATGATTTCAGACCAAATTTTACTCCACTCTACTAGTATTACCAGGTATTACCATCAGTAAATTCAGCACAAATACAGTTTATCACATCAAAACAAAAAAAAATAACTAGAAAATTACCGTGTTTGTAGTGAGCTTCTCTTTCCAAGAGTGCCAGGATCTTTGAAATTTCTAGTCGAGAGTGTCAAAAAGAAGTTCCGCTTTCTTCCGATTTGAATTGAAGTAGTCGATAATTCCACCACAAACATTGAGAAGTTGAAGCGAATTCGCGAACCGAAGCGAAGTCCAAAGCCAAAGAGTTAGTCCGTCCAGCACTTTAAACCTTGTCTATACCCTTCCACTGTTTCTTTATCCAAGTAAACTCCATTTCGAGCCGTTTAGTAGAACTGTTTTCACTACATCGTATACCACGTGCAAAGATCAGCGGAAAGGCTCCGCCCCGAGGTCCAAACCCTTTCCCTTTTATATACCATTTTTGATAGAAAAGGTAACCCTTTCATATACCTTTTACTAAACTTTCACTTGAGTAACCCTTAAAATACTTGGATGATTCAGGCGTCTGTTCGAGATATTCTGAAAGGCCCTTTTAAATACCTAAACGACAGTTTTCCATATAATGATAAAGTGTCCGAAGACTACTACAATCACAGGCTTCCATTTTCCGCTTATTAGTCTGTTGGGTTATCTGTGGTTTATCGATTAGTTTCATAACGATCTCAGAAGAGTTTATATAATTGCTCGGTGTGAATTCTCTTTTCCGATTCCTACGAAACAAATCTTCAATAATAAACGATTAATACTTAATGAAGTTGTGTGGCGATTTGTGTTTTTTTTTGGCGATTTGGGGCCTTCTAAAGCAGTTTATTAAGATTCGAAATTTTGACCGTTGGCCGCGGCTCTAAAAAAATTTACAAGGTACCTCAAAGATCACCCAAAAATCGGCACTTTTCTTCTTCGCTCACTATTCAGCTTTCGGTACAGGAGGGAATAGTTATCAAGCAACATCTGACCAGAGTTTTAGGAAAATCCATCAAATTTATCACCGCCAAACGGCCTCCTCAAGACCCTAAAAGCGCGACCTTCCAATGATCTGTAAGAACCAGACCGACCAAAGCGGTCCAAATTTTTCCCGCCCCTCAGTACCTAAAACGATGCAAATCGCCTTTTTTCATGGGGGGACCCCCAAGCGTGAAATTATACTTCCGTTCGAGTAACGGAAACAAATATATCGCCAATCAGAGGACCATTACTAGGCTTTTAACGAAACTGGCGGTTACTGACTAATTTTATATTTGGAACTCGCCAAAATTTCTCACGTGGACTGTCAAAACACTCAGTGAAGACCCCGGCCCACTATCTTGGTCCTCTGATTGGCGATATATTTCAGTGTATTTCACGCTTGGGAGTCCTCCCATGAAAAAAGGCGATTTGCATCGTTTTGGGTAGGGGCGGGAAAAGTTTGGACCGCTTTGGTCGGTCTGGTTCTTACAGATCATTGGAAGGTCGCGCTTTTTGGGTCTTGAGGAGGCCGTTTGGCGGTGATAAATTTGATGGATTTTCCTAAAACTCTGGTCAGATGTTGCTTGATAACTATTCCCTCCTGTACCGAAAGCTGAATAGTGATCGAAGAAGAAAAGTGCCGATTTTTGGGTGATCTTTGAGGTAAGTCTGTGCTTTGGCGAGGTCGAGTTGCCTACCTTGTAAATTGTTTTAGAGCCGCGGCCAACGGTCAAAATTTCGAATCTTAATAAACTGCTTTAGAAGGCCCCAAATCGCCAAAAAACCACTCACACAACTTCATTAAGTATTAATCTTTTATTATTGAAGATTTGTTTCGTAGGAATCGGAAAAGAGAATTCACACCGAGCAGTTATATAAACTCTTCTGAGATCGTTATGAAACTAATCGATAAACCACAGACAACCCAACAGACTAATAAGCGGGAAATATACGTCGAGTCTGGGAAGCCTGTGCTACAATGCTGATCAAATCAAATCAATCAATCTTTATTTAGACACGGTGTGGCTCATCAGGTAATAACATTTGGAGTAAAAGTTAAACAGACAGATATATAATAATTATGTTAATTATAGTGATATAAACTACTACTAACATTATGAAACTATATAATAATATTGGTATACTAAAATATTACTACTAAAAAAATACTAATATTGGTATGCTAAAAATACTACTACATAAAATAATCATAATTCTACTCTACAACTCTATAATCCCTATCATACTAATTCCTGTTTTACATGAGCGCCGTGTGATCTAAATTAATTATACAATGGAGTATTTGTGAAATCGTAGCAGTTAATTTTATTCTTGAAAGATATTAGAGATTTTTCCTCCCGTATATCATTTGGTAGGCTGTTCCATAGGGTTGCTCCCCCGGGGGGGGGGGGGTACTCCTGTTTCTGACGTATTATGTATGTGCCGCCCGGGTGGGTCAGGGTTTTGAGCTCCGTTTGGGCAGGTAGGGTCAGGGTTTTGGCCTGATTTGGGCAGATCAGGGTCAGGATTTGAGTATAATTTGGGTGCAGTCAGGGTCGGGGTTCAGTATTGTTTTAGGCAGTTAGGTTTTTTTTTAGCTACTATGTCAAAAAAAGACATTCTGTTGCCGCATTTTGATCGCCTGCCCACATGTTCCGTATTTTGCATGCAATCCCGGTACGCGGTATACCGGCCGGGATATATATCCGACCTTGTTTTGAAAACAATTTAAAGAAGGGGCATTCAGGTTTTTTTTTCCCCAAAAAGGGGGCAATCAGGGTTTTGGAGCTCGGATTCGGTCAAACAGGGTCAGGGTTTGAGCCTCTTGGCCTCACATACATACCCATTTTTCATGTAAGTACCCCCCCCCCCCCGGGGTTGCTCCACGATAGCTGAAGCTGCGCTTGCAATAATTTGTGCGTGGGTATGGAACAGCAAGTTTGAAGGAAGAATCTCTAAAATAAGAACATAATTAGTAATCTCATTTCGTGCTGTGAATTTAGAGCAATTTAGAGCTAGATTATTTAATTAGACATTTGAAGACCAACAGATTATTCCAGCCCAACGTTTTGAATAATCGTTCAGCATTGGAGTCATTGGAGTCGTTTAAAAGAACACGGGCAGCACGCCCGGGCAGCACGGTTCTGGAGTTTTCGTAGTTTGTCACTTAGACCCTTGTTAAAATGTTCCCACACTTGATCCATCATGACTACAATAGTTCGGCAAAGTGTGGTTGGACCAATGCATTGTACACACTTAGTAATACTTTAAATGGAGCAAAGGGTCTGATACGTTTTATGGCTCCAATGCCGGAGGCAATATTCTTAGACATAATTTCAATGTGTTTTTTCCCACGACAGGTTTTCACCAATATGCACGCCTAGTGATTTGGCCGTTTTGACTTGCTTGATTGCAATATTATTTATAGAGGATATGACGGTTTGTGATAGAGTATATAGTTTTTGTCTAGAACTAATACGGCATGAACTCTGTCTTATTAATATTTAATGTTAGCTTGTTAGCACTAAGCCACTCATGAACGCATGCTAGATCAGATACAATGTTGTCGTTTAAAACATCAGTGTCATTACTTGAGAAGGTTAGACTGGTATCGTCAGCATACATTCGCGGTGTAGAGTTTAAAACGCAGTAAGGGAGATCATTGATGAATAAAAAAAAACCAATAGGCCAAGGATTGTTCACTGAGGAATGCCATGACTGAGATAATATAACGTGTTCCTGACAAAGACCCGTTGACAAAATGCTGATTGATTGTACACGGTTTTTGCTGTGGTTTTCTAACCTTAACTATATATAGTTTTCCATACCCTTTTCTATACTTCAACTCGTGAAATCCCTACCCTTTTATATCCCTCCAGCCTGAAAAGCCCAACATTTCTGTCGCATCCAAACGGTTTATCTAAGCGCTATCTATATATCACCATTAGTAATTAAACTAGTTAATTATTAGATTACTCTAGTCAAGGTGCTATACCCGGGGGGGGGGGGGGGGGGGTACTCCCTTATATGGGCTATACGGGTATGTGGCGCGGGATAGGGTATGGTTTTTGAGCTGCCGAGGCCGGTCTGGGATAGGGTATCCTTTTTACGGTTTTGGTCTGGAAAAGGGTATGGATTTTGGTATACTGGTCGTTGACGCCATGCATAGCGCTCTATCGACCACATGTGCACTACAACTTAAAATACCATATTAAAACAAAACAACGGCTTTCGTGGTGTAATTTTAACATGATTAAAATCTGTTTGGTATCTGGACTCTTTCATATCTACTATCATGCTGTGTTTGGGATAGGGTATAGATTTTTTGCTTCAAGGCTGGGATAGGGTATGGTAAACGGCATTTTTAGGTCTGGGATAGGATCAGGGTTTTGAGGTCTCCACCCACCCCCCCCCCCCCCCCGGAGTGCTATACCCGTAGTTACGTACGTTTCTTTCTCACTGAAACCATAGTCGAATACATGCCTGATAATTTACGCTGCCATTTACTTCACTTACTCCTGGCTCGCTATCTCCATCAAAAAGAAAGGTACAGTTGTCGCGTACGTGTGTCTATCAGTGTCATATATAAACAACGGAATGTTTACCTAAATTTATTAATTATTTTTCATCCTTATCTGCAATACATCAACATAAGACTAGGCAATCAACATTTGACAATTTGTATGTCGGAGTGTTAAAACTGATCAATATAGAAAAGGAACTCAGTATGAAGTTTAATTTACAGGTGTATCTCGATCTTTGAAATTCTCTCCATGATGACATAAAATCCTGCCCTACACTGTTAACTTTTCAGAGTAATTTAAGACAAAACTTTATTGATTCCAACAATGTGTCCTGAACCTTGAAACTGAGTAATGAACCCGCCATCTAGACTTATTAGTTTCATAATATTCATTATTATTATTATTCGTTAACAAGGCGGGAAATTTAGACAAATGTATGGAAAACTGAAAACACGATTGCACGCTTCCCAGCACAGCTACATCCCTCAAATTTGGATCAGTTAATCTTTTACCTGGTATCTTAAGTTTGCAAACAGTGAATATTTCAGAAATTTGATTTTACAGAAATTATTTGGCATCGGATTCCCATACAAACCGACTGTATTTCGCGCCATGCGTCCCTTTAACCTCAATGTCATTATCCCTGTATGTATGTACAGTAGTTGATGAGTGAAAATCCAATAAACTGAAGCGTACTTTGAAATTAAAGTCGATGCGCGCAACCCTCAATTGAACGACATCCTTTTAAGGCGTATGAATCAGCACCGCTTAGTGACTGCGCACTGCGCACTCAGAATGTATTGATCAGTTTGCCTTGCTTGCCCGATCTTGGGTGAGGGCCAATAACACTGATCAATATGGAGACGGAGAATGCGTACATAGTTCAGCGTTATATTTTACAGCCGATTCCCTTCAATTCTAAGTGGGAGTGGAATGTACATTTCCGGTCTGGTCAACCACCGCCAAACATGCATTCTCCTCGACACTACATGTAGCATCGTACCTTAAATTAATGAGGACAGTACCAACCAGTGCATGGCGTAGGGAGGGGAGGGGAGGGAGGAAGTGTGTATCTTCTTCCAAGACCATGGCCGGGTTGCCAAATCATCTATAAACAATATTGGGCCTTTGCGAGTACGGGAAGAGAACTCCCCATTTTTTACGAGAACAGTATGCCGATCGTTTGCGTATTTTTGAAGACAGAAAAATACAGTTGCGGCAACGGTTGGAACTGAGGTGCTGGTTTGTAAGTCTCTCGAGCATGGCTACGAGAGATATAACGGGACTCTAGGGATAACTAAATCGCGTAAATGATCAAGGTTCAAGACGTCCAACGGACTCTGTGTAGCGCGCTCTTTAACAGTCCTGAAGATGGGAAAGCTAATCAGGGACGGCGCAGCCGGGGAACCCTCCCCCTCCCCCACGTTTTTGCCCAAAAAATATTTTGCCTATCGTTTGGTCATACCGGCTCAATGATAATTTTTAGCGCCCCTCTCCACTTGAAATTTCGCTCCGCCGTCCCTGCTAGCATATGTTAAGGCCTGAGTCATTGACCGAAAATAGGAAAGACACATTTTTCATGATTGTATGACGGCTAGAACCTTGACAAAAATGTGTGAAACTTGGTACATCAATAGAACTTCACGTGATAAAGAACATTAACTTGTGTTTTTGAATTTTGGATGATCACGTGACGGCTGCCAACACGAATCTTGATTTGAGGGGAAACGCCTTCTAAAATGGAGTAGCGAATTTTCATCAAGTAAACAAGTTAGTATATCCAGTATATTTTGATTATACTAATTTCTACAAACTCACGCTTATAGAACTTGACTATCATTTACTATTAAGGGGATATTCAGCAAAACATGTCACGTGACGACATTTCCGCCTTAATATATTCTCCCCTAATCAATAAAAACACGATCTCTAACCGTAATTCTATTCGACTTGACAAAGCAATCTTATTTTCATGATTAATTTTCTCCGATGTATAAAACTCATGGCCCCAACCTTCAGTATAATAGGCGGAGCGTGGAACAGATGATGTAGCTATTTTTAGCTTTGTGTTTCCCGCGAGAAGAAACAAAGGCCGTCACTTTTAACCAATCAGGATGCACTGAAAAATTGTAATTAACACGGTCAAACTGCTAAAAATTCCTAAAGCGCGAGAGAACAAAAGGCAACGTAATCGCATACCAGAACTTCGCGACTATAAATAGCCACATCGTCTACTGTGCTGTGGGCGCTACCCATCACATAGGTACGCTCCTGGTAATGAGCTCCTGGTATAATGTGTTTCTCTTAGCTATGACATCACTGAACACATGATCACCCTAAGAAGCACTGTAAATGCTGAGAAAGTTAAACTCAACAAAAAGTTAAGTTAAATTTAAAAATAGTAACAATCAAAAATGTAAGACAAGAAAACGTAAAATCTTTGCTAGGTGTGTGGCAACAAGGTCAACCCCAGCACGCAGTGAACCCAAGCTTCTAGATGAATACCTCCTAGATGATTTATATTTTTATTACTCGGGCTGCCTGTGGCAGGCCCGAGTCTAATTTTTTTTTGTTCGGTGCAACAAAATTTCTGCGCGTGCGTTAAATTATGAATTAATTGTATGCGCGCGCTCCTCGTGGCGCTTTCTCTCCAAGCCATCTTGAACTGTATTCTGTGCGGACGCTATATATTCTTGTTTGAGGTACGTTTCGTAGGTTTTATGCCACATTTCATCGCATTTCATTTTACTGTCGGTCATAATACATACCAGTGCAAACACCGTGATCGGTAGGCCTACACTAAAATAATTTGTGACCGTGTTTTTGGCTGGTTTACCGATCTCTTATCGAGACCTGTGTACTTGTACTACCAGGTAGAGTGATTCATTGCAAACTATGCGATTTACTAGCAAATATCTATACTGTAGAGGAGAGTAACTCATAACTGCTCAACCATCGAAGTCTGAAGACATCTGAACTGTGAGAGGCAACACTGTCACTCGCCAACACGAAGCCAGAATAACAGAATACATGCACCCTCAGGCCTCAGCACAGATTAATTTCTGATGAGCCAAGCAAATGTGTTCAACTCTCGGCTCACTCAAGGAAAACGTAAGCTTAAATTAAAGATCTACTTTGGTCTTTTATTGTGGATCCAAGGGAATGTTTCAGTGTTTGGTCATCATGCTGACTATAAGATTGCTGCAGGTAATTTGTCCAGAAATGTAGAGTGTGTCAAGCTTCCAGTAATAGCAATTTACAAGTACCTGTTTACAAGAATCTAAATAACAGAGTGAATTATTGTCATTACGAGACAAGAAGATATCGATCGATGAGTCATTGTCAGAAATCTATTCCCGGCCGTAACATTAGGCAATCTGTCAATGGTAAAACTGTTGACAGTTTGCGTCAGGTCAACTACACAGCTAAGGCATGTTTTACGCGGGGTTTTACGACAGAACAAGAGCCCATCTGGGCTTTCACTCGGGCCACATGAGATTGAAGATGAAATACACTTTCATTTGAAATCCTCTTAGTATCAAGTCGTGCTTTAATTCGCCAGTGAGAACGTCAAAAAAACAGACTGGTCTATTAATCGCTTTTATGGCATGACTATGATAACGCAGGATTCGAACAACAGAATACTGGCAATTCAAGTATATAAATGCAATACAATGACATATTCAGACTTTGAATTTGATTGAAAATAGATCAAAAACTCGGGGAAATGTCCGGCTAAAACTGTATGAATAAATGTGAAATGAAACATAAATTTCATAGCAAGAAAAAAAATTGTAATTCCTATAAATGAGAAAGCTCTTCTATTAAGCCGCTTCTCATTTTCACAGACTGTTTCACAAAAAAACATTTGCGCTTATCGACACAAGAATTCAGTTGACCTTTCAAATAATTTATTCTGAGGTACGCATACTCTAAATCACAGATGTTAAATAAAGCGATAATTAGAAGAAAAAGTACATTAACAGACAAACGGAGAGGAAATTTATTCAAATCAAAAAGAGTTTACTTACAGTAAACATCTGCTTAACTAAGATTTGTAAAAATCTTAGCGGATCATGTAAATATTCCGCTTGGCTCAATTGAGGGTTTCTGCCGTCAAAGTTCATTTTTTGTTTCAGTTTTCCCCATATTAGCCGACATGTATAATGTCTCGAGCTCTCAATCCAGTAGAAAGACTCTGGTTATTCTGTCGTAAAACATGCCTTAGCTGTACAAGACCGCCCACGATGGAATAGATTTCTGACAATGAGTCATTGAAAGTGATATCTCCTTGTCTCGCCTTGTCTGAGAGCTTTGAACTTTCTTATCTGAGCGCGCCTGACGAGATCTAACCTTTGATGATAATTCGATACCCGTTGATATCCAAACGTGTTTGGATATTGTATTTCGCTTACGTTTCTAAATGTACATTGGATCTGTCCAAACAGCGCTGATCGAATGTATTACGGCTCCTGGTTGTTCATGTATTTTTATGGTCAACAAGAGCGCCAGTTGAAATATCCTGAGCCTGTTGGAAGGCTTTCGCCCTCGCGGGTCGACCATTTTGATTTACTGTATTGAATTCTGTAAATACATTAACCTGGCGATTGTTGCGTGACCAGCACAGTGCAATCTGATTGGTGTGAATTTGACCTTTAACGCATGCGCAGATCGCGTGCTACACTGAATAAAAAAAAAAAAAAAAAAAAAAAAACGACTTGCATTTTAAGACTCGGCGCTGCCACAGGCAGCCCGAGTAATAACCTAGCTAGAGAGTCTCTACTGGATTAAGATACTGTTACATGTCTGTTAATATAGGGAAAACTGAAGAATCCTTCATTGAGCTTGATAACCATGTTTCGATTTGGAAGCAGAATTGAGACTTTAGCCGTATTTTGTGAGTCCCAAATCGCTAGTTCCCATACAAGCCATACAAACACGCGTTTTTTTTGCCAACCACATGATATATGCAAATATATAAATGACGTCGTGTTTACAAACAGTAAGTATCGCTATAGCAAGAACAGCAGATAAAGTTACATAGAGGCACACAAATTGACATAGCTAGCTCCATCACAGGATGGACAGGATACAACTTATAATATGGTACAAATATAAACATACATTTGAGACAATCGGAACCTGCAGTATAACAGAACAGCAGACTAAATTGTAAACGTGTGTTACTTGAATAAGTAGTGTTTAAATTAAAAGGTCAACTTCTTTAATTTACATAAAAAAATATTAAATTACATATATACTAGGGGAGCAGAGAATGAAAGTCACCGCGCTACCGGCCACTCCTAAAGACTGCTAAATTCAGCTAATAATTCTTCCCTTTGGTTATTACTAAGAGGATTTCAAATGAAAGTGTATTTCGTCTTCAATCTCATGTGGCCCAGATGGGCTCTTCTTCAGCTACTGTTATGTTGCTCGGAAAAACTAGCATAATTTCGATACTCCGAGTACAAATAAGGTTTATGATCGATGATGATACATCAATCAAACAAGCACCACATCGGTTGCCGCCTAATACAAACCAATAGCTTACAGCCATCATCTAGCAAGTTGAATTTTATCGATAATTTTAGAACTAGTAAATTAATCACACAACTTCGAATTTCCGCTCATCAATTCCCCAATTGAAAATTGATGCTCACCGCGTAGTAGGAAGCGCATTCATTACGTATTACCATGATCGCCTCGGATTCCTTTGTTTGTTCAGGGACATTTAATCTCTAAATTCCTCGGCATTATATATGCATTGTCTTCAACAGGGAAATTCCTAAATTTCCCTGCAAGAACAATGCATACTTCTAATTTTCCCTTGCATCGTAATGAGAGAAATTTAGAATACAATGTAGGCTGGGCATGAGAGGGTGAAAAGCATCAACTCTTGCTGCCCTCTGGCAAGACTATCCCTGCACTCCCGGGTGAAACTATTGAAGCCAAACTGACCTGTCTTCATCATAACCTTCAACGTAATCCATGTGGGATCACGTATTTCAATCTGCACGTTAAGTTATTCTCTTCATTTCTCAAACCCGCTTCTTCCATGTGGGATACTTAAAACCAACAACAACAACAACAACATTTATTTGTTCACTCTTAAAGTTACAAGTAGTAAATAGTAAATAAATAATAGACTGAGTAGGAGGACCCGAAAAAAACCACGAAAGCTATCTAGCCGGGACCCCCTTTACACACCACAAAAGACAAAGAGACTAATTTGCAAAGAGTTGAAAAAGGGGAAGAGGGAAATTTTATAAATTATTTTGCTTGAGTAAGTCTGTATATTATATGTAATAGATTAATTAACTAATCATGGCCCAGCATATTGATTTATTAAGTATGATGTGTAATTTTGTTTAAATAAGTGACGCTTATCTGATTTAATAGAGTCAGGAATTTCTTTCCAAATTTTAATGCCATTAAAATTTATAAACCTTTTTTTGTAGTCAGTTCTAATGGACTCCAGAAAAAATATTTGTTTGTTTTTCTGTCTTGTTTCGTAATGGTGAATTTCATTTAAGGGAGTAAACATGGCTAAGAATGTATCAGGGATAGTTTTATGGATTACATCATGCATGAAAAGGCTAGAATGAAGTTTATGGATGTCTTTTAATTTTAGAAGATTTAATTTATAGAAAAGTGGAGTAGTGTGGCTATTCCAATTTTCATGTAGAATGGCTCGAACAACTTTTTTCTGAAGACTTTCAATAGGTTTCAAAGTTGAAATAAGAGCATTACCCCATAATAAATTCGCATAATTTAAGTGTGGGTAGAAAAGAGAGGAATAAATTTGTTTCAATACTGGAAGAGGAGCGTAATGTCTTGCTTTAAATATGATCCCAACCACTTTGGCAAGTTTTGTTTTTACGGAGGCTATGTGGTCCTTCCATGTCAAATTTTTGTCAATAATGACACCCAAATATTTTGTTCGACTTCTTTCTTCAATGATTTCATTATTTATTTTTAAAGTGAGTGGTCTCGGTAACTTTTTGTTCTTGGCACGAAAAATAACATATACGCATGACCTTTAAATACTTAGTCAAATACATAATTACATTGTGTTTTACTGCTATTCTTCTCAAAAACAACACTCTTGTTCCCAGGGGAAGCCAAGTCAAGACATTCAATCAAGCATTAAAACGTTTTCGAAAGCAATTAAACTGCGACGTCTTTAGTTTAGGCAGAGAAAACTAAACTTCTCAGAGAGAAGCGGCCTCGGGACTTCCACAAACTCTCCCTCGGCTTGCGGGGAAATTTAATCACTAATTTTCCGAATTGTCATGATATTACTATGTATGTTGCTATTTGTTGATCACTTAAGTGATAGCGCATCCATCCAGATCACATACCATTTTGAGTATGGAAAGAATATGCGGCAATCCTTACTCCGGTGATAGAATCATTGTGGATGTGTCGCTATCAACTCAAACTTGGCCGGAGGCATGGAAGAAAGCGAACATTAACCCCCTACCAAAAGTGGACATCCCTGTTGAGTATCAAGATTTTAGAGGCATAAACATTACCCCAATTATTGCACGAGTATTTGAAAGCGTTGACAATTACTTAACCGAGTCGCAGTTTACTTACCGTTCGGGCGGCAGTTGCACTAAGTAACGCACTACTTAAAATGCAACACAATTTTCTCAAGATCTTAGATAACAGTAATACTAAGGCTGCCATGCTTTCTTTTTACTATGGACTTTTCAAAAGCCTTTGACAATGTTAACCACAATCTGCTAGTAGAAAAGCTGAAAGATAGCTATATAGTCCTCTTAATCCATAAAGCTCACTGTGCTCGGGGTCACGCTTCAGTCAGATTGTAAGTTTAATTACCACGTAAAAGAAAAACTCCAAGAAGCCAACAAATGCTTTGTTACGTTTAGTATTCATCATTTGTAAAACTTTATTTAGTTTTTTTTTGGCTTCAGCCCTCGGAGCCTTGTACGCGAGCTAGGAGTACGTTCCCAGAATTGTTTTCCCACGTATCGGGCAACGTGCATAACTTAGTTATTATATATATTATAACTAACTATGGCCTTTATTTATTACTTTGTAATTTTAAATTTACTGTATTTGATTTAAGCATGCACTGGCGGATCCAGGGGAGGGGTTTTGTAAATCACCACTGTAAATACAATTTTAAAATCTCTAGATTAAAAAAGAAATCCTTTTGCAAACCCCCACAAAATCCTGGATCCGCCCCTGGCATGCATGTGTAAAGCAAGATCTTATTCGTTTTGTGTGGGATTATTATTATAATGTAATTTCTTGACTTTCTAATTCTCACATGACGTATTATGTACTTTAAGTCTATGGTATGATTTGGAATGTTTCTTGGATTTATTCAAGCCATGTTATATATTAGTATTGCTGGTTTTCACTCAATCCCTAGAGATTCAAATGACAAAGGGCATGGCGGCCATTGTTGGTGACCCAACAAAAGAAGCTAACGAGGAATCTATTGTTTAAGGGCACCAACGTCAAGTGAAAGCCAGCAATATTTGTTGATATTATAATTGTGTTATGTTTGTTAAGTTTTATGTAATTATTAGTATTTGCTGTAGTTAATTAAAGAACCCGTTTGCTACTGTCCACCAGGCATCCGGCAGAGTCGCACTCCAGAAGTTGTCGTGTTATTTTCTACGTGTTGAGCGAGTGGCATAGAATAGGAATGAAAGGATGATATCTTAACATTCCAAGAGAACAAAGAAAATTTACCATGTGTTGTAATAATGAAATGGGTGATGAATTTCATTGCCCTTTTCATTGCAAACACAACAAACTAAATCAAATTAGATCCGAATTTGTTGAAAATATTTTGAATATAAATTCATCCGGCTTTCTCTTTGTTAGATTTATTATATTACATAGCCTGCGTAGCAAGCCCAGGGGTCTCCTCTTCCCTCCTTCCCCATTCCCCCTGGGCTTGCTACGCAGGCTATATATTACATAATTGCTATGTACTGTTTAAAACACGAACAGCAGTGTTTTATCAAGTTTAAAAATTCTAGGGCGAAGCCCGAGAATTTTTAGACTTGATAAAACACGTGCTGTGAGTGTTTTAAACGGCTTCAAAAACGCTTTAAGAATGCAATGAAAGAAAGACGCACATCTCAAGGGAATGGTTACTTAATGAACCATTGAACCTTTGTATTCACAACGCCATGCAAAATATTCGAGTAATCACCGCCTGCAATTACGAACATCTCAAGGGAATGACATGAAGAAATTACCATACTATGTTGTATGTTTGAATGGCTTCAAGCGGACGTTTCGCAATGCTGAAAGCATTGTGTGGCAGAGAACAAGCTAGTACTTGCACTTGAAGGATTTGGTGTCGTGGTTTACCTCGATAAAGTTCAAGACTTGGAAAGCGATGTGACTGACATGACGGCAGACTCTAAATTTTTGACTCCGGCAGAAAATAAGTAAGTTTAATGCACGTTTTTATAATTTTACGGCTTTGAGTTTGGTTTAATAATTGGAACTAAATAGTGGCTCGGTAAACAAGTAATGGTAGTTGGATAACTTCATTTTAAAAATATTATCTGTGTATCTCGGTAGTCTGCTGATATTAGTAAATTTAGTGCAAAATTTATTATCTAGGTACCTTATGTTCCGTGTACTTTTTGCTATCTTTGGGTCTTTATCAGTGAATTCTTAATTAGGATGAAACTTTATATAAAATTTCATGTTCATTAATATTCTTTATATAAAACGTTCATCCTAATTAGCAATTCAGTGAGAAAGCTGAAACATCAATAGAAATTCCATTGTCTCAATCATTAACCCCGTTTCCCTCTGGGACAGAATTCAAATCCCTCCGCAGGCCTTTTAGAATGATGAGATTTTATCAGGTATAAAGGAGCATGCACGTGACTGATTTGCTTCATCTGATTGGACAAAATGCTCATTAATTATTCATGAGTTTTTGAAGAATGATTAAAACATACTTAAAATAAGTGGTAACTTTATTTGCCAAGTTATTGATTCCTTCAAAATAATTACATCATAATCACATTGATCTTCAAGGGGCTATGTCATGGTACTGCGCATGTATCAAGTAATCGCTCGTTAATTTAGTGGCTGTTAATTGGATACAAACAGTTAAACTTCCCTCCCTCAATGCTTGATTGAAAGAATTTTCAATATTTTCCCTGGAGACTGTTTATATACACTGTTTGTTAGTCATTTTTGCATATTTGCTTTGATTTTAAGCATCCCACATGGCCGAGAGGTTCGTTAGTTCATATAAAAATCGGTGGAAATAGGTCTTTCCGGCCCTGAAAAATAAATGTAAAGTCTTACCGTGACACAGCCCCGGCCTTTCAATGGGCTCTCGGGGCAATTTAAATCACTAATACCCCGAAATGCCATGGTATAACTTATTATTATATATCTTTATGCTTATTGTATTATCACTGATGTACAACATTTCCTATCAAAGTGCCAATACATAAACTATTATTATTATAATTATTATTATTATTATTACCAATATCTGACGGAACATCTAGAGCAGGACCGAATCGAACCTCCCAATAGTGCCTGGAGCAGCCCCATTACTTTGGTAATGAAAGGAGATGGAAGTTATTGACTCTGCGTGGACTACAGAAAACTAAACGCTGTTACAGTACAGGATGCCCAGCCTCTCCCGATTAGCGTCCCAAGGCGGTGCAAAGTGGTTTTCTTGTCTTGACCTAGCCTCAGGATGTTGACAGGTCCCCGTGTCGAAGGAGGATTGGCCATAGCCAATACCGCATTTGTTACGTATAATGGTCAATTCCAATGGATTTGTATACCTTTCGGGTTTACCACTGCAATCCGCCAGGACCTTTTCAGAGGATGATGAATCTAGCCCTAGGCTTGAACTGGAAGGGCTGTCTTTGAAGAACTTTGAAGAACATCTCACTCGCCTTCGTTCAGTAGACGTGTTTGACTGAGAAACTGAAACTGAATTATTATTTATGTTGAAGTGTTTCTGAGGTCTACAGCGTTAAACTCCCATACAGTCTCCGTACCGATCAAGGGGTCGTCTAGTCCTCTCAGTACGGCCCTCACGCCCAACAACTCGGCGTGGCTCGTCATATATACAACAGAAGCAAAGGAAATAGCGGGGCCCTCAAGATCGCACGAGGGTGGCGTCTTCTCGCCTGGTCTTTGGTCCGACAAGTAAGATAGCGCAAGCGCAAATTGATTAGCCTATAATATTGGTTTGGCGTTAACGAGCTAGACTCCTGGAGGGACGCCTCAATTCTTTCATCAGTTCGGTAAGATGACTCGCGAATAAGCAAAAACCGTGGACGAATATCCTGCTTGTTGAACGTTGGATCTGTATGAAGATCTAAACAGCCAAATAATAATAAATAGAAGCGAGAAGTCCAAGGACTATAGTAAAGCTGAAACAACGTGTATAGTTTTAAACGTACTATATTTCGGCTAGCCAAACTAGCCTTCTTCAGGTACTAGATGTTGTAAGTAGAGAGTTCTAAAATAGGGGGTTACAATATATAGGATTTCACAATATATAGGATTTCACAATATGTAAATAGGAAGTGACGCAATGGAACGGATACTGGTAAAAAATGTTGAAATAATAAAGTGATGTAGATAAGGTAAATAAAGGAAGGTAACAAATTACGATAAACTAATGGATACGGAAAACTAATACAATGTGAATAGATGAATAGGAAATAAGGTGAAAGTGAGCTAGGTTTCATCACGTCTATTGATGCCATGAGGTTCAAGTGTTTTGGCCTTGTCTATAAGGTAGGATTCTCTGGCTTTACGAATCGAGTCTCGTGAGGAATGCATGAGTTCTAAGGGAATGAGTTGCATGTTAGTTTTACAATGGTTAGGGTTAGAAAGAAAATGTTCTGCAACAGTGGAGGGTTTAGACTTAATGTTAGATTTGTCAACTGATCGTCTATGTTCGTTGAATCTGTCTTTGAGGCGTCGTTTGGTTTCACCTATGTATTGGAGGTGACATAGATTACATTGTACCATGTATATTAAATTTTTAGAGTTACAAGTGATATGCGAATGGATCATGTAAACGGGTTTCACCTGTGGAATGGAAAGTGTATTGTTTAAGACCGTTGACGATGTAGGGACAAGTGGCACAATTTTGCCCGCAACGGAATGAGCCAAGTGGGAGTGTGCGTGTGGAATGATTAGTAGACAGTGTTATTGGGTAATTGTGATTTAACTAGAAGGTCACGAAGGTTAGGACAACGTCGGTGGGAAACGAGAGGAAAGCTAACAAAAACGTTTTTGCAACGATCGGATGAAAGTAGTATATTAAGATGTTTGTGAATTATACGAGAAATGTTAGGAAGTGCTGGGTTATAAGTGGTAATGAATGGTATACGTTGTGAGTTTTGCGGTAAGCTCCGCGATCTCTGACCCTGGACTAGCAAGGCGGGCAAATGAGGACGATAGAGTGACAATTATAGCTATATTTTCAAACGTTTCTAACATAGAATATTCATTTTTTTATGGCAAGGTTCAGAAGACTAAACAGAACAAAATTCGATGATCATTATATTCTTAAACGTAGACATATTGATTACGTCACAATGACGTCATTAAACATTTATAATAGGTTTCTCGATATTTGCAATTACCTTTAAAATCCTCAAATTATACTGTGACATTTTTGAAATCGCCATGGCCACTTACTGAGAACAAAGTAACCGACAACCTGGTTTCGATTGGTTAAGGGGAATAAAAGTTATTAATTTTTGAACTTTGGTAATTTTCCCTCCAACTGTTGGCGGGAAATAAACAGGGTAATACAATTTATTCTTCAAATAACTTTTAGAATTTTGCATGGTATTCTAGGAACGTGAAGAATGATTAAGTACCCACAATCCAAATATGATTTTAGAATTTTTAATTTTTGCGAGGAAATTTAAATACTAAATAGTAAATAACAGTGACGTAACTATGACGTCATAAATATTTGAAAAGCTCCGATAAAATAGATATATTAGTATTGTTGAGGTTTTATTGAAGAAATGTACTTTGAAGACATTGAAATGTCTCAATATTTCCTCCGTCTTTTTTCAAGGTGGAAAGCATGATTTTTGTACGTCAGACAAATGACGTCAACAAACATGACGTCATAGAAAAGTTAATTCTTACTAACTCGGGATATACTGTACTTATCCTAGCGACTTCAAAATTACGCCAATCGAAAACATATGGCTTTGTCGATATTATCACAAGCTTTATTTCAAACACCTATTGATGAAAGGAGAATTTGATCTTAAAAGGAGTCGTGTATTATGACGCCACAACAACGTCATTACGCAAAATTGATTACTCCTAAAGACGTAATTTTACGAAAATGTATTTAAATTTGAGATGAAATAAAAAAATATACGTTCATTTTCATGTTTTTTCGTTACATCTGGTGGCACATCTTTGTCCCATGTTTGCCCAGCGTGTAGTTTCGGCGACTGCGTTAAGTTGGGTTTTCTTTGCCGTGCCGTTCGTTTGGTTTAGTTTGGATCCGGAAGAGCCACGGGATGTAGATCTCACACTTTCCAGATAGCGGACTAAGCGTACTACCGCTGAAATAGTGTCTGCTCAAGCATGTTAAGGCCTGTAAGTACGCCAAATTTCTCACGATAATAGGTATCGCCATTATTGACTACCTTAAGTGGTTAGTAAAACGTGTCACGTGGTCTGTCACGTGACTGAGAACACGAAATCAGTAAATCAAAAACGCGGCTCCGAGTTTAAAACAGCTAGGATGATGAGTGGATCTGTTTTAATTAGTTAAGGTTGAAGCCTTTTACCTAAATCAGCTTAGAAAAGATTACTACAATGTTTCGTTAACGAGTAATTAAGGCGAAAATATGCAAAATAGGTCACGTGACTTTGTACCCTTAATATCTCCTTATCTTTAAAATGATAGTCATGTTTTCTAAGCGTGGTCTGAAAAACTGTGGGAGGAGTATTGTTTTAGCAGGGTTACTTTATATTCATATGTTATCGTCGCAGCCGCATTTCACTTAAACGATTATATATAATTATGACGTCCCTGATCACGTGATACGACAACCATCCACTTAACAAATTTAAGGAAGTTGATATTAGTATTATGGTGTAATTAAATTTTGCTTAAATTGTTATTTCTGCCAGAAAACATTTTTTAACGTAAATCTATTTTCCCATATCAATAAAATAGCAAGCAGAAGTAACGAATGAAAAGTCCGAAGACTACAGCAAAGCTGATATACAACGTAAAATTCCAACACAAAGCACTACGGTTAGCTAGGCCTGACATGAAAAGCGCTCGGACTAGATTGCAGCCATAGACAGCTGTTTCGTTCTTATTAGAACTCGTCAGTATGGCATAGCAAACAGAACACAGGTTTCGGTGCCACTGCACTACCGACCCGGGACTGAGCTAAGGAGCATCTAGTTTCGAGCACACAGAAATGTTTGGTTATCGGGTCACACGTCATTACGTGTGGCGAAAAGCCAAAAACCAAACAAATCTGAACCTAACATGTCAGTGCCTTGTGAGAAATGTCGAAGTGTCGTTTTGAAATTCCCGCGGCCTCTTCATATTAGGAAAATTCCATATTTGTAAGAGCTGCCACGACATTCAAAATGGCGGTTTCTAGGTCCCAGACCTCTAAACCGACACTCGTTGTTTGATATGCCGGTTAAATGAACCAGGCATGCTTGAGTGCATGGTTGTTGAACAAACAATTGCTATCGTATATCCTCACTGCAATGTACCCCTCATTACAAAGCGATCCGCTTTGGTCAGTTGGCTTCCTTAAAACTGTATTCAACTATTCAACTATAAAATTCAATTTGACCTTTACTGCATCTGCACTAGCGGCCCCATATATGCTACGTCCACTCGATCGCAGAGACTAATAGCGATCGATGTGACTGCGTGCGGATCTGATCTAATATACTCCACACGAGTGAACACGAGTAAGAATACGAGTGAACACGAGTGAATACGAGTGAACACCAGCGACTTCAAGTAAGCCAGGGTACTCTAGGATAACACAGGTAGCTCAAAAATACTAGCTAGGAACCTAATACCATGAGAGGGTACCTTACTGAGAAACAACTAAGCCAGGGTAACCTAAGAATAACACAGGTAGCCCGAAAATGCAAAGAGAGGTACCGCACTGGCAACACAGGTAATCCGAAACAACTAAGACGATAACATTTTTATTTTTATTTTCTTTCTTTTGTGGAAAATAGTAAAAATTGTACTTTACTTACAAGTTCGCGTGAAGGTTTGTGTGAAAAGAATAGCCACGCATCTGGCCCCGCATGTTGTTACTGAGTAAAATAACGTCACTTCCACTGAAAATTAGCTCTGTCAAAAGGAACGGGTTCGGGTACAATGGCGGATATAAAAACTCCAAAAAAATAAGACTAATTCCCGTCGTTATATCTATATCTACTTATTTTGTTATATCGTATTTATTTTCATCGTCACAGTTTTGCAAGGTTCGCAGATCTTACTCCAAATTTGCAAACGATATGTTTTGTTCATCGTGTTTAGTGCCAAAACTATGATTTTTAAGCTGCAACTTAATTCAACCCACTTCTACATGGGAGAGTACCGTTATTAACAGGAAAGGCATATGATTGTCCACCCCTCCCCCCTCAGTTTTGCAAGGTTCGCAGATCTTACCCCAAATTAGCAACCAATATGTTGTGTTCGTCGTGTTTAGTATCAAAATTATGATTTTAACGCTTCAACTTTATTTAATTCAGTTCTGGACTGGGAAATAGAAAAATGAAATTGTCCCAGTATGCTTCAGTGCGCGCGACCAAAACGGAAAGGGCGATGGATTATTATGGGTAGAAAAGAACATCATAGAGACATGGGGTTTTCACCAAAATGTTACCCATAGAAAACTGCAGGGGTTCTTCTTAATTTGGTTGACAGTAAAATTCAAGGGGAGAAATGATAGCCAAAACAAAATTTCAAAACGGCTTTAACCCCCCTGAACTTCATTTGCGCGAGTAATCATCTAGTTGGGCCAAAATACATATGATAATTAATTATTTAAAGTGCCACTACGACGAAAATTTACCATTTCGATTTGCCACTTTTTCAGTGTCTATAGGTCAATCAGTATTAGAAATATCCGAAATAGTAAAAAATATTCCCAAATGGGCATCTTAAACCACAAATTTTAGGAGAGTTTACCGGTAAAATCCTGTCCGCCATTGCTGGAAGCCGTGCCCTTTGTTCAGCTTTAAACAAAGGTTTATTCACCGGAAGTGATGTCATACACTTAACACGACAACCTCGTGGCGCGAAATAGCGTGCATAAAAAAGTAGCCAACCTTGCAAAGATAAATATAACTTTCTTCTTATGTACGTGAAGACGTTTTTAGTAGAAATATGCCTCCAGGCGTTGTGTTCTGCAGGCGAGCGTTAAGTGTATGACATCATTTCCGGTGAATAAACCTTTGTTTAAAGCTGAACAAAGGGCACGGCTTCCAGTAATGGCGGACGTGTAGATTCAATATTCGGAGCTAAAAAAATAAGACTTTCTGTCGTTGCCGATCGAAAAACAATTTGAACTGGTAATAATATATGAACTCTACTTTATGAATATGCAAAAACTATGGGCGGCCGTTACCACCAAAAATACAGAACAGGAATCATTTAACAAAGAATTGTGGAATGATCAATACAAAACACGAACGGAATAGACAGAAATGAAACCATCTAACTATCGCTTTTCAAATGGAAAAGACAAAACACAAATGGCAAAGACAAAACACGAACGATCTAACTACCGATGTAGAAATGATTCAACCAAGTATCAAATGATCAATACAAAACACGAACGGAATAGACAGAAATGAAATCATCTAACTATCTCTTGTCAAATGGAAAAGACAAAACACAAATGATAAAAACAAAACACGAACGATCTAACTACCGACGTAGAAATGATTCAACCAAGTATCAAATGATCAATACAAAACACGAACGGAATCAGACAGAAATGAAATCATCTAACTATCTCTTGTCAAATGGAAAAGACAAAACACAAATGATAAAAACAAAACACGAACGATCTAACTACCGATGTAGAAATGATTCAACCAAGTATCAAATGATCAATGTAAAACACGAACGATCCAACTCTCTTATGTCAAATGGAAAGATAACAATGAAATGATCCAACCTAAATACAAACGATCCAACGCAAAGTAATTCAATTCAACGTAAACACGAATGGTTTGGCGTGATGTCAAATGATCAAGTCAACAGTCGAATGGTTCAGTCAACAGTCGAATGGTACAGTCAACGGGGGGTCTCCATGACGTCACTTTGCACTGCAAAATTGGCGGCAAAACAAAGCTGCCATGTCGATCTCCTGAGCTGAGCCCGGTTGACTAGTCTTGTAGTCGTACAACAAATATTCTAGTCGTCGGTTGTGGTAAGTACGTGTTTATTGCTATTTTACATCATCCTCAGAAGTTGTGAATAATTTTTTATCAGCTTGTTTTGCTAGTCACCAAATTAGTCTAGTCTAGCTAGGAAAATCGAAGGTCTTCCCGGTTGCAAAGTGGGCTTGGAATCTGTAAAATTATTATAATAGTTCCTTTTAGATTTAGAGTTAAATATATTTTTAGTCACGCAGTGTCACAGTGGTATCTGATAGTTATTAATTATAAATTATCAAACTCATTAATAACCATGAAGCAAAAACAAAGGAAATTAATAAAACATCAGAATTCTATAAACTAATTGAGATTTTGAGACGCCGAACCGAATTATATTGCCGGCCAGTTGGGAGAAAATATATTCCGTATTGGGCGGAGTCGCGCAGTTCACGGCTTGAGTGGAGAAAACTTTCGCGACGTGTTTTGAAATCTCTTCAAAAATTGTGAAAATTGTACTTTTAGCGGATAAGAGTGTTAGATTTCTGACGGAACCTTACCATTAGGGTTGAATAATTCTTATCTTGTAATTTACAGTGTTTTGAAGGTGAAACTGTTGAACAAACGACCTTTGAACTTGACCTGGAACCCATGTAACTGCAAGGGCTCGCGCAAGAGCCAATCAGAGGCTGGTATTCTGAGACGCCAATACCATGTTTAATATATTGGCGTCTCAAAAGTAAACAAAATGATGAGTGTGGGTTTTTGTCGAGGGTCGAGGGTCGAGTGTAAAAAGTCGAGGGTCGAGTGTAAAAAGTCGAGGGTCGAGTGTAAAAAGTCGAGGGTCGAGGGTAAAAAGTCAGTGCCCGGTCATCTGGCGGCATTCTTCTTTGCAGTAGGAGTATCTTCATCCTTTTCATGCGTCTTCGAGTGGGATTTACTTATGTATCGTCTCAGCAGAAAAATACCAAATCCTGCAACAAGACCGGCATCACGAAGCACTCGGTAAATTAAACTGCAGACAAGCATGACCGCCTTGTCTGTATAATGAAAGCTACATGTACTTTTCGTTTTAATTAAGGATGGTGCCTACTAATTACAAACCAATTCAGGAGCCCATTACCAGGAGCGTTCCTCTGTTATGGGTTGGGTCCCCAGCACAGGAGTAGATGAGGCTATTTTTAGATTCGAAATTCCCGCGAAAAGAGGTTGCCGCCATGTTGGTGCCCTTAAACAATAGATTCCTCGTTAGCTTCTTTTGTTGGGGCACCAACATTTGAATCTCTGGGGATTGCGTGAAAACCAGCAATTCGAATTCCCTCGTTGAAAGTGAGAAGAATGATAATGAATAATAATGAGAAGTGACGTTAGCTATCTGATTGGCTAAGAATAGCCTACCTTTGTTCTTTTTCGCGCGAAACGCAATGCTAAAAATAGCCTCATCTACCTCTGTGCTGGGGTACAGACACAGTGGGGAAGATGGACGCTCCTGGTAATGGGTTCCTGACCAATTTGTTTTCTAAAAATCTATATGGATTGTTTGAACCCCCTAAGGAGCTTTTGAAATCATAAAAAAAATTATGGGGTACCCATACGTTTAAGAGAGATAATTAAGGATGAAAATCGGAAAAAGTGCTGACTCAGCATTTTTCTTTGTCCAAGAAACTATTTTTTAATTCGATTAATATTTTGGGTTATCTGGCAAAATATTAGGGCAAAAAACGTTAGACATTCTTTACGAAAGATGCCAATCAAACCATTTATCTTACAATAACTATCATTTTTTTTACAAATTTTGCTTTGTAAGCCTGATTAGAACTGGCACAAAGTAAAAATGTTAGACTTGCCACAAGTCAAACTCGCTATAAATGTAAAAACTTTCATTCTCGAAAAATATATGAAATTTATGGGTGGTCCACGGGGGTGGTCCACGGGGGTGGTCCATGGTCCTGGTCCATGGACCCGGTCCATGGGGTGGTCCATGGACCGGGGGTCAGCCGTTTTGTCGCCACCCTTTTACTTTCACTCTAAAATTAGCATAATATTTGCCATGTGAACAATTGACCTTTGCAATCTGATATTCTTAAGGCACTAAATTATGTAACTCAATTTTTTTTAACACCCTGCGTACCCTGCGTGCCCTGCGTGCCCTGCACCCTGCGTTTTACTCCGTCCGTCTGTCGCATTAGTATACCTCTTCTATTTATTGTATTGTATTCTAACACGGCCTCTACAGAAATCTGTGCTATGGTGTTAAAGAGTGTGTATAAACAACAGTAAAGTATAAAGTTACATGTACATACTGCTTTCTTCATTGAAAATCAAACCTGTTGCTGCTTCCTTTGTGCTCAAACCCCATACAGTCCTTCCTTCTTCATTCTTCTTTGGATTTCCAAGAGGTTTACCCGTTTTCACAAAGCTTATTTGACCGTATTCACACATTTTTTATACTTCCGAGTCCATGTTTGGAGGAACTGACGAAACTCGAAAGCATCGACAGGCCTATAGTAAAGGCGCTGGGGGAAAAGACAGCAGCGATTCATGGCAGTCCAAACAACCTTTATTCAATTGGTCGGGTAAATCTCCTAAATCTACGATTCTTCGACCATCTCCCCACGATAAATCATCACTTAAGAGTTAAGATGGTCGGCTCTTTTAATACCATTTCAGCTGAAAATTGTCAGCTTTCGTGGCCGTGTAGTGGAATTTAAAGATTGCCCAAATCGTTCATTTCTCAAGCATATCTTTCGACCGTATTTTAAAATCCTTCATCTTTCTGTCTGTCAAATTACACAATTAATACAGCTTTTTCAAAATAGTTCTGCAAATGGCCTGTCTCGCGGGATGACCTGCGGGACGCAAGATGCGCAGAACAGCGTGCACGCTGACATTAGTAGGCACCGTCCTTAACATACCTCTCGAGTTTCGTAAATCGTGATTAGTTTTTACACTTTTTTGAATAGTGATTTAGGTCGCTAAATCTTGCTTAACCTTCTCGTGTGACCTCAGCCAGTAAGAAGGAACTCACAAAGCTATCCGCTCGAGACGACGAAGCACATGTATCTCGAACGGAGGCTGGGCTATTCAGTCATATGATCTTGAGGCGGGAAACAGTACAGGGGTCCCGTCGGGAACACGTTCTAAAATTTCACTCCATGGCATATGGACTTTGATTGACATCGGCAAGCTCGTTTACACTCTCTGGAATTCGGTAGCTCAGTCCCAGTTCTGGCTGTTTGGACGACTTGGATTAGTTAACCAGGATAGTTTCTCGACTTTCTCTGTGGTTACGATGGAAGACTTGCGAAGAGAGCAGAAATGTCACGTGACTGATGACGTCATCATTGATGGCCCCCCCTTGGATGGTTTCTCTGGTCTAGAAGGTCATTGTGTCCAATTTTGGTGAATATCCGTTCAGTCATTACCGAGATATCAGCGGTGTTCAGGAGGCGCAACGTCGTAGGGACATAAATTATAATAGTATAGATAGATTAGGTGTAAAGAAGAATGATCACATAACTCCTGTTCTGCAGAGCCTTCATTGGCTACCTGTACGAGCTAGGATTGACTTTAAGACTTTACTACTCACATATAAGGCTCTTCACAATCAAGCTCCTGCATATATATCAGAACTCTTAATCGTATACCAACCTCGACGTTCTCTCAGATCTGCTTCACAAAACCTTCTCACAGTACCAACATCGAACACTAAGTCCTATGGTGATAGATCTTTTTCAGTTGCTGCTCCCAAACTCTGGAACTCCCTGCCATCACACATTAGATGTGCAGATACTCTTAATTTATTTAAGTCCTCTCTCAAGACCCACCTTTTTCGTGAATATTTTCTTATTTTATAACATATTGTATATTGGTTAGCTTTTTAATATATTTAAGTGTAGTTTTTCGTTATTGTAAAGCATTGAGACTTAGTGTTAATGCTCTATATATTATTATTATTATTATTATTATTTAAGCAATTTTTTTGGACCCTCGTCTTTTTACCCTCGACCCTCGACTATTTACACTCGATCCTCGACTTTTTACACTCGACCCTCGACAAAAACCTACACTCGATGAGGCAATGGTATCATTCATACCAACAAGTAACACCTGCATAAACAAGTTATCCTTGGCGGTAGGCGAAGGCGTGGTATTAATTCAAAAGGAACAAGCTTACAACCAGTTTGACTACGCCTTTGCCAACGACTACTTCGGTAGGGCTTAAATGGGAAGGGCCATGGCCGTGGAAATCATCATACTGATTGCAGAACAACTATCGTACCGTACATCTGTTTTATTATTTCTGGGATTATTCGGTCTTCATTCCAATTCATTGCCAAATTTTATAATAACAGGAAAATACCAACAAAAATAAACGGAGCAATATTAAGTGTCATATCACATGAATATTTTGATATACACCTTTTTTTTAAAGTGTGTAATATTAAAGTTGCATGCAGCACATGCTTGTTCGGTAATACATTTACACGACAAGCGTTTTGGGCATGACACCCCTAAATTTGACCCACGGACACAAAATGTTTAGGCACGGTAATCCTTATTTTTTGTCCACATTGAAAGACCATCAAGAGGTGTTTTCGGTCAAAACACTTCAATTACAGAGCAAAAGTAAGGATTACCGAGCCGAAACATTTTGTGACCGCGGGCCAAATTTAGGGATGCCATGCCTAGTAAAATGCCTGTCGTGTAAATTGGGCTAATGCATGCCGGTTCCGAACAGTAAATACAACCTTTTTGGAGATTCACTACTTGCTTTATTATTTTCACAATTATGTAATTCTTGAAGGGAACTTTATATAAATATAACAGTTTTTTTCATCTCTCATAGAATAATTGATTAGGATGAGTTGCCCGAGAAGAGATATTAAAAATGCCCCGAAATTGGAATTACATAATTTGGAGATAAGAAAGTAGTGTATTAATAGCTCTATCCCACGCGGCGGCCATCTTGGAATAAACCTATTGTTAATGCTTACCCAGCCTCGGTTAAACACGTTTGAGAGTGAGGCTGGGTAAGCATTAACAATAGGTTTATTCCAAGATGGCCGCCGCGTGGGACAGGCTAATACAGAGTGATTGCAGAAAACCCGTGAAACGCTTAGTATGGAATAGTCAAAAGGAACAATGGAATTAGTGTATACATATTAGTCTACTAATTGTTGCACGGGTTTTCTGCAATAATTCGAACGAACGTTGAACAACGAACAATAGAGTTCTATGGTTCAATGATCAAACAAATAGCACTATTGTTTAAATATTTAAAGTTTAAACCATAGTTAATAGAGTGGAATGGTTGTGAAACCCAGCAACCTTCTTTGTTAAATGTCTTTCTCTTTTTTATTTTCAACCATTACCGTGCACAAAACACAATAGAAATTACAATATGTTAATCAATCAGCTAATAGAAACGTGTGGGTCCAGTCGTTCAGGGGACGCTAATGAACTATGACCGTGCACAATCTTGTCTTACCGCCTTCCAACATAAATTGCAGCGCCTTTGTTGCCCTTTGAAGTTTGCCGGGTTTCCTAACCATTTCACTCTATTATAACTATGTTCAAACATATCAAAAGTTTGAGTTGATACACTGTATCTTTAGAGGATTTTTTCAAGGATCTCTAATTAGAGATTTAAGAAACATGTCCTCCGATAAGCATAAGAAAAAGAGGAAAAACAGAAAAGGAAATCACTTTCTTGCACGAAGTAAAAGGTTTAATGTGTGCTCTCTCAATCAAACCGGTTTGACTCACTGGTTTACTGATGGGTACGTAATACCATCTAGTGGATACACAGGCAACCCAACACTCATATTTTGAAATAAGTAGTTTTGCATCACGAGAGGAAACACACCTTTTCAAATGCACAGAAGACAAAAGGACAACGAAATATCTATTTTTTTCTTATTTCGTTTATTTTTAGTGAAGAAGTAAACAGTTAATGTATGTTATTATAATTCTCATACAAAGCCTTTTAATTCTCTAGTAACGCCAAACCACTGATTTCAACTGAATGCAGCAAATGGAAATGTTACCGCAAAACCAAATCAATCACAGAAAATTCTCGACATTCCATTGAACCCTGTTCTATTAGTGTAGATTTTTGAGAAGCTTATATGTTTTGATCGTTCCAATCTTTTCAAATGTTATCACATATTGGTAATGAACTGGACCCAGGCCTCAGTTATCGTCGGGTTAGCATGCACATTGGTCATGTTACCGTTTAAAGTGTAAATTGCGATGCACTCTGGGATGGTTCTCATTTTCACATGCGCAATTGCACGAACTGTGCGTACATCTAGTATTAAAGGAAAATATTGCCGGCATATCCTTTCAATCAAGCAATAAAGGATGGTACTATGGTACTTTAACTGTTTGAAGCCAATTAACAGCTACCAATCAAACATAGAGTCCTGACAGGCGCAAACCATGACACAGCGCCTTTAAAACAAAACCACTCCAAATCATATCAAAATAGCTCGCATACTGTTATGTTTATGTAACATTGCAGGGTCGTAACGAGGTATATTTTTTCTCTAGTGAACCCGTATCCCATGCCCTGTGATCCCGATCCCATGCCCTGTGATCCCGATCCCATGCCCTGTGATCCCGATCCCATGCCCTGTGATCCCAATCCCATGCCCTGTGATCCCGATCCCATGCCTTGTGATCCCGACCCTGTGATCCCGATCCCGTACCCTGTTATCCCGATCCCGTGCCGTGTGATCCCGATCCCGGGTCTGTGACCCTGATCCCACATACCTCGTTACGACCCTGTCATTGATGGGAATAATCCTGGTACAATATTGTAGTTTGTACACAATAAAAGGAATATTACCCAGACCATGGAATTTATCAGTGAAGTGTCTTATTATAGCAATATTTATTTTATTTGTTCTATTTTGCTGACACAAATAAGATATAATGCACTAGTCAGTGATAAGCCCCACATCCCCTACCTGGGGAATGACTGAGAATAGCAGGGCATTACTGGTGGAATACAGTGTCAATTACACCATGGTATGCACGGCTTTAGATTACAATTGAGGCAGGCAGGGAACGTCAGTGGTACGGGTTGTATTTCTAGATATAAGCAAGGCTTTTGATCGAGTTTGGCACTCAGGACTAATACAAAAACTAAAGGCGCTAGGAATTAGAAATCCCCTTCTTCAATGGATAAAAAGTTATTTGCATGAGAGAAAACAAAGGGTCGTCATAGAAGGTCAATGTTCTGAATGGAGAAATGTCGATTCTGGTGTACCACATTGTTCTGTTTTAGGTCCGCTTCTATTCTTAATTTACATTAACGATTTAACAATTGGTCTAGTTTCTCATCCTCTAATTTATGCTGATGATACTACTTTATTAGAGGTAGTTCAAAATCCAAGGGATACAGCTGACCACCTAAATGACGATTTGTGTAGAATTTCTAATTGGTCTAAAAAGTAGCTTGTTACCATGAATCCCACGAAATCGAGAACCTTAGTTTTTTCTTCAAAGCGTATAAAGCCCGACCATCCAAATTTATTTTTTGATGGTCAAACTATAAAGGAGGTGACAACTCATACACATCTTGGTCTTACACTCCAAAGCAATATGTCTTGGAGAAATCATGTACTAAATGTTCACCAGAAAGCGTCTAAGCGGCTAAATTTATTAAAGTATATTAAATATAAAGTTGATAGGTCAACCCTTACGTGCCTGTACAAAAGTTTGGTTAGACCACTTATGGAATATGCTGATGTGATTTGGGATAATTGTACTGAAACAGAAAGCCAGTTATTAGAAAATGTTCAATATGAATCTGCAAAAGTTATTACTGGAGCAATTAAGGGTACAAGTAGAAAAAAAATACTTGATGAGCTTGCTTGGGAAGATATGTGTATGCGACGGAAAATGCATAAGTTATTTTGTTTTTATAAGATTACTAATAGTTTGACACCATCTTATTTAACTGAACTACTACCAAAAACTGTTAAAGAACAAAGCCGCATTACTCTAAGATCTAATGAAAACTTTTGTACGATTCCGGCAAGAACTGCAAGATTTCAAAAGTCTTTTTCCCCCTCTGTAATAACATACTGGAATTCATTAAGCATAGAAATACGTAAATCGTTATCATTACCTTCTTATAAAGCTGCTGTAAAGAAATATTATCATCATTTTACCTATAATAAACTTTATGATTACTCTATATCTAGAATGGCCTCGATTTTTCATACAGTTTAAGACTTGGTCCTTCTGCTCTTAATGATTATTTATTTAAAATAAAATGTAATGCGACTCCAAAATGTGACTGTGGTTATCCAAATGAAACGATTAAACACTTCTTCTTGTCTTGCCCCCGATACGCTGATCAGCGCGATATCTTTTTTACCTCTGCTGCACAACTCTTAGGTAATATCTGGTCAAACAGTAGCGACAAAAAGAAAATTTTGTATATTTTGAATGGTATTAAGGGCAAAAACTATAATTTAAATTCTAAATTCTTTGAGTTAGTTCAAAATTATATCTTAAATACCAATCGATTTTCCATCGCTACAGTCTGACTTGTATATATTTTTTTCTCTTTTTGTTTTCTAAACTTAATGTTATGCACTTATTTTAATTAATTTAAATTGTAATTTTATGTTTCCTTTTGTGTGTCTGAAACTGCCCTTATACTTGTTGATTTTTTTTTTCTGTATGAGCTCCCTCGATAAGCCTTTAGCTTTTGGAGCAAATGCAGAGAGTAAATATGTTTAAATAATTAAAAAAAAAAAAAAAAACGTCAGTGGAGCTTGGATCCCTATTCATATTTATAAGCCTTTTGTAGAAGCATTGTTTACCTTGGACAGCTAGGGAACAAAAGTGAGGTTTACATAAAGAAAACTGTCAAACATCGGGTGGGACTTCTCGTTGATTAGTGAATGATGATGACGCTAACAATGGCCAGTACATCCACCATGTGGCTCTGTGTACTGATATTTACACAGAAATTAAAAATGGGGAATTTTTAAAAGAGGATTTAAACTATACTACAATAAAAATAACAACAACAATAATAATAATGGGAATGGACAATAACATTTTAACAAGGTGACTTCATTATTTTGATGTCCTAGTTTATTCAAGTAGATGGTGAAGGTCTAATATTTTGCATATATTACAGCAAAGGCAGCAGCTATTCTGTTATTTTAACATCTGTTACAATGTTTGCCCTCAAATGTTCCCTGTGGATGTCTCAATATGTTGAGCTGTGTTTCTGTCCTGGTAATTGTATTATATACGTATACGAAGACTGCAAGGCTTCATCGGACGCGGACGATGTTATTTATACAGCCGTACCGTGCGATCAGCCTTGCAGTCTTCATATATTTCAATCCTTTTGCTGATCCTGATCTCCACAGATCCGGCTACATTTTTGTTTGTAAAAGTGGTCCTAGCAGGCTTTTTTGAAATCTGTTAATTGTACACTAGGTGTCAATTTATATGGACCGATTTCCTGTCCATAAAACACATTTAAATTTTCTGCGCGCCGTCATCTTGGATTTTAGACGTCACAGTGTTGCCTCTGTTGTTAGTAAACAATAGTTATTTTATTGTGTAATATAATAGGGGCAAGACTGTGATGCCATATATATAATCCAAGATGACGGATTCTGCGAAGCTCAAATGAGTTTTATGGATAAGAAAATTGGTCCATAACTGATATCTAGTGCAAAAATAAGTACAGGACAGAAACACAGCAACATATTTAGACATCTACAGGGAAAATTTGAGGGCAACCCTTTTTTTTTCAACCGAGGTTTTCTTTAAAGCGGAAGGCCATATAACTCATTAAGTGCAATGTGGGGATGGCTGTGATCAATTTTAACATTTTCCTATTTACAGTCACACGCACATTTGTGCCCTTATCCTTTAATTTTTGAAAGATACAACAAATGATAACCCCCTTAACATTAACGTAGCAACAAACACACTCATAAATTACTTTATAGGGACTGTTCTACCTCATTACGTAATAATTGGGCATATAATGTCAGGGTTTTCAACTGTCAGAGGTTTAAACAAACCCAAAAATATATATCAGGCCTGTTTTTGCAAGGGCATTCTTTGTTTCTTTCAAGACAGTGCGACCATTTAATCTGTAAGTATAGAGGCGTCTGATTTCTCTTTCAACTTTCCAAATCACAAATGAAAGTTAAATTTTCGGATATTTTTGTGTACTAGATAAAGAATTCGCGGACGATCTTTATGGATTTACAAACTAGCTGAAAGCGAGAGTTTGTAAATCCCATAAAGATCGGACGCGAATTCTTTATCGCACTTATCAAACGTCTAGATGTAGAGAGTAATGTTTTCAGTTATTTTGGCGATACTACTTATTTTGGCCGAGAAAATCGAAGCCAAAGGACGAAATCTCTAGTAGTAGTAGAATTAAAGACACTGATGTTTTATTAATTTCCTTTGTTTTTGCTTCATGAATTATTAATGAGTTTGATAATTTATAATTAATAACTATCAGATACCACTGTGACACTGCGTGACTATAAATATATTTAATTCTAAATCTAAAAGGAACTATAATTTTACAGATTCCAAGCCCACTTTGCAACCGGGAAGACCTTCGATTTTCCTAGCTGGACTAGACTAGTTTGGGTGACTAGCAAAACAAGCTGATAAAAAATTATTCACAACTTCTCAGGATGATGTAAAATAGCAATAAACACTTACCACAACCGACGACTAGGATATTTGTTGTACGACTACAAGACTAGTCAACCGGGCTCAGCTCAGGAGATCGACATGGCAGCTTTGTTTTGCCGCCAATTTTGCAGTGCAAAGTGACGTCATGGAGACCCCCCGTCGACTGCACCATTCGACTGTTGACTTGATCATTTGACATCACGCCAAACCATTCGTGTTTACGTTGAATTGAATTACTTTGCGTTGGATCGTTTGTATTTAGGTTGGATCATTTCATTGTTATCTTTCCATTGACATAAGAGAGTTGGATCGTTCATGTTTTGTATTGATCATTTGATACTTGGTTGAATCAATTCTACATCGGTAGTTAGATCGTTCGTGTTTTGTCGTTACCATTTGTGGTTTGTCTTTTCCATTTGACAAGAGATAGTTAGATGATTTCATTTCTGTCTATTCCGTTCGTGTTTTGTATTGATCATTTGATACTTGGTTGAATCATTTCTACGTCGGTAGTTAGATCGTTCGTGTTTTGTCTTTACCATTTGTGTTTTGCCTTTTCCATTTGACAAGAGATAGTTAGATGATTTCATTTCTGTCTATTCCGTTCGTGTTTTGTATTGATCATTCCACAATTTCTTGTTAAATGATTCCGGTTCTGTATTTTTGGTGGTAACGGCCGCCCATAAAAAACATTGATATGTCAAAATTTGATCGTAGGGGCACTTTAATGATTGTATTATTTCTATGATTATAGTTAGGAATTATATCGTAAAACGGTTTGGATAGGGAAAAAATATAGCAAATTTACTTTACAAACACGCAAAACCATCGCTATATGAAAATTTGGTTGTAAATTATTTTGTTGTGGCAGAAATTTCGCAATTGGACACCCACAGAATGATGACAAGTTTAAGCACGACAAACGCAATTTGGAGGCTAATCAGTTAAATTATGATCAATTTTGGAAATTGAGCGAGTGCGTCATTTCCGGAAGGGACGACGTTAATCTACTTAGGCCATCGTTTACCATCGCCCTCTGGCTCATGAGGGTCGGTCGGTCGGTAAAAAATATATAAAAAATAAACGTTAGGAGGTCAGGAACCAAGTCGGCTTGAAGACTTGCGTATAAAAAATCACCTATTCCTCGACTACTTATTCCTATACTAGTTGTAGATTGACAAATTGCATGTGAGTGGCAAGAAACTAATACGTATAGAGCTCGGAAAATAGGTGTAGGTTTTTTGGGTCGGTTTTAAACCTTGCATATTTTTTTGCTTTTCCAAAAAAAAATGGGTCGGTCGGGCGATATATTATGTGGCATTTTTGCCCTTTTCTTTTCGAGCCAAACACTGACTGAATGCCAGAATAAAAGTAAATAGTGACATTGACAGATTGGCTTGCCATACCATGCTATTTCGTTTATGCCATGGGAAAGGTAGTCCAGACGCTGGTCTCCCCTTTCATCTTCTGGCTCGGGCTGCCTGTGGTGCCGCTGATGGGAAAGGTTGTACGCCATGTGCGCTCACAATTTTTCTTCACCGCTTTCACGGAGAGGGGGCGAAAATCTACTAACCATATCGAGGAAAAATACTTCGTACGTCATCGAGAACGTCATCGAGTCTGTATGTCTGAAATGTCACCAGGCAAGACAGTTACTGGCTTACTGCACCTCTTTAATAAATGCTGCTTTTAGGTTGAATAAAGTATTGTAATTAGACATTTATTGCAATTTTATTTTTCATAGGAAACCAATGTAATTGGCAAACACCCTGTTGGTTCTCCTGGCCGCTATGTTTTGTTCGTTGTATATTTTACTTTATTCTATTTTGAATCTTTTATTATGGCCGGTATAAATAAAATAAAAATAAAACCGTGCGCGATCTGGAGGCCATGGAACCTAGTTTTCACGACGCATGCGCAGAGAAGACGCGGGATTCCATATCACGTGACTCCGATCACTGTCACACATTGCATGACTTTCCATTTTAATCAAAGAACATCAAAAATTGGCCCAAAAATCCTGAGTTTGGCCTTCATATGTAACCGAAAACTTAAATTAAGTAAGCTTGATCCTTTGATTACGATACTTGATGTCTGGAATAGCTCTGGGACGCTTGGCGGAAGAGAGGAAAGCATGGAGAAAAGACCATCCATTTGTAAGCCTCATTTTCTGATTGCATGTGCATTAGTTGAAGGAGAATTGGCCGAAAAAATACAGAATAATTCCATGAGATACTGAAGTACTTGTTTTTCCTTCAGGGGTTCGTCGCCAAACCGATTAAAAACACCGATGGAACATTGAATCTGATGAACTGGGAATGTTGTAAGGAAGTTAGATTCCTTTGTGGGATCAATTCAAAGAAAAGTCATAATCGTTTTATTATTTCTGTTGTGTTTTACTCTTGAACATTCACATATTTTCCGCTTCTCAGTAGAAGCGGAAGACACACAGACAATTCAAGTTATTTGCCTAATCTTGGTACTTGTTCTGTCCACAGCAATTCCTGGCAAGAAAGGGGTAAGTCCTTTTGTCAAGTTTATTTTGCCCGTTTATTTTGCAATACTTCATCATATTTATCAGTAGATCACAACAAATAGAACTCTCTGAGATAACATTAACAGAAAAAATCGAAAAATAGTTTGTGTGATTCTTTTAAATATTGTCGAACATGACAAGCATATTATCACATTACGTACAGCCAATAGTCAACACTTAACTGAACACGTTGAGCGTACTTAATGGCTAAAACAGATTATGTACCGATTATGTGCATCTATTTGTTCCATTTGTCTGTAATAACCTGTTAATTCTGTGTTTAATACATGGTTATAATTTGTCATATTGTCAGTTTTTGTTAACTTGTAATTTGTACAATGTTTATATGTGAATCTATACAAGAGACCTTTGCATTGGTTAGAAGACTATTTGCATACTATTACATACTCGAATAACCAGTTTACCACGTGACAAATCATTAAAAAGACAATACCCTAACCGACAGAGAGCATAATACAATACATTATTAAATATGTAGTATTTGCCTTGGCAAGTATTTGTGAATGAAAGGTCACACGAATAAAGTGTATTTATATTAGGTGGAAGTCTTTAATGGTCTGCTGTTTTATAGCAATTTGTCTTTAAACAGGAAACATCACAAATGTACAGACTGTGTTATACAATATAATAGCCTTGACCTACTGATTGAAATAGTGTATTTTAAGCTTTCGAAGTATAGATACTGTGTTGGAACACAAAGAAATTCAGTATGTCTCTATACTTTGAATTTCTTTCTGTTCCAAGACAGTTCCCATTGTCCTGTTTACACATTTCTACTTGCCTTGACCCAAATTTTGGTTGCAGTGCAGTGTTCGACCTTGACTTTTTTAATCACTAGTCCTATGACTAGTAGAGCTGAAAATTTACTAGTCCAGAGAAAATTCCTGGTAATCCCGACTCCGGCATGCCAATATTTGCTGATCTCTAAGCCTTTCATGATACATGCACAAGTGAACAAGTCAAAACAAAGATGGCAGCGATAGCTGCCTTCACGGGAGCCCCTGGGGCTGACTAGTGCCCAGTCCTCGCCTCAGTCTTTTCGGCCTTTTCGTGATTGTTTACGGAACGTTTGCAAAGAAATGCGTTCAAACAACAATCACAGGACAACATGTTTTTGTTTTTATCTTTCATTAAATATTACAAATTATAGAATAGTTACTAGTCCTGTGACTAGTGGCCTATTTCTTTACTAGTTCAGAAGCATTTATTACTAGTCCAGGGCTAGTGAACTACCGCTAAGGTCGAGCACTGCCGTGAGATGCCAGACAAAGAATTATCGAGCCTGTCGATAGGTTTAGCGCAATACTTCTTGCTTAGGCCATCCCAATAAAATGTTTAATTTACCATCGCCCGATCAACCCAATTTTTGGGAAAAGTAAAAAAAAAAAAGAAGATAGAAAAGAAGAATAATTATTCATAATTACACCTCTTTTCCAAGCTCAACAAGAAGTTTGTTGCTTTTCTCATTTGAATTGTCAATCCACAACTACATGTAGTAGAGGAAAATGTAGTCGAGGAATACATGAAAGTTTCAATGCAAGTTTTCAAGCTGACTTAGTACATGTAACTAGGCTTTATTTGGTTCCAGATCCAGTATTGGATGTAAATTATTTTATAGAAAACCAAATACTATAGGTTGTTTGGTAAATATTGGTTGAAATAGATTCTGAGGCAAGTATGTGCAGTATTAAAATCTACCATAGTCCACTGTATCATACAGCAACATTTCCAATTTGCAACACCTGCTTGCACAATTGGCACTGCTTCAAATTGCACGTCAATACCACTAAAACGTTACAAACGTATAGGTTTTCATTTATGTAGTGCAAATCCTATATGAATATATTCAAATGTGCTTCACAAGGTTATTTTTGTGTTACGGAAGTTGCTATCGTGGTGCAAATTATGTGTTGCCATGCAGTTTACAATCATGAGTGATTGTTAGTACCTCGGAATACCAGGCTATTGTGTTGGGAGACAATTCCCTACTCTTTCTCGAAATAACACAACAGGTTCTTTAACAACCCCCTCATATAGATTAGAAGAGGAAGGAGACAAGGCCAACAGCTTATAAATTATGTTCCTACATGTACCCAAGGACACAGCCGGGGTTCGAACCCCTGACCTCCCACACTCTAGACCGTGCTCTACAAACTGAGCTACAAGTAACTAGTGAGGTGGTTATGTTTGATAACTAAAACTAGTCGCCAATTGAGCTACTAACGTTTGCTGTCTGGCAACTACATTGTGTTTGCTTATTGTCACCAAGTGGTGACTAACTAAAGGTGTTTTTCAAGGCCTGCAGCAAAATTATCCCCCAAGTGGAAGTGAAAGTACCTTGCAACTCCTACTTCAATGATTCTACATGTACTTTCAAAACCTGTGATCACTGGTGTGTCCCAGATTCATAAGTAGATCATGTAAATTGTAATATTTCTGAATAATTATATTATATGGATTGAATACATTTGAAATGATCTGAGTAACCGGCTTTATATCTGAGAGAAATATAAAGTTTTCCACTTGAAGTAATCAATCCACGATACGGAAAAATATGGTGGCTGTACATGGTGGACCACAATCCCTTGCAAACCTAAATATATTAAGTCAACATGACACGTAAATCTTATACATGTATTCTCTTAAATTTACACTTTATTGGCAACAACACTTGTACTGGTTGTTTCTAAGATTTAAAAAATAAAAGCTCTCAGGACTGTTTTTTGTTTTTTAATTCTAATGGATTTAGGTAGGAAAATGATGTCACTTTAGAGAACTTCAAAACTGATGAGATAACTGAAATACATTTGTATCTTCCTTCAAAAGATATGATTTGGAATTTCCGGCACTTTGTTTTAGTATCAAAATGACGAAAAAGTCATGAATTTTTTTTGATTGAATGAAGATAAAAAATATATTTCAGTTTAAATCTTTCAGTTTTGAAGTTCTCAACATGTTTTTCTAGAAGCAATTATCAACTATCTCACAGTGTGAATTTTAAAATTTTGTGACATCATTTTCCCACCAAAATCTATTAAAATTGAAAAACAGGATTTGTTTGTATGGGGAGATCTTTTACATGTATGCAGGCATCCCAGACCTACATTTGTATATTTCCTATATATCCTATAATTTGTATAGGATCCTATAAAGAGCCTATAATTATTTCAAGAAATCCTCCTATATTTCCTATAAATAGGATGTATGCTGAGTGATACATTTATATTTTGCACTTTTTAGCATTTTTGTTGTGAATTAACAAAAGCAAAATTCTTTCCTATCAATAAAACAAAACAGGTTTGATCAAACACATTAAAAGTTCACATGTTTTAATAATTGTGTGTTTATTGTTTACTATTTACCGGTATTGTTTGAAAGCTATTTTAGCTCCTATAAAGTGCCTATATTTTGGGAAAAAATCCTATATTTTCCTATATTTAGAACTTGCACAGCCTATATATCCTATCAAATTTGTCCAAAAAGTGGCTGGGATGTATGTTGTAATGGATCTTTGACGGTTGAAAGAAAACTGAAGTTGTTATATGAACCAAGTGATTTTAGGATCATGTGTTCGTGCTGTGTTGTACAGTGTACAGTATTAAAGTGACTACTAATCAGCCAAATCCTGTTATTGCATTCTAACATATTGTTGTGATGTTTTTTTTTTCCAAGACGCCATGGGAAGGTGGCATGTATAAGCTGAGGATGATATTTAAGGATGACTACCCATCAACTCCACCTAAATGTAAGGAACAATCAATAACTACATGTACATGTACATGTAATTCCTGTAAAAACTAGTCTAGGTCTGTGTCGGCAGGGATGTTAAACACTTCGGTGAGTAGCAGCCAGGGATTGCATTAACGCACAAATGGGGATCTCTGATGCACAAAATTCTGTGGGGATGCATCCAGGGCATCTGACAGGATGCCAGGATGCGATTTCGCATAATTGACCGAAAATCGCATCAAATCGCGTAATTTCACAATTTCCGCATAATACTAGAAAATAAAAATTACAAAATTAAAGTACTTAATATTCTATATTATCCACATTCCTAGGGGTACTTGACAATTTCAGGCGAAAATTTACACCAACCGGTGTTTATTTCCCTTCAAAAATACCAAAAATATGCTTGGCATTGTTTGTTGAACCGTCTTGTAAGGCAAAAATGCCAAGGCCTTCTACGCACAATGCTGCAAGGACCTGGTACTAGTGTTCATACTTACGCAATCAAATTACACACGTGCTGACATGGTAGGTTCGCATTCGCTATTTATAGACAGGTTTTCACAGTTTTAACAGTCATTTAGGGTTGTTTTGCAGTTTACGTTTGTATAGGAAGACAATGAAGTATTCACTTTCCTTTGAACTCTATAAAGGCGATTAAATAAATAAATAAAAATTGGAATCTAAAAAAATATATTTAATTTATTGTGTAATTGAAGGGCTGTGTGCAAAAGGGCGTAAGTGATTCTTGATTACGTTCTAAATTCTCCCTTAGAAAACAAAGAAATTGAATGATAATTTAGAATGTGATCAAGAGTCACTTACGTCCTTTTTGCACACAGCCCTTCAACTGAGCTTTTTTACCACACAATTAGGCAACAAATTTCATGTAATTTCCAAAAAAAATTCTGCATCCTGATCCATCAGGCCTTTTAGATGCAACAGTTATTCATTCTTTCATGTTTCTATATTTTTGTTTCAATCTTTTTCACTTTTAAACACGAATTGTCCTACATGTAAATGTTCACTATCTTGTTCTGGACACTGGAAGTGGTGTACTTAATTTTTTTTACACAAAAGAGGGCTGGGTTCTAGATTCAAGAACTAATAATTATAATAATAATGGGTTAATCAGTGGCATATTCCCGAGGTGGTTCTTCATCCATTCTTCATCCATACGATTTAACGTCCTTATCCGAGAAGACATGATGGTCTAACCATTTGCAGCTCATGAATGAAATTGTTTCACAAAGGCAGCACCTTCTACTCAGTTATTTTAAGACCTGAGTGTTGGTCCGGCCGGGGTTTGAACCGTCGTCCCCTGCACAACAGAGCAGTGCTTAACCACTGAGCTACTGTAACTGGGAGGTGGTGAACTGCACATGTGTGGGTTACGTGTGCTTTCAAAGTGGCATCAAACCAACAACGTTTGGGGAAATTAAGGGACATGCTGTACACTTAAATTATATTTTAAGGGGTCCCTGACCCTACTTTCAAATCCTTGTGCAACCCCTAGCAGCTCAAAAATAATGCACCCGCAAGAAGTCCTGCAAGAACTTCTTGTGCTGCAAGAACCCGCAAGAAGTTGATAACCCGCTTTTTGCGGCTCAACCGCAAGAACACGCAAGAAGTTTAAGAAGTTGATAGCCCGCTTTTTGCGGCTCAGCCGCAAGAAGTAAAGAGTGGACAACTGTAATGCTCAAAATATTAGCTGCTAAGCATCTACTTTTAGTTGATTATTTCTAAGGCATCAGATTCTGGCCATGCTAATTGAGCTCTCGTGAAAATACTTTCATCATAATGGGAATGTTACTTAAATCTTTACCGTTTTTGTGAAAATATTGTGCATCCATGCTTAACGAGACAATAGAATAATTTACTTAAAGTCGATAACATAGGAAGTGGTTGACCAGTTTCCCAAGTCAGAGACTCAATCGACATGTTAAAAAATGCTCAACAAAACTTCTGTTTTTATTGTTACTTATTGTTGTACAAATGTAAGTGTAGCATAAGAATGACATAATGTGAAGAGATATGAATTCCTGAACTCTTCTCCCCAGACTTTTTCTCTGGAATGGTGTTCTCATTAATATTCACATATTCATTAATATTCATATGGTTTTCTGGGATTCTGTATCCACAATGAAACTATTGCATCTCAGAACACAATGATGTACCCTGGATACACCTTGGACAGTCATAGTAACATACATGTAGTTGAGCTTTTCAATTGCTGTTCCTTTATTAATGGGAAACTGACCCCCAAATGAACCCAATGATTATACAAAGTTGTATTCGAAAGACATAAGTTCTGTTATTTTATTTCTCTGTGTTGCGTGTCAGAGAAAAGAAAATCTGAAAACCTTCCTTACAACCTTCTATTTGTGACCTCAGATAATTATGGGAAATTGATTAGTTTTGCCATGCTGTCTCTGGTGTTGAAAAGCTGGTCTAGTGGATCCTAATTGCAAGCCATTGTTTTCTTTTTGCTGGAGGTGTGATTGTTTTCCTTGGTATACAGTACATGTGTGACATGATAATAATGGGGAAATTTGCACACATGTCTGAATTGAGCTGGCACACAAGCTACATTTATCAGCAGACAATCGGTTATATTTCGGACTTGAAAACTAATTTCCTCTTCATAGATGTACAACATGGAGTATTAATATAGCAGAATTATTTTCTTTTGAAGTTGTGTACATCTTTGTATCATTGAGTTGATCAGTGATGTCCGGCTACTTCTAAATAAAAGTTAATTATGGCACACACAAAAATGGCAATCTTTCACAGTTGTTCAGCAATAAAAACCTTAATGCCAGCCCTGTTTGGTTTATGGTTATGTTCCCCATTATGCATTAAACTAGAAGTAATCATAGATTATCAAAGTGCGTTCAACATATTTTTTTGTATGAGAACTAACGCCTCTCGTGTTTCAATTGTTTTCTCAACATTTGTGTAATACCACTCCAATTAGTGTTTTAAATAGTACAGAGGAGTTGGTATAGAACACAATCAACCCTATTCAGATGTGTATAAACTGCATACCAGTTTTCATGACCATAGGCTGTCTCCATAATACTGACTAAGTGTCAGCCGATTACACTCCAGTGTAGAACATAAAATATATGTGCATATGTGTAAACTACACCTTCAGACTGATTCAAATTATTCTTCAAGTGAGACCAAGGCTGGCTGCAGAATATTGAGTGTCCATTGTTATTGCAGATTTCTGATCATATTAGGGCTCACCTTGTTTTGACATTTAAGTTCCTTGACATATCCAAGTGCAGTGTTAATTTGTATAACCACGATGAAACCACCACGATGCACACATGTGTAGTATTTAAAAAGCTTCTTTACAGCTCACACTGAAATATTCATATCCATGTATTTCTCTTCAGCCTTCAGGTATGATTTATAGTATCTTGACCATTTGCAGTTTTGGTATCGGCAAAGCAAACAGCACAATTCAATGCAGCGAGCAAGCCAACAGCATATTTTTCGATCGCACGGGTTCAGCACAAATAAATAATTATGGCCAAGTTGAATGTTCAAGGTACAAAACAGACCATATTGGACTTTCTCAGTCCTCCAGATGTATTATACACTTTCCTCAGGCAAAAGAAATCTAGATTCGTGTATGTCCGTCCTCGTGTATGTTTGTACTTTTTAGAATAAATTATCTCGGCCGGGGAATTGGTAACCACATGTACACGATGCCAACGCCAAAAATGCTGCTCGCATGGTTTCTGTTTTGCTCGCGATCGGTAAGTTACTTGATGTTTCAGAGGTTCGCAAGTACAATTGAGCAAAGCCTGGGAAAGCACAGGTAGCCCACACATGACCACAGGGAGCCCACTGCAAGAATAGTATGCGTTCTCCTTCGTCGAATGCAAAAATATTCATTACTATAAGATTGAGCAGTGACGGAACACCAAAGAAGCGCACTCTGGATTTAATTCTGCTTACATTTTTATTGATTCGAATGGCCTGCTAAATGTGATTATATAACTTTTTTTTTTTCTCTCCAGGTAAGTTCGAGCCACCCATATTCCACCCAAATGTTTATCCATCGGGCACCGTGTGTCTGTCTTTATTGGATGAGGATAAAGACTGGAGACCTGCAGTAACTATTAAGCAAGTAAGTCAGCTTGGTTGTAATGCATGTACATTGTACAGTTCACTTGGATGCATTATAGAAAGTCAGTTCTCATTATCAGCCCTTTCAATAAGTCGGCTACTTTTTTCAATACATTAATTTGTGGTGTAGAAGATGTGATAAATAAACTGTTCATCTGCTGTCTACCTTTTGAGATAATTATGTCCCCTACACACATCAAATATTGCAAGCACAAGAGATACTGTATAATGCATGTGTGTGCATTTGAAGTGATTTTCCAACATGGTAGAGAATGTCTCAACTTGGTTATTTATCCATAGAGGCATGGGATGAATTAGTTCCTTCAGACTGGTTTCCTGTTGACAGAACACTGATTGACTTGCATTTGTACTTGCTTCACCTACATTCTGGACTTTCTCAAAGCCCTTAAAACGAGATTTTCCGCCTTCGCTTCTCTGGTTTCTCTTAAATCCCACCTTTGCTTCTCTGGGACTTCGTTGCTCGCTTCCACTCGCGCTTTGCACTCGTTCTAAGAGGCTCAGAGGAAAAGAGGTTGACTTATAGCAAGTCTACCTACATTCATGTACATGTACATAATTATCATAGAAATAATACAATAATTACATGAGAAATGTTTGGTATACAAATGTATATAGCAAATAGTTTATAAAGGAATCTAATTTCTTCTTCTGAATGTTAATTTGAACTAAAACTAAAATGACCATCTGCAGCTTTCTATCGGTAACGTTTTGGTGAAAACCCCATGTTGCTATGCCCTTTGTCTTGGACGAGCAGGCCAATTTGCCACCATTTAATTTTAATTTTGATGTTCTTTTCAGTTATTGAGCAGGGCCTTTGCAACCATTTAACTTTATTTTTGATGTTCTTTTCAGTACTTGAAATATTGGAAACCGATCGGTTTTTTGACATGAATGACATTCCGAACACATTTGCTACATGTATCACAAATGAAGTATACCATTTCCAAGGGGTGGGGTAGGGATTTATACATGTATTTGTAATTCATAGATTAGAGGATTTAATGCTTGGTATGTAGCAAATACACACATACATTTGTACTTATAGGAACCAAAAGCAATTTTGACCAACTAGATGAAATCTTTGTGTAAATGAAAGTCAGGGGAATTAAGCTGTTTTGAAATTTTATTTTCACTATCATTTCTCCCTCTGAACTTTAATGTCAACCAAATTAAGAAGACCCTTTGCAGATTTCTATGGGTAACATTTTGGTGAAAACCCCATGTCTTTACGACGTTGCTTTCTACCCATAAAAATCCATCACCTTTTTTCGTTTTGGCTGCAAAGCATGCTGGGACAGTTTCATTTTCTGTTTCCCAGTCAAGAACTGGATTAAATAAAGTTGCAGCATTAAAATCATAGTTTTCGTACTAAACACGATGAATGCAACATACATGTATTGGTTCTGAATTTGGGATTAGATCTGCAAACCTTGCAAACCTTAGGGTGGAGGGGTGGAAAATCATATGCATTTACTGTTAATAATGGCAACGTCCCCCATTAAAAAGGGATTATTTCAGGTTGCATCATCAAACTCATACGTTGTAGTTCTGGTACTAAACACGGCCAACAGTGTTTAGTACCAAAACTATGATTTTAACACTGCAACTTCATTCAGTCTGTATCTAATGGGGGAGGGTGCCATTATTAACAGTAAATGCATATAATTTCCCACCCCTCCTCCATAAGGTTTGCAAGGTTTGCAGATCTTATTCCAAATTCAGAACCAATACATGTATGTTGCATTCATCGTGTTTAGTACCAAAACTATGATTTTAATGCTGCAACTTTATTTAATCCGTCCCAACATGTGTTGCACAGGCTAAACATAACTGAGGAAATCAAAGATTTCTATATACAGTACATACATGTACATTGTACGTTGGACAGGTCTTCATTAATTACTGTAATATTTATATACATGTAGTGATCCTTAAAAGGCAGTCAAAGTGAATCAAATTTCCATCGAGTGTAAAATAAAGGTAGAGTTGCTTCCAAACAGCACCACCAACATTTCAGTTGATTTAAATGTAGTCGAAAACTTATGTTAAGATATTTCGGTTATTCGAAAACCTGCCAAGTAAGAAGAAATGCCAAGACAACTGCCCTGGAACCTGCAAGTGGTAGCTTAAGTGTTTAATAATATACAGAGAGTTAGTGTTTATACTCCAAGGCATTGCCGTGAAAATAACACGTCGAATGAAGCTGTCAACACCATGGTTATTTCATATTGTATGATAGTTTATAATATGTATTAAAAGTAGATCGAAAATCACTCATTTACGGTATGTTTTGATTGAATTTACAACTTTCACAGTTTTAATGGCCGTGTGTGATACACATGATGGGATCAGAGCCATAATATGCAAATTTGTTGTGTTTCATACCATTTACATATCAATATCGAGAGTGCAACGAAAACCTTTGCAGTTACTGGTAGTGATTTAGTTGAAAATCTTTGCGAGAACCTTACCAACCAAAAGCCAATGTAAATTTCAATTTCACCAAAGAAATTGTGTCCCCAATTTGTGAAGTAAATACTGAAAGTTGTTGATTTTATTACTTTGTGCTCAATACACTTTACATTGCAATCGCCCAACCTGGGAATCGAGTTTGAAAATTTGAGCTTCAAATTTTAATATTCCTCAGGGCTTGTAATCCCAATTTTCTAGCTTGATCCGATGATAAGCGATTTGATAGCAGGGGCTCTTTTGGGTGTTTTTTTGCTAATTTGTTTTGGATTGGGCTACCTGTGGCACGCGGTCAAAGGGGGAGGGGAAGGGGTAAAAGGAAATAAGAGCCTGCAGCCAAGGCATACCTTTTAGAGTTCCACCCCCGGTGAGATGAAAGATCGTGACACGTCAACCGTCAGACAGTCAACCAATAGTAACAAAGTTAAATGCAAATAAATATGCCTTTTCAAAATCATATTGGTATCCGAACAACACTTTTGCAAGTTTGGTGAGAGGAGAAAGAAGTCTTGAAGCCAAACTATTGCACTGCAAACAATATTATTTTGTAGCCTGTATCAAAGTCTTGTTTCATGTACATGTATGGTACAGGTAATTCTAGCCATCCTTCTATTTATTTAAAACGTTGAATCGCGAGGGGAATCGTTGGATGAGTGTTGGCTTCATTGTGTGAAGTGTTGGCTTCAACGTTGCAAAATCATCTGGTTTGTTCGACCGTGCTTGTAATCCTTGTCGACAAAAAATCAGAAACTTAATTGTATGAGCTGTTACTTTATGCGAGGAACTTGCTGATCGACAAAGAAGGAAACCAGAATTGTGTGAGTTCAGCTGTGACTCGAAGCAAATGGCCGATCGGATTCTGTTCTCAAAAGGAACTCAACCGTTTCACTCCCAAGTCATTTCACCCCCAATTAAATACTAAATCTGACATTTTAGACTGACAACTTCCACATAATATTATTACAAGTTGGGGACGAAACGACTGGTATATAAATATCAGTTGGTATTAAATGCTTTCCATCATTTCTAAGATTCATCAAATCACAGTCATGCTGCAATCGCTGACTGAATCAGATAGTACATCTAGATCTTGCTTCTTTAGTCTTTCATCGATAAATACAAGACCTGACAATGGGATTGTGCTGTTAACTAAAGCAGTTGTATTTATTCAGACCGATCCGGTAGACGGAACAGTGAAAACATCTTTATGATTAATTAAACAGTTCAGCGCTTCTTCAAGTTGTGAAAATATCTGCCACTCAAAATAGCCATATCGGTGCCTGATCCCATGCAAAATTGATCACTTGATTGACACTTGTCACTTTTAGCCAATTTGAGGAGAGCTGCGTTCGTGGACGAACGCAGAGAACTCTACAAGGTATGCCTTGCCCGCAGGCTCTTATTTCCCTTTCTCCCCTTCCCCTTGTTCCCTTTTCTCCTCGCCCCATTTTCACCGCGTGCCACAGGAAGCCCAATCCGAAAACAAATTAGCAAAAAAAAACACATATAAGCTGCTGGCAGGCTAGCGATTTGTTGCTTTCATTCACAAAAACTGTGACCCACCCCTCCCCAAATATATATTATGTGCATAAAAACCTGTGCGAAGTGGCGATAACATGTCGATTTTTGGCAGGCATCTCATTTTTCTCTCCACTCTCCAGTCCTCTTCTCTACCGGAGTCACAGGTAACCCAATTCACAGTTTTTCCATAGTTTCCAATACTCAGAGAAGGCTGCGGGGGAGGCTACCTATTGTTTGCAAATGCGAACCTTGCAAGAATGAGGGGGGAGGGGTTGGAAAATGATATGACTGCATAATTTTGTAATAATAAATTTAATACAACTTAGTCATGTACATGTAATAACTACGGATAAAGAAACACAATAATATTGATGTTATCTGAATTTGTAGAGCTTGAATAATTGACATCATTAAATCCAGTTGACTCAGTTTCAAATTCTACCTTGGAAAACAAACAATATTAATACTTTCACAACTGAGCCAGTCAAATGGAAACAGTGTGTTGCAGCTCCTGGACTGACCAATTTCACCACACAAATTGAACCCAAAATTTCAAGTGGTTTTATATTTCTCACTTTGATGCTTTAAAATTATTGTTTACATCTACATTGCAGTTCTGTCTAAGAGGTCCCCTATTGTACTGTATTAGCATGTCTCTTTTGGATTTGGGTGAATATTTTGTTTGACCTTACAAATAGGCATTTTACAGGAAACAGTCACGTGCAGATATGTCACTTGAATAACCAATGAATTGCACTCTTGATCCATTGGGAAAGGCTTTAAAGTAAATCAACTTTATTTAACATTGGTAACTCGTGACAGTCTGGCAAGACTGATAAATTTGAGGCAGACTGGACACCTACATTTTGTACGATTTGACGTCCTTATCCGAGAAGACGTGAAGGTCTAACCATTTGCAGTTGTTTCACAAAGGCAGCACCTTCTACTCAGTTATTTTAAGACCCTGAGTGTTGGTCCGGCCAGGATTTGAACCCGCGACCTACCGCTCAACAGACCGGAGCCCAACCACTGAGCTAACTGGGAGGCGGTTTACTGGATGGCAAACAAACTCCGAAACACTGTTTTTAATTAGAAAGATTGACAATCAATTGTACAATGTAGGTGGAAAATAGCATTTACAAACAGTCATGTTTTGCTAATAACAAGTTATCAATCTCATGCAAATGGCTTACATGTAACTCCTTAAATACATACATTTGTATGAAGTCATTTGTTTTTGTCATGTAGTACATTTCAACCATGTGATTGCACTCCTGCGAAAGGCCCATTAGTTATAGGAACAACATGCAGTTTGGCCAAATGACTCCCAAGAGTGAAAGGGTTAAGGAGAAATTAAAATGTAATCAGCAGTAACTTACATATACACTGTTTTTGCACTCGCCCTTTCAATTGCAGGGTGTCCACAACTTACAAATGTATATGTACATGTAGTAGACAGTAGTCGACTAGTACACAGATGCCATTCTTCAGATATTAGTGTCTTCTAACAGTGAACTAATAAGATTCTCCCTTGCAGATATTGTTAGGTATTCAAGATTTACTAAATGATCCAAACATCAAAGATCCTGCCCAAGCTGAAGCATACACAATTTACTGGTAAGCTTTTTTGTCGTAACCCCAAAATTAGAGCTGTCATTAGCAGTGTTCATTCTAGAAACGAAGCAAGACAGTATATTTATCTCATTGCTTCTCAAATTTGCGAGACTTGTATCTCAAAAAACGATGATTTAGTGTTGTACAGAATCTGAATCATTCTAAGAGTGCAAAAAATGTTACATTCATGTTGAACATTAGTGAGAATGAGTTGTAAAAGTTAGAGAATATTGCTAGCCTGAATTTCAGCCATCTCCTCTGGCTCATTCCTCCCCAAGAGGGATTTCTGAATTCATTAGGCAATAATGCTGTCCAGTGACATCAAGACAGATTATCAATTTCGTTTATGCAAATAAAACTCACGGCGATTCGTAAAACAGCTTGTGGCTCACAAAAACAAAGCGATAGCTCACCTTGAGAAATTATTTGAGGTTATGCCGGCCAAAATGAAAGCCCTACATAAAAATTATGTCTGCAGCCCATTTGCTTCTCAAGTGCCTCTTATGTTGTGTAAACCTTTTCGAAAAATCAAATCGTTATTATTACATGTATTCGAGGCAAAGGAACAGTTGAAGGGCTGTGTGCAAAAAGGGCATAAGTGACTCTTGGTCATATCCTAGATTCTCCCTTAGAAAACAAAGAAATTTAAGGAGAATTTAGAATGTGATCAGGAGACACTTGACACAGCCCTACAGTTGATCTTTGTCTTCTGTTGATCTTTGACTCATGATCTGCCATTCGATTCGACACAGCTAGTAGGAGATATTACCTTTGTAAATCATGCAACAGAAAAGTAGACAAGCATGGAAGGTTAATGCAAATTTTACAAAAAAGAAATACATTCTGTACAAAGACTCTTTTACAGGAAAGAACAGTTCCTTGAAGAGAGTATTAACAGTCTTCATGACTGTGAGTTGACCTGTGAGTGTGAACGAATAATTGATTATCAACAACCCCACGGTGGCAACGCGAAAACATAAGTTAACAGGACAGACAAACACAGTTATTTGGTAGGACACTTTCAATCCACAGTACACTAATTAGAAGCATTGGCCTAGTACATCATGCATTGTGTTTGACATAAGATCAAGAATCCACAACAATAGAAACTACAACAAGTGCTAGTGAACAATAGATTTTTGCCTCATCTTACATCACTCAACCAAGACCCCAAACTGTGCAGCCCTGAAGCAAACTTTAATCTTGATTTAAAATTCAGGGATTGCAACAATTTTTTTTTCTTTTTCATTCATCCTCAGTTTTCATATAGCCTTTGAAAAAAAATAACACTATTAATAAAAATGGGAGCAGGGGCACTTTAATGACAGCCCTGCAGCATTGATCTTAAATGCCGCCATGAAGAACACTTGATAGGCCTAGAGCATTCACTACCTTGTTTAGCACATGAGTACACGTGTACAGTACAGTAACCAACTGAAGGCAGTTGTTACAGGTGATTTTTTTTTTCAAAATGCGTTCTTGTTTGTATTTGAAATATTTCTATTGCAACGGTCACTCTACTGTATACTGCTCATCGTACCCATGAAAATGCATGTACATATACATCAATGAAAACATCAATGAATATTGCATTATAGTGAAATACCCATGAAAATGCATGTACATGTACATCAATGAAAACATCAATGAATATTGCATTATAGTGAAATACCCATGAAAATCCCATGAAAATGCATGTACATGTACATCAATGAAAACATCAATGAATATTGCATTATAGTGAAATACCCATGAAAATCCCATGAAAATGCATGTACATGTACATCAATGAAAACATCAATGAATATTGCATATAGTGAAATATCCCATGAAAATCTCATGAAAATGCAAGTAAATCATGAATGAATATTGCATTATAGTGAAATATCCCATGAAAATGCAAGTACATCAATGAATATTACATTATAGTGAAATATCCCATGAAAATGCAAGTACATCAATGAATATTACATTATAGTGAAATATCCCATGAAAAGCCTAGAAATTGGTTAAGATTTCATGGGATGGTCCCCATTAAAATTAACCCCATGAAATTTTAACCATTATGGGATTTTCTTGGGATGTTTCACTAGAATTTAATGTTCATGGGGATTTTCATGTACAGTCAGGGAATGAGCCAGGCTGCACTATTGTGCCATTCCCGCTTTAAAAACACATTTGTCCCTTGAATATTTTTTTTGATAATGGTCAAATTGACCTGCTTTGTCCACTTCCAAAGGAAATTAAATGCCAGATCACTCACAAAAGGGCCAAATTGTCCCTTCTGGCTCAATCCTAGTAGAGTACTTGCATTTTCATGGGAATGATGAGCAGTAGTGGGCATAGCTTCTAATAACATGCTTTAAATATTTTATCAGTCAAAACAGAGCAGAATATGAGAAGAGAGTAAGGGCACAAGCAGCAAAATATTCACAAACATAGTAACCAACAGCCAGAAAAGGAATACAGACAGTCTTGAAAGTCTTTGGCAAGTTGCCAGGGAAAATAGCTTCATTTTTATGGTAATAGGACAAAGTCATATTCTCTTTGTCAAGGTGTTGTACAGAGGGGATGTTACATGTAAACAGCTGTGGTATTTCTAAATGTACACAAAGGACAGCAAGCATCCAAAATGGACCAGTGGGGACCTAAGGTGTTTCTTCACAACACAGACCAAGAAATAGTATTATGCATTGATTTGACAGATGCATTTACAAGATGATTTAAGAACCTCGGGCCCTGGTCAAAGGGCTCAAAAGGCAGTACAAACCAGCACTGGTTTTGACAAGTTACAATATAGTGTAACTTATTGTGGCATGTGTTGATTTGATCAAGGTCAAATTTGCATATACCATAAGTCGACAGGCAATGCAAGTACAAACAAAAATAATGATCACAGGTGTGTTTTGTTACACAATCTAATCATCTCTGTGACGTGTACATACAGTATTTTTGTTGAACCAAATCTGATCAAATAACATCACAACAGCATGTCATTAACATTGTTCATTGACCACTGTTGCTTTCAAAACTTGTAAGGCTTGCATTGGCTCAAGACTCTACATTGTATGGTTGGACCATTAGAAGGGAGGGGCTGGCATTTTTTTGTGTGCATGTTTTTTAATAACTTAAGCTCAACGGTAATAACTTCATGCACTGTATTTTTTCAAGAACTTGAAGGAAATGTTTTTTTTCCAGTTGAAGGAGTGAGTACAAGAACAGCTTGTAAGTTACTTTTGATGAACTTCAAAATTATTCTTGCAGGCTAATAAATAGGAAGTAGGATTTAATCTGTTTTACCACTCGAAGGTGGACAGAGAACCTCAACAGGCTTAAAGCCCCTGTATGGAGGTCTCCGAGGGCCTACTGTATGCTTTATTGTCCTTATTCAAGAAGACATGAAGGTCTAGCCATTCCAATGCAGTTTGAACACAAAGGCAGCACCTTCTACTCAGTTATTTTAAGACCCTGAGTGTCCTGCACGAGAGACTGGAGCTCTGACAACCATTGAACTAACGGCCGGGAGGCGATTAGCTCAAAACCATACCAAGGAGAATTTAAGACGTGACCATAATTCACTGAGCCATTATTGCACTCACAGTGGACTAAGACCACTAATTTTGCAAAAATGTTTGATAGAATTCCATCATGGCAGGATGCTGGTCTGATTGCTTTGTTCCATGCAATGTCTTTTTGGAAAAGCACTGAATTACTATTGGTTTTAGCCTGTTAGCGGCTATTCTTGGTGGGTTTTCTGCTCATTTGTGTTCGGATTGGGCTACCTGTGGCATGACCTTAACACTAGCTTATTAACAGGTAGTATGAAATTCCAACAAATTCCCTGTTCCTTCCCCCTTAAAATCTCTAATGGTGTCACCCTTTCCAGAGCTTTACTGTATGTGTGTCCATTGCTTATATATGTGTACAATAAAAGCTGGCATATACAGAATGCCAGATTTGAGCAAATGTAAAGTATTTACTTACAGAATATTGTCAATGACACTTTATGTGACAACAGTAGATCAGGAAAGTGTAGTTTTGCATCAAAACGTTCACTTTTTATGGTGGAGAATGCTGGGTGATCATGAGTGAATGCATAAGGATATGAATATAGAAAGAATTAAAAACCTAGCGTACCATAAGTTTCTTAGAAACCTACAATGCTATAATATTTATGGTAAGTTCTGTTTGCCTTCCAAACCCAAATATTTTCAAGATAATAATTGAAGGCTGTGTGCAAAATGGGCATAAGTGACTCCTGATCACACTCTAAATTCTCCTTCAAATTCTTTGTTTTCTAAGGGAGAATCTAGAACGTGACTAGGAGTTATTTACGCCCTTGTGGCACACATCCCTTCAAGCTGTGGTGACTGGCCAGTGTCAGGTAGCGTGAGTCACACCCTTGTTCAACCAAAACAGATGTGAGTGACGCATTGCCTGATCTTGAATGTGGCTTTGGGTAAAATTGACTCTTGTTAAGTGGGTCCAAAAGACTGTGGGTATAACACAAGATTCTGGCTTCAACATATGTACATGCCATAGTGGAAAATAAGATGTGTATGTTTTTAAAATGTTTTATTCTGCAAAGTCAAATCAACATTAACCATGAGTGTTTTGCAAAGTAATCTTTAATTAGTATGTCTTGTGGTAACTTTGGCCTTTACTTATAATTAGAATTATAGCAGTGCATGTAGATACATGTAGGTCATAGGCTGATGTTAGCTTTTTGAAACACCAGCCACAATCAATTTCCAACACAACTACTTTCTCAGATACGATGCGACCTGAATAAATATTATTTAATGTTGCAGTTGTGTGTATCAGCTAGTTTTAGCAGCCTGGATGTTCAGACTGCGGTCAGTTATAAACACAAAACTACTTTGAAATACATGTACAGGATACTGCGACACGCACAGTATCAGTAACTAGAGATGGATCATTGGCTGAAAAACAGTCTTTAAAGTGCAAGTAGGTGCCATAAAACTCTTTTTGCCCCAAATCTAATTTCTAATATACTTCAGTTGTCTAAATTAGTTTTCTTCGAGTGACTGGAGCAACAATTCAACTACAACAAAATTTACCCGAATTGCTGATTCATCTTGTGTCACATTATTGAAAGCTACGGGATGTTTCAAATTTTAGTAGTTTTCTCTTGGGGAGGGAGTTGATTCATCTTCTGACGACGTCAGGATCCACAAGTAACCAAAATTAGGGATTAAATGTCAGAAATGTTGCAAAGTCTGCAAGATTAATACCTTTTTTGTGAGGAGCAAACTCAGTACAACTTTTATTTTTTTGACATGATACTTGCACCTTTAATTGTTCTTTATGGGTACTTAAATTCATTACAGTACATGTGTATTGAGATTTATACATCTGACACTGGTTGTGCAAATGTGGATTAAAGCTGTCCACTGGATAAATCCTGTATCCAGTAACCAAGTACATGTATTAACCAAACTAGCTTATTTCATCCTTTTGATTGGGTTGTATCTGAGCCCTGTTGTTCGAAGCAAGAGCCATTTTAAAGTGTTTATGAAACCAAATTTTGCATCTTTATTTTATTGCAGAATAATAAAGTTCATTCTTTTCTGATTATCAAGAGTATATTTATTTTTCAGTTCCGCCTTCGGAAAGGTCTCTTTTTTTTGCCATTCAAATTGCTACTTTATGCTAAAAACTGTCCGGGGTCTGGAACCGAATCTGCCATTACAATGACGTCACTGTGAGGACTCACAAGTGACAATCCCTTCATATGATCATGTAGGAAGATGCGCATTTGTACAAAAAAAAAATTTATATAATAAAGCACAATACAATTCAACACAAAAAATGAAATAAAGTACAATGTAGAACGCAACACAATCCTTAACAAATAAAAGATGGTTCTCCTTGTTCTATAACAAAAATATTACGCTTGGGGTCCGTGAAAAACTGCGGATGCACGCGCAGAACACGAGTGCATTTAGCACCATTTCAAGACCTCGAAAGTACGTGATTTTGTTATAGAACAAGGAGAACCATCTTTTATTTGTTTTATAATACAAACTTCAATCTATAGACGAAGGAAAGTAAGCTATATAATTTTAAGAACCCACAAAAAATCTAACTAAGCGAAAAACTCCATTTTACTGTACTTCGACTTGTTTACAACATTTCTCGTCGCTGATTGGTTCAATTCTGACAGCTTGACATTGACGACCTGAAAGCTCGTTTGTTTGTTTTTATTTCTGACAATATAAAAGTTACAATTTTGAAAGGCCGAAGCCAGAGGCTTATTTGGCAATGTATGTGGTCAGACAGTTTAGATAGGTAATTAATAAGAATGGAGTACGAGTACATTACAGATATTTGAGAAAAAAAGAGACTAACAATGTACATATATTTAAACACTAATACATATATATAAACTAATTACTGGCTAATAAGAAAGCAATATACTATTTTAACTAATACAATCATACATGTAGGTAAACTTATTACAGGCAACTAGAATGGAGAAAGAGTATTTTTGAAATATCCTATGTAGATCGTGTTTATGTCTTGTATATAGTATTGGTGCACATCAGAATTAAATAGAAGATATGGGAAGTGGCAAGAGGTTATGTGTATGTCTAAAAATAAAACAGCTTATTTGATAATCACAGATGTGAAAAATGGTTAAAATATTTAGCTGTTTGAAAAGAGGTTGCGAGTGAGTGCATAGGGGAGTGTGTAATGATACGAGCAACTTTCTTTTGGCATAGAAGTAAAGGTTGTAGATGTGTTGTATAGGAGGATGCCCAGTAGTATATAAACTAGCGGTTCTGGCGCAGCTTGAACGTTTTATTGTTGCAATCCTTGCTCGATAACTCCAGAACCGCAGCGAATTGTTCTACTTCAGCATTCGAACAATTCGCTGCGGTTCAGGAGTCATCGAACAAGGATTGCAACAATAAAACGTTCAAGCTGCGCCAGAACCCGCTAGTTTATATACTACTATAAATTATACATTAAAGGAACGTAATCATAAGGTATTATATCAGGGCTAAGCATACATTAACATTTATTCGAACATTTGGTTTATAACGAATTTATTACATTCTAACACCCTATTAGAGGAGTGTTGCTACTAGGTATTATAACATATACTATCATAATCATTATTTACTACTATAGTACATAGTCCACCTCAACGCACTTGAAGCTCTATTAGAGGAAGGATAATACAATATATAATGGCCGATCATACACTAACATTCGTCCAAGTGCCTGGCATTAAGGGCTATTTACGAGGATGGAAGATGGACATTCCAGATAGCAATCCTCTAGGAGCGGACCCAGCCGCTTTCCTATCCGGCGTGCGAAAGCAGACTATCGAAAAGACCGATGAAGAGCTACAAGACCTAAATAACATTAAGGTTCAGCTAGCTTTGAATATAACTCTCCGTCTCGATAAACCCGAGGGCCCGGTATATGAGATAGCCACATTTCGTAGTTCACAAAAAGTTCTGGCCAACAGTTCCGATACCCGCGGAGTAATAGTAGAAGAACATGCTCAGATTTATAACTACATCGAGAAGTGGATCAGTAGAGGATCGAACTGGGTCATAGATAAAGTCAACATTCTATGGGTGAACATTGCTAAATATCAACCACTACGCGGAGGTTCATACTTACCACTACCTAAAGAAATCGCGAATAAGAAAGCCGTAATCAATGTGAAAAACTCCGACAACCGCTGTTTTCGTTGGACGATGCGTGCCGCGAAGTTTCCAGTTGCGAAAGATCCACAGAGGACATCGAAATACCCAGAAGACGATGGTTTTGGATTCGATGGGGTGGAAGAATCATCAACGCCAATCTCACAAATACCACGCTTCGAGAAGCAGAACGAAATCTCTATCAATGTATATGGTTGGGATTTTAAGGATAAGTGTTTGATTGTGCACCACATCTCGAAGGAGACTTTCTCGAAGCGCGTTAACACCTTGCTTATAGAGTGCCCAGAGAGCGGTATACAACATTATTGCTTTATCAAGAACTTCAACCGCCTTCTATTCGATCAGACAAAATATGAACATAGGAAGCACTTCTGCGAACGGTGCCTACATGGATATTCCAATGAAGCTCTTCTTGCGAAGCACATCCCAGAATGTAACGGAATTAACGATCGAGCCATTCGAATCGAAATGCCCACCGATGAGAATAACAAAGTCTCATTTCAGAACGTTCACAAGCAGCTCAAAGTTCCCTACGTTATCTACGCAGATCTTGAGGCCTTAACTACTAAGATAGAAGGACAAGATCCCACGAAGAACACATTTAAAACAGAAGAACATATTCCATGTGGATTTTGTTACGTAGTCGTACGTTCTGATGGTCATAGCGAACCATATGTATTATATCGAGGTAAGGATACTATCGAGTGCTTTCTACGATGTGTACAAGAAGAAGAAGCGAAGATAAAAGCTCAAGTTGCCAAACCACTACATATGCCACCAAAAAGCATGAGAGATTATAATAGAGCAATTCTTTGTCATATCTGCCAGAAACCTCTTGGTAAAGATAGAGTACGCGACCATTGCCACATCACAGGAGAGTTTCGAGGTGCCGCACACAAAGCATGTAATCTCAAATTACGTATCTTTCCTACTATCCCAGTCGTATTCCACAATTTGCGTGGCTACGATTCTCACCTATTGATGCAATCCATATCTAAGACGTCAGGTAAGATCTCTTGTATTCCAAACAATATGGAGAAATACATTTCATTCTCACTCGGCAACCTACGGTTCATCGACAGCGCGCAATTCCTACTTTCATCCCTCAATAAATTGGTAGCGAGTTCATCGCCAGATACGTTCCTACAAACTATGAAATGTACATCGAGCCAAGAGAAAACCAAGTTGCTGCTACGCAAAGGAGTTTATCCGTATGAGTACATGGATTATTGGGATAGATTTACAGAGAATTCTCTTCCACCAAAAGACGCATTCTATAGTAAACTAACTCTAGAGGACATCTCCGACAAGGACTACGAACACGCACTAAAAGTTTGGGAGGCATTCAGTTGTAAAACGTTAGGAGACTACCACGACCTTTACCTACGAACGGATGTACTTCTTCTAGCAGATGTGTTCGAGAACTTCCGCGCGACATGTATGCAAAACTATGGATTGGATCCAGCTCATTATTATACGAGTCCAGGACTTTCGTGGGATGCGTTGTTAAAGAAGACCGGAGTAGAACTTGAATTATTAACCGACTATGACATGCATCTATTCGTCGAGAAAGGTCTACGTGGCGGAATATCTATGGTATCTCATCGTTATGCTAAAGCGAACAACCCCAACGTACCCGACTTCGATCCAGATAAGCCAAATAGCCATATAATATACCTCGACGCCAACAATCTATATGGTTGGGCCATGAGCCAATATCTACCAACGGGAGGATTTGAGTGGTGTACACCAACGGAAGAACGAATTACCCAACACGAAATCGATTCAGACGTGGGATACATTCTCGAAGTCGATCTTGAGTATCCTCGAAAGCTCCACGACTTACACAACGACTATCCACTAGCTCCCGAGAGAATGCAAGTAAATAAAGGTCAGTTATCAGATTATCAAATCGATCTATTTGAGAAACTATACGAAGGCAACGGATCTTTGAAAGTGGAAAAGCTCGTACCTAACCTATACGACAAAGAACGATATGTGCTCCACTACCGCAATCTACAACTGTATCTATCTCTCGGAATGCGTTTAACGAAGATTCACAGAGCACTACGATTCAACCAATCGCCATGGATGGAGCCATACATAAGAATGAATACAGAACTACGAAAACAAGCGAATAGCCCCTTCGAGCAGGATCTCTACAAACTAATGAACAATAGCGTATTTGGTAAGACGATGGAAAATCTACGAAAACGCGTAGATGTCAAACTAGTGCGATCTTCAGAAGGAATCAAACTACAACGTCTCTTGAATAAGCCTAGTTATGCCCGATCCACGATCTTCGATAACGATCTAGCTGCTGTACACAATTACAAAAGTAAGTTACTACTGAACCGTCCAGTATATGTCGGAATGTCGATTCTAGATCTCTCGAAACATCTGATGTACGACTTCTACTACAACGATCTCAAGCAGCAGTATGGGCAACGTTGTAATCTACTATATACTGACACTGATAGTCTATTACTTAACATTGAAACAGAAGACATCTATACAGACATTACCACCAATAAGCATCTATACGATACTAGCAACTACAGCAAGGATCATCCTCTGTATGACATATCCAACAAGAAAGTACTTGGTAAAATGAAAGATGAATGTGGAGGTATTCCCATTGCTGAATACGTTGGACTACGATCGAAGCTATACTCGATCTTGAAAGTAGGTGGTGACGAGATTAGGAAAGCTAAAGGTACCAAGAAGGCAGTCGTTAAACATCGTATTCGCCACGAACAATACAAAGAGTGTTTACAAGATAAGAAAGTATTTCGCCATGGAATGCATATGCTTCGAAGTGAAGGTCATAGGATGTATGGTATGCATATGAATAAGATCTCTCTCTCACCATTCGACTCTAAACGTTGGATTTCAGCAAACGGAATCAATACATTAGCCTATGGACACAAAAACTTAGACATGGACGACTTTATTCGTGACTTGCTTCTATCTTAGAATACCTTTTGGTGGTAGTTCAGTATTTTGTGGGACGACTTGTAGCTCTTCACGCACGAACCCTCGCTTTGGTGCATCTTTTTCCAAATAGTACAGAACCGGTTGGTTTGAAGATATCACACTACGCGAAATAACGTACGTTTGTAAACTCCACACAGGATCAGTTGCTCGTTTAGCTCCACCTTCCAATTCTCCAGGCGCATAGAGATATCGAACTAAAACGTCGAATGGTAGTCGCTTTTCACTCAATCCAACAGTTCGAGAATACGTAGGAGTTTTGATGTTTACTTGTTGTGCCTCTATAGAATTTGAAGGTTCCTTACCTGTTAGTCGAGTAACTAACTTCATTGTTCATAGCCTTGATAACATCAGGAAGCCTCAATACCCATTCTCTACTACGCGCATCCGATCCTTCGGATGTAAGTACCATCTCTTGTGCATATTGATATCCAAACAATCTCTCAGCTAATGTTCTATTTGCTCGTTCAACAAAACTTTGTGCTCTATGATGACCGGCTTCACCTCGTTGAACTTTCGTACCATGTAGTTCTAATGTTTCAGACATACGTCCCATGAATTCTCTACCAGGATCAACTTGCAATGTTTTTGGCCATTCTAGTGGACTACGTTTGTAGATCCGATCAAATGCTGCAGACACTTCACCACTATCTTTCGATGCTAAAGGTTCAGCCTCTTTATATCTAGAAGCTACATCGATTACCACTAAAGCATACTTATATAGTTTCCTTCCACGACTAGGTCTATCATGAGGTAGAAATATCAAATCAGCTTGATGAACTTCATTAGGTTTCGATACAGTCCAATGCGGTCGTGGAATATAGCGTGGTGGTGATAGATATATTTGCCACATGGCTTGTTTCTCTAACCAACCCTTAGCTACATCTTCCGATACTTTTGCAGCCATTGATAACTTACTAATTGCAGCATAACCTTTCCAATAGCCCATAGGACCATAGAAGGTATTCGCAAGTTTAGCATCCATTATATGTCTATGTATTCTAACCTTCAACAAGTAGAAAAAAAAAGAATAAGAACTTATCTAACCAACTAGTTCTTATTCTTTTTTTTTCTCGTCAATCGTAAAATTCTCGTTTTTTAAAAGGCATATCGACTAATAGCGTATCCAGTGACTAGCATTCCACCACCAACATAGATCAACTCACCAGTTTTCTGTGCGTTAGATGGTCGATAGTAGTCAGAGTAACGAGGTTCTTTCATTGATTCGAGTCGTTTCAGCGCCTGACGTAACTTATCGGATTGTATGAAATCTCGGTTACTATCAAGTTGATTATTACGAGCATCGCGTTCAGCAACTTCCTGTTTATACGTCCAATCGGACAAATTTTTACGTTTTTCGATATATGCCTCCCTATCTTTATCGAATTTTTCCATTGCCGTATCATGTCTCTTTCGTTCTATATTAGCAGTTTCATCTTTCCCACCAAACATCCTAGCAAGCACCCCACCACCAGTGAATGCCGTTGCATTCAAAATTGCTCCGAAAATAGACATTCCAATAGCCGCCACTGCCATTATGGTACGATCTTTTGTTTCTCGAGATATTGTTTTGCATATATGCTACCGGCTATTACTGCAGTCCACTTCACGTAATTTGTGATAGAAATAGAAGGATCACTAAGCATAGATTCCTTGGCAACCTTTTTTACGATCCAACCAATACCAGCAGCTATTCCAGTTATCATAGCAGCATCGGTCGCTGTTTTCATCAATTCCTTATCCATCCTAATATATATAGTATATCTCTAGTCTCTAATTGTTACTCCATATCTGGTACCGTAGTCTTTACAGGACTCGCGGGTCGTATAGGACTAATGTTCTTAGAAGTGTCATCTCTATGTCTTCTGTATTGATAGTATACGCCAACTAATGCAGCACCCGTACCAATAACTGCGATCGTAGTATTGATAGACACATTTTTCATCCAACTTTCATCTACGTTGATTTCTTTAGGTAATTCACTTTCACGTGTAATCTCTCTCTTTTGAGCCTCTCTAGCAAGTTTATTACTTAGTGCTAATGCTTTCCCAGCAGCAACCCTCTTTGGATCTTTTACTTTAGTTGGTGTTGTTTTCGGTGGATTCGCAGTTATCTGATCCGTCTGTTCCTCCATCTTGATTTGATATAGTAGTTACTTGCGAATGTTCAATAGGTGTACCAGGAATGACTATGTGATCAGCTACATTGAACAAGACACTAGCTAGAGCTACAAATCGACCGTGTTTAAGTGCTAATCGACCAGCCGCCATAGATATCTGATGGCGGGCTAATTGGTTTTCTTGTAGATCCTTAAACAGTGCTTGTTGGTCGTCTAGTGCAACTACGTATGAGGCTGCGCGAGTAACTTGACGTAGTACACCATCTACTAAGTGTACTGTTATTTGATTTGCTACTACGGCCTGGTATCTACTATGTAAACGTTTTACGTCCTTCTCAGATAGTTTAGTTATATCCGTTAGGGAGAAATTCTGTCCTAGACATTCTTTCGTTTTACCTAATACAGCTAAGGTCTTAACTGAGTTCTTCCCGCCATTCTTCGATATCCTCCAATTCGGTTGGAAATTCCAATTTTGGTGGTGGACCTGTTAAATCCTCACCTTCCAGTTCTTTAATGTATTCATCCATGATAATATATTATAGGTGCGGGTATCTCTAACACTACTGCAAAAGGATGGCGCAAACAGAAACATATGCGAGCAAACTTATGAGATCGAAGTATCGTTCGTAATTCGTTACATTCTTGTGAGCCTCCGTAATCGTCAAATATCTTTTTACCATCTATAACCGATGCAGTATGAAATACTACTACGATAGCTACGTTCTCACGAAATGGTTTACATATACTCGTTAATTGTTGGGATAGTACCCAAATAGATAGTCCTATATGTCGAGCAGAGAACGCTAAATCTACTAGTTTGTCAGTTCTTCGTTTTACATCTTTTGATGCGGCACAATCATCTAGAATCAATAATGTATTGGTACCTGACCAAAAGGTTGCACAAATATTTAATGTGGTATCGATAGCATCCTGAGATGGTGATATGACATAAAAATGCGTATCTCGATTAGCAAATCCATGATATGTCTTGTTGTGGGCATACGTAGGACAAATCAGTACTATGTAATCGAACTTACCACGAAATGGTCCACGAAGTTGTTCTATGAGAAATGCAGTCTTTCCACAATTCGTTGGACCTACTATAAGTGCGTTGAATGGAATGTGTTCTACGAGGGAATCCATCAGTATGTTATACTATATAAAGATCTGTTCAATATCTTGAGCTGAGCATCAGCAAGGACATAGATATGCATGTTTACGTTTCCACTTCCTTTTAAGGTTCTGTGTATACGAATATCGATATCTTTTCCACCACCAGTTTGTGCCAAGCCATCACCATGAACGGTGGAATCTTTCGCTGTACGACAATCGACTAGGATGGCAAATCTGTTATTGTAAAATTTGGTAGGAGTCATGGAAGTATTGGATGTACCAAACCATCCTTTCGTGGACTCCCAAAAATCTGGTGTTAACATACCTCCTGGAAAGAATCTATTTGGAACTCCATTTACGTCTATCTCTATCTTTGAAATATCAGGATTTACGAATGCTTCACTATCTCGTGAACCGGCGGTGTGAGGATCTACGAATAGAAGAAGTAATCCAGCAAATGATCGTCGTGGAACATTGACGTTCTGAGATATCAAAGTTTCTACTGCCTTGGCGATAGTTACCGTCTTAAAGTGAACTGCGTGATCGTATAGGAATGCAGTACCATTTTCATATGCGCGAAATGCTTTCCTAGCTAGCGTTTCATTCTTGATTGCTTCGTATTCTAACTGGATGTTGGTAAGCTTGTACGTACCTATCTTTGTCGAATCTGATCCAACGATTATATCGATAGAGTGGGCTAGAGTTAATTCGAATGAAATGGTGTCTTCTAATGCATGTGGATATAGAACTCCATGTTGTGTAAGAATATCAACGTCTAACGGAATTCTATATTTCGAACCATGTGCAGCTAACAATGCATTCTCACCAACATCTGAAGTTCTTGCATCACCAGCCTTGGATCGTAGCTTATTTGTGTTATCTGATTGGATACCTTGTTGTACTCTCGATTCTCTCTCTTGTGTAGATAGATAGATATCGGAATATGTTTGTAATAGATCCGATCGAGCAATGTCTTCTACTATTTCAGCCCCCATCTTACAAACTCGATGTATAACTAAGCAACGTCCAACATTTGCAACGACTCGATTATTAGCATGTCCACCAGACAATACGATATCACCCAATAATGCTAAACTACCAGGTACTAATACGATATCTTCTCCCATCGTTGGAACTTCCACATAGAGCGTCTCACTTGGATTAGCAGATGATGGGGTGAAAGTTTTTCTATATAAGGTTCGTTGAGCTTTGAGTGCGAGTTGCGCTCTTAGTGCTTCCTCATGAAATAACTTCGACGATATCATGTTGAATATATCATGATATATAGTTATGTTCAATATGGAAGATGGGGGCGGCGTTGATGTGAGACCTGAGGATAGTACCGACAGATACGAAGAACAACAACCAGATGAAGAAAACCGACGAGAACCAGACGAAGAAGACCAACAACGAGAAGCAAATGAGAGATACTTGGCTTACTTATTGAGTGACAATCAAGATGAAGCTGGAGGTAGTGAGACAATTACCATGGATAATTTACATGACTACGCTATAGAAGGTGACCCACTTCGAGGATTCACATTCGAACAAACAATTCCAGATTCGGCAAAAGAAATGCTGGTTGGCATAGTAAAAGGGCAATATCCGGATGCTGGTGTTCGGCATAATATAGAAATATCCTTAGTAGATGGAAACATTACCGTTCGCGAACTTGGAAGCAAAGAACCCTTTAAACGTCTATTCGTCGGCAATGATGATGATAGGAAATTACGCGTGAAGATGAGGAAAACTCTCAAAGATGCTTTAGGTCCAAATAATGAAGAGGCTGCTAATGAAGTAATATTTGCAGAACGACAACTCACCGATCGGGGAGCAAATAACGAATCTATTCTTGAGGACTCCGAATCGACCGACGCTCAGAAAGAAATAGCTAAGAAAGAGTTAATATCCCTCTATAAGGCAAGAGAATTACTTGAACGTCAAGAAGAAGCTATGCTAGAACGTATATCGCTACGTGAAAGGGTTAAATACATTTTCAGAAAGTATGGAATGACTGTTCTTGCGGTGACAACTGCTATTGGTGTTATCGTTAGCGTAATAGTTTCCCAGTTATCGAAAAACGTACCGAAACCAGTAAAAGATGGCATCGACAAAGTGGCAGATACGGTAAAGAAGGGATTAAGAACGGTAGGTGATTTGTTAAAGGAAATGGGAAATAAACTTGGACAGATACTACCTGGAATGATTGGATCAATTGCGAATTTCATATTTACTATGGCCGGTAAAGCTCTAGGAGTATTAGCAGAGAACGTTTGGTTATTCATAGTAGCTATAGTGGTGATCGCAATAGAGCAATACAAACGACGTTAACGAAATAACGCCCATGCAATTCCAGCTCCTGCAATAGATACTATCGCTAGATTGATCCCATGGTGTGGAGTAGGATTCTGTAAGGTACTATGTGAAACTCGTTGTGGAACTTGTCGTGGTAATTGTTGTGGAACTTGATGTGGTAATTGTTTCTTTCGTTTCTTCCCTTTCATATCTGGTGGGGGCTTGGTTTCGAGAACATCTGTATTAATATCGTTTTTCCCTAACACCATACCTTCTGTGGCGTTCGGGATTGGATTTTTATAACCATCCTTCTTGCTGAGGTAGTACTCAAGATTGCTTGGTAGTAATCGTACCCCTATGGCTATTGCTAGGTCTAATCTCTTATGTGTGTGTAGTATAGCTGTAAGATAGTTTTTATAGCTTACCACTAAACTGTTTTCGAGAATAGCGTCCTCGACTAATCTCTTAAATTTTTCTTTGACATTGAAACTATCTATGATGGATTGGTTAAGATCATTCTGAGCAGCTAGAACGCAATATCCAAAAGCTTCGACGGATCGATTCAATCTACCTAATCCAGCATTAGTTAACCCCTTTCCGATTGGTGGTGTAAACCAATTATATTGTTTTCCTTCATGTTCATCGTTCCGAATGAATGCCACAAGATCACCCTGATCCTTCTTACCTCCTTGGTCTGCAAATAAATTATTGTGGTTTGGCCAATTATCTGCTTCTTTATCGTAACCTCTGACTACGTGGACGTTTTCGAAATCATCATACAAAAGGAATACATCTCCTAATCCGTCATTCCTACCTCCGTGCCATCGGAAATCTGGTGTTCGAGATATACCAAATTCGATGCATAATTTCTCAAGAGCTGATTCGCTATAGGGGTTATCCATTTGCTTGAAAGCAGAGTCACCAGGTAGAGGAACCCCATGAGCACCACCAAGTTCATGTAGAATTCTTCGTAGTGTGAAATAAATGTGAAATCGTAGTAGTCCTTGAACAATGGGAGGATGCGTTTTGAAAGTAGGATCAAACAATGACACTCCACATCCAGAAGTCGCACACCACGTTGCGAAATTCAATTGTTGAGGCCAATATTTGAAATCTGGACCCGATAACCAATGGTGGGACTCCTTTTCTGTCATATGCTTTACGACAGTCTCTTTGAATATGTTCGGAACGCCTGCTTTGAACTTTTTCTTAGGTGTGACATATATCCATAGATTAGTTAAATCTATATCTTGTGCTTTTTCAGTAGGTGGGACCGCCGTAATAGGATATTTCACACTTTTATCTAGTGTTAACGTATGTGGAAAACCTCTATGCACATCCCACAATGCATTATCGATGTGTTTTTGAATGGTGGTAGGTAGCTTAGAGACATCGTCACCATAAACCACATAACCATTATTCCCATCTCGAAACCAAATACTAGTCGAATATTTGCCAGGGCCGTCTATATCCGTTGATACATAGAACTGGTGAAAATCTGCATGTGGGTATCTTTTCTTGAACTTCGCTAGTTGAGGTCACTCTTAGTCACAATTGGTGGAACCTAGCGGAGAAAGGGGGCTTTAAGTGGATTATCCCCAATAGTTTGACGTTTCCATACGAAATTAAGCCGGGACATTATAAGATAGAAACTTTGATAACCTACTTCGATCCCGCAGTTGAGGCTGGTTACTTGGAATTCATAGACTACCCATTTAGGAAATATTGGCTTATGAAGGTCAAGAAACCAATCAAATTCACTAAGAACGTCTGCGATTTGTTTGGTATCGAAGTAAATGAAGATGTGACAGATTATGCAACTATCGATAAAGGAAAATACATCCTGGTGCCAAAAGATATTAATCATATATCTATCTACTGTGATGTGGTGGATTCAGATTTCTCACTTCTTGATGGGAAGCCATCTAAAATCCTATATACTTTAAAAACAACATCACACGTTTTTGGTGAAACAACTTACTTTCCACCAACCCTCATACCCATTCGAGCCCTAGGAACGATACGGAACTACATTCGCCTCACAGTTTGCGATGAGAAAGGCAATCTCATAGACTTCAACAAGCAGCCTATACGTTTCGTATTGAAGCTTGAGTAAATCATATGTATATACAATGGATGGCGATTCGATTCAACCGTTTCCAACAGCACCAGATATCTATCCATCGGGAGCTATAAAGGAACTTAGCGATATAAATGGATCGGGTTTTAGACTGCAAAAAGTCTGTGATACACTTGCTGAGCTAGAACAACTAGCAAAGCACTACGAAGTTGTTCGCAAAAAATATGCTCGAGCGCGTGGTATCGTTCATGGGATTGCTGTGGCCACAGGTAGCCTGAGTGGCGTTTTATCAGCTTTTGCGTTAGGTTCATCACTTACGGGGGTTGGGATACCTGTGGGTATTTCATTAGGATCAGCGGGGTTCCTGTGTGCGGCCATATCGGCTTCGATGGCTGTTGTTAGTAAGAGACTTGGCGTTCACATCTCGAAGCATGAAAAGACTGTTATGTTAGCAAAAGCTAAGGCGAATTCCGTGGAAGTCAAAGTCTCAAAAGCTCTAGCTGATTGTAGCATTTCAGAAGCCGAGTTCGGAAGCGTTATTGATGAAAAAAAGAAATATGAGACGCTTAAACTAGAAATACGGCAAAAAAACAGGCAGGAAAGAGGATCAAAAAACGTAGAACAACTTCGAGCCGAGATCCGAAAGGAGATGAGAGCAAAACTTGGCAGTCTAGTGGGATAAGAATCAATATAACCAGCGTGGACTTTATAATCTTAGTATAAATTAATTCTGATGTCTGGTCCGTATGCAAATTTCTATCGATTCTGCCCAGCGTAGATTTTACAATCTTAGTATAAATTAATTCCGACATCCGGTTTGCACGCAAACTTCCGTTGGTGGCGCAATACTTATGATATCGATGGTGTAATATAAGCCACGAGGACGGCACGCAGGTGGTATCGATAGCGTCATATAGACCACGAGGTCGGCACGCAGGTTGTATCGGTGGCGCCATATAGACCACGAGGTCGGCATGAAGTATGACATCTATCACGTGGGTGTTATTGCTGGTATGATAGAGATCATGGCCCATCCCTTTCGTCATTATAGTTTACCTATGGAGCAAGGAAGGTTTCTCGCGCTCGTTAGAGACTTAAATGGCGTTCTTGATCAAGTTGGGGAGTTCATAGACACGGGAAAAGCTAAATATACCGGAGAATAATTCATTTTAAGTATTGCTGAGACTTACCTGTGACTAATCGGGCAAGAACTCACGATCGGTCGACCAACGAAGAGTAAAATGCCACTCGAAGAGATGTAGCAATGTAGGATGTACGGTGGAGTAGAATATCTTCGTTCACAGTCTGTGAATCATTTTAAGAATGTTTCTATAGTGTTCCTTGTCCTCTTTACGTTAGTAATAGCGTGCTTTGAAATTTTCTAGAGATGAATTTTGATGTTTTAATCGTGTCACAATGTAGGATGTACGGCGGAGTCGAGTATCTTCTTTCGCAGTCGGCGAATCATTTTAAAATGTTTCTATCGTGTTCCTTGTCCTCCCTATGTGAGTAATAGTGTTTTTGAAATTTCCTAGAGATGAATTTCGATGTTTAAATCGTAAACGGCTGATTCAAGGCTGTCGCAAATGTAGGATGTACGGCGGAGTCGAATATCTTCTTTCGCAGTCGGCGAATCATTTTAAAAATGTTTCTATAGTGTTCCTTGTCCTCCCTATGTGAGTAATAGTGTTTTTGAAATTTCCTAGAGATGAATTTTGATGTTTAAATCGTAAACGGCTGATTCAAGGCACCCTGAAAGTAATTATGCAGGAATGCGGTCCGGCGAGGGCCGGTTTGGTAATTCAGTATAAATTATGCAGGAATGCGGTCCGGCGAGGACCGGTTTGGTAATTCTGTATAAATTATGCAGGAATGCGGTCCGGCGAGGACCGGTTTGGTAATTCTGTATAAATTATGCAGGAATGCGGTCCGGCGAGGACCGGTTTCGTAGTTAACATACAATAAAAACTATTTGTGTACATAGCACGTTGAAGTTGTTTTTCCCCAGTTCTTCCTCTATCTGGATTTTTTCTTCTTGTGTATTTCACTATCGCTAGTTAGACCGTGCCTCGTATAGATGGGCTCAAAGTGGGAATTGTAAGCAATCAACTCATTGATAAAACGCACGACCGCACCCTTATGTATACCACACCGTTTAACAACGTTGATAAGAGATATACGAGATCCTGAACGGCGTAGTACCTCGTAACTCGCTCCAACGACTTTAGTTCTAAGTATGGAGCTGGTACCTATATTGTTTTCTATTGCCTTATGAACAATCTCATAGACTATTTGTTGGACGTTCTTAGGTGCTCCTTGGGGGTCGAGTTTATCAAAAGTCGTTGTAATGTGAGGAGCTATTCGATCGGTATTTAAATCTATATCGATATTATCGTCATCATGTAGAGAACGTATAAAGCCCTCTCCACGACATATGCTTTTATTGTTTAGTTGCATAAAACGAGCGACATCCCCTTTAGACCTAACGAACCCACATTGTATACACGCTTGATAAAGTATAGCGGCTAAAATAGTTCGTTTTGCATAGCTACGTTTGGTACGAACTTTCCGTACTTGAAGGAATACATCGGCTACGATTACTAATACATTTGTGGGAAACGAGAGGGCGTAATTTCGTTTATAAATAGTGTTGTATGCCCGTAGTTCTAGTATAATCGTTCGTAGTTGCAATTCTTTGTTATCGCTTTGCTTTGGGATTGTGCGGTCTAGATCGTGTTGACGCTGAAAGCTATCCGGCCCTACTATGTGTAACCTAGTAGTAAGATTGGTAGTTGTTTCTTCACATGATTCGACCTCGGAAACAAGACCACAAGTGGGACATATGAATTCCATTCCTTGTAGTTCCATCGGACATAAACATTCGGAACATGATTCACCGATGCTAATATGCGACAATGGTTCAATATGCGACAATGGTTTGATATGTAGGCTTGCACAAATTTCTGGACCAAGTAATCTAATAATGTTATCCATACTAGTTGTATACCATATGCCTGTCAATTGTCTAATTGTTCGTTCGTTTAAAAAAAAAAAGAGAAAAAAATGAAGAGAGGTCGCATAACAATTTCTCTTCATTTTTTTCTTTTTTTCTTTTCGTATCGTGATTTCTACTTATCCTCCGATCCTACCACATTTAGATCTTTCTCACTGATGGAGAGGTCATCCAATGCATTATCGAGATCGTGAATGTCCACCACGTTTCGATCTTTTTCCGATTCCACTACATTTAGATCTTTCTCCGATTCTACTGCATTTGAACACGTGATATTCGCTGACTCGTTAGCTCGCTTCTTATCAAGGTTCTTCTTATTGCGAATGGTACGGCGTTGAGGTGCACCACATTTTGCACAAAGTTCGTAATTAGTACGACAGCCTCGACCGCACGTTAAACATGGAACGAATATAGCACATCCTCTTCCTATCTGGAAGTTATGTTGAGAGCAATACTCTGACACCTTCGAACACTTCCTTATACATTTCGTGGTCTTTCCTCGAATCAACCAATCACAAGTTCTCGTCTCAATCATCGTGCAATATACCTATATATGTTATATGTCTAATTGGTATCTTAGTTGTGACGTCTACGTTGAGGTTCTTCAATCGCGCGCGGTTGTCTAATCTGTGTGGTATTAATACGTACTAAGATAACAACATACGTTAATATCGTGAAGTAGAGAATGTATGTTAGTACCATGGGTGGATATACTGTAAACTAATCATTCCTTTAATAGGTGTTAAATGTAAAAATACAATGAAAAAATAGTACAACGAAACTGCTCCAATCCGGAAAAGCGGTAGAAACCGGAGCTGTGCTCAAGTTTGGATCTTTAGGTGCAAGAATGCCTAGGGACGTTGCGAGAGATCCTCATACCCATTCGAGCCCTAGGAACGATACGGAACTACATTCGCCTCACAGTTTGCGATGAGAAAGGCAATCTCATAGACTTCAACAAGCAGCCTATACGTTTCGTATTGAAGCTTGAGTAAATCATATGTATATACAATGGATGGCGATTCGATTCAACCGTTTCCAACAGCACCAGATATCTATCCATCGGGAGCTATAAAGGAACTTAGCGATATAAATGGATCGGGTTTTAGACTGCAAAAAGTCTGTGATACACTTGCTGAGCTAGAACAACAAGCAAAGCACTACGAAGTTGTTCGCAAAAAATATGCTCGAGCGCGTGGTATCGTTCATGGGATTGCTGTGGCCACAGGTAGCCTGAGTGGCGTTTTATCAGCTTTTGCGTTAGGTTCATCACTTACGGGGGTTGGGATACCTGTGGGTATTTCATTAGGATCAGCGGGGTTCCTGTGTGCGGCCATATCGGCTTCGATGGCTGTTGTTAGTAAGAGACTTGGCGTTCACATCTCGAAGCATGAAAAGACTGTTATGTTAGCAAAAGCTAAGGCGAATTCCGTGGAAGTCAAAGTCTCAAAAGCTCTAGCTGATTGTAGCATTTCAGAAGCCGAGTTCGGAAGCGTTATTGATGAAAAAAAGAAATATGAGACGCTTAAACTAGAAATACGGCAAAAAAACAGGCAGGAAAGAGGATCAAAAAACGTAGAACAACTTCGAGCCGAGATCCGAAAGGAGATGAGAGCAAAACTTGGCAGTCTAGTGGGATAAGAATCAATATAACCAGCGTGGACTTTATAATCTTAGTATAAATTAATTCTGATGTCTGGTCCGTATGCAAATTTCTATCGATTCTGCCCAGCGTAGATTTTACAATCTTAGTATAAATTAATTCCGACATCCGGTTTGCACGCAAACTTCCGTTGGTGGCGCAATACTTATGATATCGATGGTGTAATATAAGCCACGAGGACGGCACGCAGGTGGTATCGATAGCGTCATATAGACCACGAGGTCGGCACGCAGGTTGTATCGGTGGCGCCATATAGACCACGAGGTCGGCATGAAGTATGACATCTATCACGTGGGTGTTATTGCTGGTATGATAGAGATCATGGCCCATCCCTTTCGTCATTATAGTTTACCTATGGAGCAAGGAAGGTTTCTCGCGCTCGTTAGAGACTTAAATGGCGTTCTTGATCAAGTTGGGGAGTTCATAGACACGGGAAAAGCTAAATATACCGGAGAATAATTCATTTTAAGTATTGCTGAGACTTACCTGTGACTAATCGGGCAAGAACTCACGATCGGTCGACCAACGAAGAGTAAAATGCCACTCGAAGAGATGTAGCAATGTAGGATGTACGGTGGAGTAGAATATCTTCGTTCACAGTCTGTGAATCATTTTAAGAATGTTTCTATAGTGTTCCTTGTCCTCTTTACGTTAGTAATAGCGTGCTTTGAAATTTTCTAGAGATGAATTTTGATGTTTTAATCGTGTCACAATGTAGGATGTACGGCGGAGTCGAGTATCTTCTTTCGCAGTCGGCGAATCATTTTAAAATGTTTCTATCGTGTTCCTTGTCCTCCCTATGTGAGTAATAGTGTTTTTGAAATTTCCTAGAGATGAATTTCGATGTTTAAATCGTAAACGGCTGATTCAAGGCTGTCGCAAATGTAGGATGTACGGCGGAGTCGAATATCTTCTTTCGCAGTCGGCGAATCATTTTAAAAATGTTTCTATAGTGTTCCTTGTCCTCCCTATGTGAGTAATAGTGTTTTTGAAATTTCCTAGAGATGAATTTTGATGTTTAAATCGTAAACGGCTGATTCAAGGCACCCTGAAAGTAATTATGCAGGAATGCGGTCCGGCGAGGGCCGGTTTGGTAATTCAGTATAAATTATGCAGGAATGCGGTCCGGCGAGGACCGGTTTGGTAATTCTGTATAAATTATGCAGGAATGCGGTCCGGCGAGGACCGGTTTGGTAATTCTGTATAAATTATGCAGGAATGCGGTCCGGCGAGGACCGGTTTCGTAGTTAACATACAATAAAAACTATTTGTGTACATAGCACGTTGAAGTTGTTTTTCCCCAGTTCTTCCTCTATCTGGATTTTTTCTTCTTGTGTATTTCACTATCGCTAGTTAGACCGTGTCTCGTATAGATGGGCTCAAAGTGGGAATTGTAAGCAATCAACTCATTGATAAAACGCACGACCGCACCCTTATGTATACCACACCGTTTAACAACGTTGATAAGAGATATACGAGATCCTGAACGGCGTAGTACCTCGTAACTCGCTCCAACGACTTTAGTTCTAAGTATGGAGCTGGTACCTATATTGTTTTCTATTGCCTTATGAACAATCTCATAGACTATTTGTTGGACGTTCTTAGGTGCTCCTTGGGGGTCGAGTTTATCAAAAGTCGTTGTAATGTGAGGAGCTATTCGATCGGTATTTAAATCTATATCGATATTATCGTCATCATGTAGAGAACGTATAAAGCCCTCTCCACGACATATGCTTTTATTGTTTAGTTGCATAAAACGAGCGACATCCCCTTTAGATCTAACGAACCCACATTGTATACACGCTTGATAAAGTATAGCGGCTAAAATAGTTCGTTTTGCATAGCTACGTTTGGTACGAACTTTCCGTACTTGAAGGAATACATCGGCTACGATTACTAATACATTTGTGGGAAACGAGAGGGCGTAATTTCGTTTATAAATAGTGTTGTATGCCCGTAGTTCTAGTATAATCGTTCGTAGTTGCAATTCTTTGTTATCGCTTTGCTTTGGGATTGTGCGGTCTAGATCGTGTTGACGCTGAAAGCTATCCGGCCCTACTATGTGTAACCTAGTAGTAAGATTGGTAGTTGTTTCTTCACATGATTCGACCTCGGAAACAAGACCACAAGTGGGACATATGAATTCCATTCCTTGTAGTTCCATCGGACATAAACATTCGGAACATGATTCACCGATGCTAATATGCGACAATGGTTCAATATGCGACAATGGTTTGATATGTAGGCTTGCACAAATTTCTGGACCAAGTAATCTAATAATGTTATCCATACTAGTTGTATACCATATGCCTGTCAATTGTCTAATTGTTCGTTCGTTTAAAAAAAAAAAGAGAAAAAAATGAAGAGAGGTCGCATAACAATTTCTCTTCATTTTTTTCTTTTTTTCTTTTCGTATCGTGATTTCTACTTATCCTCCGATCCTACCACATTTAGATCTTTCTCACTGATGGAGAGGTCATCCAATGCATTATCGAGATCGTGAATGTCCACCACGTTTCGATCTTTTTCCGATTCCACTACATTTAGATCTTTCTCCGATTCTACTGCATTTGAACACGTGATATTCGCTGACTCGTTAGCTCGCTTCTTATCAAGGTTCTTCTTATTGCGAATGGTACGGCGTTGAGGTGCACCACATTTTGCACAAAGTTCGTAATTAGTACGACAGCCTCGACCGCACGTTAAACATGGAACGAATATAGCACATCCTCTTCCTATCTGGAAGTTATGTTGAGAGCAATACTCTGACACCTTCGAACACTTCCTTATACATTTCGTGGTCTTTCCTCGAATCAACCAATCACAAGTTCTCGTCTCAATCATCGTGCAATATACCTATATATGTTATATGTCTAATTGGTATCTTAGTTGTGACGTCTACGTTGAGGTTCTTCAATCGCGCGCGGTTGTCTAATCTGTGTGGTATTAATACGTACTAAGATAACAACATACGTTAATATCGTGAAGTAGAGAATGTATGTTAGTACCATGGGTGGATATACTGTAAACTAATCATTCCTTTAATAGGTGTTAAATGTAAAAATACAATGAAAAAATAGTACAACGAAACTGCTCCAATCCGGAAAAGCGGTAGAAACCGGAGCTGTGCTCAAGTTTGGATCTTTAGGTGCAAGAATGCCTAGGGACGTTGCGAGAGATCCTATGTGGCAGCATAAGAATTTATGTAGTAATCTAGTAGGGCGTTTTCGTCCTCTATGGTGAGCTGGGAGCGCTTAATGAGCCACTCAATGATACATTTAGCGGTATTAAGATGATCGTTGCTACGGGCGCATAGTAGAGCATGATGAGCGTATTTATACTCCATAGTTATCTGAAAGCGTTGAATGAGCCACTTAATGGTATTGAGATGGGCATTCCTACAGGCATCTAGTATAGCAAACCCGACGGCTTTATCCTCTTTGGTGAACTGGAAGTGTTTAGTGAGACACTTAACGATATCAAGACGGTCATCCTTACAGGCAGCGCATAGAACGTAATCGGTGTGTCCACCCATTTTATCGAACCATAAGTGCTTAATGAGCCACTTAATAACGTTAAGATTACCATATTCACTGGCGTAGACAAGAGGAAAGCTATCATAGATGTGGTTTGCGGAAATACCGAATGTCCTAGCCAAATTGTCTCGATCGTTGTCATTACGAGTAGACCTAAGACCGAAAGTGAGTACTCGTTTACGGAACTCTTGGTCTACGTTTTTGTAGCGCACGAGAGATGCGGCACAGTTTAGGTGTTTCGATGTCCTTGCGATGCTTGCGAATGATTCTGGGCCTGCATGCTCTACTATCTTGACTAAGATTTCTATGGGAAGGCACGATATGCTATCCATAGTGGAAGAGATCGATATACTACGTAGTAATCACTTATCTAATAGGATGTTGAAATGTAAAAACAACGGAAAAAGTACAACAAACTGCTCCAATCCGGAAGGAGGACTATGGTCTATAGTAGTATATAAACTAGCGGGTTCTGGCGCAGCTTGAACGTTTTATTATTGCAATCCTTGCTCGATAACGGCGGTTCTGGAGTTATCGAGCAAGGATTGCAATAATAAAACGTTCAAGCTGCGCCAGAACCGCTAGTTTATATACTACTTGCCCAGATTAAGGTACAATATTGTAGGTAAGGTAGCACAAGTGAGTTATATAGGACATGAAGAGTAGATTTATCAAGAAATTGACGGGACTTTGAGATTATACCTATATTTTTTGAGATTTTGGAAGTTATGGTTTGAATGTGTGGTGTCCATAGGAGATGTTGATGAATAATTATGCCTAAGAATTTAGTTTGAGTAACTCTTTTAATCTTATGTTCATTGATTCTGATATTAAAGTTGTCAAGATAAAAAAAAATTCCGAGTAGGGTGAAAGAATACACATTTTGTTTTATCTGGATGAAGTGCGAGTTTGTTTGGCCTTGAGCCAACAGACTACTTTTTCAAGTTCGAGGTTAAGAGTGTTCATGAGAGAGGAGATATTATTGCTACTGTAAAATATGTTAGTGTCCATCAGCAAAGAGAATAAAAGACAAAAGTTCAGAGCAATTAAAGATATCATTAATATAAATAAGAAAGAGTAAAGGTCCAAGGATAGAACAGTGAGGGACTCCACATTTAATTACTTTCCTTGAAGACGGAGTGTCATTTATTTGGATACATTAGTATCTATTTTCGAGATAGCTTTTGATCCAGGAATGGGATATACCACGAAAACCATAGTAGGCTAATTTATCGAGCAGAATGGTATGATTAACAGTATCAAAATCAATGAATACACCCACAGTGAAGTTGTTATTTTCAAATGATTGGAAGACACTGTCTACTAATTCAAGAAGGGCCATAAAAGTGGAGTGATGTTTTCTGAATCCATATTGATGGTGGTTTAACATATTATGTTTGTTTAAGTATTCAATGAATCTTTTATACATCACTTTCTCAAGTGTTTTTGAGAGGCAAGGAAGTAAAGAAATTGGCCTAAAATTGGTGAAATTATGGCAATCATCATTTTTAAAGACTGGAATAACTTTAGCTATTTTAAATTCATCTAGAAAAATCCCCATAGAGATTTAGGCATTACAGATGATAGATAAGGGTAGAGCTAATAGGCTGATACAGGTCTTGACTGGGACAATGTTTATACCATCAATGCCTTCACTTTTGCTAGCATTTAGACAATTAACTATAGATGTAATTTCTGAAGTTGAAGTAGGTGATAAAAAAATTGTATCATTATGTGAACCAGATAGATATTCTCTATGTTTGTCGCCTAATGGAGGAAATGCTTTTGAAAGAGAAGGTCCAACATTAATAAAGAAATCATTAAATTTGTTAGCTATTGAGAGAGGAGTAGTGTATACTCCATCAGAGTCTTTCATTATTGATGGGATGTTAGTCTTGTTTATGTCCTATAACAGATTTAATGGTTGCCCATGTAGCTCTCAAGTCCTTTTTTGTGGTAAGAGTTTATCATGATAGTATTTTTTCCTAGCAAGTTTGACCAGGTGATTATATTTATTACGGTATGTGGTATAATTGTGTTTGGTTCGTTCAGTGGGATTTTTGATATATGCCTTATAAAGGATATCTTTTCTAAGACATGATCCGTGCAATCCAGATGAGAACCAAGGTTTAGAATGTTTCTTGGGTTTATTACTAATATTTTTTAATGGAAGCAGTCATTATATATTGGAAAAAATAGTTCAGAAAATGAGTTATAACAGTCATTTGGGAAGTAGAGTGAGCAATAACATTCCAATCAATATTTTGATTGAAACCTTGCAAGATTAGATGAGGTTATTTGTCTTATTTTGTACCCAGTAGTCTGAGGATTGGTTGTAAGCTTGAGATCAGTTAACTGAAATATTGGTAAATGATCAGAGACATCAGTATAAAGAATTCCACTAATTATATTATGGTCCAAGTTATTTGTGAAGATGTCAATTAGGGTAGCTGAGTGGTACGTGATTCTAGTAGGTTTGGATATATAAAGTGGATAAAGGCTTTGCCAGAAGGAGGTTAAAGAAATCATTTGAAGGTTTATGAGATTCAATGTTAAGTAGGTTGATATTATAATCACCCATTAAATAACACAGTTTGTTTTCAAAGCTAATTTTACTAATTATTTTGTTAATATGTTCATTAAATACTTTCTTATTGGATAAAATAACCTGCTATAAAAAGAACATGTCGATTGATAAAAGTGAAATACAGAAATTGCAAGACTGCCGGCCGCAAATGGGCTGTAAAATTGTCAACTGATCAAAACTGTTGCAGGAAACACAAAGTGCCTTCTTTTTACAATGTATGGTCAGGACAGGAGAAGTTAATCTGCACATTGTGATAGTGTTGGAAATGCCTGATGGAAAAACATTCATAGAGATCAGAAAGCGTTTGTAGCGAAATTTTTTTAAAGCGGCATCTGAGACTGAGTTACGTGAGTTGAGGTTCCCGACTATTTTCTACAACAACTGCATCGTTGACACTGGCTATTTATTCTCTGGACTGAAGAAGGATATTTTCGTTATCCCAAGGAACAGTGTTTAACTGCTGCTCTGATGGCAGTGAGTTGCGTAGCTTTTGAGGCTCAGTTCGACTGTACGTTCGAAATTCTCTCTGAATTTCTAACGAGACCTGAAACAACCATGGGGGCTGATCAAAGTCAAGTCCCGGCTAATTAATCCACAGATCGAATTGGAATTTAGCATGTTGGTTTTTGCGGAGGGAGGCTAGGAAAACCGGAGAACCCGGAGAAAAACCCTCTGAGCAAGGGCGAGAGAGAGAGACCAACAAACTCAACTCAGACACATATGGCGCCGCGTCTGGGTTCTTTTCAGTATCGTTCGAAACCTCGCCAAGGATGATATAAGATGGTTATGCGGCCTCAACCGGTTGATGAATCTGGTATATACAAATAAGTAAAGGGGCTATGTCATGGTACTATGCATGTATGGAGTCAATGTTCGATTGGTGGGTTAAAACAGTTAAATCCCCCTCCTTCAATGCTCGAGTTGGAACTATTTTCATTATTTTACTTGAATACTGTATATTTACAGAGTTTATTAGTCATATTTGAATATTTGCTTTGATTTTTACCATCCCACATGTACGCGAGGTTCGTTAGCCTGCGTACAGCATCCCCTACTTGAGGGAGAACGGCGATTTCATCGTTTCCGTTTCTCCCCACAGACCCTACATGGGGAGAAACGGAAACGATGAAATCGCCGTTCTCCCTCGAGTAGGGGATGCTGTACGCAGGCTAGAGGTTCGTCAGTTCATATGAGAATCGCTGATAATGACTGTGGCCGGCTCGGACATCTCTCACCACGACAGTCCCTTCAAGGTATATAACCTATACTTAAACCATAGTTAGTTTGATCAAACATACATTCAAACTTCACAAATTATCGAATGAAAATGCATTTCGATGTGTTTCTATTGAATTTATGAGTATAAACCAAAGAAACTACGGGAAAGAATAGCAAATTAGAAACAAATACTAAAAGATTTGCAAGGAATATAGGTGCAAGAAATAAAGAAAACAAGCAAATTTCGGGGGGGGGGGGGGGGGAGTGAGCCGCGGCCAGTCTCGAACGCTTTGCCGTTCATGCTATCGCTCTTAGCCGGAGCATTACTTAAAAAAGGTAAAATATTACGGTATGTGTATTAAGTTAGAACTCCCCATGGAAAGAGCATAGTCAATGTACACGACTGTACGATTTTCATGATAATTATCTCAGGGTGGCTCAGATACATAGATTAGTTACCATGGACCAATTAGTGTAATCTTTGCATTCGTGGAGACATGAACTGAAAAGCACTGCTTGCCACAAATGTTTCTTAGATGCCTAATTATCTATTGCAGTCTATTTACTTGTATATTGTTCATAAGATGTCATTTATGCACTACCTTCTTGGATCTGACGACATCTACAAGTTGCCTCTATTGATGCACAGCAAGAGAGCTGGGGTGGATACCAGGGGGTAATGGGGTTCGGTCATACCCCCAACCGAATCCCCCTTTCTCTACCTCCCTTTTATGAAGTAAAACAAAGAAGTTGTCAGAGAATCTTGCATTCGCCCCAGGAGAGGTATTGTTTTTTTTGACGATAAAAACAGATGGAAAATAAAATTGAAGCAAGTTCAAATGCAGAACCAGGACCTGGTTGTTCGAAGTAAGGGTATAAGTGCTAACCCGGAGTTAAATCGCTAACCTGAGGGTACAGCAAGGGCACCCAACGAAGTTTTCGGTTAAAAAGCTGTTCGGGAGAGTAAGTTAGCCTAAAACTTTCGGATTTGAAAACATTGTCCCTAGAAAATTGTTTTCTGAAATACTGGCTAGAAAATTTGTTTTCAATCCCTAGAAAATTATAGAAGAAAAGGGAGACTAAAACGTTTCCCCTAAAATATTCGTACGTCCCAATTCGTCTGATCAATAGAGTCAGAACAGGAAAAAAGAATCCCTAAAAAATTCGTACCTCCACAAAACTTTGCAACATGAAATTACTTGGGCTAGAAATTTCTTGTTATGTTCTAGACTACTAACAAATTCGTAGGCCGGGAATATTTTGCCATAGTATTTTCGTTTGACGCGATTTCCACCTAGAAAATCCGAACAGCTAATAGCTTTCTAGAATACGTCAAAAGACATAGTATAGGCGCCTTAAAGTGTTTATGAGACCAAATTTTGCATCTTTATTTTATTGCAGAATAATAAAGTTCATTGCTTTCTGATTATCAAGAGTATATTTATTTTTCAGTTCCGCCTTCGGAAAGGTCTCTTTTTCGCCATTCAAATTGACTACTTTATGCTAAAAACTGTCCCGTTTGCCGCGCGGCCAAATGAGCTGCGTGACGTCACTGTGAGGACTCGCTGTTTATATATTACAAACATGGCAGACTCGGCGAGAAAGTTTCAGAGAAAGCTAAAAATAAGCGAGGACGTGGAAGATATTGTGTGACTGGTGGCCTTGGTTTTCTTCCCGTATTTAACTTTATCCTACTCCAAAATACAATGGACATTGAAGTTGAGAAAAGCAATAGTCAATGTCCACATTCTATACTCATTCACAGTTTGTACAAGTACAACACAACTACAAAAAGTACAAGAAATGACTCACCAAGAACTCGACGATAACTTTAATACTCCTGTACTTTTATGCTGAAGCCAGAACAGTGAATGGCAAAGAATACGATATAGGGTTTCTCTGGTTTCCTGTAGAAATTCGTTTAAAACAAGAGGATCCTGAATGTTCGTGAATGAAAAACGGACGAAGTGAAGGATAAGGTTTGCAAATGAGATTTTAGGTATTTTTAATTTTATCCATGTTTTTTTTTGGAACCATAGCAGGTGCGAATGTGCTCCACGCTTGTTTTCATTATCTGAGAGAGGGAGGTGCTCTTCGCCGTTAAGTACAAAATAGCGTAATATCCATCACATTGTCATGCAGCATGTTGCGAAAAGAGACTGTAAACTGCCATTAGTTGATTGCGCATTTGGCATTTTACCTATGTTTTTATATAAATTACGCCTATTGCTGGAAGCGGTCATGTAGAATTTATTGTTTTCAGCATTGCCGCCGAATTTGGCACATGTAGAATAGATTAATATTCTGCCCAGAATCGTGTTCTAGTACAAAGTTAATAGTTGAGAGATGGCGGAGTCGATGAAGATATTCTGGAGAAACTGCAGAATAGAGGTAATTGACTAACGTGTTGCCTCCCAATTCAGATCATGTGATACTCGGGGGAATTCTTTTTCATTCTAATCATAATGCAGTCATGCCTATCTCAATAAAATAAATTTTCAAAGAGTCAATTCTCCAGAGTAATGTGTGTTTACATAACATGATCTGAATTGGGTGGCAACAGCGTTAGCCGATTACCTCTATACCCCCTCCGAATAACGAACCTCACAACCAAAGATACCACTGATACAAATGTACGTCTGATAAATGTAACCCGTCTGATAAACGAGACACCTGATAAACGAGACACTTGATAAACGAGACACCCGTAACGCGTCTGATAAACGAGACACGTCTGATATGTGTGATAGGCGTGATACCCGCGTTACGGAATGTACACAATTACAAATGGGTAGGTTGTTATGTTATATAAACAAGTTATAATCCCGTTGGGATAACTTTGAGGGTGTATAAAGAGGAGTGATTAATATGTAAGAATCACTCGAAGGCGTTTCTCTACCTTGATACTAATTTTCTTTAGGACATGTTAAGAATAGAAGAAATGTACTGACTACACATCTATATAGACGTGATTGGCCAACATTATATACTGCTGTAATTATACTGACGTGTCCGACAATTACGTATCAATAAACGAGATGCCCGCCCCTGATCTGTTGTTTGTGTTTAATGCAGTTTGGCTATTAAATGTTTTATGCTCGTTCAGAGTGATAAGATTATAAGTGATACGCCTGATACAACCACCCCTAACCGTCAGTAAAGAAGTTCCCAGGTAAACGTTGAGGTTATAGGGCTAATTGGCGAGTAAACAAGTGACGTTTTTTGTTGTTATATTTATCATAATACATGTACATCGGCTTACCCAACAACAATAACTACCCTTACCGTCGGTAAAGAAGTTTTCAGGTAAACGTCGAGGTTTTAGGGCTAATTGGTGCCTAGATTTCACAGTTAACATTTAAATGTCATCTACACGACTATTATACCGAGTGATACGCGTATCTTGATACCGGTAACACACATCTGGGAGGGGTATTTATTTAACCAGTTCGCCAGCAGATTTACAATTATTCAGAAGAAGGGGGGGAAATGTACATACATAAGGATCCTGTCCTTCACTGATTTGCCATTACAAATACGATTGAATTAATATTACATTGATTGAATAAAATAAAATTTGATGATTGAAGGGAAAGATGGAATATATTTACTACTGATTTACATTGGTATACATTTGCCCTCTAGTTGGTAAAAAAGGGAAAAACAGGTGGCGAGGAAGCCTAGAAACTATAAAAGATTAGGCTTCCTCGTTACAGTCAACAGTATGCTATTACGATTGAGAAGGAACTCTTTAAGAGATTTTTTAAAGCTTGTGAAAGAAGAAGAGTTTATTAATGAGACAGGTAAAGAATTCCACACTTTAGGCCTTGATGAAGAATAGTAAATTGTTTGATATTTGTTCTACAGAGATGGGATCGATAATCAGTGGCATATGGCCTAGTGTTGTAATCATGGACTTGCTGGTTGGTCAGGAAGAGATTTTGGAAGGTCGAAGGAAGGAAATGATTGTGATATGAATACATAAAATTAGCAGTAACAAGAGTATTGACAGTATAAATATCTAGAATCTTAAATTGCTTGAACAATGGAGCAGTGTGAACTAAACGTTTTTGTAAGAGGAAAATAGAGTTTAAGTTGGAGGGATACGTAGAGGACCAAACGATATTGCAGTAGTTAATATAGGGATATACAAGGGTGTAGTAAAGAGACAGCAACGATTTTGACGTTAGGAAAAAGCGTGATTTGTTAATGATACCGATAGATTTGGACATCTCCTTTGACACATTATTAATATGAGACTTCCATGAGAAATGTTGGTCGATATAAACATATCAAACAAAGAGTGTCGATTTAGAGGTCTGGGACCTAGAAACCGCCATTTTGAATGTCGTGGCAGCTCTTCCAAATATGGAATATGGAATTTTCCTAATATGGAAGAGGCCGCGGGAAGTTCAAAACGACACTTTTGCTTGCTATTTTATTGATATGCACCCAGAAACTTGGCCACTTCTACTAGCTTTATTTGTATATTTTCCATGATTATCGGATTATAGACATTAATTTTCTTCTGTTTAGGGTGAAAAATCATATAATTTGTTTTAGATATGTTTAGTGACAGTTTATTTGCTTCAAACCAGTCCATAAATTTCACAAGCCATTATTCATAATATTTATTAACTGGCTAGGGTCTTTTTGGGAACAAAAATATTAAAATGCTTGTGTCATCCGCAAAGAGTAGCGACTGAGTCAGGGTAGACACATTTGGAAGATCATTGATGTCAATAATGAACAATAGTGAACCGAGTATAGACCTTTGGGGAACCCCGCAAACGATAGACTGATAGTGAGAGCTGGCTTGACCAAATTGGACGAATTGTTTTCGGTTTGTCAGGTAGCTCACAAGCCAGTCAAAGCCACACCGCGAATACCATAATGCTGAAGTTTATCAAATAATATTTGATGGTTAATTGTGTCGAACGCTTTAGATAGGTCAAGGAAAATTCCCACAGTAATCTCATTTCGATCTAATGACGTTGCAATATGGTTTATCAAACGGACTAGGGCTAGCGCGGTTGAATGATTTTTGCGGAATCCAAACTGATTCTCGAAAAATACATTGTGATTATTTAAAAATTCAATCAGCCGATTATACATGATTCTCTCAAACAATTTTAGAAAAGGCCGGAAGAATCGGTCTATAGTTGGTAAAACATTCCGGATCGTCCGCTTTGAATATTGGAATAACTTTAGCTGTTTTTAGAGAGTTTGGGAAAGAACCAGTTTTTAGTGACAAGTTGATTATACTTACAAGAGGTTGCGATATGTAAATAAAGGATGGTTAATAATTTTGATAGGTATATTGTCATATCCTGAAGCCTTATTAATATTAAATGTTTTTATGATGTCTTGGAGTTCTTCAGAGGTCACTTCTTTCAGACAAAGAGCCTCGGGATACGAACCAGTTAGCGCAATAAGCGCATCCTTGTGCGAGGTATTTGCTAAGGTTCATTAGGACCAATGTTCGTGAAGTAATCACAAAAACAGTTTGCAATCTCAGCATGGTTTGTAATCGTTTTACCATTGTTTATAAATTGAGCTGGATAAGCTAATTTGCTTTTTCGTTTATTGTGGCTTCATTTAAAACTTTCCATGTTTCTTTCAAATTTGTATTAGCCTTTTCTAGTTTTGTGTCAATAATTTATTTTTGCAAGTCTGATCACATGGTTTAGTTTATTCTTGTATGTTTTATATTTACTTTCCCGATCTGTGTCTGGTTATTAAGATATTGTTTATAAAGTTTCGTTTTCTTGTTAATTGATTTGGCAAGGCCTTTACTCAGCCAGGGATTCCGAAATGTTTTTTTTTTTTTTACCTTTGAGAACTTTGATAGGAAAACTCTTATTGTAGAACTCAGTATATTTACAAAGAAATGCATCGTAAGCTGTATCAACGTTGGTATAGGTTAATTTAAGATTCCAGTTGTATTCCCGTAAAAGTTTGTTAAAGGCATCATGTTTTGAATGTTAAAATCGCGAATAAGGACACGATCCTTGATTTTAGATGACTTGTGGATACTGTCATTGTAAGTGAGTGAAAAGACTGGTAAGTGATCCGACAGATCGTTAATTACGAGGCCATTGTTAGAACGAGCTGAAATATTCTTCGTAAATATATTGTCAATAAGCGTGGCGCTATGCGATGTAAGTCGCGTCGGTACCCTTGTAATTAAGGGAAAAGCATGTGAGAGAACATGTCAATGAATGTACTCGTAGTGGAGTGTTGATCATACTTTAGAAGGTCTAAATTAAAATCTCCCATTACGTAATACAGTTTGTTTTCTTTAGAGACACAAGCTAGTAATTGCTGAACGCATTCCATGAATTCATCCAAATTTGGGGTCGGGGGCGATAAATTGTGCCAATAATTATGTTTTTGCCATTAGGAATTTCAATCTCAGCAAAAACTGATTCTAGGACATTGTTAGAATAGCATAGGTCGGTTCTTATTTTAGAATTTAGATCTTCCCGTATATAAGTCCAACTCCACCGGCTCTAGATCTTGACGTTCTATTGGTTGAAATAAACTTATAACCAGAAATGTCTACCAAGTCGGGATTACTATAGTTGCAGCTGTGCCGATATTTTTATAACTCCGGTGCCGAGTTCCTCTGCAACATCGTACCTCCCAAATTTTGAATTGGATTTTAACGTGTTGTTTGGAATTGGGTCGGAAACTGAGGAGGCTAAACTGTTAAAATAGGGCGAAGCAGAAACCGAAGAGAGCAAATGGTGTAAAACACAAAGAATTTCGGTTTCGAGAACCATTACGGATACTGAATTGGAGAAATACCCCAAAATACAAAACGGCAAACGCAGTAGGCCGTAAGGACATCCGAGGACATTGCCGTCACCATCAACGGATCTCTAATTGATACCGTTTCAAACGAGAAATTACTTGGTGTGCATCATGAAGGGACCAGCTCAAACTTTGAGCTGGTCCCTTCATGTAGATGTATATTTCCAACACATTTCCAACTTATTTCCAGTACATTTGCAACATATTTCCAACCTATTTCCAGCCTATTTCCAGCATATTTCCAACCTATTTCCAGCTTATTTCCAGCATATTTCCAACAACTTTCCAACAAACGTCCAGCATATTTCCAACCCGTGGAAATGAAATTTACATCCGTTGGAAGTGGGCAAAACCTTGGAAATTCCAACTTCCAACTTATTTCCAACATACTGTATTTCCAACATACTTCCAACCCATGGAAGAGGTCTAGATTTTCCAGTGAGCTAGGCGAGTCGACTTCGTCACATACAGATATCCCGATGTGTCCATCAAGAGTCCAGAGAGAGCAAAGGGTGCCAGTCGAGGATCCGTCAAGAACCTGGAGGTGGTCAAAAGTGCCCAAAACAGTGGAAGAAGTTCCCAAGCAGTGGAGAGAACAAGACGAAACTAACGGAATTTCTTCTTAAGCAATGTTCGGGAGACATCTACGCAGATGGAATCGGAAATCGCCACGTCTACTTTACCGTTGAAAGCAAGTGCTTCCGTTTATCTGTCGATGATGGCAAGGTTGTTTGTCAAGAGATTCATGAGCTAAATATCAACCACGAAGAAGCTGACACAAAGATACTTCTCCATGCCAAAGATGCGTCAGAACACGGCGAGACCACTCATAATAAAGTCTCCAGATACAGATGTGGCAATCCAGCTTGTCATCTTCGAAGTCAGATACCTGCACGGCTTCTTGTCATGAAGAAAAGCAAAACAAGGAACATCTAGAGATTTTCGCTATAGCCGACAGTGCTGGGCCTCAGCTGTTTGATGATCTGCCTGGTCTGCACGCTTTCACTGGCTGCGACTCCACCAGCTCGTTTGAGGGCAAAGGAAAGAAGACCGCTCTGAAGCTTTGTCAGAATGACCCAGTGGCATGCCAAGGGATGGCAGTGCTTGGACGATCATTTGAAATGGATGGAGTCCCTTTCTCTGAGTGCGAGAAGTTCGTTTGCAAGATGTATGGATGGTCGGATCAGCCTGACGTTAACGAGTGTCGCTATGTTACGTTTTGCGCAAAGCAAGGTCAGTCACATAGTCTTCCACCATGTTAAGACACACGAAGCGTGCGAACTACCAAGCTGCTGTCTGGCGACGTGCACTGGAAGAAAATCCCGACGTTCCATCACCCGAGGTCACAGATGGCTAATCGCAGAAGCTGATATTGAAATCGACTGGATGTCCCTACCTCCTGCACCCGAGGCATTACTCGAGCTTATACTGTGTGGATGTACTGGGATCTGTTCAACGGGCCACTGCACGTACAAGAGGAATGGTCTGTCCTGTACAGATGCATGCCAGTGCGGTGAAAAATGCGAGAATCCTCAAAACATGTGGAAAGACAATGCTGAGGACAGCGAAGAGGATGAAGAATAGTGAGACATGCTGAGGGAAAAGATTACTGGACATCGCTAGACATTCTATGGTTTCTGAGAAATCCTGAAACCGGAAATAAACGAGTCTTCAGTTGCCTGCTTATTGTTCACGGTAAATGACGTCATTAAACGGCCTTCTTGTCGATTGAACCACTTGAGCACCGTTTTATGACCCAACCATATATAACAGTAATTTCTAACGCTAAATGCATCGTTTCAGTTCGAAATAACCCTATACCACACATAGTTATTACGAAATACTCAATCCGGAAGTAGATTTGTTGTCGCTTCCGGTTTGGCTCAGTTGTCTAAAACTGGACTTTTTGTCTTTCTCAGTGCGTATTTTCGCAGTTTCTGTGTAAGAAATGATTTTAAAAGTAAGCAAATAGCATATGTGATTAAAACTTTCTAGTTTGAAATGCTTAATTAAGGTAATTGTAAATGTTTATTTCCTTTTTGGCTGCCATCACTACTAATTAGCATAAAAAAAAAAAAACTTTACGAAATTAAGCATTTTTACTGATTCTGTCATGATTATTTGCCTGCAGATTACTATTAACGTAGAACCAATTAGGTTTGGATGAAGTTTTGCCAGTAAAAACTTGGGGAAAATAATGAAGAATGCAGCACAGTGAAATTTCGATGCAAAGGAGTATGGGTTGTTTAGGCCAGGTTACCAAGGCCTTTGGAGAATTTTTCCGCTGTTAACAAACAGATTCGTGATCAGTGGGCTCTACGCTTTAAAATGATACCAAGAACAGCTTGCCACCCGGCCCGGGGGTGCAGCCAACTTGCCAAATTCCAGGTTTGGCCACTAGACATGTTACCTACTACCAGAAACTTGCAATGTGAAATTTGGCTCGATATAGAATAGAGTTGACCCAGGTAGACGAGTTATCCCTTGCGTAGCATTTACAAGGGCAAAACATCGCCATAGTGCTAGGGTAATCCTTAGCTCACAGACAGAGTAACCCTAGCGCTATCTAGGGTCACTAGGGTAGACTGGGCAGCCGAGTTAAGTTGTTCAGCCTGCTTGTAAACACATCGCTAAACAAAAGAGGAAATGTTCCAGCACTAGGGTAACCCTATGATACTAGATATGATACTAGATATTCCTCAAGAGATAATTTGTCCAGACCAACAATAAGAACAAACTATTGCTATTTTCATTTCGATATTTTGCCACTAGAGTATGGGAAGAAATTACACCTAACATCAAACAATTGGGAAAATGGAAATTTAAGAAAGACCGTACCACAAAAAAATATTGTTAGAAACGTAGAATTCCTTCTCTTTTTTTTTCATTTTATATCCTTCTACTGTTTGTCATCATGCCGAATTGCCAACATGCTGCTTGCCTGAATTTTCTTAGACTATTACTATTTCTTGATGCCGCAGAGACCAACTCGAAAGCTTTCATTGCTACTTTGTCTCTGTACACTCATATGTAATTAAGATATCAGGTAAAAAATTAACTGATCGACATTTGAGGGATGTAGCTGTGCTGGGAAGCGTGCAATCGTGTTTTTAGTTTTCCATACATTCGTCTGTAAAAACGAGTCAAAGTCCGTGGGAAGATTTACAGACAATGAATGGAAAATTGAAAACACGATTGCACGCTTCCCAGAACAGCTACATCCCTCAACTCAAAATGTCGGAATTAACCGCGTACTAGTCTATTCAGTATCTCCATGTAAACAGGCCCTAAGGGAGCTTTGTCTGCAACGCGCGCACGGTCTACTATCGATCCGCGATAGATGGGCGAGTTTGCCGATAGACAGCGGCTGGGTTATGCTATTAAATATGGTATGTTCTCCTTTCTGCTAGCGTACCCAGTACTTTTCACGTTGGGCTAGGATGGGTGTAAAATGTGTCATTTGAGCATATCTTCACCGTCTTTAAGTCATTCGTCGTGAAAATTGGGCTGGCATCTGGGCTGGGACAATTAAAACAAATATTTTGATATTCATTTTGTGATAAAATTTAAATCGATGACGTCACAATCGATGATGTCATAATATTGATGTTTTCTTAAATGTCGTATTTCTTAAATATCGACTTCCTTTACATAGGGGTATTGATAGATATACTCGAGACGTCTTCAACACTGAAAACCGTTTGTCGCTACGACGTAAATTAGCTGAGATATGATTTTTTGAATATATTATATAAATTCTGTCAAAAACCTGCTGTGGAAGGGTAAGTTCCCCCGGATTTCAGTAAATTAAATCTAATCAATAATTGTCACATGTGTGGTACCAAATTGTACCGATACCTTGTCAAAAATATCACCAAGCTATCGGAGAATAAGGAGAATGATTTTTTTTCACTCAAACCTTTTTCAATCCTAAGTTAATGCACAAAACTTGTCTGTGACGTCATCCAATGTGTGACGTCATAATTTAACAATTGCAAATATTTTCGTTATGAGGTTGAAATCCAAAAATCTAAAACGACAGTATTGTGCCCTACCGGCTAGCCTTAAATACCAAACAAGAGTTGACTTAATCCAATCAAACATAGAACAAAGTGAACGAACGGGTATTTCCCTGTCTGTTTGTACTATAAGTCTGGTTCAGGGGGGGGCATGTATAATTCACTCAACATGTGATATCTCGATGAATTTTGCTCGTATCAAGAAACGGTTTGCGGCTTTCATCATCTCTTGAGAAGCTCCTTCAAACCAGCTATAGAAATTATACATATGTTAAACTTTTTAATACGGTGATGTATTGACGTCATCGATTGTGACGTCATCATTTTAAATTTTCTCACAAAATGAATATAAGAATAGTTGCCTTAATTGTCCCAGCCCAGATGCCAATCTTCACGACGAATGACTTAAAGACGGTGAAGATATGCTCAAATGATACATTTTACACCTATCCTAGCCCAACGTGTATATAATTTTACAACATAACCTTTGTCGTTTAAAAAGAGCTACTGGTATCAACTACTGATGGTACACTGCTTTTGAAGTGTTTTAGACAATCATTATTTCGAGTCAATTCAACTAAGAGTATCTCGTACGCCACACTACTTATCAGACGCTCTCAACAAAATTATAGTTTGAAATCCACGAGTTGCCCTTACGGTCCCTATGTTTTGCTCTGTCGCCGTTATGGGAGATTGAGTATTGATCATTTGAGATAATTTCCAATTTCATTTCATTTCCATTTTCAATTCGGCTTTGATTGCACTGTGACCCCATGTTCGAAAGTTCAACGGTGCTTTGCCCGTGCTCAAAACGTCACCCAGTATGTGACAGTGATCGTTTGTTGATGTAAATTACCTATCAAGCTATCGTTTTGTTATAGTTCACCACCAAAATTTGGCGCGTTTTAATAACATCAAATTTCCAAGGGAAGCTATCGGCCGATAGTTCCGAGACAAACACACTCTATTTGTCGTTATTTGTCGTTATTGTTCATCACAAAATTATCTTCTACTCTCAGTGGGCAGTATTATACAAATAGACTGTGTCCGTCGAGGAACTAACTATCGGCTGATAGTTGCCCGCGGAAATTTGATGTTCTTAAAACAAATATAAGCAAGTTCGAGGGCTGATATGCTAGTTTTAAGAACATTAAATTTCCAAGGGAAACTATGAGCCGATAGGTCCGAGACAGACACAGTCTATTTGCGTTATTGTTCAACACAAAATTGTCTTTCGTGCTCAGCGGGCACTATCGCCTGATAGTTTGCATCCGCGGATGACAACTAACACGTCACGTGTCCGCTTTTGACCAATGAGCGCGCGCCAAAATTTTGTGGTGAACTATTTGCCTCCGCGGACAACAACTATCAAGTCACGTGATCGCTTTTAGCCAATGAGCGCGCGCCAATTTATTGTGGTGAACTATAACGCCTGATAGTTTGCATCCGCGGACGACAACTATCACGTTACGTGATCGCCTTTGGCCAATGAGCGCACGCCAAAATTTTGTGGTGAACGCTTCCCTTCAGAAATTTGATGTTCTTAAAACTAGCATATAAGCTCTCGAACTGCGTACTCTGGCTTATATTTGTTTTAAGAACATCAAATATCTGCGGGCAACTATAAGCCGATAGTTCCTCGACGGACACACTATTTGTATATTTAACCCATCAAATATTTTCTCTTGCGCGTGATTGGTTGAATGCGTCACGTGACCCGATATTTTCTCTCCGTGAGCGGGAAATATCAGCGAATACACCCCCTGTGAGCGTATAAGCGCGCATCAAAGAAAATATTTGAAGGATGATAACAACAATAACCTACATTGTGGCGTCGAAATATGCCCTGATATTTCGTCCGCGGACATTATCTGATCCGAGAAGAGAACAGTTCCCGAGAGCGAAGCTGCCGTGAGCAAATGTCCAAGGACAAATATCAGGGCATATTTAGACGCCACAATAAACACTTAATGACTGGCCCCGAGGGAATCAGTTTTGTTTCCCCTCGATCCTCGATGTTCCCCTCGACTCCATCTCGACTCCATCTCGGGGAACATCGAGGATCTCGGGGAAACAAAACTCACTGATTCCCGAAGGGACAGTCATTAGGTGATTTGTTATATAGACATAAGTTATACTACCTGATACGAGCGAGGTTTGTCGTGTTCTCTTCGGGAAGCTGCTTTTCAACTCAAAACGCTGCCAGCGTTGCTACGGCATTTTTAGCATCGTTTTGTGTCTTTCTTGCATCCTTTTTTAGCTACCAATTTCTCTCTCTTGCGCTTCATAAAGATGTAAATTGTTTCTTTGGAGCTGGTTCCATTTTGAATGCTTTCTTTCGACGAAAACTGGTCAGCTTTTGATGAAGATCTAGACATTTTGGTAAACAAATATTTCCCGCCTTTAGCTAGCCAGTGTCGCGCGCGACACATCACACCATCTTCTGTCACGATGTGATCACGTGGCGGCGAGAAACATTGGATTTTGATGACTGTCACGTGACCCTGAATCAGCCAATTAGAGCGTGTGTTGTGTCTGGAAAACTTATGGCTATGTAACAATGTAGGTTATTGTCGTCATCATCCTTCAAATATTTTCTTTGACGCGCGCTTATACGCTCACAGGCGGTGTATTTAACAATTATTCACTGAAGTCGAAGTGACTATTGGTGAATATTTACCGAGACGAAGTCGAGGTAAATATTCACCAATAGTCACTGAGACTGAAGTGAATAATTGTTTTAGTATAATTTCATCAGTGAATATCAGAGAAATTAAAACTAGAAATTATTAGTCTGACTTCCGACTCTTTTATAAGTTTTACAAGCGCGCGTGACAGGATAGTTGTGTGACAACATTTGCATAATCACATGCCGCTACGGTTCACTGCACAAACCGACTCGACAGGAGACTTGCAGGGACTACAAGAATGGATTTGCTAAAGTCAGAGAAATAACGAAAAGGAGTCCAAATGCACACTAGAATTCAAGTTGAAGCAGCAGTACTCACTTTTGAGTCCTCGAACCGTGTTACAAAGAGAGGAAATGCAGCGAAAATGAGTGGAAGTGGGCAAACTCGGCTGACTGAAAATCTGCCACGGCGAGTGCAAATTTATCGAAAGGAACCGCTTTCATGAGTTCACTCCAAGTCCAAAGGACGAATTTGCTGGAAACTACAAACTACAGTTTGTAGCTTTGTGGATAATAGCCATCACAGAATCAAAGACAATGGTAAATCAAGAGACAAATGATTTCGGTATGAGATAAAACTTGAAAACACACCGAGACGGCTAGAGCGGCGAGAGAAGAGCATAACAGCAACCGGCTTCCTGAATGAAAACTAGAACTCGTTGTTTTTCTATCAAGAACCACGGGGAAAATAACTCAAGTAAGTACACTCTTTTTAAGTCGAACAGTTCCAAAGTCTCGTTGTATTATTTATTGCTCTAAGTAGACGTTATTTCAGTTGTGATTCACGAGGACCGAATAAACTCAACCCCGGCCAAAACTCGTAAGTAAACTTTGTTTGTGACGGCTTATGGATTAAAATAAGCTTCAAGTTTAGCCATACTTATTTAGTTGCTTCTTTAGTGGGTTTTGGAAAAGCTTTTTCTTTCATATTATTTATTTATTCGTGAGAAACATCAGTAAATATGCGAGCGGCCATTTTGGTAAATGCCTTGTATGTTATATTCACCTCCAGGCGCTCTGGAGGTGAATATAGCGACGTATGACGTAATTCTCGACCAATCAGAGCACGGGAATCTCTATATTCACTGATGAAATTATACTAATCGCTGATATTTTCCGCTCGCGGAGAGAAGATATCGGGTCACGTGACGCTTTCAACCAATCACGCGCGAGGGAATTTTTTTTATGGGTTATAAGAACATCATATTTCCGCCGATAGTTATAGGCGATAGTTCCTTTGACGGACACACTATTCGCTGCTCGCTGAGAGCGGAAGACAATTTCGTGTTGAACAATAATGTTGTCTCGGGACTACCATCTGATTGTCCCTTCACACAAACACTTTATTTTTTAAATAGTTTGAAATGTAATATATATATATAACTGAGTATACGGAGTAGTTAAGATTGTAAAAACATTTTATCTGCTACTCGGAGTTTCACGTGTTACAAGCAAGACGTTGTTACAAGCAACACGTGTTACAAGCAAGGAAGTTCGATATCGTGGGCTAAAGCAGCGAAAGGCGAATTAGCAGAGTATAATAAAAAAAGGTAAGCGTTGTCCTAATAAAGAAATAAATTAATTAATTAATCATTCAAATTTGTCAGGGTTTTTTTTCGGCTGTCCGGCCGACAAATACAGTAATTACATTGAGGGAGTAGAATTTTACATAGAGGTTTCCTTAATTATTTTCAAATGCAAAAATAAAAGAAGTGGAACAAACAAAACACAGTCAAAGTAAAAAGTAAAATTAGATAATAGCATTTGCTCTTTTATTTTCATTAATTTGACTTAGAACTTCTATAGCAACTACAAAATCATTAACTTCTCAAAATTCACAAACTGACACCACTGATATTTTTATCCTCATCGTGACTAACTCAATTGACAAAAGTATTCAGTGCTATTGAACGGGTGATTGAATACTTTTGTCAATTGAGTTAGTCACGATGAGAGATAAAAAATATCAGTGGTGTCAGTTTATGAATTTTGAGAAGTTAATGATTTTGTAGTTGCGTGAGGAATTTCAAAACGAACTGTTTGCACATAATTAGAAAGATCTGAGGAATAAAATCTAGGAGTGATGTTGAATTAAGTTTCAACCAAGCTACGTTCCCAAAACTTATTCATTGAACGAAATGAAATTTCACATGGTGTTGTTTATACGCTGAACTCACGAACGAGATCAAAGTTTACATTTAAATGCGACGCGACCTGCAACGAAATATCTAGTTTGAAGTTTAAAGTCTTAGCCGGATTGAGCGGGTTTTCAGTAGGAAGGGTTTTATTCTGGTCGCAGCCATTGCGCTTCAAGTGGCCATGCATAGATCGTGACAATTGAAATTACGCGCTCCAATTTATACGATTTCAACAGGTGAACAAAATTTAGGTATCTCGCAAATACTAAAGTAGGAACAATTTCTTTTGGTAACTTCTTTCAAAACCCTCATATGTAAGCTAAACGTAGCCATTATTGCGTCGGTCTCGTGTGCGGGTCAACGGGTTAGAGCGTGAGTCGAGTGACGAGTAATCCTTCCCACAATGCACCCGATATATTGATACAGTGATATAGTCGGGTTTGACAGAATTTTTGCAATTCGGTGTATATGGTATATGGGTAATCCAAAATGTGCCTTTCAGTCATTTTTCTAACAACAAATATATCAGGTAGGATTGAAAAATGTACGAGTAAAACATTTTTAGATCATATGGGTCCATCACTGGGTCCGGTCGACCGAAACGCTGATATGACTTCAAGGAACTCACTGTATTCTGAACTTTACTTTCTCCACGTCGCACTAGCTATGTTTATTCTATTTCGCTAAATGAGGCTGAAGTATTCACTAAATTGCATTCAAACCTTGGAGCCTAAGTTTAAGTTTATTATCAATTTGAAACACGTTCTATTTTATCTTATGGCAGTTCCACCAGTCGTTTGCAATTCTGCCAAACAAACTGAACCAAATTCAACACTTCAAAGCCAAACGCAGCTAAAATATTGTTCCGTTATGAAGTCTGCAAAAGAGCTAAAATTTCACTGGGAACACACCAGTTTTCTTTTGCGTTTTTTTTTTGCGACGTAATTATTTCGCATATGAAGTATTGATCAAACATATTTATTGAATGCGGGCGGTTTTCGTTTTGATGTTCGCGATGCATATTTAAATATATTCTGACATATCTTGCAGTTAACGACTTTAGAACTCAACGCGAGATAAATTTTAAGTTATATAAAATGGTTAAGATTTAATCAAACTGTGCATCAGTTGATATATTTTATTACTAAAAATTATCATTGAATGATTGTCGGGAATACCAATAAATTTACAACCTAGTGAGGCCAAAGTAAATAAAGGTTTACTTATGAATAAGTCTCAATGTGAGTTTAACTGACGACCAATTGTAAAATTTATGTAACACGCAGGAGAAATAATTTTTACACAAAACCAAAACCATTTAATTCTGGTCCATAATTTAAACAGATTAAAACAACTTCGGTTCTGATCTTTCTTTCCTTTCCAATAACTAAATGCGATTTTTACAACCGCATTGCGGACTTCATAAAAATATGTTTTTAGCTACGCTGTGTTTAATTAATTTGGTTGAATGTTTGGCAGAACGCACACCACAACAACAACAACAACAACTTTATTTCGTACCTAATGTATTACATAATTTAAAAACATTTTTTAAATTATTTAAAACTAAATCTAGAGTACTGGCTATTTAGAAATAGCTAAAGCTAATCGAGCTAAATAGCACTAACAAAGTATTAAAAATAGCTTAAGGACATATTTCAATACATTCATTATATTAATATTAATAATGCCGGACGAAAAAAAAAAGATATAATATTACTAATTAAATAAATAAGAATAACTTAACAAAAATAAAATAAATAGATATAGAAAAAGAAAGTCAACAGTTGAAAGTCAATCATGTCAATATGTATTTAGGAAAGAAGATATAATCCGTTTTTTAAAGCCTGATTTTTCAATGATTTAGTATTTTCATGTATTGTATTCCAGCTTTTAGGTCCTATATAGCGAATATTGAACTTTCCAAAGTTGGTTCTAATGGAGGGCAAATAAAATGTGCATTTTGAGGCTAGTCTTGTATTATAATTGTGCACTTTATTTACAGGTGTAAAAAACTATTGAAGACTGGTGGAAGGTATTTGTTATAATAGTCATACATAAATAATGAATTATACAAAGATATTAAATCAGTAAATTTTAGAATACCAAGAAGTTTGAATAGAGGACTTGAATGCTCATCAAACTTAGAAAATGTAATTATCCTCACAATTCTTTTCTGTAGTATAACAATTGGATTCAAGTTATAATTATATGTGTTTCCCCAAATAATCAGGCCATAAGTTAGATGAGGATAGATTAAATAATAATAGAGCTGAGTAAGGATTTTAGAAGCTACACAATTTAGGATTTTATACAGGACTCCTATGCTTCGTTTGATTTTCTTGGCTACTTGTTGAATTTGACATTTCCAATTCAGGTTGCAGTCTAAGCAAAGGCCAAGATATTTAACAGTATTTTCCTGCCTTATAACATTATTATTAATGTGCAAATTAACTGAGTGCATGAGTTTTTTTTTAGGTGGGTGAAAAATAACAAAATTTGTCTTGTCAATATTAAGAGACAACTTATTTGAAGATAGCCAGGTGTTAACATAGAATAAATTGTTATTAATTAAATATTCTAGTTCAGAGAGGTTCTTATGCGAGCAAAATAAATTAGAATCATCAGCAAATAAATGGAAATCAAAAGCCTTAGTACAATGTATGAAGTCATTAGTGTATAATAGGAATAACAATGGACCAAGCACAGATCCTTGAGGGACCCCACAGGAAATACCACGTTCAAGAGATACTGTGTTGCCAAATGAAATTTTAGAAATTTTAGAAATAAAGCAATCAAATATTTCATTAATATCATTATTTTGTGGTAATATTTCTTCCCAACACAGCATGCCTACCTATGTGGTTAAGGCTGTTTCATCAAGTTTTGAATAATCTCTCTTATACATTTCAAATTTCTTAGGAAGGGCTGAGAATTTATTGATTATAAGAAAATTAGGCAAGTGATCAGTGATGTTATAGAGTAAATTTCCACTTACTAGATGATAATCAAGAGAGTTGAAAAATATATTGTCTATAAGGGTAGCACAGTGATCTGTTATCCTAGTAGGTTGCAAAATCTGAGGGCCAAAGAAGTAAGAACTCATAGTATTTATAAAATTCTCAGTGGATGGATGAGACTCAAAATTTAATAGATTAATATTGAAGTCTCCTAGAATTAAACAAAGCTTGTTATCATTTAGAATTTTATCAATACTTGAATATAAACAATTGGTGAAGGAATCTAGACTTGCATTAGGATGTCTGTACACGACTGCACAGAGAATATTAGGACTAGATGGATAGTCAACTTCGATCCATAGAGATTACAATTCTTCTTTAGCAATTAACACTCAGGTCTTCCCTTACTATAAACTTTAAATTGTCTTTAACATAGCAACCAACTCCACCTGCATTAGAAAGGCTAGGCTGTGATATGAACTTATAGCCTGGTATATTAGACATTAGGTAAGTACGTCTGATCTACTTTTAATTTAGTTTCTGATACGCCTATGACTGAGAAGGGAAGATGAAGTTCATCCAACATAATAAGCAGCTTGTCAATATTTGCAGCTAGACTTCTGATGTTACTATGCAAAACTGAGAAGTTATTTGGGGCTAGATTGTTAACTTCGTGACTGGAATGAAAATCGTGAGGGGAATAGTATTTGAAGTTTGTATTAGATGGTAACTGTTGGTCTATATCAGTATCAGAAAGACTCGGAATATTTGTCAAAGAGGATAATACATCTAAATGAGGTAGCAATTCAAGTTTATATTCAGAGATACGTTTGGAACAAAAGCAATCAGTATTGGAGTTAAAAGATAACTTTAGGAGTTCGTAGTTGCTAAGATCATGATATGGAAATGCATCAGCTAAGCAAGACTTACATAACCATAGTTCTTCAGTCTCTGTATAATGATTATACGATTTGTATGACAGCGAAGAGCATCTAAGGTGGAACCAATATAGGCAGTGATCACACTGAATAGCACAGCAATTGTCTTTAACTATTTTTCTGCATTTACCACATATATCCATCAGATTTACGTTGGGGAGTCCTTAAGATCTTGTAAATTCTTTTCGTTGGAGATATGAATAGCTGGGCTGTCATCGTTCTTTCTGAGAAAGATCTTGCCATGCCGGGTCCAGATATAGCGATAGTGACGCTCCTTTTTCAGTTAGAGGCAATCTTCCTCCTCCTGGTTAAGCTCTCCGCAATGAATATCTTATTGTCATCTATTCTGGTGAATCCAAGATCTTTAGTTGTTTTATCCTTGAGTTTGTTACTGGAGTAGTAAATTTGGTCACGAACATCTCGGCTTATGAACTACCATAATATAGAACGTGTTTCACATTGATAATACGCTTAAACCTAGGCTCCAAGGTTTGAATGCAATTTAGTGAATACTTCAGCCTCATTCAGAGCAATAGAGTAAACCTAGCTAGTGCGACGTGGATAAATTAAAGTTCAGAATACAGTGAGTTCCTTGAAGTCATAGCAGCGTTTCGGTCCACCGGACCCAATGGCATTAGCGCATGGAATAAATTAGTACAACTAAAACTGAAAATATAACTTGTTGTCTTCAACGGTTGCGCCCATATGATCTAAAAATGTTTAACTAGTACATTTTTCAATCCTACCTGATATATTTTTTGTTAGAAAAATGTCTGAAAAACACATTTTTGGATTACCCATGATCTTCCTTATTAACCAACGATGAAAATGTTAATACCACGTTCAGTATTATATAAGAGAGTCTAATCGTTTTCATCTGTCATAACCTAATCAATTTTTTTTATATTATTATTTCTTTATCGTATAGTCTGTAGTTTGTAACGTCCGTCTCTTTACTGTATAATACTGTATTATAAGTGTAACGTGTGAGCCCCCTAGATGAGCTAATAGAGCTCTTGGGGTGAACTCGTAATTAAAAAATATGTTTAAATAAAAAAATAAAAAATAAAAAAATAACTTAGATTTGGTTTTGAATTCGTATCGAAATAAGAGCAGACAAGGGAAGTACAGATTTGCACTTAGCTCCTGTCTGGAACACAATTATATCACAAACCTTGGTGAGTTAGTGAATATACAGTACGCCGATTCTGAACGAAAGGAACAGACATTTAAACATTTTCATTTTTTTTGTTAACCCTTTGCCGACGGACCCTGCAAATATCGGTCCAATGTGACCGATATGAAGCATGTACCTTAAAACAATAATTGCATCACATCTAGACATGCTGGAAAGACGATGTTGCGATATTATTTGAAGAGTTGAATGACTTCAAAGTAAGAGCTATAACAGGGATCGCTTGACTCTTCCACTTTGGAGAAAAACTCATTTGTTTTGGGGATCGATTTTCGTTTCTTCGATTTTAAGAATTTTGAGGAGCTGAAAATCGGCTCAAAAAACCCTTCCCATTCGCACTTGAAATCACTTGGATTATTACAGTGTAATTTCCCTTATTTATTTGCCATTTTAAAATCTAATCAATGTGTCAGTTGGTAATTTTGAAAAAACAGTACCTATAGGAAAAACTGGAAAGAGTATTACTAGACGGTAATATTGAAATCCTTAGTTATAAAATACCTATTATCTGCGCGTCACAAAACACATAATTATCTTGTATAAAGTGGTCTCCCTTTAAATTATTTCTTTTATTAAGAAAACTAGAACAACAAATCATGACAAGTGCATTTTATGCGTGTCCATCATCCTGTGTACGAGTAATGCTTATTTGTGCATAAAGTTCGAGTAAAAATGAGAATGGAAATCGTGTTCATCGTCTTCGGTGCGAGTTATTAGATAGCCATCTTCTCTCTTTATTACCGTAGCTGAGGGAAAAATAGAATTCCTGTTAATTGAAATGCTTGTTTACACGAGACACAGGCAGCTTTTTGTTTACATGTTTTGCACACTTAACTACACCCAACCCAAGAAACAAAATAATATCCTAATCTATATGGAAACTATCACATCTACTGCGTGTATACTACGGGAAAATGTGTCCTGATTCATATTGCTTTACATGGGAATCGAGAACAATATGAATCTAGAAACGTTTTCCATAGTGTAACCGTGTACCCGTAGTAAAAAATCTGAATTTCTAACGAGACCTGAAACAACCATGGGGGCGCGCTGATCAAAGCCAGGACCCGGCCAGCCCACAGAGAATTTAGCGTGTTGGTTTTTGCGGAGGGAGGAAATCCGGAGAACCCGGCTGAGAAAATCCCTCGGAGCAAGGGCGAGAAGTACCAACGAACTCAACTCACATATGGCGCCGCGTCCGGGAATCGGACCTCGGCCACAGAGGTGAGAGGCGAAGCGCTTAACGACTGCGCCACCCCGGCTCCCTGGTAGTCTTAGGTAACTGCTACATTTGCAGGCATCGTATGGCTGTGCATGTGGTAACTCTTGCCACCCAATCATATACATGTATGTAAACCTTGTAACTGGTGCATAACTTTCGTATTCAGCTTTTTATGACTGACCAGTTTCATTGTAGAGAGTATAGACCAACCATCATGCTTTGCGCGTTATGGCCGGCATTTTTTCGCAGTTGAAAAGTCGGTTTTCTACGAGTCTTCCAATATTTTCAATATCATTGCAATCCTGTTGTTTTGTATGACATTTTCAGTTCGAATATGTTTTTGGAAAGTTTCTTTTGTAGTTTTCCTGTTTAGTTACGCAGTTTCACGAAGCGGAAATAATCAACAAAATGCCGCTAAGCAGCAATGACAATATGGCCACATTAGCTAAGTTTGATATGTTCTTTTCAGAAATTATATTCACCTGTTTTTTTATGCTAATAAGGCAAATAATTATTATGAACAATGACGTCAGATCGTTTACTAAACCTTGTAACTGGTGCATAACTTTCGTATTCAGCTTTGTATGACTGACCAGTTTCATTGTAGAGAGTATAGACCAACCATCATGCTTTGCGCGTTATGACCGGCATTTTTTCGCAGTTGAAAAGTCGGTTTTCTACGAGTCTTCGTAGGCCGGGAATATTTTGCCATAGTATCTTCGGTTGACGCGATTTCCACCTAGAAAATCCGAACAGCTAATAGCTTACTAGAATACGTCAAAGACATAGTAGGCACCTTAAAATGGCTAGATGAGCTGCACACAACGGGTTTCACGAATTTCAAAAGGTACTCGTTGGGTGCCCTTGCAAAATGATACAGAATGATTTAGAAAAAGAAGCTGTTTGGACTAATGCTAAAACTGGATTGACAAGACACGGAAGCACTTAATCAGGGCTCCCTGATAGGATTTTGTGATTGCAGATTCACTCGGCTTTTCCTGCTCGGGATTGTTAGCACAATGGCCGAGTTGAGTTTCGTTTTCGAGGTGCAGGCCGCGCCGAAAACAAAAACAGGTAAAGAAGTGTTTGACTTGATGTAGTCATGAGCTCGGACATCAGACTTGTCAATGCTCCAGAAGTTTAGTTTCAGTTTCAGTTTTATTAGTGCCAAAACTGTATAAATCTCCTCCCCAGAACCTCCGTTCTTAACGGCCAGCGGACCATAACATTTTTGCCGCGCACGCCTCTGAGCATAGTAACGAAAGCGGAAGTGGAAGCGTGTGCTTAGGGGTTTGACATATAGCGTCTACGTGCGCATTCTGTCAATCACTTCTAGTGCTATCCAATAGCAATAAACCCCGCCATTAGATAACGTCACGTTACTGTTTCCAAGGCAACATGACCTAATCATGACCTCCATCGCCTTTACTGTCAATCACTTCTAGTGCTATCCAATAGCAATACTATTACCGTTACCGTTACCAAGGCAATATGACGTCATCGCTTCCATAGCCTTTAAAATAGGCCGCCTGGACAAATTGACGGCTTTTCAAAGCAAAGCATTCGCTGAAGGAGAACATCAGAGGAAAGATGGAGAAAATCATTTACCTTGTGATATTTTTCGGCGTTTCAAGAGTTTTCTCTGGAGTTCAAGAGAAAAAAATTGTTACAATCGCTGCTTTAGCACCAATGACCGGCGACTGGGACGTCGGTAGAACAACGGCTGCTGCCATCCCAATAGCAGTAGAGGATATAAACAACAACTCAAGCCTTCTGCCCAATCACGAACTGCAATTCGTGTTCGGCAATACTAACTGTTCGACTGTAACCGCTCTGCCACTCGTTATGAACTTATGGGTGGCGAAGAAGAGGAACGTGGACGCATTCATTGGTGGCGGATGTAATCACGTATGCGAATATATCAGTCTACTGGCAGGAAAATGGAACCTGCCGGTCGTATCTTGGGGCTGTATGTCCAGCCATCTATCGAACCGAAATACCTTCCCCACTTTTGCCAGGACGGTCGGTAAGTTTTATTTGATATCTCAAACTGACAATTTCAAGTGTAGCGCTCAGTCTATACAGCCAGTCAAATACAGATTATTTCCTTTATACTTAATAAAAAGTTCATAAACCACCCGAGTACATCAGTTAAGATCAGAATTCATCATATCTGAACGTTTTCGAAAAAAAAATCTGTTAATCCGCTTTCATCTTAACAGCTTGAACTGATTTCGAATTCAATTTGAAATTGCACGGATTAGAAAGGAGAATTTCTCCAAATTATTGCACCTAAAATTGGTTCAATATTACGTGAAAGTAGTTTTAAAATATTTCCTGACTGAATATGAATATAATATCAAGATATTATATATTTTAGATTTGAAGTTCATATTCATCATTTGCTGACAGTTTGATGCTTTTCACTTTGTTGCTCGGAACGGGAATAATTCCTTCACGAAGATTTGTAATATTTAGTTAGTTCTCTCGCCGTACGGATTAATTGCCTGCGCTCTATTGTCCCAGCAATACATCAGTTTGATATTTTCCCATAAAGACCTCGCTCTCGGTAAAAAAAAAGAGGTTAAACGTACCATTCCTTTAAACCTATTTTATTCTTTTTTAGGACCCTATACGAAAATGGAGAAACTTCTGAAAAAGCTCATGGAACACTTCGACTGGAAGAGAGTGGCGATCATTGCTTCTACAGAAGATATTTGGCAAATAGCAGCCAACTTAATAAAGATCGAGTTAACGGTTGCTAAACCCCAGATCAAAGTGGCCCACTTCCATAGTTTTATACCAGGACAACTTCATGTTCTGGAAACAAGAATTGATCGCCAGGCGGACCAGATCAAAAAGGCAGCGAACAAAGCCAAAAGTGAGTGGAGATTTCTAGAATATAAATTACAGAATTTACAGCATTTCTCAGTGAAAATGAAAATGAGAATGAAAATTCTCATCTCCAAACAATTTAGGGGTTCTGTTCACTCGACTTAGTTTAAATATGTAAATGAGTTGCAACTTTTTAGAGGGGTAAATTCACGTCAGTCGATTGACGTGTACTTCGTCCTTTTAGGAATTAAAATCTGAATGACTTTTTCATCACCATATTCAGTTCATAGCACACTTTAAGAGGTCTTTTAAAACTTCCCGCGCCGTTTTCCAGCCAATTCCGATAGCAAAAAAACGTTTCCACAAGAGTTTCAAACGCTGCAAATCATTAACTTTTTAGGGCAGTTTTGAGAGAAGATCTGACCGTTTATATGGGCTCCACGGTGATATCAAACTGTATGATATGCTAACAGGACGCCCTATACATACAAAGGTACACATGTGAGACTAATCCTTCAGTCTGTAGGGAAAATGAAAATGGGAATGAAAATCCTCATCTCCAAACAATTTAGGGGTTCTGTTCACTCGATTTAGTTTAAATATGTAAAATGAGTTGGAACGTTTGAGAGGGTAAATTCAACGTCAGTCGATTGACGTGTACTTCGTCCTTTTAGGAATTAAAATCTGAATGACTTTTTCATGCATGACCATATTCTTCTTAGCATACTTTAAGAGGTATTTTAAAACATTCCCGTACCGTTTTCCAGCAATTCCGATAGCGAAAAAAACGTTTCACAACAAACACTGCAAATCATTAACATTTTAGGCCAGTTTGAGAGAACATCTGACCGTTTATATGGGTTCCATTCTGATATCAAACTGTATGAATATGCTAACAGGACGCCCTACAAAGGTACACATGTGAGACTAATCCTTCAGTCTGTAGGGAGCTCCGGCGACTGGGTCCTCTCCATCTAAACATGGGAGAATTAGAAAATAGAGAGAAGGGGAAACGTTATAGGAGATATAAGAACGGGACTGTATCGATGGGTTGAATTGTTTAGAATTTGGGCTGAACCCATAAAGGCAACTGAGATTATAATCTAAGCGATTTCAGAACAATAATGTCATTACTGTACATGCCAATGATAATTTGATATGAATGGGGTAAAAACCGTTGTTTTTTGTGTGTGACGAAATCCAGCAGCGAATTCGCTCGTGGTCTAATGGTTAGTGTTAGGGTTATGCGGGCGTTAACCTGCGATTATCCTTCTCTCGCTTTCTTTAGATTGGCCGGGGAATTAACAGCGTGCGCAATATGCGAGGAAATCTAGCAGTGATTTAACAATGTATAGCTACAGCAGGAGAAGAATGTAGTGCTTCAACAGCACAGTTTTAAGAGGAGAAGTTCGTCAAAATAGTGCGGATTTAACATTTTCAGAGCTCTTGATTAGGCTACGGATCGGCTATCGTAGCGATTATGAATTTTAAATGGTAACCACTCAGCGATCGTAGCGATCGACATAACCCTGTATGGATTGCAAACTCCTCAAAACATTCCAAGATTTTGCCAAATACTAAAATAAATACCCAAATCTCAGCTATTATATATTGAACAATTGTTCATCGAAGTGGAGGTAAATAGTCATTTAAATTATTTTCTGTCAAATGAACCGGCAAAAACTCGCGCGAGGTGATCGCTGCTATGCTCGGAGGTGAGTATATAGCAAAGGTGTCAGTACATACTACTACACTGGAGGCGAATATCCTTTGCTATTCACCTCCGAGCGAAGCAGCGATCACCTCGCGCGAGATTTTGTCCATTTGACAGAAAATAAAATAACTATTTGGTGCTGGCTATTCACTGAGCTTGGTCCGATAAGGTTTTTATCATATTGCAAAACCTACTTTTGGCACACGCGCCAGGAACCCATTTCGCGGTTACTGAAGAGGAAATAGAAATAGAAATCAAGATACTCGAAGAATTTCGCATGACACGTTCACAACAGTTTCATATCGTTTTCCGGCATCAGACTGAATGTTTTATGGATGAAAACTTAGTTGTATTTTATTTAGACGTACTGCGTTTCAATCGCAACTTTACTTGGAATCCGAATGCATTATCTAGCGATAAAACTGTGCATCCAGCTGAGATCGCTTGAATGGCGATATTACAGTACATGGCAAAACTTGACAAAAAGAGATCTAGAAGAATTATACGAACAAACTTGCAAGTATTAATTACTGTATAAGCCAATTAACAAATGTGAATGCTGTATTTCTCAGCCCATACAAAACAAATGAAAAAGCTTCTTTCCTTGATGAAACTGGGAGTTTAAGTTTCCGTAATAATTTTATATCAGTTACTAGCCATACGTTCCTTCGTCTTTTTAGAAATCATGTTCTTATTGAAGGCAGCCATTTCAGATATAGATATTTACTTGGAAAATCTGTCAATCTATGTCCACTAATTCTGACCAGCTTCATTCAATTCAGCCGTTTTTGCTGCAGTTGTTTTAATCGATTTCTCGACCTGTTACTTGCGAGAGTCGGTAAAACTTCTATAATTGCCCAGTCTAAAAAGTTAAATTTTAGTTGAAAAATAGAAAAGCAGTAATATATTTTAAATAAGTATTTTGATTTCATGTGATAAATAATTATTGTTTAGTTTCTTTCAGAATGTACGGGTTTTGTCGCTATTTGTTTACGAAGAGTTGTGAGCGAATTTGGAAGATCCTCGGCGAGCAAGATGGGAAAATCTTACCCTTATTAATAACCAATCGGATTGCAGCATTCAGGTTGCCCAGTAGTCGCCCAGAAAAACAGAAATTCCGAGAAATCAAATGGAACGAAACTTTTCGGAAATTGTAGTATACCTCTGGCTGGGTAATCCACAGATCGAATCGGAATTTAGCGAAAAAACGTTTCCACAATAGTTTCAAAAGCTGCAAATCATTAACTTTTTAAGGCAGTTTAGAGAGAATATCTGACCGTTCATATGGGTTCCACGGTGATATCAAACTGTATGAATATGCTAACAGGACGCCCTACAAAGGTACACATGTGAGACTAATCCTTCAGTCTGTAAGGAAAATGAAAATGGGAATGAAAATCCTCATCTCCAAACAATTAAGGGGTTCTGTTCACTCGATTTAGTTTAAATATGTAAAATGAGTTGGAACTTTTTAGGGGGTAAATTGAACGTCAGTCGATTGACGTGTACTTCGTTCTTTTAGGAATTAAAATCTGAATGACTTTTTCATCACCATATTCTTTTTAGCACACTTTAAGAGGTATTTTAAAACATTCCCGTACCGTTTTCCAGCCAATTCCGATAGCGAAAAAACTTTCCACAGCAAACACTGCAAATCATTAACATTTTAGGCCAGTTTGAGAGAACATCTGACCGTTTATATGGGTTCCATTCTGATATCAAACTGTATGAATATGCTAACAGGACGCCCTACAAAGGTACACATGTGAGACTAATCCTTCAGTCTGTAGGGAGCTCCGGCGACTGGGTCCTCTCCATCTAAACATGGGAGAATTAGAAAATAGAGAGAAGGGGAAACGTTATAGGAGATATAAGAACGGGACTGTATCGCCGGATGGGTTGAATTGTTTAGAATTTGGGCTGAACCCATAAAGGCAACTGAGATTACAATCTAAGCGATTTCAAAACAATAATGTCATTACTGTACATGCCAATGATAATTTGATATGAATGGGGTAAAAACCGTTTTTTTTTTGTGTGTGACGAAATCCAGTAGCGAATTCGCTCGTGGTCTAATGGTTAGTGTTAGGGTTATGCGGGCGTTAACCTGCGATTATCCTTCTCTCGCTTTCTTTAGATTGGCCGGGAAATTAACAGCGTGCGCAATATGCGAGGAAATCTAGCAGTGATTTAACAATGTATAGCTACAGCAGGAGAAGAATGCAGTGCTTCAACAGCACAATTTTGAGAGGAGAAGTTCGTCAAAATAGTGCCGATTTAACATTTTCAGAGCTCTTGATTAGGCTACGGATCGGCTATCGTAGCGATTATGAATTTTAAATGTACTCACTGACAGCGATCGCAGCGATCGACACAACCCTGTATGGATTGCAAACTCCTCAAAACATTCCAAGATTTTGCCAAATACTAAAAGAAATACCCAAATCTCAGCTATTATATATTGAACAATTGTTCACCGAAGTGGAGGTAAATAGTTATTTAAATTAATTTTCTGTCAAATGAACCGGCAAAAACTCGCGCGAGGTGATCGCTGCTATGCTCGGAGGTGAGTAGCAAAGGTATTCACCTCAGGAGTAACCAATAGCACTATTTACTTGTGTCAGTATATACTACTACTCCAGAGGCGAACATCCTTTGCTATTCACCTCCGAGCGAAGCAGCGATCACCTCGCGCGAGATTTTGTCCATTTGACAGAAAATAAAAAAACTATTTGGTGCTGGCTATTCACTGAGCTTGGTCCGATAAGGTTTTTATCATATTGCAAAACCCACTTTTGGCACACGCGCCAGGAACCCATTTCGCGGTAAACTGAAGAGCAAATAGAAATAGAAATCAAGATACTCGAAGAATTTCGCATGAGACGTTCACAACAGTTTCATATCGTTTTCCGGCATCAGACTGAATGTTTTATGGATGAAAACTTAGCTGTATTTTATTTAGACGCACTGCGTTTCAATCGCAACTTTACTTGGAATCCGAATGCATTATTATATCTAGCGATAAAACTGTGCATCCAGCTGAGATCGCTTGAATGGCGATATTAAAGTACATGGCAAAACTTGACAAAAAGAGATCTAGAAGAATTATACGAACAAACTTGCAAATATTAATTACTGTATAAGCCAATTAACAAATGTGAATGCTGTATTTCTCAGCCCATACAAAACAAATGAAAAAGCTTCTTTCCTTGATGAAACTGGGAGTTTAAGTTTCCGTAATAATTTTATATCAGTTACTAGCCATACGTTCCTTCGTCTTTTTAGAAATCATGTTCTTATTGAAGGCAGCCATTTCAGATATAATTATTTACTTGGAAAATCTGTCAATCTATGTCCACTAATTCTGACCAGCTTCATTCAATTCAGTCGTTTTTGCTGCAAAAACTGTTGTTTTAATCGATTTCTCGACCTGTTACTTGCGAGAGTCGGTAAAACTTCTTTAATCGCCCAGTCTAAAAAGTTAAAATTGAAAAGCAGTAATATATTTGAAATAAGTATTTTGATTTTATGTGATAAATAATTATTGTTTAGTTTCTTTCAGAATGTACGGGTTTTGTCGCTATTTGTTTACGAAGAGTTGTGAGCGAATTTGGAAGATCCTCGGCGAGCAAGATGGGAAAATCTTACCCTTTTTAATAACCAATCGGATTGCAGCATTCAGGTTGCCCAGTAGTCGCCCAGAAAAACAGAAATTCCGAGAAATCAAATGGAACGAAACTTTTCGGAAATTGTAGTATACCTCTGGCTGGGTAATCCACAGATCGAATCGGAATTTAACGAAAAAACGTTTCCACAATAGTTTCAAAAGCTGCAAATCATTAACTTTTTAAGGCAGTTTAGAGAGAATATCTGACCGTTCATATGGGTTCCACGGTGATATTAAACTGTATGAATATGCTAACAGGACGCCCTACAAAGGTACACATGTGAGACTAATCCTTCAGTCTGTAAGGAAAATGAAAATGGGAATGAAAATCCTCATCTCCAAACAATTAAGGGGTTCTGTTCACTCGATTTAGTTTAAATATGTAAAATGAGTTGGAACTTTTTAGGGGGTAAATTGAACGTCAGTCGATTGACGTGTACTTCGTTCTTTTAGGAATTAAAATCTGAATGACTTTTTCATCACCATATTCTTTTTAGCACACTTTAAGAGGTATTTTAAAACATTCCCGTACCGTTTTCCAGCCAATTCCGATAGCGAAAAAACTTTCCACAGCAAACACTGCAAATCATTAACATTTTAGGCCAGTTTGAGAGAACATCTGACCGTTTATATGGGTTCCATTCTGATATCAAACTGTATGAATATGCTAACAGGACGCCCTACAAAGGTACACATGTGAGACTAATCCTTCAGTCTGTAGGGAGCTCCGGCGACTGGGTCCTCTCCATCTAAACATGGGAGAATTAGAAAATAGAGAGAAGGGGAAACGTTATAGGAGATATAAGAACGGGACTGTATCGCCGGATGGGTTGAATTGTTTAGAATTTGATGGGCTGAACCCATAAAGGCAACTGAGATTACAATCTAAGCGATTTCAAAACAATAATGTCATTACTGTACATGCCAATGATAATTTGATATGAATGGGGTAAAAACCGTTTTTTTTTTGTGTGTGACGAAATCCAGTAGCGAATTCGCTCGTGGTCTAATGGTTAGTGTTAGGGTTATGCGGGCGTTAACCTGCGATTATCCTTCTCTCGCTTTCTTTAGATTGGCCGGGAAATTAACAGCGTGCGCAATATGCGAGGAAATCTAGCAGTGATTTAACAATGTATAGCTACAGCAGGAGAAGAATGCAGTGCTTCAACAGCACAATTTTGAGAGGAGAAGTTCGTCAAAATAGTGCCGATTTAACATTTTCAGAGCTCTTGATTAGGCTACGGATCGGCTATCGTAGCGATTATGAATTTTAAATGTACTCACTGACAGCGATCGCAGCGATCGACACAACCCTGTATGGATTGCAAACTCCTCAAAACATTCCAAGATTTTGCCAAATACTAAAATAAATACCCAAATGTCAGCTATTATATATTGAACAATTGTTCACCGAAGTGGAGGTAAATAGTCATTTTATTTTCTGTCAAATGAACAAAAACTCGCGCGAGGTGATCGCTGCTATGCTCGGAGGTGAGTAGCAAAGGTATTCACCTCAGGAGTAACCAATAGCACTATTTACTTGTGTCAGTATATACTACTACTCCGGAGGCGAACATCCTTTGCTATTCACCTCCGAGCGAAGCAGCGATCACCTCGCGCGAGATTTTGTCCATTTGACAGAAAATAAAATAACTATTTGGTGCTGGCTATTCACTTGTGTGGTATACACTAAAACAAGTATTCACCTCAGTGTCTGTGAATAGTGTTGCGGCTCGGTAAAGATCCACCATCACTATTCACCTCCACTTCCGTGAATAATTGTTCATTATCCAAGGGTCCCCGGGCGCAGGGCTACTTTAATGTTTTTAACAGGAACCTAGTGTTTTGTTTGGCCGCAGAAATAACTGCTGCGGATTAACAAGGGGAAATGTTAATGCCCGCTATGTCGCCGGGAGCCGTGGTTTCAATTGACTGGTGCATTAGTAGTGGGTATGAATAGTTTGAATTGTTTACCTGCCGTTGCATGAAGTTTTTTTTCTTCTTTAGGTTTGTATTTAGTCCTGACATTGAATTAGGGTTTTGGTTAGGGTTAGGGTTTTGTTTGGGTTTAATTTGGCCATTAGGATTTTGGTTTGAGCGACCCCAGATTGCTTAGATTATAATTCGAGTTGGGTACAACCCTCGATTATAAGATTTATAAATGGCGAACCGGCTGATCGTAGTCTCGAGTTATTTAGTGATTTTACTTTGTCTTTGTACTTTTTTCTCTTTCCAGTTTTCATTTTGCTGTGCAGCGGTGGTGACATCCGGGACATTATGCTAAATTTCTTAGACTTGGGTCTACTGAATGGAAAGAATGCGTTCATTACCGTCCAACTCCCCAAAAGGTAGACTTTCTCCTTGGGGAAGTGTCACATATCGATTTTCCACGAGAAACGTAACGTCCAGCAAAGTTTGGAGGTGGGGGAGTTTCGACCTGTGACGTTTCTCCGTGGAAAAATGGATAGTTTTTAGAAACATCACATCACAGATCTCTGCGACGATATGTAAAGACTCCTTTATATATATTGATAATTCGCAAAGGTGTACTTCAACTGCGAATATATAAAATACAAAATAATTGATTTAAATTAAACAATTCACTAATAAACAAAAATGAAAATAAATAATAAATTGTGTTATGAGCAGCCATTGGTCATGGCTGAGATGTTGAACAACTGCGGACTTTCTAAAAGATAATTAGGCAACATGTCACGCACTCCTTAACGGTTCTTGTAAAGAAACTAAATTTATAAGTATTACTCGAACTACATACTACAAAGCGTTTTGGGTGCATGAGAGGATCTAGTAGCACGACTAGGCTTCTGGATATATGAAGGAATTCCAATAGTTATCTGCCCATCCATGATTTTGTGAAAAGTGAACAATCTAGCAATCTTCCAAGGCATGGCAGATTGCGGTTGTCCCACAGCTATCGCATCTAATTTTCTAAGTTTTTGAGAACTCACCGACATTCAAAGCTTCACGATGAATTCAACGTTCCATTCCCACCAAATGGCATATACCTATTGCACGGTAGTTCGACTTCTTCTCTGCTAATCTAATAAGTACGGGAGGTTATACGTAGCTCCCTATAATGAACTATACGGGTAGGCTCCGCCCGAAAGGAGTAACTTTTCAGGCTGGAGGTATATAAAAGGGTAGGGATTTCACGAGTTGAAGTATAGAAAAGGGTAGGGAAAACTGTCATTTAGGTATTTAATAAGGGCCTTTCAAAATATATCGAACAGACGACGCACCTAACGGCTGATTCATCCAAGTATTTTAAGGGGTTACTCAAGTGAAACGTTTAGTAAAGGCTGAAAGGGTTACCTTTTCTGTCAAAAATGGTATATAAAAAGGTAAGGGTTTGGACCTCGGGACGGAACCTTCCCGTATAAAACTTTGTTGAGTAACCCCCCTCCGGGGTAGCCTTCGTGACAATTTATTTCTGTTCAGGTCATACATTGGCAACAACACGTGGATGGGTGATGACGGGCGAGATGGCGATGCCAAGATAGCATACAAAGGGATCCTCAGTATTGAGCAGAGGTTTGGGACAGCTAAGCTGAGCGGAGAAAAAATGAAGTCGTTCTTAACTAGAGTCCGGCTTAGGCTTAAAGAACCTCCATTCAACGTGGATATACAGGACAATAGTATGGTAAGTATATCTACATGTATATACCTATATATGCCGTGGGAATATTGGTAAAGTTTTATTTTTTTGCGTTTTTATGGACTGAGACGAAGTCGAAGCCCAGAAAAACGTAATAAAACGAACGAGACCATTATTCCCCCATCTCTACCGAACGAGCTTGGTCAATGAGGTTTGTATTATATCATTCAGTTCAGTCTATTTTGCTGCAGTTGTTTTAATAGATTTCTCGAACTGTTACTTAATTGCAAGAGTCGGTGAAACTTCTTTAATCGCCCAATCTAAAAAGTTAAATTTTAGCTGAAAAATAGAAAAGCGTAATATATTTTAAATAAGTATTTTGATTTCATGTGATAAATAATTATTGTTTAGTTTCTTTCAAAATGTACGGGTTTTGTCGCTATTTGTTTAAGAAGAGTTGTGAGCGAATTTGGAAAATCCTCAGCGAACAAGATGGGAAAATCTTACCCTTTTTAATAACCAATCGAATTGCAGCATTCAGGTTGCCCAGTGGTCGCCCAGAAAAAAAAACAGAAATTCCGAGAAATCAAATGGAACGAAACTTTTCGGAATCTGGCTGGCTAATCCACAGATCGAATCGGAATTTAGCGCGTTGGTTTTTGTGGAGGGAGGAAAACCGAAGAACCTGGAGAAAACTTTCGGAGCAAGGCGGCGAGATAGATACCAACAAACTCAATTCACATGTGGTACCGCGAACGGGACTGATCAAATCCGGATCACAGAATTAGGGGCGAAGCGCTTAACCGACTGCGCCGTCACCCCGGCTTCCATCTCTCGAGGTTGTCTTTTTTCCCGAAAATTTCGGTACGACCGAGATTTTCTGTTCCATTCGCCATATTTCATCATATCCGAACATACCTTACCGGAAATTTCAATTCCATTTGATTTCCGACTCGTAATTTCAGCTGGTTTACCGGATGGTTTATGCGAATAGAACATTTTTCTGACCGACAGGTTTTTCAATCATTAGTTAGCAGGGGAGGGGGGAAGGGGTTGATACTATATTAGTATTTTATACCATGTGGGTACCGAATACATTATTACAGGAACAGTAATATATCCCAACCAGATAACAGTTGGTTTACAGTCAAGAACTACGAGCTATTCAATAACTTCATGGAATGCCTGTAAACTATAAACTGTGTAAAATAACCAAGTGATTTGAACAAACTGATTAACCAAGCGATTTAGAGAGATCCCAACTCGTTTTATAATTTTAGTTGACTGCACAGTACTTAATATATTGAATTCCATTTTGTCCAAAGAGACAGATCTCTCTGAAGCACTTGCTTATTAATCAGTTTCATATTAAAGGTGTTCTATTTTTGTTCAGATGTTTTTCACAAGGCTGGATTTCTGGACGCATGCTTCAACATCTCAACATACTGTTTTTTTACACAAGTTTCAGTAGGATAAATTTCTTAAACACATGACTGACAATGCTGAATTCCTTGAAAACATATCTTGAAAACTGAGCTTAAACATATTATGTGTCAGATTCAGAGTCAGCCGATCTCTCTGGATCAACACTTTCTGAGGCAGACTGATCAAAGATGATCCAGTGTTCTTCAAATGTTTCACTAGGCTGAGTTTCCTGAAATTCTTGCTTCACACATGACTCAGCAGCCTTATTTCTTGCTGTACACACAACTCAGCAGCCTAAATTTCTTGCTGTACATACGACTCAGAAGCCTTAATTTTGTGCTGTACACACGACTCAGCAGCCTTATTTTTGTGCTGTACACACAACTCAGCAGCCTTAATGTCTTGCTGTACAAATGAGTCAGACTGACAGAATTTCTCTTGAGGAAATGGCCTTTTCTAAAATAAATTGTTTGCAAGAAGACGTTAACCAAAACAATTGTTTGCAGCATCACCAACACAGAAAAAAAATGCTTGGCTTGACTCTATGACTTTTTATTCATACCTTTGTTTTGGTGGAACAGCCTCACAAATTGCATGAACATTACTAAGTATATAGCAAAGTTTTACAAAGTGGAACCCGGTCTGAGTTTGGTTTTTATACTCAGTTTAGTCAGAAACCGGGTGTAGATACTGCTTACAGGATATCATCTCCTAATAAGGGCCAATGCCATCATTATCGATGACGGATCATATAAATGAAAGCCTTTGTCTTCCTTGTTCCATCATCCTCATTTGTACTACCATCCTCCGCATTACCAACATCATCATCAGTTTCTCTATCACGGCCGTTATCACCGAGTTCATGATCATCACCACTCATATCTCTTCATCACTAAAGTAACAAAAAAATAGAATCTAAAAAAGGAAACTTGAACACAGTTTAATTCGGCTAAATTCAACCTGCTTAACCTATCGTAGTAGTGGTGGCATTATGAAAACGGTCGCAGTAAATTAGAAAGTCGCACTTGCTCTCTTATTGAATTTTATCCTCGTTTCCGAGTAAGGTCTGGGCTCCTGGTAAGGTATTAGCTATTACCTCCTGTGAGCTATATAGATGGTTTGCACTCAATCCCCTGAGATTCAAATGACAAAAGGTATGGCGGCCATGTTGGTGCACAGAACAAAAGAAGCTAACTGAGAATCTGTTGTTATCTGTACACCAACATGGCGGCTATGACGTAACGTGCAAAGGGTCTATTGTTCAATGGGATGTCGCACTTTTCTATATCAGATCTAGGTCAAGGGTTACGTCTAGGTCTATAAGTTTATATCTGTATGTCTGGATGTGTGGCATGATGACTGGTGATTTTGTTTCCCAACCAATGTCTGGCTCTACGTACCTTGTTGTTCAGTAACTCAATGTATGGCATTCCAACAGATAGAGGCGTATGCGGGCACCATGTACGATGCGGTTTATCTCTACGCTCTGGCGTTGAACGAGACACTCAAAGAAGGAGGAGGAAAGCGAGACGGCCTGCGTATCGCTAAGAAAATGTATAACAGGAGTTTTGAAGGTGCTGTCCTACTCTTTGTAACCCCAATAGCGTTCTGCCCAGATTCTAAATATAGAAAACTCATAATTGACGCAAAGCATCATGGGATTGAAATGTGGACAAATATTCCAGAACCCAACTCAAGATTATGTGTAGCTATGAAGAAAGCAGGTGCTACGAAGCACTGTTTTGGAAGTATTTGTCGATCAGATTCACGATATACTGATAAATTACCGCCAGGAACCTTCGGGTCAACCTTGATTTTTAATAAGAGCAATACATCCTTTCACCCGATCAACCAATTCTTGTCTTTTTCCACTTTTTTTCTCCCCGTGGCACTCTAACCAACGTTTCAGCTCTAAAATATGACATTCACCAGGTGGTTTGCTTAATTTGGCACTTGGAACGTACCTCATCTTCTGTGAGTAAAACTCTAAAATTATCCATACCGCACGCAGGAACAACTATGTCCGAGGCAGCCATTTTGAAATATTAGTCCGCATTTCGATCCCACAATGCAATGTTGGCATTATGCTAATATTTGATGACGTCAACTGGGCAGAACGCTATTTGATATCTGATCAGTTTAAATTACATATGGCACTCACAAAATCTATGAAAACTCCAGAGATCCAGAAGTAAATGTTTTGCACAGCAAAAATGTTAGCAACCATAATTTATTCACATATAAAATGGAGACCGATAGTGAATGAATGAATCTTTATTTAAAACACGGAATCTGATCTCTTCAAGTTATACTTGGTTTCCAAGAGAACCGTTACAATAAGTTAATAGTATTTGGACTAATAATATAATTACAAAACTTATGTTAAATATATACATTAAAAATATATTATAAACAGTCCATGAGTCCACAAATATCAATATTTTGGAGCTTCGTTCGAAATATGGTTAAACTGTTTGCCTTTTTTGTAAAACTGGGCAAAGAGTTCCAAATTTTTGCTCCAATGTAAGAAAAACTTCTTTTTAGTGCTTCTGTTCGAGGTCTTGGGATAGTGATTGGCTAACATTCACAACAAGCTAAGGCAACTAATTTGTTAATACCGATCACATGTTCCAAAACGTTCCGTCCACTGCCATTCCTACTTTGCTTTCATTGGCTACTTTTCAGTTAATCATTTCATTTCAGTTAATCATTTCTATATAACAGACCTGGCCCAGGGGTTAAAGTTTTGCCGTCTCGCTCGCCAAAACACCTCGCGCCTTCGTCGCTTGCTACTTACCAACAGCAAAACATTTAACCTCTGGCTCCCAGGGAACCGCGATCGTGGGGGTCAGCGGCATTATGCAGAATAGAATCACGCACACAGCGGTCAAACGTCTGCGCATGCGTCAAAAGTCTTCAACAACAACGTTTCCAAAACTAATTCAAAGCGAGCCGGCGGCCGTCACTGCTCACACACTCGTTTGAAAACCTTGAGAACTTTTTTGGTAAATTACGAAAAAGTTGGGTAAACTCACAGTTTAAAGTTTGTTCAATTTCCCGTCGACTGTGAAAATAAAAAGCTTAACTTTCACGTATTTTTCTTAACTTTTGGGGGTAGAAGTTCACTGTAATACGTTTTAAGGTTAATTTTGCGCGGAAAAGCCCACCAGACTGACCGTAATACGCACGCGCAGACGTTTGACCGCTGTGTGAGAATCACGTGGTTGTACTGGGTGGCGGCGAAAATATCTGACTTCATATATTTAATTTCGAATTTATTTAATTCGAATAAAATCAGATAACTTATGTTGTATAGAATATTTCGTACCATAGAAAAGCTTACCTCTTGTCATTATGTATAGGAGTGGCTGGAACCGTTCACATCGACGGCATAGGTGATCGGGATCCCGACTACACAATCCAAGCACTGATTAACGACCGCTTTGAGGACATCGCCTACTACACACGGTATAACGACAACTTCATCACCAGAGAGGGAGTGACTATGATATGGCCAGGTGGAGTTACTACACCACCTAGAGACTCGCCTGAATGTGGATGGAAAGGAGAACTGTGTTATGGAGGTTAGAAACTATAGCTTGACTAAGAGTTTTTCTCATGTGTTTCAAACATAAAAACGGCTTCGATTGAGCGTCTATGATGTGACTAATTTCTGAGTGTCTATGCTATGACGAATTTCTGTTCTTTTCTCTAGCTCGGTTTACACGACAAGTATTTTGGGCATGACACTTCTAAATTTTTGGTACGCGTGCCAAAGTTTTTCAGCACGTCACCCCTTATTTTTGTAAATGGAAGTGTTCCTAGTACGCATGTCCGAACATCTAGGAGTACTGAGATCCTTTGAATAGGTATTCTCGGTCCGCCTGTTTGGAGTGTCGTACCAAAGTTAGGAGCCCCCTTGCCCAAAATGCTTTTCGTCGATAAACCGGAAACACGGCGTCCCGGCTAGGTAATTTATAATACATCCCGTACAGACCGCAACATTGGACAAAACCTGGCCTTGTTTTCATAAAATAAACAAAATATGCAGGGCTTGTGCAGTGTAGCAGTAGAAAAACTTGGTCCGGCATAACCTATGGTACGGACCTCGGTCCGGCATAACCTACGGTACGGACCTCCGTCCTGCATAACCTACGGTACGGACCTTGATCCGGCATAACCTACGCCGGGTACGGACCTCGGTACGGCATAACCTACGGTATGGACCTCGGTACGGCATAACCTACGGTATGGACCTCGGGCATGTTCAAGTCTCGGATACTTTGTCAGATGTGTAATGTAGCTTGTCAAGATAAAACATGCTTAAAAGGCTTGCCTTTTAAATTATGCCTTTAAAATTATGACGTCAGAGTGCATGTTGCCGGCAGCCGCACGTGATCAGAGCGTGACAGATCTAGAAGGTGGCTTTGGTTAAGCCTGGTTCACACTAGTGATGCAAGCTTAAGCGACATACGTAGAAGCAGTAAAGGCTGGTTCATACTAGTGACGCGAGCTTAAGCGTCATACGCAGAAGAAGTAAAGCCTGGTTCACACTAACGAAGCAAGCGCAAGCGCAAGCGATATACGTAGAGGCAGTGAATATATTGATCATTAACATAGATGTGATTACTGCGTCTACGTATGTTGCTTACGTCGCTAATGTGAACCAGGCTTTATAGCAGTCTTTCAAACGTTTTCGTTTCATTTTTTTGAGTAATACATTGCCGCCCGAGACCTGTATTCTGATTGGACCCATTATATTGTAGTTCTATTGTTTTTGTACTGCTCGTTCTACAGGTTAGGGTATTTTTGTATTGTTGGGTAAGCCAATACTGTGGCTCGTTTCGATCCGTACTGTCTGGCTCTTTTTTCTACAGTATGGTATATAATTCTTAGGCTGTATAGTAAATACTTAATGATTTGGTCGTCGGGAAACCATTTAAATTGGTTTCCTTCGACTTAGTCTTGGGAAACATCGAGATCTCGGGAAACAAAACTCGTTGTTTCCATCAGCGGGACCAGTCATTACAGGGAATCTCGGCTGAAAAACAATGTTTGCTCTCAAGTGATTGTTATGCAAGTCTAAGTCTATTCCTGTGTTTGTCTCCAGTACATTGTACACTTGATGTCATTTATGCACCGATTGTCCTGTTGATAAAACTCATTTGAATTTCCTGCGCGCCGCCATCTTGGATTTTATGATGTCACAGTGTTGCCCCTATTGTCTAAAAACAATAGCTCTTTTGTTGTGTAACAATACGGGAAACACTGTGACGTCATGAGATCCAAGATGGTGGCACGTAGGATATTCAAATGAGTTTTATCGCCAGGAATATCAATGCCTAAATGAAATGTAGTGTACAATTTATTGGAAGCAAACATAACATGACTTAGGCATCCATAACAAACACTTGAGAACTAACATTGTTTTTCAGCCGAGGTTCCCTTTAAGAGTTTATTATGTTTTCAATCCTCCAGAGAACACGACGTACGTCATCATTGCCTGTTGTGCCGTTGCGGGGATTCTCTTTGTTACCATGGTCTTCGTCTTTGTCTACAGGTCAGTTGACTCGCTATTATTGATCTAATCCGTGTTCTGGTAGCTCCGTTTAAATTTCTACTCGTTTAATTTGCGTTCCACAAATACTGCAGACCGAAACGACGAACTTGTTGACTAAGTGCTCCTATTTAATCTGCATCCAGACAAATTTCGTCATCATCTGATATCTGTCAGAGTTACGTGGCTAAATACAGGAATTGCTCACCCCTTTATGAGATCTTTTTTTAAGATTAGGATAGGTGGATATAGGTGATCTCCTAACGATTTATTGTTACACTTTTTTCTACAGGAAACTTGCTTTTGAGTTCGACTTGACTCAAAACGAGTCGTGGAAAGCTAAGGAACAGGATATTATATTCAGAAAGAATCCGTACCATCCATCCATAGGCTCGCTGCCGGTTAGTTATGAGTATGAAAGCTGTAACGCATGTGGGAGGTTGATACTGCTCCTGTTGTTTGCAAACGTTCACAACACACTATTAAAGAAACGCGAATATCCGACATCAAATTAACTCAAAACGATTACGGTTAACATCGAAAATGCACTCATCGCATTTTTTGGACTGCGAATCAGTATAGTAGTGCAGTTAATAAGAGAAAGCTAGGCGTGCTACGTGATCTCTATTTAATATTTTGAATGCCTTTGAGATCGATTGTGACCTTGGAATGTTAAAGGCTGGTTTTCACTAGCGACGGAAGCGACGGAAGCAGAAACGGAAGCGTAAGCGTAAACATAAGAACTAATGTTCTAGTGAAAATGAACACGACGTAAGCATAAGCCTCGTTCAGAAGCGTAAACCTCGCTTGCATGCTATATTTACATTGCAAAGGGCCTGAGAATGAGTATTCTGATTGGCTAAATTCATCTGCTTCCGCTTCTGCTTACGTTTGACTAGTTTTCACTGGAACGGAAGCGACGGAAGCAGAAGCGGAGACGTAAGAAGAAGGAATCAAACCTTCCGTTCCTCCCGCTTACGCTTCCGTCGAGCTTACGCTTCCGCCTCCGTTTCTTGATTTTCACTAGAACGTAAGGCTCCTTACGCTTCCGCTTCTGCTTCCGTCGCTAGTGAAAACCAGCCTTAAGACATTTACATATAGACATCGCATATCGTAGAAAAAGGGCTGTTACTATGTTGTTAGAGGGTAGTTATTCTTTTCTTCTTTCTCTGTCTTTCATACCTTGAATATTTGGAATTTCAATGAAAACAAAATTACCGATACTGACTTCACCAATTTGTCATCAAAATATTTCAGTGATTTTATTTCGCTTGAAGCGGATCGTCCTTATATATATCTACTTGATTCGCGTAATCTTTAGGGAGGCGAAAGCAGCACAAGGTCGTCGAGGTCTCTAACTGTTGGTAGCATGAACTCCCACCCTAGCATCCAGTCCCACTCTAGCATCCAGTCCCACCCTAGTATCCAGTCCCACGCCAGCATCCAGTCCCACCCTAGCATCCAGTCCCACGCCAGCATCCAGTCCCACGCCAGCATCCAGTCCCACGCCAGCATCCAGTCTCATGCTACCGCCGGATCAATCAATCCGTCATCCATACAGTCGCAGTGCAGCAGCTTCCAAGACCAAGTGTATTCTTCTTCCGCCACTGCTATGGCAGTATACAAAGTAAGTCATATATCGAGCCCATGACTAAGTGTAATCTTCTTCCGCCACTGCTATGGCAGTATACAAAGTAGGTCATCTATCGAGTCCATGATTAAGTGTAATCTTCTGCCTCCACTGCTATGCGGGCAGTATACAAAGTAAGTCATCTATCGAGTCCATGACTAAGTGTAATCTTCTGCCTCCACTGCTATGGCAGTATACAAATTAAGTCATCTATCGAGTCCATGACTAAGTGAACAATACATAGGAGAAACTAAGCGTCGCCTTAAAGATCGCTTTAATGAACACCGCCGCCCTGACAAGTCTACTGATAAGTCTAAACCCAATGCCGTCTCGGACCACTTTCTCAATAACAACCACTCTCCCGATGACATACAATTAATTCCTTTATAGCTCATTCATACTAATCGAGATGTTGTACGCAAAGCTAGCCTACGGGTAGCCGTTACCCACTGAAAAATCGAGATCACATAGGTATAAATAGAAATGAAGAACAGTAACGTACTACTTTTTCAACCGTCCGTCATATTTTTCATTTACATTGTATATCAGGTATCTGCCATTCTCTTGGTTCTTAGTTTCTATCACGCCCTCATTACATCAGCATTTGTAACATTATATCTTATATTTTTTAGTCTCATGTTCGTATATTTGAATTTGCAACGGTTAGTTGTTATATCTTCACAACTTGTAAACCCTGAAGAAGGTTGGCCGTGCATGCCAGCCGAAATATTGGTCAAATATAATCATTCCCAAACCGTACAAATCAGCCTTGCATCATTCTATTATTTCTTAAAGTAATATAACCAGGCAGTGATCACGTGATCAAATGATAACAATGATGAATGGCGGCAAAGTAATATAACCAGGCAGTGATCACGTGATCAAATGATAACAATGATGAATGGCGGCAAAGTAATATAACCAGGCAGTGATCACGTGATCAAATGATAACAATGATGAATGGCGGCAAATAATGGAGTGCGTCCAATTTTGGCAGGATATTCATACTGTACGGATATATTATAACAAATTAAGTATTTCTAAACGGATTTACAAAACTGACCTTCGTATTTTTCTCAAATTGGACGCTCGATCCTCAGTTCTACTAACTTTAAACTGATGTGTCTAAAACGATTATTTGGAAGATTCCGTTATGGAAAAATGGACGATGTTTGGACTTGTGGAATTGAAATATCTTACTTTCCTTTTCTGAGGTAGAGGAACGGAAACATTTTTACTTGTCTTACATGAAAATTAAACATGCCTTATATCGAGACTAGATGAAAACAAATGTAAAGTGTCCTATATATCTAACTCATGTATACCAAGCAGTATAACAAAACATATCTTTTAACAGGCACAGAAGGTTGCCGTCAAGCGCATGCAGAAAAAGGAAATTCCAATCTCACGCAAGATCCTGATCGAAGTCAAGCAGGTAAAACTGATATCACGATATTATTGTATGATAATTTTTTTCCTCTTCTGGTCAATTCAATTTTACCAGGGAAGATCTTCGACTCGACTGTATAGAAACTAGTTCTTCCTTCGTACACTTTGCACAGTCAACGCATACGTAGTGAACCACCTCCGTCTTCCAAGTGCAATTATGTCCACTTTTCCAACAGGAAAATAATTTACTAGGACAAAAAGATTACCATCCTTGCATTTAATGTCTATTGAAAATCTCTTATTTCAGGCACGAGAGCTTCGACATGAGAATATCAATCCCTTCATCGGCATTTGCTTCGAGTCGCCACAAATTCTCATCATGTCGAAATACCTTGATCGAGGAAGCCTGCAAGATGTTCTTGACAATGAAGACTTTAAACTGGAGGAAATGTTCATTCTATCCCTGATGAGAGACGTTGCTACGGTATGCCATGCATGTACTTCCAGTACAAACGCACTGCTTTATGTTATTATGTTTTCAAAGCTTTTACAATTAAATGTATGTCGTGTATTTTTCCTACGTGTTTTTCTATGTCTCACCGCTTGGCGCATGCGTAAACCGGAAAATGAGAAAACCTCTTTCACAAGAGTTTTTACAAAAAATGCGCTTCTTAAAAAAACTATATTTGGAATGATTGTTTTATCGAAACCCTTTCAATATTAGTCATTAGCCTTTGAATATCAACTACGTCATTTATTTTATGATGTCTATTTCTTTGTAAATTTGACTGAAGAACCTAGAGACGGTCGAGCTAAAACTGGAATTTAAGTTTGCACTACGTTGTTCAATCCATTATTCTCTACATTTCTCACTACCGTTGCGAATTTTAATCACTGAAAGAAAAAACTCTTAATTCAGAGTTTAACCGTTCACAACTTGTTGCCTTATGTTTATTTTCCAAGGGAATGACGGTACTTCATAACAGTCCAGTCCAGGTTCATGGTCGTCTCAAGTCCTCTAACTGCCTGGTTGACTCGCGCTGGGTTTGTAAGATAGGAGACTGGGGTCTAGGGGAATTGAGATCCAGCCTGGAAAGAATGCCGCCCCGAAGCGAGGAACAACAATACTATGGTAACATTCATGACATTTCTATGAATTGTTTAGACCAAAACAAATCAAATCAGTGATGCAATGTGTGAAAATCTTAGAGAAATGTTGCCTGTCTTGAGAGACATACGCAGTTGCAAAATCACAGGAAATGTTGCCTTTCTGCGGTTGTACGTGATACCGCGGGTTTTTAGCGCATTTGATGAGAAGTATCGCTGTCCACTGAGGTCAGTTAATCCTTCCCACGATCTCGTTACCAAAGGGCATGCTATATTACCAGTCTTGGACTTCCACCAATGATCATCAATTAAGGAACCGATTTGTGATTTACTAATAGCATTCTTTCGATATATACGTCACACACAAATGTTTCAATATGAGGCTCAGAGACAAATCAAATTTATTCTATTCTCCGAGAAAACAATAAATTTAACTTTACGGTGGAAACTATTGATGTTTTAATGTATTCATAAAATTGATTTGTGCATGACGACATGCCCCGTGTTTTTTCAGTCACAGTTTACGAAATGGAGAGCAGGAATAATAAATATTAGCAGTTTAAGCAAACAGGTTAATAGGTAATGACATTTAGCGTGTTCTTATCGAACCTGATTTTAAAAATTTGGTTTAAAAAAAATACTTCAAACTCTTTGAAAGCAAACTTAGAGCGAGGAAAAATCAAAATTTTCAATTTTAAAACGATAAAGTTTTCAAGATTTTACCTGCGTGACGTTTTAGGGATAAGTATAGCAGCTATCTAGTTCTCCTGCAGTTCCATTTCGGTTTTGTCGCGGTCGATGGTTCGTGCGAATGTTGATGAATCGAAGACCCAACATTTTACAAATTACCGCAAAAACAACGCTGCACATAGCCAACAACAACAACAACTTTTGATATATACGTATAACAGCAAAACCGTCGATATGATACTGCTGAAAAGAGCATCTCGAAGTTAGTCAAAATCCCAAATTTGAGAGTTATATCTTGAATAGGAGCAAGGTTATAGGCCCGCAAACTCGGAAAAGTTTACAGAGGTTTGTATGAAATTTTGACTGGGGGGTAAGTTTGTGCCCCCCAATCGAAATTTCGATACAAACGTATGTAAAATTTCCCGAAATTTTCCGAGTTTGCGGGCCTGTATCCTTGCTCCGATTCAAGATATAACTGTCAAATTTGGGATTTTGACTAACTTCGAGGTGCTTTTTTCACCAGTATCGACGGTTTTGCTGTTATACGTACATCAAAAGTTTAAAAAACCGTGGAAGGGTCTATTGATATGCGGGTAGTCCTTCCCTTCCTCTTCCCCACCCAACTCCAAAATCAGGTAAAAATAAAACCAGAGCCTGTAAGCTCGATAAATGGGAAGTAATGTTGTAAAAACTCATTCAGTTTAATTGGTCTCAAATATGTCCTTATGTTTATCACAAAGCTGCTGTTTGATTTCTCCATAAATCTTCAACGTAACACCGCGTATTACCGGTAGCCTAGGTGTATGTTAAATGATGCACATCAAATCTGTTGTCACTCCGTTATGTAAATACATGTAAACTTCTCGAAACAAAAATACTACTTTGAAAGGCTGTCAAATGTTCGGATAGATTGCGTCGAAATAAAAAAAATCACCGTATGGCTTTCATCTTACCGCTACTAAATCGCGGGCGCGCTATTTTCATGACGCCATGCCAAACATTAAGACTTGTCTCTGAGACCTTTGTGCGTGACAAGTGAGTGCGTGACAAGTGAGTGCGTGACAAGTGAAGGCATTAAAAGTTGACGTTTTATTACAGACATGTTGTGGTGTGCCCCTGAGTGTATCCAGGAAGGCAAGATGGATATTCGTGGATCTCAGAAAGGAGACGTGTACAGCTATGGTATCATCCTTCAAGAGATTGCCATGAGAGCTGCGCCGTACTGCATGTGTACAAACATGATCTATAAAGGTATGGCATGCTGAAGTAGAAAGAAGTATTCCAACAGTGTAAACGGAGAGGTACTCATTTTATACCCATTGAAACCTAATTGCATCGAAAACTAACAAAGTATAATATTGTGTTGTGAAGTCTAAACTACATATAATTTATTTCTGTTACTCATTTTTCTTACAACATACAACCTGTTTTTACTTTTTTCCCTATTCCTGTTAAATCAAATCAACAACTTCCTATTACAATTGGGAGAAAACACGATGTAAGAATTTAATTGAACGGCTTTCGCTAACCTATTTTAATAGATGAGTGCACGCCACTCAACAATCCATTCTGCAAAATGTCTTGAATTGATAAAATGAGGATTTTAAAGCAATGAAGTAAACCACGTGCTGTCGACATTCAGGTTTAGAATCAGTTAGTTGCACATAGACATGGTTTTGCAGACACCTTTATTTCTAACTATTATATTAGTAAGAGAGGTGCTGCTCGTAGGGTATATCAAGGACATCTCTCAATAAACTGGCACGTCTAAGTATGTTCGTATTGGTGTATACGTAGTAAGTGGCTTAATCCCTTAGATGTATTCTTTTTCAGACGTAATCAACCGAGTGACGTCACACGAGGACCCTCCCTTCAGACCAGTGGTACCTATCGATGCTTGCAAACAGGAAATACACACCCTCATGCAGCAGTGCTGGAATGATGATCCTGACAAGAGACCACATTTCAGTAAGATTATTCATCAACTTCGCAAGGTGATGGGAAGGTAAGACTAAAATGCTAGCAAGAAAATTGTGTTGCAGGTATAAATTCAAACTGGAATTGTTTTTGTTGACGAAGCTTGAGGGATCAGTAGAATTGGATAAAATATTATTGATAATTTAACTGAGAGGGAAGAGAGAGAATCCATGCAAATGCTCTCGTTCTCTTAACTCTCAAATTCCATGTTGAAAATGGCTCAATGACGTCACGACAGCAAACCGCTGGTCGAAAATCTCGAAGTATTTGGAACACACTTCAGTAATGGCGGACGTGATTTCAACGTTAAACTCCCTACAAAATTCGTAGGTTAATTTGGTCCTTTGGTAATATTTTTCAATTATTTGGATATTTCCGACACTGTGTGTCGTTGTGGAAGACAAAAAAATAGAAAAGGAAATAGTCGTATTTCGTCGTAGTGGCACTTTAAGAGTCGGCAATAGTCATCGGTCTAAAGGTCGGCATACACGAAGGGACAAGTCCCAGGGACATGTCCCGGGCACAAATCCCTTGTTGTGTTCATACGAGGGGACGTGTTGCAGGGACATTGTGATTTTAGCAGACGCCATCTTGAAATAGAGTTCGTAAGGGCTTGTGGGAAAGTAAAATGACGCTTTACGATTGGTTTATTTTCATTTTGTCTCAGGGACATGTTGCATGAACAGTTCACACGAGGGGACAATCACATTTTGTCACCGGGATTTTTCCCCTCAATTCAAACCAAAAAGGGAAATTTGTCCCCGCGACAAGATTTTTCCTAGTTCAGATGATGTGTACCAGGAGCCCATTACCAGGAGCGTTCCTCTGTTATGGGTTGGGTTCCCAGCACAGGAGTAGATGAGGCTATTTTTAGATTCGAAATTCCCGCGAAAAGAGGTTGCCGCCATGTTGGTGTCCTTAAACAATAGATTCCTCGTTGGCTTCTTTTGTTGGGGCACCAACATGGCCGCCATGCCCTTTGTCATTTGAATCTCTGGGGATTGAGTGAAAACCAGCAATTCGAATTCCCGCGTTGAAAGTGAGAAGAATGATAATGAATAATAATGAGAAGTGTCGTTAGCTATCTGATTGGCTAAGAATAGCCTACCTTTGTTCTTTTTCGCGCGAAACGCAATGCTAAAAATAGCCTCATCTACCTCTGTGCTGGGGTACAGACACAGTGGGGAAGATGGACGCTCCTGGTAATGAGCTCCTGTGTGTACCCACCTAAAGGAGAGCAGGAAGTGAACCCACTTAAGGACGGTGCCTACTATTGTCAGCGCGCACGCCGTTTTGCGCATCTTGCGTCCCGCAGGTGAGCCCGCGAGACAGGCCATTTGCAGAACTATTTTTAAAAAGCTGTTTTAAATGTGTAATTTTACAGACAGAAAGATGAAGGATTTTAAAATACGGACGAAAGATATGCTTGAGAAATGAACGATTTGGGAAATCTTTAAATTCCACTACACGGCCACGAAAGACAATTTTCAGCTGAAATGGTATTAAAACAGCCGACCATTTCAATGATTTATCGTGAGGAGATGGTCGAAGAATCGTAGATTTAGGAGATTTACCCGACCAAGTGAATGAAGGTTGTTTGGACTGCCATGAATCACTGCTGTCTTCTCGCCCAGCGCCTTGTGCTTTAGGCCTGTCGATGCTTTCGAGTTTCGTCAGTTTCTCTAAACATGGACTCGGCCGAGTATAAACAATGTGTGAATACGGTCAAATAAGCTTTGTGAAAACGGGTAAACCTCTTGGAAATCCAAAGAACAATGAAGAAGGAAGGACTGTATGGGGTTTGAGCACAAAGGAAGCAGCAACAGGTTTGATTTTCAATGAAGAAAGTCGAAAGACGGGACTGACTCTTTTCCCCACCGCCATCTTGAAAATCTCCCAGAATGCAATAAAAGAAACCAATTTTCAGACTTACTAGGGAGGCCTTGGTAAAAAATGTCAATTTTTGAAAATAAAATTAGCGATAAAAAGGCCTACTGTACACATAACTTTTTAAAACGCGTGGATACCCCCTTTTTTTCTTTTTGTAATCTATAATATAGAAGCTAAACAACGTTTTCATACATTTTTTGTCTTTATAAAATTTTAACTTGATGTCCATTTCGGCAAAAAATATGTGTCTGTTCATGGTCACTAATGAGGCTCACAAAGCAAAATTTGTACAAAAAATGATAATCATTGTAAGATAAATGGTTTGATTCGCATCCTTTGTGAAGAACGCTATATCTAACGTTGTTTGTCCTAATATTTTGCCGGATAACCCAAAATATTAATCGAATTAAAAAATAGTTTCTCGGACAAAGAAAAATGCTGAGTCAGCACTTTTTTCGATTTTCATCCTTAATTATCTCTCTTAAACGTATGGGTACCCCATAATTTTTTTTCTGATTTAAAAAGCTCCTTAGGGGGTTCAAACAATCCATATAGATTTTCAGAAAACAAATTGGTTTGCAATTAGTAGGTACCGTCCTTAAAGTGCATATATGCCCTGGCCAGTTATGCTTTTTTGAAAAGCTTAGACCTTATAAGGTAAGGAAAAACACCGAAAAATAAAAATAAATTCTTTTAGCGGCTAAACTTCCAAAGTTAGACTTCATTTCCGTGCACGTCCGGGGACTGGGACGAGAATGACACTGACGTCATTAACAGAACTCGTCTCTTCGCATATAAAGCGACACACCTCGTTGGTATATTTGCAAAATAATTGAACAGATAACTGAGAAAGATGATAATATCGCGATAAACTTTTCGGAGAGCTTTACTCGGCAAGGCCTTTATGGCAGATCGAGCGTCTTCTGTTGATGACGTCAACTAGACCCAGTGCCAATTTTGTAAAGCGCTCCAGATCTCGCGCGCTTGATTTCGGTCCACAGGCAACCCAAGACACGTTTTTGGGCAACTCATCACGGCAAATAAATCAAATCAACATTATATTCCGGAATCCTTTAGCTATGGCCTCTAGTCTTTTCGTAAAAAATGGAATTAGCCAGGGCTTATATGCACTTTAAGGCCAGTGATTTCATGGAAACGAGGCTACATTAGGAAATACAGCACAAACGTCCTAGTTGTTATCAAATATTCCTGTCACATTTGCATATTTTGCAGAAACAAGTAAACTCAATATGTAAAACGGCATTCTTCCATCTTAGAAACATTGCTGGTATAAGGAAATTCCTATCACTTAAACATTGTGAAATCCTTATTCATGCATTTATTTCATCTAAACTTGATTACTGTAACTCGCTGTTATCAGGTTTGCCAAGGGACTTAATGAAGAGACTACAGTATGTTCAAAACTCAGCTGCACGACTTCTCACGTACTCACGCAAATATGAACATATCAGTCCTATTATGAAGGAATTGCACTGGTTGCCCGTAGCAGAGAGGGTTGACTTTAAGATTTTACTACTGACATTTAAGGCTTTAAATAATATGGCACCTTTTTATCTTAATGAACTTTTAACTCAATATGTTCCGAAACGGTCACTACGCTCTGCTACCAAAAATTATTTAGTTATTCCTAAGTACAATTTAGAGTCCTATGGTCGCAAAGCTTTTTCAGTTACGGCGCCGTCCTTATGGAATAATCTACCAGAAAACATAAGGATTATTCAATCTTTGACTGATTTTAAAAGTTCCATTAAAACATTTCTTTTTAAGCGCGTATACTATTCATGATGTAATTTTAAATTATTCTTCTGTTTATTAATCTTAATATTTTTATTCGTATGTTTTTATATATAGATATATTTTTAATCTTATCATAGTTAACTACATCAGTGGTTATAGTTTTAATATGTTTTTACAGAATGTAAAGCGCTTTTGGATTTTCGAAGAAACAGCGCTATATAAATCTATTATTATTATTATTATATTATAAATTGCTTTGGTTATCGACTTGTTACCGCGGTCATTTGGACTGTCACGTGATCATCATCACCTGACCATGTGAGGTCGTAGATTTCAAGACAATATGCGGTTGTGGGAAGCATAAATAATTAATAATGGTAGATACAGAAATACTCAGTTCTGATTGGCTGAGCAAGGACATGTTAATCACCAACAGCAGTGCAAACAGTTAATTCGATGCAAAAACTAGTTAATTTATTAGTGTGTAACTGTTCAATTAACGATATACAGTGCTCGTAATGTTTGAAAATTCCACAAATAACACTGGTCCTGCAGACTCGTGTTATTGTGTTAGAATGTTCAAACATCACTCACACTATTAATCATTAATTGCACTTACACACAGTGTGTAGTTAAGGGGCCGACCATTTGACTTTTGAGGGGGGGGGGGGGGGGGGGGGGTGGGTGTTCTTGTCTGTGCTCGATTTTTTTTTCTTTTGCGAAAAAAGCGGAGCCAGAACAAAGCTTTTCCGCTTGCAGGATATTTTTTATCAAAAACACCCCCCCCCCCCCCCCCCTCAAAAGTCAAATGGTCGGCCCCTAAGCTAACGGGACACCGTCAACTCCCAAATGATACACTTTCTCATGACGAAAGATAAAAATAACTACTCAGATTAGCAGAGTATGCTTTCCAGGGAGACTGGAGAAAATGTGGGACAATTTTGATGAAGGATGGCAGGGATTCGAGTGGATGAAAAATACTGCTTGTAAGAGAAATTTAGAGCAACTTGAAATCAGTTCACTGTAACCGAAATCAAGTTTCTAGAATAAGCTTTCGTAATCCACTTTAATCTTTATCATCCTTTATCGAAATTTTTTGTAAAGCATATCAGGACATTCACATGGTATTTCTCTTCTATCTCAGGGTGTTATTGTTGTAGTTTGTAAAGCATATCAGACATTCACATGGTATTTCTCTTCTATCTCAGGGTGCTATTGTTGTAGTTTGTAAAGCATAACAGGACATTCACATGGTATTCTCTTCTATCTCAGGGTGTTATTTTTGTAGTTTTGTTTTAAAGAAACTTGAAGGTACTATTCGATTGTCAGTGCCCCTTTACTGCATTGAAATATCATGTTTCCTGTTTTTCCCACATCACCGCAAATTGAATTTAATATTTTATCACGTGACATCTGTGAAAGCCTTAATGCAATTTTTAAAATGTCAAGGTCCATTACTAATCTTCTGACGAAGAGTAAAAGTTGTTGCGCTCTCTGTGCAATTTAAGTTTTAGTGATTTTTTTTGTTGAAGGCTTAAATCCCTGCCTTAATTAGCTTAACCCTTCTCAGCACTTGTCATCTCTCCTTTTATTTACAGAAGTTAACATATTTTATCCTGGATTATGGTTCTATCTATCTTCATATATTTAACAATTAGACCCGCAGACCGAATGGGCTATTTAACTCGTAGCCCATGAGGGCGAGAGGTCTAATTGTTTTAGTATAAACTAACTTGTCGGACAGTAGAAAATAATAGAAAGAAACAAATTGAAGTTGAAAAAATGCTATTATTTCGTGAAAATGCGTGTGGTTTTTCTCTACCATGGGCTATCACAAATAGACCTGTAGTAGGGTAGCCAATCAGAATGCAGGATTTGTAATAGTCCACCAGTTGGTTTATACTAAATACGGTTATCCCTCAATAGAAGGTTGTTAACCGGGTAGGAGGATCCTCATGGAGTCATAGAAAATTTTCATGAAGAGGAATTACCGCCTTCGACTCCTGAGGGACTATAAGAAACCACGACGGCATAAAACAATAGCCTTAATTACAAATACAATAACTACACGTGAAAATGTACACAGTCGCCTACATTTTGACCGTCGTCTACAAAAACACAACGTGAAAACCATACGTTTTACGTTTCATAGAGAACGCGAACGTCAAAAGTAAATCAGTCCGTCTTTCGTTCTGCGTGAAGGGAACTCAATGCTTATTATATTTTTTGATAATTTGGATGTGAAAAATAATTAAAGGCGAATAATTAAAGGCAAATTCAGTCGGGAGAAAACACTTTTCTATGTCCCGTCGTCACTGCCAACGCCGTCGTGGTTTCTTAATCTCCCTAACATGTACCGTCTCTCAAGACCACTCGATCAGTGTTTTTCTTTTCGGTTCAGGGACTACAACATCTTGGACAACATGTTCAACCTAATTGAGCGTCACACTGATAACATGGAGGAGCTGGTGGAGAAACGAAGGCGTCTGTTGGAACAAGAGAAGAAGAAAACGGAGAGATTACTGTACAATATGTTGCCACCGTAAGTTGGCCAGACACATGACGTATGTGATGACTGTTGTACGTACCAGATTATTGTTCTTATATCTTTCCATAGTTGTACACCCTAGGAAAGTTAAAGCTACCCCCAAAAAGAGAGCTGAGTACTAAAAGATATGTTATTTGTATCCCTATCGTTAGCACCGTGGCTGAACAGTTAAAGAATGGCAAGGATGTCAACCCAGAAATGTTTGATGAGGTCACCATCTTCTTTAGTGAAGTGGTTGGCTTTACGGATCTGACCTCCGACAGCACCCCGATGGAGGTACGATTATGTTGATTTCCAGAAAAATCTCAATCCCTAGAAATCACTCTCCGGCTTCAAACCCCCACCCCCTCTGGAGCCATGGGTTTAGCAACCCACCCACACCCTGAGCCATGGGTATAGCAACCCCCTATAGCCATGGGTGTCGAAAACAGACTCGCAAAGCTGGCATATTTAGACATGCTTAAAGATCCTGACGCGAAAAGTTGGGCAGCTCAAGTTAACATCAATCTTATTTCAAATCGCTTCGGATATGCGTGGGAATCTCAGCAATCGTGACATTGAATTTGACTAAATTAAAACAATTTTATAAATGTTTAAAACAAAGAGTAGAGGATATTGAACTACATATTATTAAATGGTGGTAAAGTCTTTTCGACGATGAGTCTCGATCCGTAGAATTCCGTGAATTTAAGACCGAGTACAAACTTGAAAGCTTTCGCTGGACGTCGAAAATATAGAACATAGAAGAGCAATAACCAAACTGAGAATTAGCGACCATATTTTAGTAAATCATATATTAGTCCTGAAGAATGAAAGTGCCCCCATTGTCAACGTATGGAAGATGAAAAACATTTTCTACTATATTGTGACATTTACTCTGACAAAAGGAATGCACTATTTCAGGAAATTGGCAGAGAACTTAAACACTATAAATAACTGATCGCACCAAGGATATATAAATATTTCATTGCAAAATATATTTATGACTGTTTTGGAATAAGAAAACATCTATTGTATTACTTTGTATTAATATTTATTTATCCCTTAGTATTTATCCTATTAGAGTTATTACGCCTATGTACATCTGTATATGGCTCTCTAATAAAAGTTGGCTTGTCTTGTCTTGGTGTAGCAACCCACCCCCCTGGAGCCATGGGTATAGCAACCCCCCACTCCACCCCCCTGTAGCCATGGGTATAGCAACCCCCCCAGGAGCCATGCATGAGTATAGCACTCCCCCTCACCCCCACCCCCTGGAGCCATGGGTGTAGCAATATTGCTGAATTAACGTTTAAACGTCAGCCATGATTTTGCTAGCTGCACTCTCTACTGACAACAATACATTATACAAATCGTACCCCAGTTCAGCTTACCTTAACTAGCAAACTGATTTGGAGTTGCTCCACGGAAATGTCTAAATCGCCTTTTCTCTACTCACAGCTGGTCACTGTATCATTTGTTGTTCTCCTCTTACTTTACCAACAGATTATAACCTTGTTAAATGACCTGTACGTCGCGCTGGACAAGATCCTGGTTAACCATAACGTGTACAAGGTAGAGTCCATTGGTGACTGCTTGTTGGTCGTGTCTGGTCTACCAGTGCGTAATGGTATTCAACACGCAGCCGAGATAGCCAACATGTCACTTGATATACTCAGTCTCATGACTCACTTCAAGATTCGCCATCGACCTCAGATGAAGCTGCAGTTACGAGTTGGCATGCACAGCGGTAAGTATCATCAATCCGTGCGGATATTGTGCTGAGTTTAAGAGAACTGCGCAATTTAGGTCAGGACATCTCACCATTGTAAGGGCGTCTTTATTTATGTTGTAATAAAACACCTAACATAAATGACAACAAGAGAGCATAACTGAGAGAGGCAATCTCCAATACGCGCGCCTGTGTGATGATAATGTCGAATAAAATCTACGTTTAGTAACCGGAAGCAGTTGAAGCAAAGTGGGCGCGCGCGCGATAACTAAAAAAATGGCACGAAAAGATTTTGCCGGCTTTTGCCGGCCAATATTTTCGCGCCAATTTTTAGTTGTCGCGCACGCGCCCACACTTTGCTTCAACTGCTTCCGGTTACTAAAAATAGATTTTATTCGACATATCATCGCACGCCACACACTACAAGATTCTCTCTCTTATACTTAATGCTCTCTTGATAACAATTAATTGTGTAATTCCATTCAGTTACCGGCTGTTTAAATAAAGTATTATTACTAGTAGAGTGCAAGCCATTTATTTCAGTCTACAAAACATTGTATTTTTTTTTAGTACACTCAGTAGTAACATAAAACACTGCAAGGACAATGTACTGGTTTAGTGTCAATTAGTCAGTCTAGTATTAAACAGATTACTCGTCCACACACGGCTGTTTCACGCTGGAAATTTAGTTCACGCATGTGCAGTTAGCACTTCCAAGACTTGATTAATTCAAGTGAAGCTAATTTATTCGCACACATTTAGCTTCCATAACAACGAGGCTGCACCGAGGTTTTAGCTGATCGATATTTAATGTGTTGAATTTTGTGGCAATTACAAAATGACGGCTTCTGAGATTCAAGTCTCATGGAGCTTCCTGGAATGAAAATTCAAAGAAAACCCGATGCAATGCAGGAACTCTATGTTTTATAGATTAATAAATGGTTGTGATTAAATCCCCGAATGTGGTTATGGGAGAGATTTTCTCTTCGGGAATCAAACGACAAGATGACCGAGTGTTTTATTCCGAATTGTTTTTGAGTCTATTTTAGTTCTCGCCATATTGAACGTTTAAGCGCCAGGATCAGGGCAATGACATAAAAATAAGGCTAAAAACAATAGCGCTAATACGGAATACAATAGCTGCAAGTGGAAATGACAGGTAACGCACTCGTTATGTTGTTTTCTGTACTCTGGTACACTGTAGGAATCACACTTCACACATTTGATGGTAAAGACTAGCCGCTTTCGCGGTTTAAAATAATTCGGATTAAATGTGTCTAACATAAACACAACAGGCACACAATGGAAATACTCTTGAAATATTTCTCTGGTTCAGAAAAAAAGGAAAACTGAGAAATAGCGCTTTTTGTCGGCGTAATTGAAATGCAAGTCTTACCGCCTTCATTTAAGATAAGCGTCTTTTCGGACTTTAGTTATCGTTGATTCCAAGATCTATAATTACTGTAGGAGACATTTACTACGATCGCGAATATAGTAATGAGATATAACAGAAGTGCGCATTCACTTTTTGTACTGAGCTTTCCTATGGTTTGAGCCGCCATCATAGGCTGGTCAGCTGTTATCAGTACTAATATTTAAATTGACATGAGTGAACTAAGTTTGTCCATCAAGACCTCTGGAAACAGCCGTGCCACACTCTATGCGGTATTGCTAGTGATTAGTGACCTACGTGTATTCACCTATTTCAAAAAAGGTAAACGACACTGATTCCCAGACCGAAATAAACATTAATATTCGTCTTAAAGACAAACGAATTCCCCTATATCATTATGACGTCACGGCTTGTTTATGAGGGGGACAGAATCGACTTGAACAATAGAGTTTTGAACTAAATCTGCTCTGCTGAGGAAAATTTAACTTCGAATTGTCTGGTTTCCAGATATCAGCTGTATCAATGTTCATCCCACAATATTTACCTTATTTGGTGGCTGTTACTGCTATTCTACGTTCTACAAAATGCATTTGATAGCGATTTCCTTTGTGTTGTTGCTGTTTTGTCCCCCTCCCACGACCGTGATCCTTAGCGTTTAAACAATAGATTGTTTTGATTTGACGTCATAATGATATAGGTCAATTCACCGGACTTTCAGTACAACCACAGTCCATTTCGGTCTGGGATGTCGCTTGTTTTGTTTGCCGTCTGTCTGGGACAACCTTTTTGAAATAGCTGTATATCAAAATGTGACAAAAAGCAATTCGTATTTCTAAGTAAATTCTGTACCAATTTCTAGGTCCATGTATAGCGGCTGTCGTTGGAATTCACATGCCTCGTTTCCGTCTCTTTGGAGACACTGTTAACGTGGCTTCTCGCATAGAGACAACAGGACTAGGTAAACATGATGTATACTTGAATATGGAATTCTTGAACAAGGTTCATTTTAGCGTTGTATCACTAATGATAAGTCCCAAACTTCCCAAGTCGTGTTTTAGTAGAACTTTACGGACCTTATGACAGTTTTCAAAAAACCAATAAAAAATGCACACAAATGTTATTTGTAATTTGGTAATTCTCGTTATTACTATACACCTTTCACGTGATGATACTGATGACATTAATGTTCGCTACATCTTAACTCAGCTTTCAAGATACATGTTAGCGAGGCTTGTTATAATATCCTGAAGGACATTGGCGGCTACAGCTTCCAGGAACGTGGAGATGTATACATGAAGGTTAGTCATTACTGTCAGTTGATCAAAGAAAATATGAAGACATAGCGTTATATATGCACCACCAGTATACCCTGCGTGCCAAAAGTCCTTCTGCCTGAGTTACTGACATAAGAGTGCCGGACGTGCGAGAAGAACCTCTGGAACAGAGCTCTAGATTCTCTGAAGTAGCCGAGCGAATAATAAGACCGTTAATATCTTTGCATTCTGAATTCTGGACGTAAACGTTGATTGGTCAACAGGGTTAGCTCACTCATTGGCTGTCAAAAATAATCTGCATCGTGGTCTTCACGTGCGCAGGACGTGACCTTGTCATATCACGAGGCACAACTCTATTTAACGTTCGATCGACAAACTGGCACAGCATTACACCCGTTCTCCCATTGCCCCAAGCTTCTCCTCGTTTGCGGCTCTTCGCGGATACATCCGCTGTGTACTTTCACATCACTACCTGGGTAGTACAGTGGGGCATAAAGGCCTGGCGACACCTGAAATACTCTTCTTCCCAGAGTTCTGCTGTTTTCTTTAATATTGCCTATGGGTTTTAAAACGAAGATTCTAGAGACGAGCTGAACGGGTTCTACGTTAAGCTGTTTACAATATAGTGTTTATAATAGCCGTTTAGCTTGATGAAATGGTTTTTGGAGCTTAAAGTGCCTACAAGCTTTTTACAATTTTTATAGCTATGAACCTCCGAAAAGTTTTGAGTATTTCTGTGAAGAAAGTTTTGGTTTACAGTGAATACTTTATGTTCTGAGCTTGTTTGAAATCGTGTAAATGTGACCTTTTGTGACCTTTCCTGACTCATTACCGCGTAAGTAAAAGCCTGGGTCCATACCTGCGGAGATGCATTATTCTCCATGGCGCCTTTCTATCGAAACAACGTCGATGCATAGAAAATATACGCAGTTTGTGAGTTGTTAGTAAAGAAAAAAGTCATTTTCGCTAACATGTTAAGTATTTCTTCAAATGATTGTAAAGCCAAATTAATTATATGACGTTTACTTACGCGGTCATGGGTCAGGAAAGGTCACATTTGCAAAATTTCAAACAAGCGTAGAACATAAAGTATTCACTGTAAACCAAAACTTTCTTCACAGAAGTACTCAAAACTTTTCGGAGGTTCATAGCTATCAAAATTGCAAAAATGTTATAGGCACTTTAAAATTGATTTGGAATTCCTGAAGTTTCGACTACACAGTCCTAGAAAACAGTCTGGCCTTTTGAATTTACGACCGCTTCAGCAACTTGAGCTAGACAGTGTGCGGCATGCAACAACATCAATCAACAATAAATCACATTAATCTTTTTTCATTTCCACACAGGGTCGTGGATTTATGAAGACTTTCTGGCTCATGGGAAAAGAAGGTTACAACAAACCTCTCCCATATGCTATGGCCGCAGCTAGCGGGCCACCCGTCCAAACTCTGAACGTGTATTATGCGAGTTAATATAGCCAAACTTGCTCCCGAGGTCATTGAGCAGTTCATCGATATGTATGGGCCGCTGGTTTGACTCGCTCCATTAGGTATATCGTTTTATATACGTTTATAATAACACTATTTTATTAAGACTGTTTCTATCGACTCATGATAATTGGCGAGGGGGCGGAAGTCGTTAGGGAGCGGTCAGTGATTATTGGAGGGGGAGGGGGGAGGGGGAGGGGGAGGGGGGGGGGGGGGGGGGCTACTAAGTTTTTATAAATTCGGACCTAAAAATCTGAATGGCCCTCCCCCAAACCAGGCTTAAAATATATTGACCTCCGCTAAACGTGCGCCCAGAATTTTGGGACCTCCCCCCCCTTTTTTTTTACTTATATTAATAAATATGTTCTGGTACAATTTGGAGCATACAAAATTGTGACCCTCCCCCTTATCTGCGCTCAAACAAATGTGACCCTCCCCTTCAAAACAATAGTAGCCCACCCCCCCCCCCCCCCCCCCCAATAATTACTGACTGCTCCCTTAGAAACCAAGAGCGAGAAGTCTAATTGTTTTAGCATAATCAAGCTACGGTTCCGTTCCAACTTAGCTGCCGACTAATATCGAGAAAACTTGTGAAAAAGGTGGAAAACAAGCCATTTGTTGGTGATTTTATAACCTTGTCTGCTTGCACTCGTTCTTCGAAATTGCCGTAAATCGATTGATAGACGATGCCTGCGTAGCCAATCAGATTGCGAGTTTGTCGATAGACGATGCCTGCGTAGCCAATCAGATTGCGAGTTTGTCGATAGACGATGCCTGCGTAGCCACTCAGATTGCGAGTTTGTCGATAGACGATGCCTGCGTAGCCAATCAGATTGCGAGTTTGTCGATAGACGATGCCTGCGTAGCCACTCAGATTGCGAGTTTGTCGATAGACGATGCCTGCGTAGCCACTCAGATTGCGAGTTTGTCGATAGACGATGCCTGCGTAGCCAATCAGATTGCGAGTTTGTCGATAGACGATGCCTGCGTAGCCACTCAGATTGCGAGTTTGTCGATAGACGATGCCTGCGTAGCCAATCAGATTTCGAGTTTGCCGAGAGTCGGTAGTTTGGTTATGCTAAATACTATTACTTTAGACATTTGGCGCCGCTTACTTACGTAACTTTTTCTTATTAACTGAGGTGGTCTGTATGGGAGAATATTGACAGAGGTCGGAAGTACAGACCGATGTCAAGATTCTGCACAGGCCGACCAAGCACGGTTAATAACTCTGTTTATTATATGGCCATTTAATAATATTTCTGGAATAGTAACCGCGCAAACGCGAGAACATGGCTGGCGTTGAGGATTTAAAAGCTGTTTTAGTAGTTTCTGTCGATTTTGTTGACAAATGAACGAGCCTAACAGCAACCAGAGCAGTCCTATCGCTTCTACAAAGAAGAAAGGAAAGCATGACTGTGCCGCTTTCGGTTGTTCGGGCAGCTTTTACAATGAAAACGGCTCACTAATAGACCGCTCTCAAATGATCACCGGTGAGAATTCGATAACAATCCTGTAAGGAGTCTTTTTCATCCAAGGTTCAACATTTGCTCTTACACAGACTTTGTTGCTATGATTTTTACTTTCTAGCCGTTTAACATTTCCTTCGAAAAAACCTGATATGACTAGTTTTGTTGTAGTTTCTTCCCTTCACAACGATTAATGGCGACATTTACGCGTTGAGACAACAAGGCGGTAATATATAGTCTTTCTTACACAGTTGGATAACATTCGTCGATGGTATTTTTAGGTTTGAAGGTCGATTTTACGATCGCTGATGAGCTGATACGATATTCTTCTTTTCTTGTGGATTGTTTAGGTATTTTCCCTCGATTCCGACATTAGATCGTAGTACACAACCCATAGCTGACGCGTACACTTTCAAGACCAAGTTTTCATACCGACCTTAATTTCTCCAAGATCTTTAGCCTTGATTCTTTGGATAATCATCTATAAATGTGGCGATTCCATTATCTTTGCCGTGTATTATGACCATTCTGAAAGAAAAGCGCAATAGAATTTATTTTCGGCGACTTGAAGGCGGCCTATCAGTGAACCGTTTTCATTGTAAAAGTTGCCCGAACCGAAAGTGGCACAGTGCTTTCCTTTAATTTCTTCTTTATAGAAGCGATATGGGACTGCTCTGGCTACTGTTAGGCTCGTCTATTTGTCAAAAACGTTGGAAGAAATTGCTAAACACTACTAAAAACAGCTGCTTGAACCTTAAATTTCGCGGGTCAACGGCAGCCTCGTTCTCGTGTTTGTGCGGCTACTATTCAACATGGCGCCGGAACTGTAAAGAGGACTATTCAAACTAGCACTCCTGGAATGAACCTTAATATGGAGGTAGCACTCCTGGAATGAACCTTTAGCGATACTGTGCTCTAAATATACTCAAGAAATATAGATTAGTAGTTATTTAAGTGTAGTGTGGTATTAGTGTTCTATTTCGCGAGTTTAGCGAAAGATAATTTCGGGCAGAGAACAGAGCTGATCGAGAGAGAGAAAAACATGAAAGGCTGGCAAACGGCAAAATCGCTCCACCAATACCTGGTTGCTGCCGACATGTTCACCTTTCCACAGATCGCTCGCTCAAGAGCTCTCAGTATGTAATAGAATGATAACCTAGCGATGTGAGAACATTTGGGATCGTTTCCCACAAAAAAATGGCCCCGAAAAGCCATTTCGAACCGCCTCCCGGTTAGCTCAGTGGTTAAGCTACGGTCTGTCGTGCTGGAGGTCACGGGTTTAAACTCCGACCGTACCAACACTCAGGGTCTTAAAATAACTGAGTAGAAGGTGCTGCCTTTGTGAAACATACTCGTTCTCGGACTGCAAACGGTTAGACCTTCACGTCTTCTCGGATAAGGACGTAATATCGTAGGTCTCGCGTCGGCCTCAAGTTTAACTGTCACCAGTTACCGACGTTAACTAAAGTTACGTTACGTTATACGGTTGCCAAATGATTTCTAAATATGCGTTTCCGAATCGAATTGCCCTTCCGCGCCCCTCCCCGGAGTGGACAAATACAATCCAAAAAGTCGAAAGGATTATATTTGCCCACTCCGGGGAGGGGCGGGGCCGGGAAGAGAAATTCAATTCCGAAACGCATATTTAGAATGCCATTTGGCAACCGTTTTTACTCCGAAATCGCTTTTCTGGGCCATTTTTGTAGGAAACGATCCCGGCCGATTTTCTCACATTACTAGATTATCATTCTATTAAGTACTGAGAACTCCTGAGCGAGCGATTTGAGGAAAGGTGAAATTTTCGGCAGCATTTCTCTCTATATATATTGAATGATTCTGTATCTTTATTCAGTTCATTAATACAGTTGTATAGAAATGATTCGCTAAACTCATTAAATAGAACACCTTTCCCCTAAAAAGCACCACTACACTTATAAATATAAACTACTAATCTTTATTCATTGATTATATTTAGAGTTAGTATCGCTAAAGGTTCATTCCAGGAGTAAAAATCTAACTCCATATCGTAGCCACAGGGAACCCAAATGAACCTGGAGCGATGGTAAGCTGTGTATTACACGCGATGAATTGCTATAATTTTACAGAAATTACCGGCACTAGAAACAAATCGAAGATACCAATACAAATTCTATTTGACACTTACGTCTGGTGGTGGACTCCTAATCTGGCAAATTTGAGGAAAAAATAGCCTGCAACGCAGGGGTTCTATTTGGGAAACCGCAATATATTAGTTTAATGAGGGAAGAATGGAGCGAGGACAAAAAAGGAAGTAGGGGGATCGAAGGGAGGAGAAGAGAAAAAGAGGAGGGGGGAAGGAAGTGAAGTTGAAGTACAGCGCGGTTTCCCAAATAGAACGCCTACATTGCAGGCTAGGAAAAAGGGATAAAATGTACAAACATAACTCAGCTTCTCGCGCTCGACCACAATGTCTAAAGCGAAGTCCTGGATGACCGGAAGCGAAAGAACAAATCAGTAGGAAGTCGCTCGAGGCGACAGAAAACAAAAACAATGATAAAGTTTTATAGTTTCTTATGTTCCAAAAGCTATTTATGTTTTTTTTTTTTCCACTTTCTCGATGTTTGTTTGAGCTCCCTGATCATGAAGGGCACTGAACAGTTGTAGCATTTGCCAAATCCTGAACATGTTCAACTGGTTAGTAATCTAAAATAGTTTTCTTCATTTAGTTCTTCAATCTTAAGGTTTGACTACCAAGCGAAGTATAAGAAAACTAATCAAAGACAAAGACAAAATACTTGATACAAAAGAACGATCTTCATCGTAGAGACTGGTCCTGATACCAGTTTGTGCGGTCTGTTTTAGCCAATCAGATTGCTGGATTTCCGTGGGATCCATGGCCATATAATAACAAGTAATATGGGTTTATCTTAAAAAATATGATTAATGCTGCAGCTGCTTTAAAGGATGCTAATAAAAGTGAATAGACTAATCATTATGTTCTGGTCAAACAAGGGTTAAGACCGATTTAATCGTTAGATGAAAAGGTTAGTTGGGTTAAGGGAGGGTGTTATGAAGCACATCCTTTTGGAAGCGCAAAGCCTGGTACGAGAACAAAATGGCGAATTCTGATTGGCTGACGGTGTTAGTGTGACTCGCTTCACAATAGAGCGGTTTTCAGTTGAGTGTAGTGAAACCAAACGCAAATTACCCACAGCCAGCCAATCATAGGAGCGAGTAATCACAAGTAACTCGTAAATGGCTTCCATGTGAGCCAATGACAAACCCATTGAAAACCAAAACCAATTTGCGTTTGGTTTTACTTTGGATTCTGATTGGTGGGTCTACTTTCTCAGCCATTAGGAGAGCTTAGTAAACGCAAAACCAAAACACTTCCGACACTCAATTGAAATCCGTTCTAGAACATTGTTGATCGAGCAGAGTTATTGGCTGAAATATTGACCACAAGGAAGCTTACTTCCTACATTTGGTGAAGCAAAAATGTTGGACAAACACGATTCAACATGGCATGACAAATGGTCGACAAATGTTGTTCGTTCATTTGGTAAGGGCTTTAGATGGCTGCTCTCAAGGCAAAGTAGAAAAGAAAGGGCAAAATCGCAGATCTCCATGGACAGGTAACAAATATCGAGTGATATTATGTATTTCTGGTAGCGTAATGTAATGGCACTAACTCCATGATGGCATAAAAACCTATCCCTATTTGTGATTGGACCTGCATAACCAGGAGCGTCCATATAGCCTAGTAGCCGTCACAGCGTTTTCACAAGTTGGGCTATTTTTAGATCATTTTAAGGCGTGTGATTATGGGGTGAATATTAGACCGGCCATCCATATGGGGGGGGGGGGAGGGGGGGGGGGGGGGGGAGGGGGAGGGGGGGGGGGAGGGGGAGGGGAGGGGGAGGGGAGGGGGAGGGGAGGGGGGGTGAGGGTGGGGTGGGTTGCTCCAATATATAAGCTATACGGGTATGTGTCGCCCCAAAGGGTATGGTTTTAGTCTGAATTAGGGTAACACATTTCGCCTTTTTAGTCTGGAATAGGATATGATCTTGACAGGGAAGTATGAGCCTCCCGGTTAGCTCAGTGGTTAAGCTCCGGTCTGTTGTGCGGGAGGTCGCGTGTTCAAACCCCGGCCGGACCAACACTCAGGGCCTTAAAATAACTGAGGAGAAGGTGCTGCCTTTGTGAAAGAACTGCAAATGGTTAGAGTCTGAAAAAGGGTATCTAACATCTTATATTTTGGTCTAAAATAGGGTCAGGGTTTTGAGACTCGGGCGGCACACTGCCACCCAAACTTTCTGTGAGTACCCTCCCCGGGATCCATACGTACTCAATTCAGATATTTCAAATCACTAATAACCTCAGCTCGTAGTGCTTATATACACTTTAACCTTACGACAGGCAATGTCTGTCCTCGTTTAGTGGTTCTAACTGCCATGTATACCTTGACCATGAAATTAAGATATTGTTAGCATTATTATTATGAATATATTGCCCGGTAATACTTCAGTTAAAGTGTCCCTAACCGCATTTTAGTTTAATTTCTTTTCAAAGTCTAGATGAAAATCAAGGACGAAAGAAAAAGTCAAAAGTTAAATCGTTCAGTAATTTCTGAATAAAAGCCCTGTGCATTTTGTTTCACGACCGTGCAATTTGGGGTCTGGGTCGAGTGACGTAAGATCAGACAAAAAGCCATTGGTCACTAACTTGTAACGGTTTCCGATCTTCTGTCACACCGCAGTGCACGATGTACTAGGCAGAGCCAGCTACGCACATTGCGCTACCGTTGTTGTTTGTGCAAGTAAAACGAATGAGACCTAAAGTAAAGACGTTCTAGTTTGATTTACGACTCATTCGTTTTAATTGCATCAACTACTAAAGTAGCACAATTTGTAATAGCTTACGTTACCCAATTGCCTCGTTTCTGTGTAGTGTGGAGAAGATATTCAGTGAGGTCTGTTGTGTTTTCGTAAAGGAGATTAGGAACCGGTCTAAACATCGTGCACTGCAAACTCTACATTTGTAATCATAGCCTGTACCACACAGTGTTTGTCAATGCAATGCACAGGGACAATGGGTATTACATTTCAGTTTTACATGTAGTGTTAAAGCTGTGTTAAAGCCAATGATATAACGGCTTAAACACGTAATGGAGTAACCCTAAACGAGAAAGGGAGGGTTAGGATGGAGGAGAGGAATTGTATAACCTTGTTAAATGACATATTGTTTAAGCTATTGAAAGATTAAAGTTTTGCTAACTTGCTGCAGGAAGTCTCTTTCGCTTGTGTTGTCAGTCTTTGACGTGTTCCTTTTTGATCTCACGAATTCTGCCTATAGAAGACCGTGAGTCTTTCTTTGGGGGGAGGGGGGTGGGGGGTGGAAGACCGGGAGTCACGTAGTCTCCTTTGCAGTCGTTCTTAGTGTCGGTCCCATACTCCCTCCGGAGTATAGGACCGACACTAAGAACGCCGGGCTGCAAAGGAGACTAGCGGCCTTCGGCCTCGTGCAGTATTCATTACTCAAGCATGTTAAGGCCTGGTTCAGTGATCAAATTTCGGTTTAAAACTGTTTTCCTTATTTGAGCACAGCCGAGTACGGTAAGTGCGCCAAGTTTCTCACGATAAGATATGACTGTTTGCTGCGGTTCAAAGAATAGCAGCAAATTGATGTTTTCACGGTTCACGGAACGTGTGACAGTTCCGTTGGTGATATGTGACGTGGATGATTTGGTGGAATAGCGGGAATTCGTTGAAGGAATTCATTCTAGAATGGCACCGCTGCTAACCGGGTTACTTTTATTTTAAAGGGGCTGTGTCACGGTAATCATACTTTACATTCGCGTTCCGGGCCGGAAACAGCTATTTCCACCTATATATTTTGATATGAACTAACGAAGTTCTCGGCCATGTGGAATGCTTAAAATCAAAGCAAATATGCAAAAATGACAAACAAACAGTGTATATAAACAGTCTCCATGCAGGGAAAATATTGAAAATCCTTTCAATAAAGCATTGAGAGAGGGACGTTTTAACTGTTTGTATCCAATTAACAGCCACCAACCGAGCGATTACTCGATACATACGCAGTACCATGACATAGCCCCTTTAACTCTCGATAACCTTGAAAGTCAAAGCCCAGCAGAACGCCAGCAAGGTCGTCTGCTAGATAATATTAAATTAGACAAGAGGTACACTTACCTTGCTGGATAATTGTAATTCTCTGAACCATACGGAACATTATGACCTTATACTGCGTACTTCCTTGCGCAAGCGCAATCGCCCACGTTTCAAAGTTAACCATTGTTATGCAAATGTTCGGCCATGACCTCGGCAGGAGGATGGGGCGTTCGATCAACATCTGTAACAGTACAGGATACCACAGTTGGATGCAAGCTCCACTCCGTTCTAACATTTAAAGTTTCGAGACTTAAAGTCAGCTCTGTAATTACTCAGACCAGACATGTGAATAGCAGTGACGCAAATGTCCTTTGACATGCACCACGCCCATATTTCTCTTGACAGGGAGTTGAGTAGTGGAGACCTTACTAATACCACCCATATTGTTTATATTTAACACAGCTGATCTATTATCAAGTTGCAGTTGAACATGTTTCCCACGAACATCACAGGCAAAATACTTTAATGCAAAAAACGCAGCTAGCGTTTCTAAATAGTTAATGTGATACGGAGCTGGTTTACGTGTTTGTCGTGGGTTCCATGATGTATCAAATTTCTGGGCATATATGGAATAGGTCATTAACGTTGTTGGCCATATTACCAACATCGGATGAGACTCTCACAGGCATGAGTTACATGTCTCGACTGGTTTCTGTCTTCTTCTGACCTTTCGTCCAAGTCTCGGCTTGATAATTTCTCTGCCTCTGGTAATAACCGCCGCGGCCCGAGCCTCGCTGGTTCGACCTCGGCATCCTCGAGCGTAAACAATTCCCGGTAGAATTGTAGTTGTTGTAATTGCCACGACCCCGACGTGAGCGATAGGCAGAACGGGATCCTGCACCGCTAGTGATCTTGTATGCAATCTTATTATAGCTTTTGTTGTCATCAACATCCTTCGAAAGGTCGTCCCCAAACAGTAATGTAGAAACAGGGGAGCATAGCGACTGAAACGTTTTGCTGAGCTCAGGCTTAAGAAACTCGCGTCGCCTCAAAGACATCTGGTGACCATGTAGCATTGCCTACAAAAGCTAACTGATAGCATCGGTAAGACAGGGTAGAAGGTCTCCAGCCTTTAGAGACTCCTTTTTCTTTGCCTGGATAACGGGATAGGTTAGGCTGACCAAGTGAACACTTGACCCCTCTTTATATGTAGAGGTTATTGCCCGGGGGGGGGGGGGGGGGGGGGGGTACTCCTGTTTGTGACGTATTATGTATGTGCCGCGGGGGTGGGTCAGGGTTTTGAGCTCGGTTTGGGCAGGTAGGCTCCGGGTTTTGTACTGATTTGGGCAGATCAGGGTCAGGATTTGAGTATAATTTGGGTGCAGTCAGGGTCGAGGTTCAGTATTTTTTAGGCAGTTAGGGTTCAGTTTTTTTTAGCTACTAATTCAAAAAAAGACAATGTGTTGCTGCATTTTGATCGCCTGCCCACATGCAAGCACTGAGGTTCCCATACATCGTGAAGCCGCTAATTCGTACTTCAGTACTTATCTATGTACTTCATCTGCTAATTTGTTTACCCAATGACACGTCCCGACTTGAAATGTTTCGTATTTTGCATGCAATCCCGGTACGCGGTATACCGGCCGGGGTATATATCCGACCGTGTTTTGAAAACAATTTAAAGAAGGGGCAATCAGAGTCTTTTTTTCCCCCAAAAGGGAGCAAACAGGGTTTTGAAGCTCGGATTGGGTCAAACAGGGTCAGGGCTTGAGCCTCTTGGCCTCACATACATACCCATTTTCCATGTAAGTACCCCCCGGGGGTTATTGACCAAGCGTGCGGTCAAGATGGGGGGATATTGGCTAAGTTCATTTTTTTGCGTGTTTATGGACCGAGACGAAGTCGACCGAGGTCCATAAAAACGCAAAAAATGAATGAGGCCAATATTCCTCAATCTTGACCGAACAAGCTTGGTCAATAGGGTTTTCATTATATGGCAAAAATGAATTAAATCCCACTTTGACGCACGCGCCAGGAACAATTAAAATTAGACTGAGACTCGACGACTTTCACTCAACCTCGTGCTGTTCAAAACAGTTTGTTTTCCGACATCAAAAAAACTTTTTTTTTTATGGATGAAAACTGACCTGTACTTTACTTCAGATGCACCAGGGTTCAATGACAACTTTATCAGGAACCCGAACGCATTATCTAGAGACAAAAATGTACATATTTGTGGAAGATTTGAAAGTTGAAAACCGGCAAGTTTAAATCACCGAGTGGCGATAAGCACACTACAAAACTTGACAAAAAGAACTGTAGAAGAATATACAAACAAACTTGTATAAAGTATTAATTAGTAAATACTCATAATTTATAAGCCAATTACCAAATGTGAATGCTGAATTCTTAGCCCATACAATAAAAACCCTCTTTTCTTTGATGAAACTGTGTGCTAGGCCTAAGTCCGTAATAACTTTATTTCTTTGTACCACGATTGTAGTAGCGTTGTGATGTAGCCAAACTTTTCTTTGTTTTTTTTTAAGTCACAGCCATTTCAGCTTCTGTGTGCCTTCAGTGACAGCTATAGTATATTTATCTCCACGAATCCAGCTTCATTCAAAGAACAGTAGTTTTTGCTGCAGTTGTTTTCATCGACCTTGGAGAGCCGGAAAAAAACTGCATTAATCGCTCTAAAAAGTTGAATTTTAGCTGAAAAACGAAAAAGCAGAAACAGTTTTAAATTAGTATTGCTTTCATGTAACAAATTGTTTAGTTTCTTTCATTTGGAAAATCCTGAGCGGGCAAGATGAAAAAATCTTGCCCGCTGAGCAACCAATCAGATTGCAGCATTCAGAGTCATCGTGCCCGCTCACTGAGCTGCCATATAATAAAATGGCTTTCTGAGCTTCTCAGTTGAAAACCAATATCCGTACTACGTGACTTATGGGGTAGTTCGTTCCGTAAAGGCGGATTCACCTTAGGAACACAGAGAAACTCACAGTTCTCTGGAGTCTTGAACTTCTCTAAAAGAGGTTTCATTTTCTCCTCGATCGGTTTGACCGTAAATATGCCTCATTGACACGTTTTGCCAAAACGAGCCCAAGGGACTCGTGTACATCAAACACCGACGGCGGTAGGTCAAGTTCATCATCATCTTCGCTGTTGCCGTCGAGCTCAGAGTTTTCGCTGAGTTCTTGATCAATGGGAACGGAGGGCTCAAAATCCTCTCCTTCATTACAGTCATTATCAACACGAGGATTTTACTAGCTGGGTCAGCCTCTCGTGTTTCGCGCGACCTTCTCTTCGTATTAGTCGCAACAGAGTCCTTGACGATTGCAGCCAAGTCCTTTACAGCTTTTGTAATAGAATCGATGCCAAGACTTTCGTGAAGAAGGGCAAACGACTCTGCAGTAAACGACCCTGATCCAGGGCGATTGACTGAAGCTATTTCTTCTTGTAAAAGCTGGTCTTCATCGCACTCAGAGGACTTACGGGCCGTTACCACTCGTCCACTCTGTGAAGGTATATAAATAAAATAAAAGAAAGGTAAGCTAAAGTCGACCGATAAATGATAAGGCAAAGGTCTACCTTGAAAGACCTACACGTACGGAACGTGAGCTTACCTACGCACTCTGCACGAAAGAAGAAGAGGCCTGGCCTGTCCTGGTACCTGAATTTATACCTGTTATCATTCACATAACAATGGTTACTTAGGAACGTGGGCGATTGCGCATGCGCAAGGAAGTACGAAAATAAGGGCATACTTCATACTTCATACTTCATACTTTATTTATCTTTCCTTAAAAAGGCTTTTCAAAGACAAAATACAAATACAATACAACTACAGTGTACATGATAATTTGAATTACATCTATTAATTTAACCTATTTTGAGTTTGATATAATTTGCTCTTCAGCTTTCGCTTGAAACTTAAAACGTCTTTACTTAATTTCAGTTCATTATCTAGTGAGTTCCATATTTTTACTGTTCTGTAATAAAAACTTCTCTGACCACTCGCAGATTTGAATAAGGGGATTTGTAATAATTGCGAGTTTCGAGTTTCACGACCACTAATATTGAAGCGCTTCGTGAATTTAGATATTAAATAACCTGGTGCGGAATCAGTCATACATTTGAATGCCAGAGTGGCACTTCTAAAATACACTAGCTTATCTACTGGGAGCCAATTTAGCTCTTTTAGTATAGGTGTAATATGGTTATACTTTTTGGCCCCGCTAACAATACGACAGGCATAGTTTTGACATGATTGTAGCTTACGTATGTTTCTATTAGATGTATTTGCCCATACATTCGAGCAGTAAAGCAACTTACTAAATACTAATGTATTAATAACAGTAATTAAAGTGGAGTATGGTGAAAGAGAATAATTATTTTTCCCAGCGGCAGAGATTTATTCGACACAACGAACACCACGTACATGACTCATGAGTGGCCAATTTTGCTGAAACAATTTTGCTGTTTCTTCGATGGAGATGGCAAAGACTTTGGATAAAAAATTCTCAGATTAGGGATTAAGTGGCGCTCTTAAACGAACCACAGGCAGCCCAAGCTAATGATTTTTACAAGAATTCTAAAACTGTACTAAAATGATCAATAAATTCATGAAATCTTACCTATGTGTTGTGAAGTTGTCCCTCTTCATCACTGATGTGTTTATTTCTGGTTTGAGGTACTGCTGGGTTTTTTACCCTCCCCTATATAAATATTGAGAAGGCCATTAGTTCATGTGGCGAGTCTCCGAGGCCTCGTAATTTTTCTATAATCCAAACTTTCAGCATGTTACCTTCAGGAACCCTTTCTTACATTCATCTAGCACTCATTTAATCGACCCTTTTCCTCGCATTGTAAGTAGTCAAATTCGACGGTTTCTGCAGCTAACCTAGCATGTACCGATCCAGGGTTCCATCAGCGTAGCCTAATAGTTGAACGGCTTTTCTTCGGGAGCAGTGACGAACGAGTGCCGAAGGAATCCGACACCTCCTCGTGTTTTTTCGAGGAGATTCGGAGAACGAAGTCATTGAACTCAATCGACCAAACGGTGGAATCAATCTCCACCCAAGCGTAGTTTCTGTGTTATCAGTGTAATATATGAAATTGTAAAACTAAAGTTTGAATATCGTCTTAAAATTGTGTCTGGTTGTTATTTATGTTAAGTTAGTTTTGAACTTTCCCCCAAAAAAAATCTCCCCTTCATAATGAATGGAAAGTGTGGAGAGTTCAGCTCGAAAATCGATTCCAGCAATCCTGACAACAAGCTCCACAAAATGACAAATTTTACCAAGAAATTCGCGCCGAATCGAGCTCAAGCTTATGCAGTACACAGTACGATAATTATCTTACCTTTGTATGTATATAAAACGGTAACATCACGGCTACTCGCGAAGCGAATCCCAAACTAACTCAGCTAAACTTTCTAAAAGCGGCTAAATACAGGATGGCTCACTTAATTAATTCATGGAATGACCATATAAACTAACTAAAATTAGCAATGGTTTTAAAATGTACAAATTTGACCGCGATTGAACGACGATGATTGTTTGGTGTAGTGGTTGCGACGTTTCCCATATGAGTAGAAGTGGGGTTCGAGTTACAGTAAATGTCTTAAAAAATTTTTACCTCAACATTTTCTTGAGAAGTTTTTCTTCAGAACCCTAGCTTCTAGGTAGGTAAGATCTTGTTTACTGACCGGTTAGGTTTTTTTTATGGTTCAGGGTAGGATTTTAGTTAGTTTATATTGTCATTTCATGAATTAATTAAGTGAGCGATTCCTCTATTTAGGAACTCGTAAACTTTCTTATTGCAGCCATTTTGAATGCCATTCTAGCGCAATTGTTGACCCGTCAAATTCATATCCCGACCCCACACTAGTACTGACAAATTCACGGACACGAGGTCAGAGGGAAAACCTCGCTAACTATTTTTAACACGCGCGAAGAAACGAGAAAAGCCATTTCTGTTTCGAGGATAGTTTAAGACTACGAAAACACTGGATGATAATTATAAATATTCTAGCATTGCGGTTCCAAATGTCGTTTATAAAGCAAATCGTATGTTCGGAACCTTATCAATCGTGCCTGTGTCGTAGCTATTGTTTTTGGCTGTTCCTATTATAAGTGCATTTGTTTCTAGATTATGGCTTTTAGTTTTGAAGATATTTAAGATCAAATTATTTTTAATATCTCTCTCCAGAGGAAATGGCTGGCAGCAGCCCCCACCCCACTACCCCAAAATGGGTCCGTCGAGAGGGTGCTCCTTATAAGCCGAAAATGCCGATTGCCTCGCTTCCATGCTGAATACGAGATCAAGGCAGAAAAAGAGATTAAGGAATCTCGATACCACAATCTGAGTGTACATAGACCCATTCGAAAAATGGCGTCCAATTTAAAAAGCTATTGTCCTGGTAACGTGAACACGAGGCTAGTCAGTACACACAAAAGCTTTCGACCTTGTAAGCGAGGCTAGTCAGTCCTAAACAATAGTTAGTTAAATTGGACGCCATTTTTCGAATGGGTCTATAGTACCTCACGTTAAAGGGCAGATATCGTTCTACAAGAATCAGGTGTCAAACCTTTTCTGTAGTATGGGTTGTGCTAACTCCTAAATTAAGGCCTTTTCAGGAAATAGCAGGAGCCCATTACCAGGAGCGTCCATATATACTATTATATACCCGAGAGTCAGCGTATGACCGGTTTGATCTATTTTTAGCACATGTTTCCCGGGTAACTGCCTTCTGACTGTGCTGCGATCGTGCATATGCTTGCCGTAATTATCGAGATTAAGAATGATCTATTGTTCTTTGAGGTGATTTTATTAACGCTGGTTTTATTAACTATGGTTTGATTGGATTCCCAAAGTGTGGGCACGTGACTCCGGTGAGATCTGTTCTAAATATAGCTCAAACCGGTCATACGCAGACTCACAGACCTAGTATGGGAGATGGACGCTCCTGGTAATGGGCTCCTGGAAATAGCTATTAGCAGTCATTATTTTTATTTTTTTGCACCCTAACAATAGTATTATTATTGGACAATTACGGAGGTAGTGCCAATGACATTTTTTGGGGGATTTTTTTGGGGGGGGATTTTTTTTGGTGGGGGGGGGGGGGTGTTGATTCGAGTTTAAAAGTTTAGGCGCGTAAGGACTCCTGGGTATGAAGTACCGCTAGTGCGCCTGGAACATTTCATTCTTCGCGGCGCACTTGTATTGCACCATGAGTACAAACTTCGCGAAATCGCTATAAAAAGCAGTGTATCAGCTTTATCCATATAACTAGAAAGGACCAAAGGTTGACTACGTTAAAACCACCACGAAAGAACTTCAAGGAATTATCGTAGGACTCTGCGATCGCGAACAACATAACTCATAAGTCAAAATGGCAGCGTCGAAAGACGAGGAAAAAGAAATGGAGTTGGAAGCATTGTTGGCTATTTACGAGGGAGAATTGAAGATTGTCGCTGAAGATGGACAGACTGGGGTCTCGTATCGAGTAGAACTTGTAGACATTGATGCAGTCTTAACTTTGACTTTAGCCGGTAAGTTTATTCCAGTGATATACATGTATCTCGGTTAAAACTAGCTTACGTGTACGACACCTGTTAATTTACACATGCATGCAGTCAGATAATAAACGACCAGCCCCTCAGTGGAAGCCCCGCACCCACTAGCAGGGGATTAGATTCGAGTTGTTTGCTAAACAATGATAATTCCCTGCCATGCGTGGTAGTTTTCAAGTCTAAACCTCGATCACTTTAAAATAATTGTCCCCAATTGTTAAGCTGTGTAGGGGGAGGGATTTTGGTGTCGGTACTTCATCACACCCGATATTCCGATAGAAGGCATAATTGCCCAACGTAACTAATCGATCGAAATCAATCATCACAAAGCTAATCAAAAAATCAATATTAATCGATACAATTAGCTGATTAATATCGATTACTATCGACAATCAATAAAAATCGATAGTCACAACTTTTTAATGCCTGATCAATCGATTATTATCAGTAATTGGTAATCCATCAAGTGATTTAAAATACCATCTGTCAATCATTACATGTATTTGCAGTGGTAAAATGAGTGGGCCAATATTATACACATATACCACATCAACTTCGGCTAGCCATAAATTAACAGTCTGTAATTATTAGACAATCAAAGCTACAATGTACCCCAGTTTATAGGTCCTCTCATCTCAGTTTATATGGGCCAAAACCCCCAAAGCATGACTGGCAAAACATTTTCTTCACATGATGCTTTCTTCTCCTTGCTGCTTCATAACATTCTGTTCAGAACACCTCTGTAAAGCTCGAATTTTTGCCTATTTAGTTTGATGTCTGTGTGGGTGGCCCCCACACAGATAGGTCAAAGTTGTCATTTTGTAATATATAATAGTTAGGTTGTTAATTAAGTTACGGTTCCATTTTTTCAACACTCTGCGTGAACAAAGCCATTTCCCAATCAAGATGAGTCTGGAAACAGCTGTGACTGGCTTGTCGTCAACCAACAATTAATGGTACACTGAACGTGTGTTGACTTTTCATCAGTATTAAATCAAATTGTTTACAATCTGTTTGTTGTGTGTTTCTGATCACACACTTAAGATCTCTATTAATTATAAAAGCACAGTTTACACTGGCAGTTGATGCCTTCATTCTCTCTCACGGTCAAACCGAGTAGAGATTGTGCCATGAATTGTAAATGAAATGCATGCCCAAGCTATATTTCAAGAGTTTCGATAAAATCGATCAAAATCGATTTATTTTTATCGATTTCCAATAATAATCGATTAATTACTATCGACTATTATCGATAATCGAGTAATCAATTTATCGATTAGTTACGTCGGATGACACAATACAATGTAGGTGAGCACTATATACATGTAACATGGACTGATTCTACGTGGTCATGCATCTCCGTAGCACAGTGGTTATTTTAGCCATCCACTTTCTACACATATGTGGTGGGTCAAGGGTTCATGAACTCTTATCACCAATTAGCTCTAAAACTTAGGTTTGCTGACCGGTTAAGGTTTTTTATTATCAGGTAAGCTTTTGTATTTTTCTTTAAGTTTGTTGGATTATTCACTGAGTGGTTCCCAACATTTTTCTGACATGCACAGAAATATCTTCCCCAGGGAATTAATGATACAACAAATGCTATACAATTAATTTATTTTATTTTTAAGGCTAAAATGCCTTATATTAAGCCAACTCAATCGTAAAAAGTGTCACAGACATTAACTTTGCTGTTTATAGTAAAATGACAATAAAAATACAATATTATACAATAATGTTAATAAATCACTGAACATTATTTCAATCTGGTTCTATATACAAGGTGCATGGGCAAGTTGTTGTCGGAATTTCATCTATTTCCTTATTTCTCTCTGTCGCTCTTGCAATTTTCGATGTTTGTCCTTATTTCATGTCCTACATGTCACTGTTTCAATGCTGTGTCGCTTAGTCGGAATTTACCCTAAAAGGGCCTCTGTAGCTAGTGTACTGAGAGAAGTTCTGTCCTCAATTGTTTTTATTTCCTCATGCACTTGCTCATCCATGGGCTGTCAAACTGTTGCAAAACAAATTGAGTTGTGTTTCTATTATTTATATTGTGTTTGCCTGCATTACTTAATTCTTGAATAAATTTGTCCAATATGCTATGGTGTTCACCATAAATGCTATACTGAATGTACAATACAGAACTTTGCAAGATTCACCACATGATCATCATTTCTTCTCTTTCATAGAGAGCATATTAAAAAAACTGGGGAAGGGTGGTTAACCTGGCAGCTAGTAATGTAGTGCACAATAATAGGATTTAATGCACATTGCTTACCTTTCTCTTGAGGGTATATATATCCATTTTAGATTTCTGGAACGTTTTTAGATTTCAGTCCCAGTCTTTTGACAATAATATACCTATTTATGGTCATGATCAACTGTGGTATAAAATAATCTGGTGCATACATGTACTGTGGCATACATTGTAAGTGCCTGGCAGTCCAATCCCCCATTAATTAATGCCTGCTATTCCCTGGGTAGCTAATTTTTTGTTTTAGCTAGGGGTGTGGAGCTTCCCAACTAGTGCATAATTATAGTTGGCTTTTTTTTACATTACAAATGCTCTACTAACAGACCAGGTAAAAAAAAATAACATGTACTTCTGCACTAGCTGTATCATGGGATTGAGTAAATAAACAGGAAATACATTACATGTATGAAAATTAATAGCACTCATTTCTAATTCAAATTGTGTTCATTTTTAGAGATACTGCTTAGTTTTATGTACTGTTTAAAACACGAACAGCAGTGTTTTATCAAGTTTAAAAATTTGAGGGCAAAGCCCGAGAATTTTTAGACTTGATAAAACATGTGCTGTGAGTGTTTTAAACAGCTTCAAAAATGCTTTAAGAATGCAATGAAAGAAAGACGCACATCTCAAGGGAATGGTTACTTAATGAACCATTGAACCTTTGTATTCACAACACCATGCAAAATATTTGAGTAATCACCGCCTGCAATTACGAACATCTCAAGGGAATGACATGAAGAAATTACCATACTATGTTGTTTGAAGCGGCGTTTCGCAATGCAAGAAGAACCTGCACTTGAAGGATTTGGTGTCGTGGTTTACCTCGATAAAGTTCAAGACTTGGAAGGCGATGTGACTGATATGACGGCAGACTCTAAATTTTTGACTCCGACACAAAATAGTTTAATGCACGTTTTTATTATTTTACGGCTTTGAGTTTGGTTTAATAATTGGAACTAAACAGTGGCTTGGTAAACAAGTAATGGTAGTTGGATAACTTCATTTTAATAATATTATCTGTGTATCTCGGTAGTCTGCTGATATTAGTAAATTTAGTGCAAAATTTATTATCTAGGTACCTTATGTTCCGTGTACTTTTTGCTTTCTTTGGGTCTTTATCAGTGATTTCTTAATTAGGATGAAACTTTATATAAAATTTCATGTTCATTAGTATTCTTTATATAAAACGTTCATCCTAATTAGCAATTCAATGTGAAAGCTGAAACAAATAGAAATTCCATTGTCTCAATCATTAACCCCGTTTCCCTCTGGGACAGAATTCAAATCCCTCTGCGGGCCTTTTAGAATCATTGATGAGATTTTATCAGGTATAAAGGAGCATGCACGTGACTGATTTGCTTCATCTGATTGGACAAAATGCTCATTAATTATTCATGAGTTTTTGAATCACTCAGATAAATATTATATTTGGCAAAAAAAGACTTTTTAATGTTTAAAAGCAGACTGACATAGAGAACCTTTTCAGAGGAGTACTCGATCCAAACTGGTGTGTGTGGCAAGCGCTGAAGGCCCGAGAATCTAGAGCATGCCCCCCCCAGAAAAATTGAAATCTAAATAATAAAATGCTATTTCCATCATTTTCCATGAGATACATTGTATTTCCTAATTTGTTAGTAAAATTAAATAAATAAATAGTAAAATAAATAGTAAAATGCCATGTGTTTTAAGTATTTTTCATAATATTAGCCCGTACATGTACATGTAAGTATTTCAGCCATTAAATAAATCATGCATAATCTCGTCATATAATATACTAACATCACACTTTCACAATCAGTTTAATTTGACTTTTTTTTATCCAAAATTGTATTACTAATGAAGTGCCATTTCAAAATGGAAAATGCCAAGCTAAACTGGAAAATATGAGTTGACCACTACAGTCTGGATACTGTGTCTGAGCTAAACCAATGAAACACAGTTTACTTTTACCACATTCTAAGACTAGATATCATAATCAACTAGAACCAATCATTAGAATGGCTATTTTTAGTAGTGGATCCTGAATCTGACCTCACCCAATACAATATCAGCTATAATTTACTTTTTATTAATATTATTTTATTTACTATCACATGTCATAACACATTTTTCATTCTTTTTTTCCGTTGAGGGCCACACGTACATGAACTTTAACTGTAGATATCAAGTGCTACCCTGAATAAAAAGGCATCATTATTATTATTATTATTATTACAACTGAGAAAGAATGATTAAGAAAAAGGTTTCCTTTTGTATTTACTGCACCTGTTTGATGTCTTATTAAATTTTCTAAATTAAATTTGCTTCCATATGCTTTCTCAGTGACACCTGGGAATTGTACGTTATTTTGATATTTTTTTGGGAAGCAAGCATGACTGGTCAACATGCCCCCATGTTATTTCAGGCCCTGGCATGGTGTGCACCACATAAACTTACCATAGAAGCCCATGTATAGTATGTGCCCCTGTAGATAATATAACCCCTGCATATAACCCCCCTAATTCCACCCTTATGCCCATTGCATGCTCCTATGTATAGTCCCCCCTGTTATATATAGTCCCACCTCTAAAAAGAGATTTTGTAACCTGTAAGAAATAAATCTGCCCTGTTATTTACATAGTGGTGGTTTTGCTTATGGGGTTCCTGTGGTGGGAGAGAGGAGGGGGAGATGGTAGTTTTGTTTTATACTTTTTAGGTTGTTAATTTAAACTAAAATGTTAATTGCTGCTACTAAAATGTTGTAATAGTTAGCTAAACAATGGGAGTGTTGGCTGTTTTTCCCTCTCTTTTTTCCTGCCATAATTCCCCCATGTATAAGACCCCCTAAAGGCCCTTTATTTATGATGGAGAGTCCCTGGGGACTATCCATGGGATTCTATGGTATTTAAGCAAACTGGGACATCTGGATCTGTCCCTTGTTATTAAATAAATAATATCCTCAGGATTAGGTGGAACGTGTAATTTTCAAGAATTTAATTTTCTGTAAAATTGCTGGAAGGTTGATTTATACCTAAGATAAAGTTCATTTATGAGGATCACAAAGGTTAGTGTATATACGTTAAGAAAAACTTTAACTTCACCAACTTCTAGAAATATAAGATTTCCAGTTTTCAAGAATTGATACCTTGTAAAACCTTTACGTTACATTAAAACATAGCAGAATTTTAATGGCATCCTTGATTTTTTTGGCAGCAGTATGGTCTATAGCTCAGTGAAAAAAAAAGATGTTTAAACATATGTATTCAATACAATATAATCAGTATATATATACACAATATATATAATAAAATATATTCAGTGATGTGTTAAAATTCCCTTTCACAGATGAATACCCGGTGGTAGCTCCAACCATACGGGTTGAAAGAGATGGAAAGAATGTTAAAGATCTGGATGGACTGTTACTGAAGACTGCGAGAGAATTACAAGGAGAAGTGATGATACACAACCTCGTCGAAGAAGCTAAAGACTGGGCAAGGAAGAACAAGATTTCCACAGAAACAACAAAAATTAATGAAGACTCCCAGGTGCCTACTGTTTGTAAGTTTTTCCTTGAGGGCAAATGCAAGTTTGGTGACAGATGCTTTAACAAACACGAGCTGATTGAAACGGGTGACAAGACAAGTTCTTTCCCAGTGTCGCTGCATTCCGGCATAAGCACAGAAGCAAGGCAATCAAAAGAAAATAAGATGATCAGCACTGACTCAAGCAACGATTCAAACCTACAGGATTATTCTAAGAAAACGCGGATGAAAACAGCGACAGATGTGATATCGCGAATCCTTTGGGATGAAAATATCGACAAGAAGGACTTCTGTATTGGCTATCTGGATAGGTTCGTGGGGATTCTTGAGCGCCCTTTCTCAGAATTTTGCTGGGAAGACATGGCGACTGTAGACTACAATGTCCTTTCAGTTCCCAGACATCGGATACAGTACTTCAAATACCGTGGGGACATCGTCTGGGACAAAAGGGAAAGGCTTGATAAGGTATTTGGATCCACAGGTGGTGGAGAAACCATCCTGGATGTTAAACAGATTACTGGTGAGGTGAAGAATGTACCAGAACAAGATGAATCGTCAGAGGGAGATGATGACATGGAAGATGTTAATGATGGGACCCTTGACGAATTTAGCAGAAATGGAAGTAAGAGGGATAAAATCGGACCGAATTACTTTATTGCAATTAAGATCAAAGATTCAGGAATTCTTGATAAAGTACAAGAGGTGAGTGTTGAATTTTGTGATAGTAAAACAGTGTTGCAATCATAACAGATTGTGACTAAACAAAAAACCGTCTGCTATTTACGATGAAATAATCGGATCAATCACGGTTTCCGGGAAACCCCCACCCCTCCCCCACACTTCACCCCAACCTTTAATGGTTAATCATTAATAAAACATGCATATCCAAGGGAGGGGTGGGTGGGTAGATTCCCAGAAACCGGGATTGAACCCAAAAATCGTAGCAAACGTCTTTGACCTTATGCATAAAGGCATCAAAACGAGGCGAGTTGTCCCAGCGTTTCACAAGAAGAGAAAAATCTACAGTCGATGGCGGAAAATAACGTTAATTTCCTTATCACGCAAAAGAACAACGCAGTGCGGTACAACAGAAACTAAGAAATTTCTGATCGACTCCAATTTCTGACCGATATTTGGGACAACTGGCCTCGCTCTGGTGCCATTGTTACCAGTCTTCCTCCAGCGCGAGCATCAGATGAATAAACTTTAGTGAGAAAGTGTAATGATGCAGTTTACTGCAACTTTCAAATTGCGGACTGATGTTTACGCATAACGTAGTAGAAATCGTCAGAGAAATACGAAGGGCTACCTCTGGGACGTCAGCTACGACTCGCTTTCCATAGTGGTTATCACACCTTCATTAACTCTTAATTGATAAGAGTGACCAGGGTAAGGTTCAGCCCAGGTCCTAGCTGTCCCTTCTATAGGTCGTGGCCGGGTGGTCGCAAGAAAGCTACACTGGAAAAACCAAACAACTGCCATAGTATGGAAAATCTGTAAATTTGAATTTCCGACATTATATTTTCCCATAGTAGTAGTACTGATCATACCATGATAGTTTAATTATGATTAGTTACTTGTTGACTGAGGGAGGGCCGGACGGGAAAAGATTTGTCTCGAGTTCATGACGTACGGACCGAGCGCAGCGTACAAAATGACCGAGAGCCAAATGTTTTTCCGTTCGGGCCGACCTAACAGTCAATAAGTGTTTTATCATATGATCACTTAGTTTGTTTTAATGACGGCAAAACAACAAGCAAAAACTCTAGCAGGGCCGGACGGACGGCTTTTTCCGGCCCGCTCACGTCAAGCATGTACGTGACTTTTGTAAATAGTTTTGAAAGGAAAGCACGCGGGAGGCCGTACAGGTCACGATACATTTCCATACTTTCGACAAATTGGAAAGTACAATGTATATGGAGATATCATGGAAATACCATAGAGATTTGGATTTCCATACAATGGGAAAATGCAATGTTGGAAATTACAATTTACAGCATTTTCCATGGTTTTCAATGGAAATAGTTCTTTTTCCAGTTCCTTGACGTTACCGATCGTCAAGAGCGCTCGGCATTGGTTGCCATGCAAGAAATGAGAGAACGCCCAGAAACTAGGCTGGGTAAAGCCCTAATTCCAGGCGTTGCAGTAGTTGTATATGTTGTGGGTCAATTTGATCTTTGGTTCAAAAAATTTGAACCAGTACAAATGTTTTGAACCAGTACCATTTTTTTGAACCAGTTCAAATTTTATTTACAAGTGTGAACTTGTAGTTTGGGGTAAGGTTTATGATAGGCTTTCCATGTAAGAAAATAGCATAGTAAGTTCTACAGAAGTACTTTGGAATCAGTAAAAATACCTTTTTGGGTTCATCTTTGATTTTATAGCTGGAATGTACTGGTAACACAGTTACTTTGCGCAGTGATGTATTTTAATATGAATATAAACAGCAAACTATACAACTAACCCCCTAAATTGACGGTTAGGGTGTTTTTAAATGCAGGGTAAGGGTTTGGATTAGTTCTCTGGAACATTGAAGAAGCATTATAAGTGACTTAGCCCTAATTTAGTGACTATAGCTCTAAAAACCCTAAATAAGTGAGCACCCGTTGTTGACGGTTGGGTGGTTTTAAAGGTAGGGGTAGGGTTTGGATTAGTTCACAGGACCATTGAAGAAGCATAATTTTTGTGTTGTTCAGTGATCTAGCCCTAAAAAGCCTAATTTAGTGACTAGCTCTAAAAACCCTAAATTATTGAGCACTTGGGTTTACCGAAGTTAGTTTTTTTTAATGTTCGGTTTATATAGGTCTTGGATTGTGTTAGGAATGACTGAGTTTGCTTGGAGTTAGGGAGGAGTGCTAACTGGCTTTAATAAATCTGCTTGTTATTGGCCCTTGTGAACTCCACTTGGAACGGCAAAGCGAAACAGAAATGTTGTATTTTTTTGTGTTATTTCTGTGTAGTTCTTGATCCATTTTTGCATCTTTTCACATCCTCTGTGGGTGATTCTTTGATGAGAGAACAAGAGAATAGTTACAGCATTTCTTTGAGTCGGGGTGGCGCATGGTGCCATATTATCTCGCCCTTGCTCTGAGGGTTTTTCTCCGGCTTCCTTCCATCCACAACAGCTAACATGCTAAATTCCAATTTGATCTGTAGATTAGTTAGAAGTATGTTGTTTGCGTACTCGCATTTTCTTCTACTTCTAGTCAGTGTTTTATTCCATTTGGTAAGCTGAGTCTAACAAGTACGATGGGTTACTTCAAGATCATTTACACTCGTTTAATACTTTAAGATATTCTTTATTAGCTCTTTCGTAGAAGTCTTCTTCCAGATACAATGGTAGTCAGGTGATTCGCTTTTCTTTTGCTTTCTTTTAGCTCAGCCGCAGCTGTGATTACTCTGTAAAAGTCGGCTCGGTTGACACAGTTTGTTTCTTTCGGCAAACGATTTCCCACGGGCGTAGAGGGAGGTTGAGTTTGCGAGTTTTTCTTGAGAACCCTAGCTCTAGGTGGGGAAGATCTTGTTTACTGACCGGTTAGGTTTTTTTTTATGGTTCAGGGTAGGATTTAGTTAGTTTAAAATTCCCAGCATAATTTTCCGTGTAATTATGTCTGTGACATCGCGAACTCAACCTCCCTCTACGGCCGGGGGAAATCGTCTCCCGTTTGTTTCGAAGTACGAGTGGAGCCGTAAAGTACATCTGATCATCTATGAACAACGTATTTTTCTGGATTTAGCTTTCTTATATACTTCCTGAGTTGCTGCAGTTTTCATAAAAGAATGCAGTCAACACAAACTTCGTCTGTATAAGGGGTCGTATAATAGTTTTTTCCGTGTTGTTGTCCATGTAATTTTATTGTTATTTTTTGTTAGCAGTGCGCATGTGCGAATAAAATTAAGAGACTGGAAACAAATTAGCATAAGGAGAGGGACTGGGTTCGACGATTAGTCACCTATAGAATAAACGATGGTGTAAAAATCAATCGTTGCTTCTTTCCAGTTGCAACAGGAACTCACAGCAAAGGAGCCCCTTCTAGCAGATGGATTAATTCCAGCCCACCAACTCCATATCACACTGCTCGTGCTTACTTTACGTACAGATGACCAGCTCACTCAGACAAAGAACATCCTGAAAGGACTACAGCACATCATTCCATCGGTGCTACCACCGACAAGGTATCTCACTTTAAAAGGTGTTGGTACCTTTAGAAATCGTATCCTTTATGTAGTAGATACAGAAGAAGATATTCAGCTCCAGAGGTTAGTCGAGATACTAAAGTACAAGTTTCACAAGGCTGGGATAAGTTTGGATGGCAACAGGGAAGATTTTAATCCTCATCTTAGTGTCCTTAGGGTGCCAGCCTCGAAGGTTTCCCCAGCACGATGCCAAGAGGTGTTTTCGAGCTTCGAGATAGCGTACAAAGATGAAAACTTCGGGCAACAAGGATTGGAATCTATTATTTTATATTCAAGGTTTGCTCCAAGGGAACTAGACGGTTCTCACCAACGCGTTTTCACTCTTGAGAATTCTCTTCTTTTGGCATCTTCCACATTACCGAAGAAAGTTCTAAAGTGCGTGCAAAAGTTTCATGATAATGACAAATGTGGAACTTCTACGAAAGAAGAGATTGAACACCTCCTTGAGAGTAAAACCGCTGTCGCTTTAGAAAAGGCTTTGACCAAGCTTGAAGACGTGTGCTCTAGCTCCTCGACTAATGGCAGCAAAGAGCGGGTCGTTCTAATAATGCGAGGAATACCTGGTTCTGGAAAGACTTTTCTCTTGGAGAACTCCACAGAAGCAAAGCAGCGTCAATGTCTCACAATTTGCAGCTCAAAGCAGTTATTTCACAGGACTGGGAACTGTAAGGTCGACGAATCAGAACTTAACATCGCAGAAGCGTACTGTAGAACTCGCTTCCTGGAGGCCTTGGAGAGTTCAGTACAGATAATAGCTATCGACGATTGCCATCCTCTGTGTTGGCAATATGCCTACTTCAAGAAAATGGCACGTGCTTTTGGGGTCACGTGTCGTGTATTAGAGATTCGGGAGTGCTGTAGCGACGTCACTTCCTGTAGCAATGTGGAGGGTGTGTTGGATTTGGTACAAGATTGGGAAAAGGATCCAGAAGCAGTCTGTATCGAACCGTGGTTCAGGAATCCTAAGCTACAGCAAACTAAAGGGGTTACAATAAGAGATTTACTGAGTTAGTTTTATTCTAAGGTTGAAAATTATCATCATCATCTGTATGAACATCAGATGGTCAATTTTATTTATTACATTTACTATGCCAACAAACAATAAATTAAAAATACACATAATGACAAAAACGTTGCAGAGAAGGAAATGTCCAAAAAGCATTATAGACCCCATTAAAGGGATATTTCCCAACTACACTAGTACTAGCTACATCCAAGTATAAAATATTGCTAATAATTAAAAATATATAAGTTAAAAGTAGTTAATTAAACTAGGCTAGAATGCTCCTTATTTAAAGTGCATATGAAGTGAAAATTAAGTCGATCTAATTTTATAATGCTTTCGAAATGGTAAAAATACCTTAATTTTTAGTGGAGCTAAATTGTACAATATACTTCCTAGGGAGGTTGTAAATAAATGCTGAATCAATTAAAATGTTTTCACGATTAGCTAGAAATGTCTCTTTGTTGCCGCAGCGAGCGAGCCTGAAGCTAGCGAGCGAGTAAGGCAGCAGTACTAATTTGTGTAGTGGAGCCATTTTTTGGCGCATTAGCAGTGCATTGTGGTCGTGCGCAAAGACACAGAGACGATATGCGCGGTATTCCGCACGTGGCTTTCATTTCGTTTGGGCGTGAAGGTGAGTATATTTTTACTGCTTTTATTGAATGTGGCCCTTATTCGTACTTAGAATCTGTTGTTATTGCGATCCTACAGCGAGTGTGAATAAATTGTGATCGCCTTTGTTTGTATTTTTACCACCATTCCTTCAGTGCTCCTTACTGATTAGTCTCTGGTTTTGATGTGAAGTTTACTAACACACAAAATGTGTTTCGTAACATGATGATCATGCTGAGTTGACGACTCCACGCGTCACTGGAGTCGTTTAGTTTTACGCGGAGATAATGACTATTCAACACGATTAGTAAGAAATTATTTTCTTCTGTTAACCTTCGATAAAGTTAAATCAATATATAGTAGTTACAATTTGAAAAGTTACAGCTGGGTTCAAAATACACATTAACAACAGTTGATTTTCGGTGTTTACGCTTCATCGGACTCCAATATATGCATGCCTGTAGTTCGTTTTGCTGGGACTCCTAAGAAAATGTCGGGAATTGGTAGATTCAGGGAATTTACCATGAAATCATGAATATCGGGACAAACTGAAAATAAATCGGGACAACTTTTTAGAAAACACACCACAGCTCCAACAGGCTTCAAGACCGATATTACACCTTGACATTTGTGTTACCCAGTAATACATTTTTCCTGCCAAAGAGCTACTGTAGGTTTTCTTCTAATATATTTCCTTAACTGAGCTGCAGCATTCACTACCTATTAGGTATACTAGTTTTAATCTTGTTTTTGTGCGTAGTTCTATATTTTTATATTGCAGTGAAGCTATCTTGTACTTAACTTAATAAGTATACTATTATTATAAGTAATAGCATGGCATGAGGTTGATTAGTGATTAAATGTACCCGAAAGCCGAGGGAGGTTTTGTTGAAGTCCCAAGGCCGCAGGCCGAGTGACTTATACCGGCTAAACCTCCCGAGGCTTCAGGGACATTTAATCACTAATCAACCCAATTGCCATCAGTTTGTAATATTACGGTTTCCGTGGAAGTAGGAGAGTAAAACAAGAACGCTTTTGGCCGTTAATTGTTCACTTCATCTCTTCGTTAGTTATTATGCGGTTGACTAAATATTCAAAGAGCATGCAAGGAATTTAATTACGTCACGTTTTATGGTTTTAAGTATCCCACATGGAAGAGAAATGAAGAGAATAACGCGCAGATTGAAATAGGTCATCCCACATGGATTACATTGAAGGTTATGATGAAGACGGGGTCAGTATGGATTCAATATTTTTAATCCGGGAGCGCAGGGCTAGTCGTACCAGAGGGGAGCAGGAGTTGATGCGTTTGACCCTCATGTCCCACCTGCATTCACTTATAATAAGCGAACCTTTTGCATAAACATTGTATGATTAGTCAGGTATGATTAGTTACTAATCGTACCTAATGTTTATGCATGAGTTCGATAAATAGCAGTGATCAGGGCATTTAGAGATTAAATGTCCCTCTCGGAACAATGAAAACCGAGGGAACCGTGATATTATTATTGCAGTAGGACCCCGCTATCTCGAACTCCCAAGGGAAATGAACAATTGTTCGTGATTATCCTGTCTATGTGAACCTAAATTACAGTTAAATAGGCATATACTCTGTAGACTATCAAAATCGCAGAGTTCAAATATAAATGTAACAACTAACGAAGTTCATGCATTGTTTGGAGTAAATTAAGGTGCACTTTCCAGCTAAGATCTACAGGTTCCTGTTGGCAGTCAATAACACCGTTATCACAGATAGCGGGGGTCAAGGGAATCCGCAAACTGTTCGAGATAGCGGGTAGTTCGAGACCCCGGGGGGGGGGGGGGAGTACTACCACGGTATGTGCCGCCTCAAAGGGTATGGTGTTCGAGATATTTTAGTCTGAAATAGGGTCAAAAATCCTCCCGGAAGTTCGAGATAACCGAGTTCGAGATAGCGGTTTTTCCCCCCAGTAAATGACTGAGATAGCGGGGAGTTTGAGATAACCGAGTTCGAGATAACGGGATCCTATTGTGTTGTATTTTAACAATCTTTTCATATTAAAGGGGCTGTGTCACGGTAAGACTTTACATTCGTTTTTCCGGGCCGGAAAGAGCTATTTCCACCGATCTTGATATGAACTAACGAACCTCTCGGCCATGTGGGATGCTTAAAATGAAAGCAAATATGCAAAAATGACTAACAAACAGTGTATATAAACAGTCTCCAGGGGAAATATTGAAAATCCTTTCAATCAAGCATTGAGGGAGGGAAGTTGAACTGTTTGTATCCAATTAACAGCCACTAAACGAGCGATTACTCGATACATGCGCAGTACCATGACATAGCCCCTTTAAGTTACTGTTAGGATTTTTTTTATTGTAAATATGTTCTTGTTAGTTGGTTAGATACATGCATGCAGGGCCCCTATGGATACCAGCCATCGAACGGAATAGGTTACCCTGTCTAAATAAAGTTTTCATTCATTCATTCGCCTTTATTACCTGCCGACACGTAGTGAGTGTAATCACTGGTATACTGATCATCTTGTAACAATCATGTTTTAGCTAAATCCAGGACAAACTGAGTGGAAATTAACGTTAAATAAGTTAGCTTGTTCTTCTGATGTTGTTGCACAAATGCCATTATAGGTAATGCCATCTGGAAGCCTCTTGGTCTTTGCCTTTATAGAATGGAAAGACCAAAACCGAAGTTTAGTGCTTATTGGCAAAGACGAGGACTTCATGGCTGCATGACTGCAGGCTTGTCCAGCTAAGTCGGCTACGAAACCTTGTGGCTGTATTTAAATCCATATTTTCCCCATAATGCTAGTTTTGTACTGGGAGAAACAGAGAGTGGTTCTCGCGAGAGAAAACAGACCAGTGCGACGAGAAACAACCATGAGAAGACTTGTTACAGATACGGTAAATTTTGGCAGGGACCCAGATTGTCCAGCGAAAAGCAAAACTTGCCGTGAATAATAATAGTCTTTATTAAATACATGTCTTATGTTACATTCACATAGATAAGAAAAATATTATACGAGATGAGAATATACATTATAAAAAAACTATAAAGCTAAGTTATATTTAAAAATTAAGCGATTTATAAAAGAGTTCTTAAAACGTTGGTGTTGGTTTTAGGCATATAGCTGGACTTTTTTCTTAGATTGTATTTGGTAGACTTGAAACGCGGCATGATTGACAAAAGTGGATGACCGTCCAAATTATATACTTTTTTTTACAAATACTGATTTCGATCTTGTTTTTCTAAAAGTTTATACACATTAATAGGCTTAGAGGTAAATTTCCTTTTATAACATCGATCTAAAAAACATTGCACTGGAGTAAGATCAGATTCGGAAGCACCATATACAGATAGAGCATAAGTTATGTTAGGTAGTACAATACTATTAAAAAGCAAGTCTATTTCAGATTGATTATATCCTTCTTTTCTTAAAGATCTGAGAACGTACAGGCACTTATTAGCCTTCATAAGTTTGTTTTTTTACATGGGTAGAGTATCTGCTATCCGGTTGGAAGGATGCGCATTAAGGTTACGGGCACACCGCGGCAAAACGTCACGCGCATGCGTATTTGCTAAATCTTGTCGGCGCGCGGCCGCCCCCAGTTTCCCGCGAAAACTGAAATGAAACAACAGGCAAATGCCGTGATTTTAAAATTTCTGCTTAAAAGTATCCATTTGTGAACTGTTTTCTCAAAAAAATAAGAAAACTACTTAAAAGCTAAGCCTAAGACTTTAACAGGTTGAAGTTTTCTTAATTTGTGATTCACTGTGAGTTCACTAATTTATAAAATTATTTACTAAAAAAGTTGAAACCCTCGGTAATTTGTATTTGATAGCAGAGCCTTCGTTATTTTGGCCAGCGGAGCATACCGTTTTGCCGCGGTGTGGGTTACGGGATACCTTCAGGGCGCGTTTCCAGTCTTAAGGCCCGTGTACACGACGGGTAAAATGGCACGGCTCGGATAAAAACTAGAACGGTTCGGATAATTTCATTCGTGTAAACGACCGTACCCTACTTTTATCCGTGCCAATTTTACCCGTTCTGGGACCATAGGCGCCTATTTTTTCAGTTCCTGTGCATCGTGTAAACGCTTACGTACCCGTTCCATTGCTTTTTTCTGAGCCTGCACTGTTGTCTTCAGTTGTTTATTTCTGTCCGCATGCGTATCTAAGCTCCACTGTCTCTCAATATGGCGGACGATAAACGAGTGGACGGAAGGGCAACAAAACAAAAACCAAGGAAAAGAACGCAAATTTTATCTTCTAACGAGTCTCTTTTTCTAAGCCGTTTGTATCTGTGTTTTTTAATGCAACTTCACTGTTAGAACTAACCAATTTCCTTCTTAAAAGAAACAAAAAAGACAACAGCCTTATTTTACGAGCGTCATGTGCGACGCATACGAATGACAGTGATTTAAACATTATCATGGGCTCAACCATGTCCGGTCTCGGAAATATTCTCGTGTAAACATCCATCTATCATTTTAAAGCTTATAACATTGTCTACAAGAATACATAATTTTTTTTTAGTTCTTTGAAATTCTCGAATTTTCCGCAATCCCTTTTCTCCGATCTAGTGAGATGGCTTTCAGAAGCTCCGACTCCGAAAATATTTTAAAGTTTTAAAATCTGTTTGCTTTGTCGCATTTCAGAGGAATCGTATTAGAAATCAGTGTCGGGGAATTTCAAAATTCGATTTAGTTCAAAAGTTATCATGCTCTTCGTGAAAAGGCGAAAACATAGTCCGAGTAGATATGCGAGAAACGCCCTCAAGATCTCTCTTTTTAGAATTTCCCAATTCCCCGATAACCTTTTGCAGCTGCGATATCAATCGACATTTTGTGAAAATTTCACAAATCGAATAAATTGCTCTTGAGTGAGAGTTTTTTTTAAACTCTATTTTGGTTGAAAATCGAAAGCGTAGAAAATAGCACTTTAAAAAATTAGCCATCTATCGTGCGTGAATCTGAAGCACCGCCTCTAACAATTAGCGAGCTCTTGGCCAATCATTTATCATCACAGTTCATCTGTCAAGATTTCCCGCCAATGTTGATTTCCGATCAAAGCTAAGTGCCGCATCGAGAACATGTTAATATGTTCTCTTGTGTGACTTGAAAAATGGGAAAGACAAAAGAGCCAAGGTGAACACCTAGAGACGCCTTGAATGCCAGCATAGTTAGTAGAGGAGACAGCGATTTGCAGGCGTCTGAAACAGCACGGCAATAGCGAGATTGTTTCAAGCGATTCAGAGTTAGGGAACGTTCACATATCGATTTTGCCACGCTTAACGTCATTGTGACGTTAAGAGTGGGTGGGTGGGTTTAGGCTTGAGTTCATGACGTTAAAATTTTAATAATACCAAACATTAATTCCATCGATATTTCAGTACGTACGATGACTTATCCGAGACTGGTACTAAATTTTGTGTCAAAACAAAATGGCGTCTCGCAACTTTGTTTACGTTTTATATAATCATCTACTTTTTTGAAGAAAAATGTCTGCCATAAGATTTGCTTTATGTTATTGTTGACCTAGCCTGCTGTGCAGACGTATTTTTTCACTGACGTTACTTTTTTCTTCGAATTTATGAGTGCTTACCCGAGCGCTTAATTAGTTTCCAGTATGCACAGCTCATTGTGTTATGGACCAATCAGATTTTACCTTCCATATCCTGGAAAGTGACGTAATGTTGCATTTAAAAGGTTCAGACAATATATTTGCCATTGACCAATCATAGGAGAGTGTTCACTGGCGCGCCAATTCACTAAAATTCTAACAATGGCTTTGATTGGGCAGAAAAACAAAACAAACGTGCTGACGTCTGCTTGCATATTGGAAACTAATCAAGCGCTCGGGTAAGCAGACGTTACTTTTTTCTTTGAATTTATGAGAGCGAAAAATACGTCTGCACAGCAGGCTATTGTTGACCCAGAGTTGAGCAAAATGTAGTGCATTGGAATGTGCTGTTCCGTGTTCGTCATCGTCGGCTCTGCTAACGAGTACAGGTATGTAATATGTATAATCCTACCGTGACGCTAAGAGTGGGTGGGTGGGTGGGTATTGACACTAATCGATATGTGAACGTTCCCTTACCGTCAGACTTTACGTTTCCATCTCAGCTTTCTTGGCCCGGGTTTCTTGGAAACAAATATTCTCTCGGCTGGCTTCTAACAATTCTTCTTTTATCACGTTCATATGTGGACCACTCGGAACTCTGGTTGTAATCAACTAAAGTCGATTGAGGTATGCTAACCGCCGTGGAAAACGTTTCGAGCGCTAGCCCTTCGTCAGAGCAAAAGAGGGAATTGTGGGTGGGGAAACGGTTTATATAGTGTCGAGTGCATGATACTGCTGAGGAAACGTGCTCGGATCAATTGTGATCAAATAAAAGTGCGCCAACAATAGAAATGCTTTTTTTAAATTTATTTTTATTTAAACATATAATGAAGTGTTTACCCCAAAAGTACAATTAAATGACTTATCTAGGGGGTTCACACTAAATATTGTACATTCTTTTTTACGCGAACAGACACACACACACACAAAAAAAAAAACACAATTAATAATAGAAATAGAAATGAAATAATAATAAGAAATGAAATAATAATAATTAATAATAGAAATAGAATAATAGAAATAGAAATACTAATAGTTATAACAGCAAGTGTTGATGAGTAAACTAAGGAAACATGCTGATCTAAGTGTGAGTGAATACGTGAATTCTGAAATTAAATGAACGAAAAGCGTTCATAAATACCGTGAGGTGACAAAGTCCCTAATTTGAAAATAAAGTTTTGTTCTTTGCGTTTACGAGTGCCGGTAGTACCTTGATGCAGAGAAATGCCGCATACAATGATGTGATTAATGCAATGACCAGGAAGGTTAAAGTGACGAGCTACGGGTTTGGCGAGATCCTTGCTGTTAGTTCTAAACTCTGTCTGAAAGTGAAAATACGAACCCTTGTCGGGTTTTTGCGAGGACTTCTATTTATCTATTTGGCTCGTAGTCGTATGCATTGTTTGGCCTTGTTTTGCCTTTCTTTTTTCTTTGTTTTCCAAGGTAAGTGCATCCTTCTTGCTTTATGGAAGACATAAGGCCAACAACGGATGGAATTATGGAATCGTGTGTGGAAAAAACATTTCTTTTGGAAGCAGCAATATATTTCGAAATAGTTTTCATTAAATTTCTTGGTGGATTTATTAGTAGCCTAAATTGTTTGACAGCAGTTAGGTGTTGCAATTGGAGGTGGTTCTGTTCTCTCAGATCTTTAGTCAATTGCCTTTGTAGGTCATTGTAAAATCCACAATTGTTGAGAAAAAAAAAATCATCTTCCTTTTCATTGGTACAAAAAGGGCACCGCCTCTCTTCTGGGGGACGTTCATGTCTCCCCTTTTCAATCATTAAATTATGATTGCTTATTCTTAACTTAGTGAAATTCGGTGTTTTATGTTCTTTATTTGTAAGAGGTAATCCTCTAGCGCGACCTCTGTTTTGAAGGTTCTTAATTAGTTGCTGATTAGAGTTATTTCTATTGTCGTTAAACAAGCTAGAGAGGCATTCTTGTCTTTACATATCTCTGGCTCTGTCGACAAACCAGATATAAAAAACCTATACACTGGGTTCCAGATGCCCTAAAGGAATAACAAAAAGTAAGGGCGAAAGTAGAGAACAAGGACAGAGAGAAGAGATTCGTTGAGAATCTCACTTTCATGTGCTGAGTTTCAAATCAATATAACACGTCAAACAGGTTTTGCTGGGCAGTGGTAAACCAATGAAAATGACCGTTACATCCAGCACGCACGGTCGCGCTTGGTAATAGTTGAGATGAGGTTCAAATAGGAGATATTGTAGTTGAGTCTACGAATAGCAGTTTCGGCGGTATTGACCCGAACGCCTCACTTCAATGTAATGAAGCGCCATTGAAACCATCATTCTTACACGACACCAACACCCTCCTAAACAAGCACGACTAATTTAGATACACAGTTTGAATAGCGCTTCATTACATTGAAGTGAGGCGTTCGGGTCAATACCGCTGAAACTGCTATTCGTAGACTCAACTACAATATCTCCTATTCTCACCAATATTTGCAATGGAATTGACCAGAGGCTCTTCTGTTCTCTTTCTGTTCTTTTCTTCTGGCGCCTCTGGTACCCGGCCATAGAAGTTTACACCCTGTTGATCATTACGAAGAAAATATTCATAATAATGATATTTCTCCAAAAGAAAAAAAATACACAACACCCAAAAATATATATAACAGCTGACAACTTTCCATGTCTTAACCTCTTTTTATTGCACAACGTCTGGCCATGCGGTGCAGTAGAACATGATCGACCGCAAAGTTCTGGGAATGGGCTTTTGTCACACGGCGGCCATGTTGGCTTGAAACAATAGATTTCCCACGTGTAGCCTCGTACTGAGCAGTTTCAGAACGAGTTCACGCGTGCAAAACAAAGGTTTTTATACTCCTGGGATTAAACATGGCCGCCGTGTGAATAAGGTCCATGCCAGCATTAGTTTAAACATCGCTCTTGCCATATATTTGCTTCTAAACAATTCGGAGGAGATAACTGTATACTTTACTTATAAGCATACCGATACCACAGATACCATCACCATTACAACGCTGTACAAAGTACGAAATGCATGTTATAAATTGAGGATATTTAGAACAACTGTATATACTGAATATAATATATACTGTTAATCTAATAGTAGGTTTATCGCCTCGAGAGTGTGAAAGATGCTGCGATATCTTTTCACTTAGCTTGCCTGATAAAAATACAAAAACCTAGTATTGGGAATCCATGCTTGTTGAGATTTAGCGCTTGATTCATTAAAAAATTACTTTCTGCCAAAGTCGTTATCAAGTCCACCGTCTTAGAAATGAATGTATATGTATTATCACATTATCATATAAGCATACCGATACCATCACCATTACAACGTTGTACTGACAAGTACGAAATGCATGTGTGATAAATTGAGGATATTTAGAACAATTGTATATACTGAATATAATATATACTGTTAATCTAATAGTAGGTTTATCGCCTCGAGAGTGTGAAAGATGCTGCGATATCTTTTCACTTAGCTTGCCTGATAAAAATACAAAAACCTAGTATTGGGAATCCATGCTTGTTGAGATTTAGCGCTTGATTCATTAAAAAATTACTTTCTGCCAAAGTCGTTATCAAGTCCACCGTCTTAGAAATGAATGTATGTGTATTATCGCAAATCTGTGGATATTGCATGTTATAGTAGTGTGAAGTGAAAGCTTATAAAAATCATTGAAGTCCTGATGTTATTAGTGAGTGTTAGGTTTTCGAGTTTAACTTCTGCAAAGTCTATATCATTATCGCTCCTGTGTTTATTATTTTTTACTAAAAATAAGATACAAATTAATTAAGACGCAACGTGGTCCTTTATCTCGCTTTTTCGTTTTTTCTCCTTCTTAGTTTTGTCTTGTTGGTTTAGCTTTTATAGCATTCAAATTGCTGCATCAATTTTTGTTATTCCAGTAAATTCGTGATCACATACGTAAATTATTTGGCCTAGCATATGATATAGAAAACTTTCTTTCCTCCTACTTGTCAGTGTTGTCTTCATTAATTTTTACCTAGGTTTAGCTTTTATTACATTTGCATTCTTGTATCGATTGTTTTTATTCCTCAAAACCTTGCAAAAAGCACTTACGTATATTTGGTCTACCATCGGGTGTAGAAACTAACATTGACTGATACTTATGATAAGGTTAAATCAGCTAAAAGGAGATTTTAAAAATGCAATGAGATAAGCGCCAGGCTGGCGCCCAAAAACATTTAAGAACCACGGGAGGGCCTTTTCTAAAGCTCTTATAATATAACTTGGCTGAACATAAGACGAGAACCAGGATTTGTGTACAGTATGCTGTAATTAATATACACTGCCAAATGGAAGAGTGAAAGCTTGAAAAGGTTGTGAAATGACCATTTCAATGAGTCGGTTAAAGTCGTGAAGTTTGACATTGATGTAAAGTGTCCTACAGACAACCTTTATCTGACTAAGAATGTGGATGAATCTTTTGATTTCAGACTATACAACAGTTTGAACTCTAAGCTTTCTTTCTGTATAGGATAACGACTAACGATGTACTCAACACCCGGGGGGGGGGGGGGGGGGGGGGAGTACTTACATGAAAAATGGGTATGTATGTGAGGCCAAGCGGCACATACATAATACGTCACAAACAGGAGTACCCCTTCCCCCCCCCCCCCCCCCCCCCCCCCCGGGACTCAACATACCACAGGCGAGGGATATGAATATGTCGCTCGTCAATTAAGAGTAACACTAATCATGCACTTTGTATTATACTGAAGTTAAAAATACTTATTACAGCCAGGGGCTGACAAATTTGTAGCCCTTTACAGAACTGTACTAAACTATAAATCAATTATTTGAGGGTTTGTCTGGCAAGCAATTTATCACTTTTTTTCTTGTTTTCGTTATCAAAGACAGTTTTCGACAAAGCATGTGTGAGATCCAGATTGAAGAAATAAGCTAGATGGTTTTTTTTGCATGTTTACGTACACTTTTCATTACACATTTTATGACTAGGGTACGGCTGAACCCGAGTCATAAATTTAAAGGTTTTTTTGTGGTTTTCACTCGGCGATATGTGAAGCAGATACGAACTCGTGCATTTTGTGAAGCAACAATGAAAGGTTAACACAGTTACATTGCATATGTAAATGCAAAATATTCACCCCCCACTGCAAGTTAGCAAAACTTGTGGGGACCGACCACTATTTTTTACATTCTGCACTATACTTTGAACGAGGCAGGGGACTAGGGCTAGTAGGTCTTTATGGCGCCATGCCTGCCAAACATTTTTCTACGTTATCAATCGTAAAAAGTTAAAACCTCGGTGATACTTTTTATATATTTACGATCTAGGGATGAGTTCCTTATATTCTATTTTGTGTTGGCAGGTTCTAAAACTAGATTATACCATAAACTGTTTGGCCAAGACCTAGCGGTATGATAGGCGATACTTCTGGTTATGGACTTCTGGTATTTAGTATGTTTGAATTTTGGAATGTTCTGGTATAAAGCATACTGCAAGATTTTGCCGACTTATTATTTGAATGCACAATTTGGGGTAATTTTTTTAATGTATTTGGGCATACCACTAATGACCCCACGCACTACATTGCAGCAATTCTGCCAAAATACCATTCAAAATGGCATCGTCAAGATGAAACTTACAAAACCGGAGCAGCGATTACTTTTTGGACTGAAATGTTTGTTTCTCCTTCGCAATGTGACTGGAGGAGAAACCGGTCTCCATCATCTTTGAGTTTAGCATCAAGGAAAACGTAACACCTGGGAAAGATAAACACTACTTTAGGCCCTGTTCACATGGCTAACCCAGTTAGAAGGATTACCCGGCCTAGTCTATTGCTTTTTCCCGGTTTCGTTTACATAAAAGGTAGGGTTACCCTATCCGCTGAATGCGATGACTACAGATGCATTTCAGTATAAACACTACTTTAGGCCCTGTTCACATGGCTAAGCCAGTTAGAAGGATTACCCGGCCTAGTCTATTGCTTTTCCTCGGTTTCGTTTACATAAAAGGTAGGGTTACCCTATCCGCTGAATGCGATGACTACAGATGCATTTCAGTATAAACACTACTTTAGGCCCTGTTTACATGGAGATAGGCTAACCCAGTTAGAAGGATTACCCGGCCTAGTCTATTGCTTTTTCCCGGTTTCGTTTACATAAAAGGTAGGGTTAACCTATCCGCTGAATGCGATGACTACAGATGCATTTCAGTATAAACACTACTTTAGGCCCTGTTCACATGGCTAACCCAGTTACAAGGATTACCCGGCCTAGTCTATTGCTTTTCCCCGGTTTCGTTTACATAAAATGTAGGGTTACCCTATCCGCTGAATGCGATGACTACAGATGCATTTCAGTATAAACACTACTTTAGGCCCTGTTCACATGGCTAACCCAGTTAGAAGGATTACCCGGCCTAGTCTATTGCTTTTCCCCGGTTTCGTTTACATAAAAGGTAGGGTTACCCTATCCGCTGAATGCGATGACTACAGATGCATTTCAGTATACAGAGTTGGTCTCATTCTGAAGTTAAACATCAGTCACAAACACCAGCAGCACGGTGGGTTATTAACATTCGAGTATTACACCTCGCTGTTATTTATGAATAATGAGAAGAAGAGTTCACATCACCCATTTGCATGCTGGGTAATCTAGGCAAACAGCAGAAAATACAGTGTTTCTACGAGAATCTGGTGTGAAATGTTTTGCCCAAAAAAATAAGATTTGGAATTCCAAAACTAAAGATGTGTGGTAAAATATTTCGCTGTTTTAATTTAAGGGCAGTAGGCATCTTGGAATCCTGCAATCCGGTTTAGCATTTGCTTAAATTAACAAAAAATGTGTGGGTAATTTAAACAAGACTAAATCGTTAATACGACTACTTACAGCCTTGATATTTTATAAACTAAAACGTGTACCACATATATTTAGTTCTGGGTTCTGAATTGTTTCAAAAATAGAATTTTGAGTAAAACATTTGACAACAAACACTCAGTGTATTTTTCGCCATGTTTGCCCTGATTCCCTATGCTTCACACCACTCTTTTCTCTCATAATGAGACCTAACTGACAATTTGACGTTATAAACAACGGTAAACATTATCTTATGGTGGATTGCACCCGAAGCACTACTTTCTCTTCTGAAGCACTCTTAATTCTGCCCTGTCTAAATAGAACCAAATGGATATCTTTATATTGTCTATACTTTGTTTTCTATATGCAGTTTTAAATCGTCACTGTTCTAAGGCGTAATACGCACTGCGATTCTACAAAATCAACTGTAAAAATCAAAAAGTAGGAATAATTTAAGATTTGCTTTGACACTAAAACATCTGTTTCGCCTGCAGCGAACTGACTTTTTTCATTTAATTCTAGAAACAATAAATTAATTTTGCATAGTATTGAACTTAAAATATTAAATGTGACAGTGTTGCTACCTGCGCTTGGAAACGAACGGGAAAGATACCGTGTACGTATATATTACGTGATATAAACAAGAGTGCACCCCCCCCCCCCCACCCCCCAAAAATATATATATATATATAATAATAAATTCTGGTGTATGTCGGCTGAAGGGACAGATTATTTTAAACAGTCTAAATCTTAGACTCTGTCTAACTATGAATAGATCGACGATCGGGTGGTTAGGAGTAGAAAAATCGGCCCTGTCTGAGAAATCTCGAGCATAACCGGGTTTGAACCTAATTTCCAAATATTCGTAAAAATATTAAAAATTCAGGGTTATTTGATTTGAGTATAGGTCTAACCATTTGCAGTTGTTTCATAAAGGCAGCACCTTCTACTCAGTTATTGTAAGACCCTGAGTGTTGGCCCGGCTGGAGTTTGAACACGCGACCTCCCGCTCGAAAGACCGGAGCTTAACCACTGAGCTATTACCGGGAGGGTACCATTTATTTTACAAGTACTATGATACGTGCTTCCTTCGTGTGGGAGTCGGGGTGGTGCAGTGGTTAAGAGCTTCTCTTCTCCTCACCTCTGTGGCCCAGGTTCGATCCCCGGACGCGGCGCCATTTGTGAGTTGAGTTTGTTTGTATCTCGCCCTTGCTCCGAGGGTTTTTCTTCGGGTTATCCGGTTTTCCTCCCTCCACGGAAACCAAGACGCTAAATTCCAATTCCATATCTGCATTAACCGGGTTCTGACTTTGATCATCCTCTATGGTTGTTTCAGGGGCACATGGGTGATGTTTTATTTTTGTGGCGGTGATGCAATTTCATTGTTATTATTATTATTATTTTTATTATTTTTTGTTCCCTGTTATTGATATCAATCACGACAATGGTATGACGGTTTATTTCTGTATTCCATGTTCAGCCCACTGCAAACCAAAATATTTAACGTGATATTTCACTGTTTCCAAACCTCGTTGACCATGTCATATCAGACACGAGTTGCAAGACACAATCTGTGAATCACTTAAATTTTATTTCAAGTTTGCATCCTTTTTTTATTAAATTTACTTATTAAAAAAGACGAACGGACGTTCAATTTGTCGCTTCAACGCAAACGGATGTCGAATCCTGATAAAGAATTCTTAGCAATCGAAGGCTATAAGCGAGATAATATTTTTAATATGTTCTGGCTAGGAGGTGGTTTTGATTATTTGTGGTAAACGCAGATAGCAAGCATAGCTCAGTGGAGATTTGTTGACAAGATATTGCTAAGATCTTCTAACAAGGGATGTTTTCGCGAGAAAGATGAGGAATTTCACAGAAATCTTGATAAAGTTCATCTTTTCAGATTCCAGTATATTTTTGCCAACTTTAAACTTGGAAAGTTCTCGATACATCCGGCTTTTCCTCCCAATTGCTGCTTTTGTGGAAGGCTAATCAAGTATGACCTTACGGGGGACTCCACGTACGTCTTTCTCTTTGTATTTTCGTCTCGGTACTCTTCCCTCCCCGATCAGGATTCATGATAATATCATCTACAAAACACCACTGAGTTGGCAGCCTCCGTGTAAAGCCGTAGGAAATGAAATTCGCTCTATAAGTACATAAGCAATATTTAATAAGATTAGTCTCACACTCGTTTTGATGTATTATCTAGAATGTTCTTTTTTTTCTCGATGTCTGTTACAGTCGAACCTCCCCTTACGGACACCTCTATAATAAGGACACCTCCTTATTACGAACAGTTCTCTCGGTCCCGGCAAAATCTCCATACATAAAACATAATACGGACACCTATAATACGGATGGACTAAGAGCCATACATAAAACATATTATCCTATAAATATTATATTTCAGCCAATCAGAGCTCAACTTTACTATGAAATACAGGGCGGTATTCCATGGTTTTTCTATGAAATACAGAGCGGTATTTCATGGCTAGGTCAAGGCCAATCAAAATGCAGGAAATTTCGCGCCATTTCTTTATCAGCCAATAAGAATTCACCATTTTGAATACATAATTAGTCTGCAGACGTGCGCGGTTGCCACTCGAAATTTGTGTTTTCCGGCAAGAAAATTTCCAGTCTATCGTCCGGTAAGTTACTTTGTTTTCGTGATAAATCTTTTTTGTAAATTTGTTATTATGGTTATTATGATAATATGGTTATTTCATGGTTTTCTATGGAATACTGGCGAAAATTTAACTCGAAATTCATATTATTTTGGTATACAACTCGCCTAAAGGCTCGTTGTATACTAAATAATACAAATTTCTCGTGAAATATTTACTGGTTATTTCATGGTTTTCTATGGAATGCGGGCCAATACTACGACTTATGGTTCTAAGGTGATAGAATCCAGACTTGCAAATGTTAGCGATGTGGTTTGGTCAATTAGGTCGGCAATGCGATGACTTCAGCTCAGTTTCGCCAAAATGTTGACGATTCGCGCCATTCCTTGCCTACTCGGCCCAGTACTCTAGCCGACCGATCTGAGGCACGTCCAGCCGTAGTCTAGTCCGTAGTCCGTAGTCCGCAGTCTCCATTTCTTTTATTACGACTGCTACGGTCCCTGGTTTAAGCCACAAACATTTCGTAGAAAAATAGACAAATCAATAAACATTTTTGTTTGTTTTAACATACACATAGCATCAAAACAATGTCACACGCGATGTAACGTGCTACATGTTATGTTCCCTCTATTACAAAGAAGCTCTTTTTTTAAGGTATTTTAACAAGGTTAAGGATTATTCAGATTGGGAGTTGTCACTCAACTAGGATCTCCCTTTAGACACCTAGATTTCAACATAATTTAATTTACAGTTATTAAATTATTCAGCGCCAATTATTTCCAGTTAACTTATCGTGAGATATTATACCATAGCAGTTGACTCTGAGCTTAATGTTATTACTAAAAATGTTCATGCAATGTAGGTTTAGTGATTTTCATCTCCTAAAAGCTTTGCTGCAGCATGGGTTGGAGAACACGTTCGCTTCCAGAATTTTTGCCGGCTCAGCAATAAGATAGTTTTATATACAGTATATTTATGTCGTATTCTAGGATACTGGTATCAGTTTTTAACATATATAGAATATATGTACAAAAGTCAAGATAGATATCTACAGGAAAGCAAATTATGTTGTATATTCCCACATGTCGATGATATGCTTTGTAATTTAATTTCAGTTTTATAGTAATTCAAGTAGCCATGCATGTCGGACTGTTTTTGGATATACTATTGCTATATGATCAATATTATTCTTGTATAGCGTGTAGTCTAGCAAACAACATGCCCCTTCCTAATAACATCGTACTGTTATAGAAAGTATTATCGTTGTCGTTTCACTGCGGATTGTTTAGACGGCTACAAAAATGATTATGTAATAAAAACGTTTGCTAGGCCTTTTCCCGAAACCTGTTATCAACAGGTTTATGGGTGTGAGATAAGAAGGGAGAGCCTGACCATGATAGCCTGCACGGACGCTGTACAAATGTGAATTACACCCCTACATTGATCGGACATTATTTGAAAGACTGTTCACCTAGTTTGCTTGCAGGTGGGGTAGAACCACTCCTGTAAGGACAACACGCTGAAAATGGCTGGAACCACTCCATTTTGTATCCTAGCGTAGATTGTCAAATGCAATCAATGTACTTTATCTGGTTTCTTGCAAGCAAAAAACAGTTGGATTTTTTAAGCGAGCCACGCTGTAACTTTGATGGTTCAGTTACTGAATAAAAAATACTGTATTTGCCCATGGTTATGATTATTTTTGTATAGAACTGAACAAAATACTTACCTGACGATCGCGACTACGGCACTCGTGACGGCCACATGGAATGAAGAAGAGATGAACTGGGCTCCAACTATTCAGACAAATCCCCTCCCACGAACTTTGAAAGTATATGTACTTGAACTGAGCAAATCTAGTAAAATCCTCGACTCCCTGGTGAGTACATAGAAGCTTTCATTTTTGTGTCAGTAAATCCATGCCTTGTGAATCATCGATTTCTTAACTATGCTTTTTCTTTTCAGTTGATACATCAACATTTTATTTTATTTCAACTGAGCATCTTTCAAATGGCTTTTTTCAAGGCTAATCTGCACAAGCAGAATATGCTATTCGGTTTTCAGTAATCTCGTGTTCTCCAAACGAGTCCGGCTCGGGAATCTGTTAAAATATGATGTCTATAATTGTGGGCCTACTATTTTGGAACAGCTTCTCAATGGACCCTTTGCACTCTACGTCATAGCCGCCATGTTGGTGTACAGTTAACAATAGATTCCTCGTTAGCTTCTTTTGTTCTGTACACCAACATGGCCGCCATGCCCTTTGTCATTTGAATCTCTGGGGATTGAGTGCAAACCATCTATAGGAACGTTTGCATGATGGCATCACATACTACAACTACCACAACTCTGCACGGATTCTTTTGTTCCACTAATTTGGACCATTGTCTTGGAATTCTCAAAGGAGTTGATAAATTGAATGAGAAAGAGAATTTGAAAAGAATTGTAGTTAAATGACATCATAATGCAAATGTCCTATTTCACTGAACCCGCCTACCGGGAGGAGATTGGCAGATCTTATTTAGTTCAGGTTTTAGGTTTTCTTGTTTTGCTGTAATAAACGGATTGCGCTACGAACATATCATGTAAAATGTTTCATAAATTCGGTACATGTTGTCAGTCCGATGATAAATTGTTTTTCACTATATTTAATTACTTGGGATTTTATTGTTTTCGTGTGATAACACTACAATACAATTTATTAAATTTTACATCAATACACTATTCATACGATAAATTATACTATACTGTCGTCTCGTACTCATTAATAATTCGTACTCATTAATAATTCCTGAAGCAAAAACAAAGAAAATGAATGTTAAATGAGTGTTTATAAATGTGATATAGATCCGCTTTCAGCTCGAGTACTCGGCACGGCCACTCATTCTGTATCTATTACATAAAACATGACAGGCACTTGAGAACATGAGAGAATTATTGAAAGCACAAGCCGAAGGAGATATCAAATGTGTCATCAAATGATGGGAGTGTTTATGACAGTATAATACATGCATACTAAGGCGATACAGATTCAAGTGCGAGAGGAAAACAAACAATCAATTCAAAACAACAAAACAAACTCGTGGTTAGAGACTGGGCGTGCGTGTCTTGACAAATACAGGCGAATACCACATGAGGCCGAACAGTATGAAAAAAACATGCTTTTTAGCAAATCAGAGCGCGCGCTATATCGTGGCTACATTATATATATTATATACTCTGATAAAACACGCTTTTTTAGCCAATCAGAGCGCGCGTTATATCGTGGCTACATTATATTTAACAAATAAAGAAGCCTCAGCCATGTTTTAAACTATCATAAAACACGATGGGCATTTGAAAACATGAGAGAAATGTTAAAGCACAAGCCGAAGGCGCGTGCTTTCAACATTTCTCGAGTGTTCTCAAATGACCAGAGTGTTTTATGATAGTATAAAACATGGATTTAAGGCTTCTTTATCTGTTTTATAACATAGATTTACACGCGCGATGAAAGGAAACCGCCAGTTGAAAACAATAAAACACGGCTAACCATGTTATATACTCTGATAAAACATGGCTTTTGGGCCAATCAGAGCGCGCGTACTATCGTATCGAAATTGTAAATATTATATACTCTGATAAAACACGCTTTTTTAGCCAGTCACAGCGCGCGTTATATCGTGGCTACATTATAAATATTCATACAAACATATATCCACACTAATATACATCCATAAAGACACGCATACATAAAGCTACAGATTATTGATAAATGGACTTAAAATGTGACGTAAATATTTCCTTGAAAAGTTTATGAATTACATTTTAAATTACCGTTAGATTAGTTTTTGGGAGGGATTATAGACAATAACATCAGATTAAAATCATCATCAAGCAAACAAACATCCCACGTCTATTTCTGTAAAAATAATGAAGTTTCAAAAATAAGTTATTTCACAGCAAGAGACCAAGTTCTAGTCAGTCTTGATTGACTAATCCAATTAGGTGATTGGCTAATTACAGTGCTTTATTGGTGATTAATATTCCAACTTCGTGTACAGTACAAAGTCCAATCAGGTGATTGGCTAATGACAGTGCTTTATTGGTGATTAATATTCCAACTTCGTGTACAGTACAAATTCCAATCAGGTGATTGGCTAATTACAGTGCTTTATTGGTGATTAATATTCCAACTTCGTGTACAGTACAAAGTCCAATCAGGTGATTGGCTAATGACAGTGCTTTATTGGTGATTAATATTCCAACTTCGTGCACAGCACAAAATCCGAGCTTTATTGGTGACTACAGCACGCTGTGTTCTCAGTTGGAATATTCAAATGTTTTATTGACAAATACAGACACTGCCGGCTTTACAATGAACTCAACATTTCTTCAACTGTTCGGCCTGATGCAGTATCATAATTTTTCGTTCATCGTACAGTCAGCGCGTGCCTTTATTTGTCAATAAAACACCTACTCCAGTCTCTAACCTTAAATAATGCACGCTCAAGGTCGTGAAAATCTGCAGAGATGCATGAATTCTATCTACGCGGAAATAAATTCTCGAGCGTGCATTGTAAGAAATCAAGCTCTCTGAGCAGACAATGAAATTGCGCGTTCTTGACTTAATCAATTACGTTCGATTCGTTTTGACATAATTGTCTATTTCTGTAAAAATAATGCTGATCCAAGTATAAAGACTTTCACGTAAGGTTATAGTTAAATATATACAGTCTATATAGTCAAATTTTTTTCGCCTATCAGGTTTCAGTCTTATGTACAAGATATTTGATTGTTTACTTAATCAAATTACGTTCGCTTTCAGTACGTTACCAAACATTGAAGTCTATCTTAAATGAGTCTCTTAAGCTTTATCAGTTTATGCGAAATTTTCGTTACTCAATATACGAGATTCAGAACATTTCGTGTAAGTATGGGGTTAGTGTTAAATTGTTACTAATAATGAAGGAAATCTTTCTCTCGATGATCGATCCAGATATTATTGTACATGCTACTAATAATTTTCATGCTCGTTGATAATTTCTTCAAGAAAAGTGTGTTTTTAGTTTCTGCATTACTAACAAGTTGCTATTAGGTTGTGAAAAGGAGGCAATTTCATAATTACGTGTATAAACAGCCTTGAATTTCAGTTTCACTTAAATCTAGCAAAGTCCCTTCCCTTTCTCGTATATTTGTGTGATTTTTAAACAAAAGTAAAAGCCTAGTATTGTATTTTTGGTGTGCTAAAATCAGATTAAACCTTGTTGTAATGAAGCTATAGTTTGTGTGCCACGCCGTCTAATTACTGTACATTTATTGTACAATTCCGTGTTTTCGGCTTTGAAATTGGATATATATTTGGGGGGGAGGCAATGTATCCCGTTCGACATAGTTTGATCACTCTATACAAGTAACATATTGGGAAGTATTTTGATTTGATTTTTTAGAAACCCTGAATAATAAATCAGATCTGATATAGTGCTTGTGTGTTATAGCGCATAAGCACTTCTGATTGTAGCACACAAACTCATAGCTTCATTACCACAAGGTTTAAGCTGATTTTAGCACACTATACTGATACAATACTAGGCTTTTACTTTTGTTTAAAAATCACACAAATATATTTTTTAGCGACATACGAGAAAGGGAAGGGACTTAGATTTGAGTGAAACTGAAATTCAAGGCTGTTTAAACACGTAATTATGAAATTACCTCCTTTTTGCAACCTGATACCATGATATGAGACAACTTGTTGGTTAATGCAGAAACTAAAAACACACTTTTCTTCAAGAAATTATCAATGAGCATGAAAATTATTAGTAACAATAATCTCTGGATCGAGCATCGAGAGAAAGACTTCATTATTTTAAGGCTCAAGGTATTCGCTTCATTATTAGCAACAATTTAAAACTAAGCCCATACTTACACGAAATGTTCTGAATCTCGTTTATTGAGTAATGAAAATTTCGCATAAACTGATAAAGCTTAGGAGACTCAATTAAGATAGACTTCAATGTTTGTACCCGAAAACGAACGTAATTTGATTAAGTAAACAATAAAATTGAACAGAAACTGAAGACTGAAAAAAGACTTAACCATATAAACTGTATATATTTAACTGAGCTTACGTAAAGATCTTTATACTTGGATCATCATTATTTTTACAGAAGTAGACAATTATGTCAAAACGAACGTAATTCATTAAGTAAATAAATATCTCCTGTTATGGGAGCATACTAAGAACGCGTGATTTCATTGGCCATTGTAATATTGTACATTGAAATTGGATAATATCATTTCCTGTCGATATATATTGATTTAGGAGAGCCGGGGTAGCGCAGTGGTTAAGCGCTTCGCCTCTCGCCTCTGTCATGGCCCAGGTTCGATTCCCGGACGCGGCGCCATATGTGAGTTGAGTTTGTTGGTATCTCGCCCTTGCTCCGAGAGTTTTTCTCCGAGTTGTCCGGTTTTCCTCCCTCCGCAAAAACCAACACGCTAAATTCCAATTCGATCTGTGGATTAGCCGGGACCTGGCTTTGATCAGCCCCCATGGTTTTTCAGGTCTCGTTAGAAATTCAGAGGTTTTTAAAATATATTTTTTATTATTGCATGAAACATATTGGGAATTATTTTGATTTTGATTTAATTTAGAGATTTTTGTAAACACTTCACGGGTTCCATAACAAAAGTGCTAATGTGCTATACCGCACAATAGGAATCTTACGGTTACATTTCATCTTACAACAAGGCAATATAAAAAATACATGAGTGAAATCATAGAAGATTTCATGCTGTCAATATTTTATCATTCTAAACTGAAATAAATAGTAATCTTAGTGCATCCGAATTTTATAACTCGGGAAGGTTGTATTTCAGAATATGAATATATGTAATAGTCCATGGAAATCAATGGGCCAGGCACATTTTGTCCTGTAAGCTTCAAACTCTTGCTGGAATACGATATTCAGGGTACATTAAGTATTCCAGTGGCTAAAATCCTGAAATAAACGACTGTGTATTCTTTTTCCGGAATAATGTCAATCGAACGCACTATACTTTTGCTAATTGCTCCGTCAGTACACTTTGGTGGACTCTGTATTTCTTACGAGAATCTTAGGAAAATAATAATTGACAAATATACACTAATGGAAAGCTAAACGTATAGGTTTTCTTAAGCAATGACGGATGCGAGGACAAACAATTATTTTGAGACCATATATTCTTCAATACGTTTTCTTTCCTTGTCCCTAACGTGTCACAACAATTTTTCTTACGAACATCCAATTGTTTCCATCGTCACATTTCACTTCCGTTCCATTTTTATCTCTTATCTTTGCCGGAAATTCTACAATTCTAGGTCAAGATAAAAATAGATGTACTGCGATGTAAATTTCCGATCAATCGTATATTAGTGAGGGTTTGCTTCCACGACCACTGTTATCCGAGATACCTTTGCTAAATGTAGAATATCAAACAAGTTAGGGAGCAGGGCAAAACACATGCCCTCTCGACGGACCCATTTTGGGGTAGGGGGGTGGGGGCTGCTGCCAGCCATCTCCTCTCGAGAGAAAACCCAATATTAAAGATAATTTGTTCTTAAATATCTTCAAAACTAAAAGGCATAATCTAGAAACAAATGCAATGCATGTTTTGTCTTACGTTATCATTTCATTTTCTGTGTTAAAATTACCACTAGATCCCCCCAGAATGGAAAAATAGATGGTCAAAAATGGGGGTGGTACCCTGCGCTGACAGCTGTCTGTTGAAAAAAATGGATCCCTATCTGGGGTGCTCCCTTAGTTCTCAAAAACAAAGTTTTTTTAGCGCATTTTCCCCATCGTGGTTAACTTTATTTTATTCCAAAGATAATTAATAGAAATAAAAAGCAATAACAAACTATTGGCGAGGCTTAGAGGTTCACCATGATCAGGATTTTCAGCGATTTAATGACACCAGATGACACCTAGTACTGAAACGGATGCTTTTTAGCGTATTAATTGCACGTGTACTTGAATGTTTTGAGTGGTTCACAGCGAACCGAATCTATTTTCCCCTATGTGGTTTGTGATTCATAATTGTTTGGCAAAATTGATAAAACTTCATTGGAAAAGCACAATTGTAAATATGGCAGACTGAAGACCTAGGCCGCAAGTATCGAATTTCAGCACTTTACTGAAGCCTGAAAAGGGAACATTGCTTCTCGACCGGATATTATTTTGAGGGGCGATCAGACGCAAACACTACAGCCTCCAATCCTGTTTGTATTTAGCTGGCACAGAATTCGATCCAACTTATTCCAGGCAAGATCTCAGAGGAGGAAACATTAAGTAGCCATTATTGACAGGTGTTTTTTTTTTGGAGATTGTTATTTTCGTCTAAAGTACAGAAACAGCTGTGTTAATTGATGAGCGTGCGCTAATTTCTAATAACAGACTCGTGGACGCGGAATAGTGTCTGGTATTAATGCTTTGAACCCCATTCCAGTCAAAGTCCAAGCGTATTTACCGCATTTTGATTAAGATATAAATCGAGATATTACTTCCTTAATATACCTCAAACTGACCATGATCTAAATGCGCGGGTTTTTGTTTTATTTGTAGTTCATTTATTTTTCCAAGAACCTTTTATGTCGGGAATTGTCTTCGCTTCACAGACACATTAGTAATATTGCGCGCGCATGGTTTTGCTTTGTATAACCAAGCCATTAAAAGCCAATTTTCCATCTCTAAATTCAAAGAGGTGATGTCAGCCAAATTAGACAATATTCCTGTCAATCGGTGTGGATGTATATAAATGAGCTATCAAACTGAGACCATGACATTATTTGAGATAAAGCGCCGATTCTTAGACCTCTTGCGTCTGCGAAATTAGACGAATGACAACGACACATCGTTTATTTGTGGGAAAAAAAACTCATTTAAAGCAACTTGTATTTTCCATCTTCCGAAAAACAGCACGTGGTAGGAAAGAAAAACAAGACCCAACCGTCTAGGTTATAATGCTTGATGTATCCGATCCTATTTAGATGCAACAGCTTAAAAGCATCTAAACAAACAAGTTGAATACCTAACAACGAGGGAGCAAAATGAACGCGCAAAACTCTTCGGCAAACTCGAGCAGTTTAACTTCGAATCGCACAATGAACCAACCGCATGAGCAGGGCTCTAGCGAGGAAAACAGCTTTGATGTGAGTATTGTGCAACTAATGTGTTTTCCTATTATCATTGCCCTAGGTCTTATCGGAAACTCTCTCATATGCTATGCAGTTTCCAAACGAACTCGACTTCGGATAATAGACTACTTCATTCTTAACTTGGCTGTTACGGATTTAGCGACATGTATAATAAGCATTCCATTTGATTTTGTCGAAGTGTTGGCAAGACAATGGACTTTTGGAGCTTTCCTTTGCAAGATTGTCTATCCGCTTCAAACGATTCTTATATCTGTTTCCGTGTGCACGCTTCTGTGCATGAGTTTGGAGCGACGGCGGGCAATCATTCGCCCCTTCAAGCCAAGAATCAAAGGCCTTCGTGTTCTCGCCCTCATTGGGTTTCTCTGGATCTTTAGCGTTTTTCTGATTAGTCCATACATCGCTATTCTCGATGTTGTTTCAAAGGATGGTTCCCACAGCTGCAAGGAACACTGGCCAGAAGACAGCCATGCAAAGGCATTCACTCTGTCAGTCTTCGTCGTGCTGTATCTGCTACCGCTTTTCGTCATCGCGGCGAACTATATTGCCATAAGTAGAAAGCTTTGGAAAGATATTCAGCGGGTTAGAAAAGCAATTGGCGAAGTTTCTGGTCAAGGAAAGAAGCAACATATCAAGGCGAGGGCGCATAGAAACATGCGTATTGTGAAGATTTTTATTCTGGTTGTTATTGCATTCGGCGTTTGTATGGCACCGAACCACATCATGTGGATCTGGCATGACTACGGCGAAGGTTCACAATACGAACACTTCTACACCGTCTTAGTATTCTGCAACATCCTGATGTATTCAAACTCTGCCATCAATCCCTTTATATTCGTTTTTTTGCATACTCGCTATTGTAAAGATCTCATTAATTGTTGTCATTGCCCGTTTCGGAAATTTTGGCCGGCCAGACCAAACCCCAAGCGTCACCTCCACAAAATAAAGAAGCGAACCCAATTCCAGCAACGAAAAACCGTAAGAAGGAAAAACGACACTACAAAGCTGGAAAGGAACTTTGATATTCCATATTCAAAACGTTACAACTGGAATAATCGTGATCTCCTTAAGGCGGAATACCTTTATGGGGAGTTTCGAGCAAACGGGGAGAGCCGAAAAGCTTGGAAGAATTTCCGTCGCATGGAATTAAAAGATCCAAATGAGGTTGTGCTTGAGAATTCGTTTCGTAAGCGAAAACCGAAAGTCAATTTTGGAGGCGAAAGAATTATCCATATCGATGAAGACAACAACGTAGAAATGGAATCGGTGATGTAAGGGTAAAACCCCTACAGTAAATTGACAGTATTGTAAGACTATAGTAAACTTGAAGTCGACGACAGCCTAAGATTTAATGTCCTTATCCGAGAAGACGTGAAGGTCTTACCATTTGTAGTTTGAGAACAATGGGATATAGTATTGGTCTTATCAGGGATTTGATCATGAACTCGCGCTCTCCCGTACGACTAACTATATAACTAACATGCCAGGTGTACAATATTTTATTCTACATGTGAGCTTTAAGCGGGTTGTTTGGTAAAATTCCAGTTGATGTGGTTCCCTTTGAATTTATTCTTAGGAAAGCAATGAGGAAAACAGTTGAGGAGGTATTTTCTGTCTCCTGATGTGGAGTATTAATTTTTCGTTGTCCTTTTTAACACGTGCTTTTATTAGTTCAATATTTATTATTCCTACGAATTGAGATCTTGACATCGAGTTAATGACTTTTCAAAACAGAAAGTATTCATTACTTTTCCACGACATACATTTCCTAGCTCTATTTCCGTCTTGAAAAACATATCAGATTTCTCTTCTTTTTTAACTCAGTGTCAGTCGTTTTTTTCATTACATGAACCCGCTATGGTGTCGATATGTTCATTGGTTTATATTTTTATCGCTTTCTTTTCAATCTAAATGTGTGTGCAGTTTTATTTCTAATATTTGTACTGATCACCACACAAGGATCAGTTCTTTTACAATTAAGATGATAGAGTTTTCGCATTCGTTCTGATTCAGTGCAATCTTTAAAATATGCAAAACAATTTTCATTAAAGATTTATTGTCTTTTTAATTTTCCTTCACAAAAGAGAACCCATTTCCTATATTGATATAAACCTTATTTTTTTCATTAATTTTACCTTTACTAGCGAGAGTTTGTTCGTTTTCACCTTTTTACGTTTACTGTTAATATTTTCTTGAATCTTTATTTCTTCTTTTTTGTGAGAAAAACATTACTTTTACTAGGTCTTTATCCTAAATGTTCGTGTTCTTTGTCAATTGAAATAAGCGCTTTGCATCATTACATTAAAATATCGATTGTTTCTCTGCATTTCGCCGCTCGTATCAACACAAAAATTATTTCAATGTACGCTAAATATTCCCCTTTATATTGTCGTGAAATTAAAAAAAATGCTGCCTTTGTTCTTAAAATATAAATTATGTTTCGTCAGGAGCCCATAACCCTGGTTTCGTGCATGGATTCTAATTCAAACAAATTTTCCTTTTTTTTCTGTTAATAAAACTCCTTCGTCATTGGCAAATTGACTAAATCTTTCCGTGCAACGGGCAGTCTTTTGGACTAGAACGAGTAACCCAACACGAATTATAGTCTAACAAATACCGTTTTAAAAGATATTACCGTGATAATCAACTGCTAAAAATATCATAGAAAAAGACACTAAAATAACAGTATTCAAACTTTCAAATAAATGAGTCAAATTCGTTATACAAATATATGCAATATATTCAAATGAATATATTCAAATGCGCTTCACAATGTTATTTTTGTGATACGGATATATGCCATCGTATTGATGAAAACTGTGCCTATACGTAATAGAGATTTGATTTTAAAAACATGAGCTAGAACACGTTGGTCAATAAGTAAGTAACAGGGAAATATCACTTGGATATCACAGCGACAGCTATGGGCAATTGATGAGTTCAATATCATCCAGCATGACTTTGTTATCGGAAGAAGCTATCTAATCGGTTTGTAGCAAAGAGCGAGCCGCTGTTGTGTTTATACGCAATGGACACACATGCGAAAATGACTTTCATTTATATGGCAAACTAAATTTCGATTCTCCAGCCTTAGGAATAACACGAAAAAAGCCAGCCGGAAGTAATATGGCAACTGTTTGGATGCCGTTGGGTTTAGAAAGGAAGGAAAGTACTTAGCGGTTTCATAACATTCTAAAGGTCTAACAGCGAAGATTTCGTTCAAAATCAACTGGGATTTATGTTTTGTTTTAGTTGGTTCTTTTGCTGAAAAAAAGTATAATAAATGTGGAAAAGAAATGTTATTCATTCTAACCTACGCTTCCAGACTTGTTTTGGGATACTTGAAGTTAATTAATGCTAAAGCTGAAAGGGAATTTAAGGTATTGTGACAGTTAATAAATCAGAATCTCCATTTTAACCATTTCCCGTTTAATACTCTGCTTATTAGAATAGTTTCTATGTACCATAATTGCCATTTTTAATATTAAAACATTTCCCAAATGGCAATTGAGTAGTTATTTGAATTAATCCTAAAATCGCTGCACCTGCTTGAATAGCGAAGAATAAAATTTGATGTCTCCTCTTCAATGCATATTCGAAATCTAAAAGCCCCAAAACGCTGAACTAAGATCGTTATGCGCTTTTAGGGTAAAACATTTTGCTTTTCAAACTTGAAAAGTGTGAAATATTTTAACACGTTAATAAACGTGTTATGATAATAAAACCTGTAAATTCAGCATCATCTTCATAGTTCTGTCTTTATACCGGTTCCTTTAGCATATACTAGCTCAGTAGCATATCCGTTTACATGTGCTCAGGAGAAAAAGACTATAGAGAATTGACATAAGAACTGTATAAATGTTAAACCAGGCTTAAGAGAGGGTCCATGTGAAAACCATGCAGACGAGTCTACAGTGCACCTCTCCGATTTCCTTTAAACTTGGCACACATTTATATCTTAACTAGCTAATGTCCCATGTGAAATAGTTTGGCTGAAATGTAAAAGGCCTTTGAGATATGACAATCAAACTGTTTGACCCCCTGAAATGCTCAAAATCAGAGCAAAATATACCTTATGTTGTAACATGTCGCAATCGCAAATGATTTTAAGTAGAAATATAATATTTTTACCTGCTTTAGTACTAAGTCCCGTCAGCATATTAAAACCAAAATCAACTAATTTTATTTATATTTTGTCGCTTCTGTCGAATTTTTATTTAACGCTACTTTAATAGGTCTTTTTAAAACCCGATAAATGCTGTCTGGCAATGGCCGTTTGCAGAGTTGCGGCCTTCTTTTCTTTGAATTTAGAAATATTCCTAGATTGACTTACAATAGATCTTTGCATCTGGTAAAAAAAATCTCTGTAAAGTTAATGCTGGGTTAGAGATTACGCACTCTCAAAATCCGCAATGTTCAGTTATTAAACAAACGACGATATGGCGACACGGCGATTTTTTGGCGATTAAAATCGAAATAACGGTGAACTTCACAGATTTTCTGCCAATAATTGCTTTAAGAATTCGAATGCACATTCATTTTCAATATTATTTTAGTTTTGAAGGGTGACCAAGTCCATCACCCGATATGCAGATGTCTAAAGTGACTGAATTATTGTCGAGTTTGACGGAGTCAAAGCTGAAAAATAGGTACTCATAGTTTATGGCAGTATCTTCGTTTAAAATTGTTTGATTGGATCAAAGACAATGAATTTTCTTTGAATATGATATATAGAGGATTTCAAACTACGCTACGCTTTAAATACAGCTTCTAATCCGGCGAGTCACTCTGAATTTTGCGAGCCTCTGTAGCGGGGTGAATGAGTGACAAGTAGAAATGCACGTACAGTCGTATTTAGGTTCTTCAGCCGATTCTCTATTCAAGTTTTTAGTTTTTATTCTGTAAAGAAACGATGTTTTCTTTTCATAATAAAAAAACCCTAATGGTTTCGTTTTCTTGGAAGCCCTTTATTATATGCTCATCGAATAGTTGGCCAAGTTAGAACCGTTTAGATTCAGCAACGGGAAGCCATTCTGATGTCGTTACTACCTTGTTACGGACTCAATTTGTTTCAATCTTGTGCATAATATTCTGTTCGTTCCGTTGAAATACCAAAATGTGTGTATAATCCATGAAATCAAATGTGGTATCACCGAAATAGATGAAATCACTTCAGTGATATAATGATATCTCAAGAATTGCGTGACAGGAACTGCGTGTAACGTCTGCACGTGTATTTCCCGCCCTATCCACGAGATGGATTTGGACTTGATCAAGTGCTCATTTTGTGTATATTCAACGAGGGAATGTGGCATATCTTCTCGGCGTTACCAGGGAAAAACAACTATATTACCGTTGAAGGCATGTCCCGACCCCCTTACTAAGAATTGTATGAAATGCCTTGGCACTTGGCGCGGATGTTGTTGATGGCGCGTGTCAAGTAAAATTATCATAAAATCTATAAATATTTTCACCTGTACTGTCTAGACAGGGTATTTTATTCATTTTTGATTTTAGGTAATGCACTAGTCAAAGTAACCCCCCCCCCCCCCCCTCCTCCTCCCCCAACCCGGGACAGGGTGGGAGGGGGAGGGGAGGGGGGGTGGGGGTTGATTTAGACTAGTGCATAATGGCTCACTCTCTGCTTAAAGCTGCCTGTGAAACACTTGTATGCGATTTGTTACTGTCGTCCTCGTATCTCTTTATAGCGGAGCTCGTTGCATAAAAAAAACAAAGAAAATCAATATGGAAAACAAAAGATAAAAGAACAACCCACACAAGTGAAAAAAAATCACGCCGCGCGCCTCGCCCGCTCGCAGACGTAAAGGTCGGTACACACGAAGGGACAAGTCACGTGTCCTGATATCCTGTTCCCCGCGGACACCGGACATCCTACAGCTGAGAAACTACAAACCTCGTACACAAAGAATAACGTATTTCTTTACAGTTTTAAGGTAATAGACCAGTTCGCGGTTTATTATAATTCCGACATTTTGAAAGGGGTGTAAACATGGCGCGAAATACAGTGTTTGTATGGGAATCCGATGACAAATAAAATCCGTAAAATCGAATTTCTGAAATATTCTTCAGATACAAACTTAAGATACCAGGTAAAAGATTAATTGATCGAAATTTGAGGGATGTAGCTGTGCTGGGAAGCATGCAATCGTGGATTTAGTTTTCCATACATTTGTCTGTAAAAACGAGTCAAAGTCCGCGGGAAAATTTGCGCAAAAAAATCAATCTTCCAGGAAGGAAAACATTTTTCTGAAGCATTTCAAAGATATGTTTTTGTTTCGATGAGGCAAAATTTGCTTCCGCAACAATGTTTTCACGTTGGCTATGGAGGAAAACAATGTTTACTAGGCTCCAGTGACACACAGCATATGTGTTTCTTAGCAACACAAACCCAGACCCCACCGGCAAGACAATTTGACACAGTGCGCATTCGTTAGTTTTTTTTCGGCAACAACGTTTCCTCGTATATCCACCCGTGCAGCAAAACATTTGTATGCTTCCTGCTCGTTCAATTAGCCACCCAGGCCGCAACATTAAGAGAAACAGAGAAGCGCAGTGTTCGCGCCTACGCCTTTTCGATCCCTCGTGCATCGATCGGATGATCACGTAAAATGGCGGTCCCGTCTCACGCAATCTCGTTCTCATAACCCGCGATCTTTTGGCCAGTATCTTGGCGCTGGTCAAATGATCGCGGGCTCTGGGAACGAGATTGCATCTCACGACGCTCGTATTCATCAGCAGCTGTGTATCACAGGACGCTAAGGAACCACTTTGGACATTAAACAAATATCTGGCAGTGACCACCCTCAGTGCTTGTTGGTCAGCTGCATTAATGGGAAGATAACTAACATAACTACTCATGCTTGTAAACTGCGTGGCTTACCGTGTGTCTGAACAAGCGCCCCGCACATACATGTATATGTAAATCCAGCGTAATTCAGGTCTGGATAAAGTCTGTCACGATCCACACAATATGTTTCATCGTTCACCCAGATGTTTTCTGAACCCTTTTCTAAGATAGTTTGTAGCAATAGCAACATACGTCAGACATTTCTGAACTTCGCTTTCCAGGATGGCACTGCGCTCCAGTTCGGCACCGACACAGCTGATTAGGCCATCCCAATAAAATGCAAATACGTAGAGAGCTAGGAAAAGAGGTGTAGTATGAAAGTATGTTCTTCAATTTTTTTTTTTAACTTTTCCCAAAAATTGGGTCAATGTCAAGCTTTGTATTTTTGTTAACTTTTCCAAAACAAATTGGGTCGGTCTGGCGATTGGAAACGGAACATTTTATTGGGATGGCCGTATGTGGGTCGTGTGAATATACAGGATATATGCACGGGATGTTAGAAATCATTTATAATTCATTGTTGTGACCTTGTGTATGAATGTATGCAAACATTTGACCCCATAACAGTTACATATATCAGGTGCATCATGGGTAATTTTAACCTATAATCAGCTTGAAAAAAATAAAGTTTTGCATACAAAATTATGTAGATGTATTAAGTAGTGCATTATGATTATTTTCAGTTCTGTTTCATGAGATTCATAAATATTTCAATATAAATTACCCACTCTGGTATATATGTTGGGCACCACAGACGAAATGATAAAACACCGGATCTCCTAGCGTGTAGGGATCTGATCAGCAATATATATATATATAAATAGACAAGAAAGGAAAGGCTGATTCAACGGTAGAGAGTTTTTTCTTCCAATATTCCACATGGAATGTACACATATGTGTTCGGGCTACCTGTGGTGCACAACAGCAGACTGGGTTCTAGTCCTAAATAAAATGGCGGATGCTACAAAGCCATCTGTATAAACTATAATGGGTAAATGTTCTTTCGGTGTAAAATCGACAAGAAGATAATTATCGTAAGTTGTGGCTTCGAGACCATGACAGAGCTGGGGAGGAGAGCACAAATAAGGCTAGAATCAGGTATGCATTTATCGCTGATTCATCCTTCGTATTACTAATTTCTCTTATTTTGAAGTTGATTGTTAATTAGTTGTTGTTTATTGCAAAACCATAGGCATAAGTGACAAATAAATTTATCACCAAGTTATTTTAGGGCTATGTTTCTCATTCCTGTCCGTTATTTGTCCCGTTATTCTGCACACGATACAGATTGCATCTGGCGTTGATTGTTTATTTACGTTGGACCCGGGCGTTGGGAGTATGTTACTTTGGCCTCACTGCTCCTAAGCTGAATAAACTTTACAAACTTTTTAGTCCCCAGTTGTATTTCCAAATGACTGATCTACAAAATAATAACTCTCTCATCTTCTACAATTTCGCCGCATCGATAGTATTCGAATGTCATTTTACCCTAAAATTTTACTTTTTGAAAAATAATTTCGGAAGTCACTTGTACATGAAAGCCTTACTCCTTGAATACTGAATATTTGTTGGCACTTATATCATAATTAAATTGCAATTGGTCGTGTTTATGCTGTAGAAACGTTTTGTGTACATAGCTTATATGGTTTGTTGAAAAATATTCTGTAAACATGACTAAAAATACATAGTGGAAATACCCCTCAAACCGAGGCAGTTCGTACTGACCCCCATATCTCTTACAGTTTTTGGAATTTTTCCAAAATATTCTACCAAGTCTAATGCCAGGCCAATAGTAACATATGTGCAAAATATGAACAAAATCTGAGATGTACCATGTAGACTCATATTTTCAGGGTGCATGGTTTTCACATGGATGCCCTCTTAAGTATTAACATATCATTCTACCAGTCTTCGATAGATGGATTAGTGTGTATTGCAAAATAGTGTACTGTATCGTACTGTATTCGCCAGAATTGATGTAAAACGGCTGGAATTCAACTGTACAAAACTGATTAAAAACACTTATAAATCGTAAATGCAAACAATGAATGACTTTCCTTTTCCTTGCAGACTTAAAGTGCAAGTAGCGCCATAAAAAACATGAACTCTTTTTGCCCCAAATTCTATTTCTGATCAGTATACTTCAGTTATCTAACTTATATTAGTTATCTTTGAGAGGCAGGAGCTACCCGAATTGCGGGATTGATTCATCTTGTGATGTCACAATGAAAACCTACGGGATTTTATTGTAGTAGTTTTCTCTAGAGAAAAAATATTTAACCAAAATTAGGGATTAAATGCCAGAAATGTTACAAAATTCGCAAGATTAATATTTTTTGTAAGAAACAACTGAAACACAATAGTACAATATAAAAAAAAAATTGACATGATACTTGCACTTTAACCACTTTAAAACCCTGTTAGATTGACCTCTATTTTTCTTGTCGTTCTATTATTACCAATTGATCAAAAGTGAGTTCTACATTTAGGTTGCAATCACCATATGTGACTTGAAACATAAATTTAAATTTAAATCTGTATTTGAATGGGAATTCGAAAAGTGCAGTAGGTCATGCATGCACTGTTAAGTGCTTCTACGTTGAAGAGTACGCCAATATTAGAGATCATGTGAAGTTTGTTTTTTAATTGAAACTACGTTGCTTGACTAGCCTCGTTTTCATGATATCGTCAATATCTTTACAGAAATTAAAGGCGAAACTCTCTCAACTTCTCAATATGACTTACTATAGCATTCTCTAATACAATAGGTACTTATTGACTGAGAGGGAGGGCCGGACGGGAAAATATTTGGCTCAAGGTCATGCCGTACGGACCGAGCGCAGTACAAAATGACCGAGAGCCAAATATTTTCC